>JABSTQ010011267.1:0-600000 GCA_013358835.2 Ixodes persulcatus
AATAATTGAATTGCCTCTAATAAGTTTCAAAGCCTCGTTTTGTTGCGTTCTAATTAAATGACCAAATCTCCAGTTGGTGCAGAAACAGCCATAATGGGAGCAATAAAATGTAATGTGGGCAGCGGTGCCCTGAACTGTCTAACGAGCCAAAAGTTATAATCACCTCACATGTTCAACATATAAAAAAAAACTAGAAAAGTCATTGCTGTTATTGCTAAGATTTTTTTTATTATTATTATGAGCCTTTTCGACCATGCCTCTAGGCGCCCGCCTCGTGGGTGGCGCATGCCGGCGTTCGCCACCGAGGCGTCAATGGTGTAAGACGCCGCCGCGAGGTCTTGAACGCTGTTCTGAAAACACGTTGTATTCAGTTGAAGTGTTCGTTATCCTCACTTCCATGCACCTGTATCTTCTTTGCGCTACGTAATGAAACTGGCGTTTTCATTATATAGTTCTGCCGAGGTAACTGCGGACGAACGCAGGCCTGCATCGTCTGCTTCCCGAGTTCAGGAATCCATACGGCGCGTCGGCCTCGTCTGTCTTATGTCCAGGTTTAAAAACAATTCAGACCGCATAGCTCTTTACAGATGCAAATGATATAACAGTCAGACCGCTTCCCCATTGAACCTAAATATATTTCGATAGGACTAAGATGTATTAAAATTCGTTGGCGCATCCACCAAGGACGCGCTGCCGAGATATTGATGACGTCATGTAAATGACCACGTTACTCTTCTAAGCGTCATTGAGGGCAGGGCTTGTGGCAATCTTTTCGCGAGCCATATTGAAATCGGGAGTAGAAACGCGCGAAAACTGAATGATGAATATATAAGAAAATAGTCCCTTTTCACAAATTTTTTAAATTGGTCAAGCCTTTGATAGTAATTGGGCGTCAATACTGCAATAGCAACCTGAGTCATAAAACCATTAATTAAGAATTTAATAAACAAATTGTTTAATAAATCGACGTACCATAACGGTTATCACCTCATCTAATATCCGCCGAGTCTGACACTCAGATGGCGAAGACGGCACCCGTGAACTCCCACCTGTTATCAAACACACTTCCTCTAACAGTATTAGTGATTTCATAATTTGATACATGTTGCGCTTTCTTCCAGTATATTCCGGAGTCTAAAATACTGCGCATGAACGCAACCCCAAGGGTTGCGTTTATGTGTCGTCCACCGCAAAGTGTGAAAGGCTCTTTCCATCATTACGGTGCTTTTGGTAGCACTACATATTCTGTCAAAATACATTTAAGTTCAACGCAGAAGCGACATCACCAATATCATTTCGCATCGGTGAAGGGCTGTCCGGTTTGAATTGTTTTTAAATCCGGACATAAAACAGACGAGGCCGACGCGCAGTACGCATTCACAAACTCGGGAAGCAGACGATGCAGGCCGGCCTTTGTCGGCAGTTACCTGGTCAGAAGTAGAGTAAAATTAAGACGCCAGTATCATTACGTAACGTAAAAGGAATACAGATGCGTGGAAGTCAGGATAACGTACACTTTAACAGAATAAAACGTGTTTTCAGGAGAGCTTTGACGACCTCGCGCCGGCGTCTCACACCGTTGAGGCCTCCCTGGCGAACAACGGCATGCGTCGCCTACGACGCGGGCGCCTGTAGGCACACTCTAACAAATGCCTGCGCGTCTACTTACCCGCAAAACACTCAAAGAGCCAATTTCTGCGATCTACGAAATCAGCTCATCGAATGAGGCGGAACATCCGTTTAAACCTAAAAATGAAGCCTGCGCTGTGGCATTACGCAATGCAAGCATGACGAATTGCATTGCGTAATATGACACAGCGCAGACTTAATGTTGAGTTCTAAACAGATGTTCCACCTAATTATTGCTGAGCTGATTTCGTAAATCGCAGAGATTGGCTGTTTTAGTGTTTGGCGGGTAAGTAGACGCGCAGGCATTTTTTAAGAGTACATGGTCGGCGAGACTCATCTTTAAAACATAATTTCTCAGATACAACAAAAAGTATTTTTGTAATGTTCATTCATTCCAATTGAATATCCTTGCACCGCTTCCAATTTATTCCAATATTCCAAAAATATTCCAATATTCAATTGGAATGTTTTTCACTTTACACGAGCTTACTGGCACTAGTGGGTCTCAAAGACACTCGCACGCAACGCCACTGGCCAAGAAACTCCTTTGTTGCGGTGCAATTTCAAGGACAAAAGCGATCATGTTCATGCTATATCTCTCCTTTCCAAATTTGATGACGTAACGTGGGGACCGCAGAACACCCCAACGACGATATTTGAACGCGGTTCGTAGATTCGACCTGAGCATTGCGTGGGCACTCGATTTGGGCTCGTGACAATTACTACCTCGAGAAGCATTCGGGTAGTGGCCCATGTCCAATCGCTGCAATGACGACAATAGCCGAGCCATAACAATGTCTGGAACTCAGCGCGTTTCCTGTGCTTTGCCAACCCCAGCGCGTGGCTATGATCAACATTGGCGGCATATAATCGGCTCCAGATCACGTGGTCGCTTGTTCTGGCTGCGAGTTGAGGGGGTGAACAATGCTCGTTTTTCTTTAATTTTTTTCTGGGACTTCTATTGCGTGGGGTGAACGAACGCGTGTTTCATGGGTCATTAACCTCAGGGATCCGTTCTAAGTGGTATTTGCGCAAAGTACAAAAAGTGTTGCGTCGCCCCTTTAAGTATTCTGCAAATCTTTCCATACAAACATTTCGTTCTGTTCGAGCATGTCAGCGGGGGGACGAGGTCACTCTGTAGCCTGCAGAACTGAAGGAGCACTACGGGGAACGTGTTTAGGTGTTCAGTTGGCGTCGAAGTCGTCCGAGAAATCTGACAGAACCGCTTCTGCTTTCTTCAAGCAAAGACAGTGATGTCTCTCTAATAGGAACACCTCCGTCTCTCCCCCCCCCCCCCTCAAACCCCCCCTCCCCCCCTCCCAAACAAAACACGTTTATATTGTGAGCTTTTTAAGTAGACAAAAAAATGCTTTTATTTATTAAGTTCGCTCCCAAAAATGTTGTCGATATAGTGGAGTCCTTTTTTTATATCAAGGGGTCGATATCGACGAGGCACGACTGCACTGGTCTTCCGGGTCGTGACTGCCCCCCTAATGAAGAGCGGCATTTGTAAAAATCGATTCCTTTTAATCGACACTTCTTGATAGCCCCAAAAACCGCAGCTGACGCAGGCGATGTATCGGGTGTCTCAAATAGAGGCCAGGCTCTTTAAATCAACCGCCAAATTCGGTTTCTTAACCTATCGCGCAACGATTTTGTGCAGAATTGCCCACAGGTGGTGCATTTTTTCTATAAAATTTGCAACGAGCGAACTTACCTGAGGAAAAAGTAAAGAAAGAAGAAGGCTTAACTCCTAAAGAATCCCAGCCAAGCCACCGGTCTTCAATCAATAGGGCGCCCTATTGTTTGAAGACCGGTGGCTCCAAAATGCGATTGAAAGACCAGTCTTTCAAGCTCCTTTTGGTTATGAAAATGCACTGATCATTTATTCGTCAATTCACATCTGTAAACCCAAGTGCTCCTGCCAAATCTGTCTCCCCCTCCTGGGAGGGCGGGGGCAGGCCTTGTGTACCTCAACACCGCATGTTCAATTCTCTCGTATTCCTTCCGGCACACGGCACACCGCGTATCCCCTTCCTCATATTTTGTCCTATATGTCCTAGTCCTCAATACTCCTGTTCTAGCCTGAAAGAACTACAATCTCCCCCGTGAATTATCATACCAATGTTCCTACCTTCTGTCCAGGTTTCGTCTCCTATACTAAGTCAAAACTGATTTTTTGGGCGTTCTTTCCACCCATATTTTTCACTTGGATTCTTTAACTTTTCTTCTTTTTTGCCGGCCCTGCACGTTTGTGCAGGGCCGGCAAAAACGGGCCGGCTATGCGCATAATAGCGGGAAAAAAACACTATGCTCTCCGCTAGATGGCGGCAGTTGAGGCCGCCCTGCGTTCCCCGCGGGCGCAGCCAGCGGGCACGCATGCGCATAACGATCATTTTTCTTCTCGGTGTGCAAGGACGATGAATTTCGAACGTACGAAGTACGAATATAATCGAAAGCATCTGTGGGTGACATTTGTTTTCTTATCATGGTGATGTAAGCCTATGTTAGGGAATGCGCCGAGGCCGCGGGACAGTGAGTTAGTTCTTCAGGATGCTCACGTCTAAGGATACCAAAGGAATTCGACGCGGGCGGTGTAACTATGAGGAAACATGTGAATGCGATGGGTTCACACGACCCGCTGTTCTAGCGGCACGACCAGCACGACCACCACTACTGAGCCAACTTGGCTGGAGCCGCTACTGCGGGCACAGTCCTCTTCAGCATAACCGACTGGGTAATTATGTAGCTCACTGGCTAATAACGGATTAGAGTCAATTGCTGAAAGAGTTCCTGACTGGTAACTTTTGTTCTCGCCAACAGAGGACAAGTGGGACCCTGCCCTAGACGATACAGGTATATACACACAATATATTTGTATTCTAAGAAGCACGTTTGGAATCGCCTCTTTTCATATTATTCGGATACCGGCTGGCGTCGCCGGTGGAAAGCGGAAAACAGGTTTACTTCGTTTTACCTTAGCATGGAGTTACCATAACGGCTACAAGCGCGGACTCTTCGCGTTTGACGCCGGCTCGGCTGTGCACAAGCACTTGTGGTGGGTGACAATTTTTAAAGTTATCGGGTCAAAGTCGCAGCCCTTGCGGTTTGCCTATGGTAAGGTCAGGCAAAGAAAGCTAGCCGGCTATGCCTCGACGGTGGCCACCAGCATTTTACAGCGACAAGGTGTAAATAGCTTATAGGGGGGTACTTTTCTCTTGCCGAAGTGTCCGCCGATAGAGCACGGCATATACGGAGCACTCATCAGCTTACCGTCCGAGGTATAGTCACGCGTCTCGGCCGGCGTCGACGATCGCGTTGAGCAAAGGAGGACGGCCGCACAAGGAACATTTATAGGAGGTATTCACTGGCCGCCATATTTGAGGTCACTGTTTAGAGCGCATGCTCCGAACGAGTTCGCATTAATAGGCTGCCAAGACCGGCAATTTTGGTGGTGCGGAATGCACGCGGCGAAAGAACTGTGGAAGCTCGCGTTCAGCACGCGCTCCGCAGCCGAGCACACAGCTATGGCCGCCAGTGAATACTCCCTATAGGGAGTATTCACTGGCGGCCATAGCTGTGTGCGCAAATTCTGAGCGCGTGCAGATGGCGAGCTTCCACAGTTCTTTTGCAACGTGCATTCCGCACCATCGAGAGTGCCGGTCTTAGCAGCCTATTGATGTGAGCTCGTTCTGAGCATGCGCTTTAAACAGCACCCACAAATATGGCGTCCAGTGAATACTTCCTATACTAAAATTGATGATGAATGTAATGAATGTAACATCTAGAATACACTAAGTTTGCCCTTGTGCGTGCACACTCGTTTGCTCACGCGACCGTCGACATCGGCCGAAACGTTCTTTTTGTGTGAATGAGTTTATAAGCTTTTATTAGGCTAACTGAATTTAAGAAATGTATTGCATTAAACAATATTTTTGAAACAAACAGTCAACCTATCTGTTTTACAATATTTAACGCAGTTTGGCAAGGTCTTTACCCTGACCTGACCATACTTTGAAATTTAGTAATTACAGAAAGTTAATTATTCAAAATTTCGACACCATAATTATTTGAACGTCAAACTTTATGAATTTTCATATTAAACAAAATTAGCTTTTTATGTGCAACGTGTAGAGTTTGAGCAACGATTTAGCCGGCGTTTCATAACGCAGCGTGTATGATGTAGCCATGGACCTGTAGATCCTGGCAAGTGGACAGCCTCAGCTCCCCTGCCTGGTGGCGTCAAAATTTACTGTTTTGTGCCCACTCTTCAAACTGCCACCAAAGCTAGCTATATATAGCTTTGGTGGCAGTTTGAAAAGTGGGAACAAAACAGTAAATTTTGACGCCACCAGGCAGGAGAGCTGAGGCTGTCCACTTGCCAGGATCTTCAGGTCCAGCGAAGCACAAAAGCAGTCTGACGCCATATGAATAGACCCTATAGGGTCTATCCATATGACGTTAGACTGCTTTTTAATGTCTAGTAACTACAAACAAGCATGGCCACCGAAAGCAAATGCGGTTCTCTAATTGCCGAATTTATTCTGCTTTATTTTGTTTTCCGTAGAGCATATGAATAAACGTTATGTTAGCGGCCATGTTTGTGGCCGATGACTCAGCATCTGAACAGACTCTAACGTCCAGCTAGCTACGTTCTAAAAAAACAGCTGTTTGATAAATTTTAGAACGTAATTAAGATACAAGACATGTTCAAATTTTTAATCGCAGCAGCATCATGCCTTGACGACAGAGGCAACTGGCGTTCGGACGTGCCGCGGAGACCCGTCTTGTGGCACGAAGCTCCGGCTGACTGCAACACACTTGGCTAGGATAGCGCACCTTCAACCGCGGCGGGTCCTAGTTCGCCAAGTGTGTCAAGTGAAAGCAATGACCATGCTTCAACCAATGTTTCAGCAAGTGACACAAGTTTTTGTATACTTTTCTATTTTATTGTTTGAATGTGGTTTTTATTACAACAAAGCACCACCTGTATTTTCAGCTGTGCATCTAATTTAAACAAATAAATGAATTGTTTACCTGCGGACCCACTGTTCTCTTAAATGTTTAGAACCTATTGGCCTTGCCCTTGAAACGATTCAAGTATATTTACTTTCTCCTAGAGCACTCGGGAAGTCAATCTCTAAAGTATACCAATTGAGCTTGGCAATGCTTTTCCAATATATTTTGCGACTCAAAAATAAAGTTGCGACGTGACTATGCATGACGTCTCACAAGAAGACGTCAGGCTCAGCGCCACGTGACAGGTTTATTTTTATGGTGAAACTTTTCTGTATTTCTCAATCCCCTGGCTTTTTTTGGGGATCACAGTCCTGGACCCTCCGAGATACTCTGCGGGGGAGTGGACGACGGGACATTTTTATAGCCAGCAGAAAACGGGCCACCTAGAAGACGGGCCAGCTAGAAAACGGGCCAGCTAGAAAACGGGCCAGCTAAAAAACGGGCCGGCAAGATCCAACTTGTCACGGCAAATTTTGGGGCCACCAAGAAGGGACTGCAAACGGGCTGGCAATTTTAGGTGGCCCCAAAATTTGCCGTGACAAGTTGGATCTTATTTGTCACGGCTATAGGTGGCTCCCTAGGTGGCCCCAGATTAAGAGTGTACAAAGCGATAGGGCGATAGGCAGGCTGCTCGGTAGAGCATCTAGCAGCTTTGTTGCCCCACTCCTTGAGTACTTTTGGTGTTCAGTGGGTGTGGCGTACATGATGTTGTGGTGCTAGTTCAAAATAGTGGCAAGAATTTAGGTTAGTGCAGGCGCAGACGTCCCGGTAGGCAATTAGGGTCAGGCTTTATTTAGATTTATGCGGGCTTTCTTCCCATTTTTGTGGGCAATGAGTCCTAAAGGCCGGAATCGTAAGGGGAAGCGGAGTTGGTATAGTATGTAGAATGTAAGCAATGATGCTATTTAGATGAAACCAACTTCGAGAGATTAGCCGATGCGGTGAAGCGTAGCTTCACTTGCCGTCTCTGTGAGAATCTTGAGGTCGGTCTATAGGTGCACTGACAGCCCAAAGATGTGTATGTATATATATATATATATATATATATATATATATATATATATATATATATATATATATATATATATATATATATATATTTGTCTAAAACGGTGCAAGTTGTAGTCGTAAATCACGCAAAACAAATACCACAACGCAAAAAAAAAAAAGTTCCTGCAGGCGCGCGCGCGTCTTTTCATTTTTGGCGTTTTTCTCTCCCGCTCCTCACCTCCTCGCTTCTTTTGATTTGTGACGTCAAATATTATGAAATTTAGAAGCTTTGTAAGAGACATTTCTATAACATTTATTAACGGCATTCGTAAAACTTGTTTTTAATGAAATGTCGAACGCACTACTGCAATTCGTTTTGAAATATAGAAAATTGGAGTCCGGTGTGATGTCTCTTCCTGACTTTTTATCCCCTCCACCGCAAAACATGGCGGTGCTCGATGCATGTAGCAGAAGTGAATGGTGAGTCGGGGAATCGGACGAGGTGGTCGTTTTTAGGTGCCCGACGACCTATCAGACTTCGAAAAGCAAATTGGCAAACGGTCGAAACAGCTGGCTTTGGTGTCTGTGTATCGTAGTTTCGGTTGTTACTCCGCCAGGGCAGTCTTTCACGCAGAACCGGCGCGACGTGGCCCTTCACGTCGCTCACAAAAGTCAACTGCGCGTTCTCTTCGATCTCACTACGTTTCATAGAATTCGAGATTGCTGAAAGGGCCCCAAAAGAATTTCAAACTCGAAAGGGAAGCGTTGTCTGCTCGCAGCGAGAGGCGGCACGCACGGAGGAAACCGATTGTCCGCGGGACGCCGGCGAACACGACACTTCGGGTGGCGGCGGTTCGGAGGCGTCAGAGAAAGTCGACTCGCAGGACGGCTCAATATTTGACATCACTGCACTGGCGCAGATCGCACGGGAATTCAAATTCGGCATTTCGAAATTGCTTTTTTACTTCACAAATACTGAATTCCCAAGTTTTGAATTGAGGGTAATGTCCAGGCATCGTTTTCTATAATTTCGGATAATAAAAAAATAATTTTGACGTGTCAGTGCTCCTTTAAAAGGGTAAAAAGAGGGTGGGCTGCTAAGTTTGAGAGGCTTAAGGGGGAGTTCAGCGAAGAGAGGGAGAAGCGGGTTGTGCTCGAGTTGCAGTGCAATGAGCTGGACGATAAGCTCAGGCAGGGACAGGAGAAGCGGGCCGAACTCGAGAATCTTGGGGTAAATTTTAGGAGGATAGAAGGAGATTGGGAAGTTAAGTTAGAGGTGTTAAAGGATATGCCGACGGAATTGAGCAAATTGAACAAAAAAGATAAAGTGGCGACAGGAGCTAATGAATGCCTGGCAAGATGAGCTGGAGGAGGGGAAGGCGACGCAAAGATACAACAAAAAGAAACATAAGGCAGTGAAATGGCAATCGGAGGTTAGAGCAACGGTGTTTTCTCCGCTTGCGGAGCAGAGTACCGCAGTGGTGCTCCTAGGGCGGCCATGCTGGACCCAAGGCCGCGCTGCGGGAAGCGACCGTCGCTTCTGCAAGAGCCTGGATGCGCGGATGGCGTGGCTGTGAGGCGTCGTGCCGCGGCATGCTGAGCAGGGAAGATATAGTGCGGCGATACGCCGTGCGTGCGCCGTCGTCCCGTCATTTGTCTCCTGTTTCTCTGTATGCTTTCGGTAGAATGTAGTAGCCGACGAAAACGTCGTCCTTTCGCAAGCCATAGCCATGCGTTGTTGTCTGGTTGTTGTCTGGTTGCGCAAGCCATAGCTATGCGTTGTTGTCTGGTCCACTCGCGTATCACTGCGCGAGCGCCGCAGACGTGAGCTACGCGATCGTCCTTCATGTCGTCTTCTTCCCAGACTTTGAAAACATGTTTTAAAACATTGCTCTTGTCACAAAACAAAATGATTATACAGTATTCAGTGGCTACACATAATGTTGAATGGTCAAGTAACCTTCCAGCAAAGCGAGAAACATGATCCACCCAAAACTCGGCGCCTGCAAGGTCCCTTTCCCGCAGGAAGCTCGGATCCAGCTCGGTACACGTGACCGGTTTTCCTGCAATACGGAGTTGGCGGCGAAGGAAGAGGAAGGCGATACGTTGGCTTTGCAAGGAGAGCCTATACTGTTACGCTAACGGAGGTGAGGCTAAAGAAAGAGTAGGAAGGGCGAGGGGCAGTGAAAGATGAGCTAGAAATGGTGGGACGGGAGCTGGAGGAGATGAACAGATAGGGGGCAGTGACGGTTGTTTAGAGCGAGAGGGCAGAGGGCGCAGACAATTTGTGGCGGCAAAGACAGCGAAGCCGCTGTACAGTGCGGTGGTGCAACGGGAATCCCCTACTCCAACAGCCACTGAACCTCCGATGCAGGAAACACAAAAGAAATGGGGGCAGAGTGCGTTGGTGCTAAGGAGCTCCAATGTGTCTAAGTGCACAGCGGGGATCGCCAGCAAAGTCCGGGGAAATCGGAAAGTAAATGTAGCAGCCCTCACAGGCTGGAGGATGTAGGAGCTGATGGACACGGCAGTATAAATTTTGACTGTGAACAAGGGGGGGGGGGGGGACCTTTTGTTGGTTCATGCAGGATGGAATGACGTTCTCGGTTGAAAGGGAAGGAACCTGACCACTCACGTCGAAGAGGGTGGGAAGCAGTTGAGGGTTGTAACCTCCGGGATGGTGGACATTGTAATGTACACCGTCCTGAACGTTAGGGGCTGAGGAGTAGGTACAGGGAGGGCAGTCCAGGAGGTTAACAGAACCATAAGAAGACTGAGCTCTAAAAACCGATATGAAGTTATGAATGTGAAAAGGGAGGTATATCAGGAAATTCCCATCGCGCCTTTCATCCCAGGTGGTATCCACTTTTGGGAACTGACGGCGATGGGGGTGGGGCGGAGGATGAACTCTAGGGCACAGGCTTTTTTAGGAGCCGGTAGAGACCTCGGGTAGCTGAGGGTTGAAATCTAAATAGGGAGGGTGGGAGGAAGCCTCACAAAAGAAGGAAAAAGAAGCAGCTCAGTATAGGGTTGATAAACATGCAAAGGGGCAGAACTATAATGCAGTAGGTAGCGATTGCGGCACAATTAAATTGGGAAGATTTTGTAATCTATGTATTGGCAGATACGCATCTTAGAGATATGGAGGAACCGCCCTTACTGGAAGGTTATATTCGGGTGGGATGGAATCGGTGTGAAAGTGAACGGAAAGGAAGCGAATTGGGAGCACTAGTGAAAGGACAGGGCTGGGAAATGGTGAGAGAAAGCTTCAGAGAACACATGCGTTTAAAAGGCAATATTAGAGGTTTTTACACAGTCATAGGATTTGTTTCTCTAAAAACGTGGCTGATTCAAGGGCGGAAAACGCACAGCACTTGACGTGTATTTGAAAAGATGTTAGAGAAGCTCGCTTTAATTGGGGACTAATTTCTCATGGGACATGAGTGCACACTGAGGAGGCTTCGGCGGATATACAGATTCAACAGGGATGGTGCAACAAGAATTTTGTGATACTCTTCATCTAGTGCTGGTTAACGACCAAATATAATGAGACGGAAAAAACACGTGGGAGAGAAATAATTCGCACTCAAGAACTGATTACTGTCTAATGTCTAGCAAATTGTATAACAGATCAGGACGAATGCCGATAGATGAAGGAGGAACGAAAAGCTTACGGAGTCATCATAGGTGAACTAAACTAAAATTTGATACAGCAGAACCAGTCACAAATTTTTGAACGAGAAAGTAAATCGACCCTAGACGACGCCCAACTACAAGAAGTATCAGAGAGAATTCAGACTATAGTATACAGACAATGGAGAAATAATGGACATATAACGATTTTGTAAAGACTTCTAAAAAAGGTGGAGAAGTTCAAAATCAAACAAAGAGAAAAAAGAAGGAAACACACACCGATAAGCTGGTGTGACAGAGAAGTTAAGCGGCCTCAATGGAAAACAGATGAGCGAAGAAAAGGGGAGAAACACCCTGTGAAGTAGAATCAAAATATATATATTTCAGGAAAGAAAAAGAAAGACATCTGCTCTACTTCAGGCCAAGATAGATAGAGCTGGAGTGCAGTGGATGATGGAGGTAAATCAAGAGAATAGGAATGGAACAAAGACGTCACGGGAGCACATGAAAGCACAGGGGAGAAAAAGAAAAGGGTTATGTTGCTCATTGACCACATAGTAGGGGATAAGTCTAGAGGGCGAGGAGGCAAGGGAATTTATTAGACGAACAATTAAGGCAACATTCGCAGAACTTGAACCGAACGAGATTGGAAAGAACGCAGATAGCAACAGAGCACAAGAAGAGAACACTAACGAGACAACTGAGACGACCACTGGAGAATGGGACAGAGCGGAATGTAAAGTACCGGCTGGAAAAGCGGCAAACCCTGACGGCATAGGAATGAAACTGGTCAAAACACTAAGAACAAACGCAAGCTAGAGTTAAGACAGGCTACTGATAATATAAAAATGAGGGAATAGGAACCCAGTGATTGGAAACAAAGCAGAATGAGATTACTATATGAGGGCAGGGGAAATGAGGTAATCATATCATCATACCAACCCATAACAGTAAGTTCGGTCCCGTACAGACTAGCGATGCATGTAGTATAAAGAAAAATGGATAAATGGGCAGAAAACAGTTTATGTGAGCTACAGAACAGGTCCCAAAAAATAAAATATTAAATGATAACTTATTCATTATCACTCAATGTATAGAGGTGGCAAGGACGAGTAAAACAATATTATGGATATCATTTCTAGATATTAAAGGGCGTTTAAGTGTACATTCAATTAAGCGTCTATAACAAGCATACACAAATCAAAAGGTTGTTATAACATGGGAAGCAGAAATAACAGAACCGGCAGAAATAAAAAAAAAAAGACTCAGGCAGGGTTGTCTTCTATCGTTTCTGCTTTTTATAATATTGCCACGCGCGTCTCAAAACTACCACGCCCATGGCCGATTTCTTTTCCGGCCACCGTCGTGAACGGACGTGGGATGACGCGCTTTGTAGGAGCTGCTTCAGCGGACCGATCGGGCCGCGGTATCAGGAAGGGCGATGCATCAACAGAGTACCAGATTATTCTGCGGGCTCTGCCTACTGGACTTGCGGTGCTAAACACCATTTCTCCGCACACCGATGTGAGAGGCCGCCCGTACCACGTAGAAGATTTCCGCGACGCCCTGAATCATATCGAGCTGCTCCCCGAGGTTGTCGCCTTGGGGGCGTACCAAATGAACTACGTCTGGGCCGTGGCCCTCAAATCACCCGAAGGTAAACGGAAGACTCTGGCGGCGGGCAACCTCGTCGTCAAGGAACGGCACTGCATTGTCGTTGACCTGGGCGACCGAGCGGTGAGCATCAAGCTGCATTGGCTGCTCCACCATATCCCGGACGACGAGGTAAGGGAGGCGATTGCACCTTATGGCAAGGTGACAGAGACCGCAGTGGAGAAGTGGCGAATGCAGGGTTTCCTGGGATGCGAGTCAATGACGCGCACTGCTGTTATTCTGCTGAAGCCTGGGCTCACTCTGGAGGACCTGCCGTACCAGCTACGTGTCCCCGGAGGGCTGACCCTCGTCGCACCGGATAGGGCTTCGCTCTGCATGCGCTGCCAGCGCTACGGCCACGCGGTTCAAGAGAAGCGAGGCAAACGCCGAGGTTCTCATGGACGAGGTAGAAGCAGAGGACGCAACGAAGGGGCGGTTTCCACCTAGCATCGTCTCCGGCCAAGCCTGTGGACGGCGACCGAGTTGCAACGGACCCATCGCCGCGGCCGGCGGAGCCTCCGTTGGCTTCCGCGTCTACGGAACAGAAAGCTGCGCGCGAAGGCGCGCGACGGGGAGACGAGGGCACGAAAGAACAAGGCGACCCCAAGAAGCGAAGAGCCGCCAGTTGTGAATAACGAGCAGAAGGACAACAATGTACACATGGCCGATGCCAGCACATTGCACATTCAATGTAAAAAAAAGGAAATAATATCAACCACAATTTTTGTGGCCTCCAAAAAGCCGCAAATACGTTGATTGAAAAACAAAAGGCTGCAGAAATCACAGAAAGTATACATGTACACGTCATTCTCAGTACGGCGACGCACCATGGGCTGGAAGACAAAATGGCGGTGCACGACGGACCAACGTTGTGACGGACGTTGGGCCGCAACTACGGAACTGTCGTTCATGGTACCGGCCAACCGATCTTCAAGCGCAGAACATCGAGCGGAAGGTATATTAGTGCGAAACAATGGGACGACCATAGCCTCCTCTGTACTAACAAAGCCTGGCAGAAAGTCACGTGACGCGGCCATTACAAGTGAAAAGGTAGAGCGGCAAGCAACGGATAAGGGGAGAGTCATGTAACAAGCGCCCCGGGCTGCGGCGAGACGCCGAAACACAATATACTTTGTTTTCTCCTGTTGTCAAGGGTAAATGGAACGCCACCCCTTCCCCGTTTCTCCGTTTCGGTTTCGTCTGTTTCGTTTGGTCTCAAAATCACTACGGGGATTAGTTGAGCTAGTTGGTTATTATATATTACGGGTGGAACCAGTTGAACAATGAGCCTCAATAACCCTGCAACCTCAAGAAAAGCTCTTTCTGCAGGGCGCCCTCACGGCTCAATATAAATAGAAGGAAGGAGGCAACACAATTCAAGATTTAAAAAAAATGGGTACGCATAAGAACTAGTAGAAGAGCAGGACGATTTATTGAGATAGTTGGTAGTCCAGCGGTAGGCTGCCTTTTCTGTTTCTCTTTCCCTCATTGTTCAGCTGATTCCACCCGTAATGCTCAAAATTCTGGGGCAAACTGCCGGGGCTCATTGATTACAGATTAGAGATATTGATTCACGGGTACAGCGTCGAAAGGTCAGTATCCCCTGCTTGGAGTTTTCTCCGGTCCATTTTTTATAAGGCACACAACTGTCCAGACAACGCAGATGGTCCTGAGGACGTCCTCGGTTGATCTGTGGCTGTGGAAGTGCAGTAGTGAGTGCCGAGGACTGTGACGAAGCCTCTGCCGCAGTCCTCGGCGGCCGCAATCGCCGTAGCCTCGACATTAGCAGCCAGTCGCATCGGTTTCTCGCGAGGCATAACGAACACTGTGTTTCGGGTCCTTGCCACTCAAAAACTGTGCGCAAACTACCGAACTTTCCGAGAAATGATCTGTGCTACCAGTTCCTCGCGCTCTAAATCTGTGACCGGGCGCTCTATGGCTACGTCATCAAACTGCCAGGCTTTGTGAGTATAGAGGAGGCTATGGCACGACAAACGGTTCACACAAGTTCTTCGTCATCGTCGTCTGCTTCAGAGGCCGGAAAAGTGGAGAAAACAAATACGCAGTCGGCTGTAGCCACGTGACTTCCGGCCACAATCTCTTTTGCTCGTGTTTCGGTTTTAGTTTTAAACGATAAAGTTTTTTTTTTCTTAGGATATACGTAGCTCCGCGGAAAAATAGGGATTGTGTACAGTCTCCTTACACCATATTAAATCGCCTGGCAAAAATAAAAGAAAATATTTTTTTTGGGGGGAGGGGGTTTTTGACCGACACAAGTTACAGTGCTCTTGCGAATGACGTGCGCTTTGCTCGTTTTCCGAAGCGACGAACTTGCACGTGCCATGGGTTCTGGATTTGTAAACATTGAAATGTGTGCATAAAACGACATGCTGTTTACAAAGAACTCAGGGTTTGCCCACACCAGGTGGGGGCACTACGCGTGCGCAGAAACCAGACTTGCGGGAAGTGAAGCGTCTGCGCATGCGCTGTGCCGGCAGCAGCGCCACCGCAGTGGTGTGACGTCCGGGCTGTTTTGCCCGCCTTCCGTAGTGGCGAACCTGCGCGTGATGGGCTGCAGAGTTCGCATGTTGGGCTGTGAATCTGCAAACATTTTGAAGGTGCATAGGAACAACCAAGCTTGATCGCCTAAATTTATGCCCGGGTGAACCTATTTTGTCTTAACAGTAGTTCAAAAGACAGCCCCCTCATTCAAAAAGGTAAAGAGAAGAACCCCCCCTCGACTGCTTACTAGTGCTAAGCGTGACCAGCTCGGGACATCGGTAGTTTAGCCTCCTGTTGCCGTACAAAACCTTTTGCCCGAACTTTGAGCTGAAAACATGCTTTTCGTATAAGGCTCGTTGAAATATTAGTCGCTGCAGAAATACAACCATCGGCGTTAAGTCCTTAGTTCTATTTTTTTAATTTATGTTGATCGTTGAAAAGCACGGCGCAAGAACCCAATCACGCACCTTATCTTGTCACAGCCTTCTCATTCAGCACATAAAGTGTAAAGTTGCTCGGCAATGGTCACTGTCACCTATGTAACAAAGCGTCTGCTGGATGGATGTACTCCCGAATGCAGCGTAGCTAACAACAGCTGACGACATCGTCTACTGAAGTCAGCGCAGCAAAGTGTGGTGTTCGGCGATCACGGGGGGAAACGGACAAATACGCGGTAACGACCAGCCAGGTTGAGCACACGAGGAAGAACGTTTATTTTCGTCTTCCTTCATCGCGCCAGTCTGCAACACGTGAGCCGCTGTTATACGCTTATAGCACATCTCCCCCTTCATTTAAAAACCTAACCTATCTAAAAAATAGTCAGAGTGCAGGCGAGCTGGTGTAAGGTGAACATGATTGTAAGCCTGAGACTGGGGCAGAAAAGAGAACACAACAGAAGGTAGAAAAAGAGGAGGCAACGTCTCAAACTCAGCTCCAAAGTTTATTTCGTACACGCCTTATATACCACATCTCCAACGCCGTCTCTACAAAAAAAAAATGTGACAAGAGGACAATGCAAATTTGGGTAAACCTTCTCTTATCTCCCTTGACCTCGGCTGCGAAACACTCACACAAAGGGTCACATTCTAGCATAACCACCGCCACCCAGCGAACGTAGGTTCGCCGGGTGGCGGTGGTTATGCTAGAATTCTTCAAAATTTAGGTCCCTTGGATAAAACACTTTCCGTTCTTTCTGAAATCGAAATGTTACATGGGTTGACTACATTTAAACGGGATCCCGACACACACTGAGCACTACGCCATACCAATGGCAAACCATTCTCCCTCCTCTTCATTATCTTAACAGAGTTCAAGACTTGCGTTCTTTTGACATACCAGATCCTGTGGAACTGTGCCGTCTTGATGTTGTCCCAGTGCTGGAACTCCTTGCGATGCCTGTAGTCCATTCCCAAGAGGAGGTCCCAAAGTCTGTTGCACGCCGTGTAGAGCTCTTGTATTCTCCTGGTGGCTCCTTTCCTGTAGATCTTGATAACTTTCTCCTTTGAACTCCAAGATAAACCACTTGTTGATAGATGTCTGAACCGCGCAGGGTCGATGAAGTTTTTCCGCAACGAAAGTCCATAGTACGCGACGTCTGCTTCCAGTTCCGCCAAACGAAGTGCCGACTTTTCTAGGGGTTTAAGTCTGTACTGGGGTTGAAGTCAGCGCTAGTTTGAGGGTGTCAAAAGCTTTCTGTTGTTGATGTTCCCAAGCCCATTCGTTCTTAGAGCTCACAAGCGCCGTCGTGAGGTGAATGCGCTTTTTCTGCTAAATGTGGCACAAACTTCCCGAGGTAGTTTGTCATGCCCAGAAAGCTCTTGTGTTGGCTGACGTTTGTTGGTGCTTTCATTGTCTTGATCGCTTCAAGCTTTTCTTCGTCCGAGTGGACCCCAGTTTGATCAGTGACGGGACCAAGAAACTTTACTCGGTTCGCCTCAAAAACGCACTTGGCGTCCTTTAGCGTTATTCCCACTTTCTGTAGCCTTGAAAGGACTTCTCTTAGTCTCTGGTTGTGTTCCTTCCTGGATGAGCCGTACACGAGGATGTACATTCATGTTGCATACATGGCCCTGGATGCCGCTCAAGAGTTGACTCATTTTCGTCTGGTAGAACTCCGGTGCGGACGTGATACCAAACGGAAGTCGTTTGACTTAAATCTCCCAAAAGGAGTTATAAAGGTCGTCAAGATTTGCGATTCTGGCGCTAGTTCAAACTGCCAGAAATCGGAATTTGCGTCAAGCTTTGCGAAGAACTTTGCGTTTCCCATTTGTGCTAGAATGTGATTGGTGACAGGAAGGGGATGAAGTTCTCTCTCAACGTACTTGTTCAACGATGTGAAATCGACGCAGATTCTGTAGTTTCCGTTGGGTTTTCTGACTACTACCGTAGGGGAGCACCAGTCAGTTGGTTCTTCAACGGGTTCTATGACGTCACGTTGAAGCATATTTTCGAGCTCCGACTTCACCTTCTGCATGAGCGGTACTGGAATCCTTCTTGGTGATGCCAACGAAAAAGGTACAGCATGTTGGCGCAACCTTATCTTGTAAGGCATTTTCACGCAACCAAGGCCCGTGAACAACGAAGGGAACTCAGTTTTAGCATTGACTGTTTTGTGGTTGGAAGTGGACACTTCATTGAGTCTTTTGACCACTCCCAAGTCTTCGCTGTCGCGTCTTGACAAGAGAGGGAGTTCAAGATTCTTCAGGACATAGATATCAAGGGTCACCTTGGTCGTTCGAAACGCTATATCAGCATGCAGGACTCTAACAACGTGCAGCTTGTCTTGACCAGGTCCCCTTAAGCACTTCGTTGGTCCAGTCAAAGGGGCATGTCCAAAATTATGATTTTACACTGTTTCGGGAATTACGGTGATGTCGGCCCCAGTGTCAATCTTGAAAGACAGAGAGACATCGTGGACCTTCACGGCAACCGTCCATGGTTCTGTGGCTTTGGCGTCCCCAGTTCCGAGAAAAGAGATGTTTTCGTCTTCGACTATCAGCTCTTGAACAACTTTAGAGCCTAAGCCAATTGTCGCGAAATGTCCTGGCTCGCCACAGTTGCGACATATTGCATTCCTGGCTGGACATTCATTTCTTGCGTGCCGATTCTGCCCACATCAAAGGCAGTGACGATTGTTGGTTGCATCCCGTGTGTCTTGAGTTTGGGCTCTTCTTTGAGAAGGAGTATCCTTTGATGGGTGGATAGTCTTTACCCGACTCACGCTGTCGGTAGGTCGAAGCTCTGCCTGCTGTCTCTTCATTGTTCCTGACTGCCGGGCCATAGTAGTCGCTGCTTCAAAAGTCAAGTTGGCGTCTAACTGCATTTTTTCGGACAGTTTGTGATCTCTGACGCCTACAACAATACGATCCCTAATCATCTCGTCGTGGAGAATGCCAAACTTACAGTATTTAGCCAAAGCGTGAAGATCGGTCACGAATTATTCAACAGGTTCGCCGTCTTCTTGTATCCTTGTACGTAATTTTGACCTGTCGTAAATCAAATTTTGTCGAACTTGAAAGTGGACTTCAAAACCTTGCGCAACACATCATACTGTGCCATTTCCTCGTCGGTTGAACTCAATGAAAGCAAGATGTCTTCCGTTTTATCTCCCATAGTGTAAATAAGGGCATTCAGCTGTTAAACGCTTGTTTTCGCTTGAAGCCCATTGACTATGCGAAATCTCTCAAACCTTCGAGTCCACTGGAGCCAGTCTTCTGACTTTGAAAAGTCAAACTCTTTCGGTGGTTGATATGTTAGAAATGGAGACGCCATTTCAGTTGGAACGCTGGGGCTCAACCTGGAAGGATCACCTGTAGCCCCCGGCTGATCGGTAGTACTGTCGCCCAGGATGTTTCAGTGAGGTGTTTTCGTGTGAAATAAATCCACTTGCGCTGCCACCCTGTTTTGTTCGGCAATCACGGGGGGAAACGGACAAATACGCGGTATGGACCAGCCAGGTTGAGCACACGAGGAAGAACGTTTATTTTCGTCTTCCTTCGTCGCGCCAGTCTGCAGCACGTGCGCCGCTGTTAGCCTTGCGTATTATTGAGGAGGTCGACGCTCAGAGCGGGAATCAATCAAATCCGAATCCTTGGTGATTCCGGCAAGGCTTGGGCCTGAGATTATATTCCATTTTTCACAAGGGGACCGGAGCGAAGTTAGGAGTGAACGCGCGAATCGCTATTTGTTTGGAAGCCTAGCTTTGACCCCCGAGCTTGCATTGACGCGTTGACATTAGCAGACGGCATTCGGAAAATGGCGCCACCTGTTCCCGGCTTCAGACTGTGCTCGCGTGAGTGCCTATTCATCAGAGGTTTCGTTGTCATGGCGACGGTGACCATAGCAGACCGACTTCATCGTGTGAAAAGAGACATCGGTGTGGTGAGATAAGGTGCGTTTTTCGGGCTGTTTTTTCCGTGGTTTTAGTGGGCGAAACGTGAACAGAAAGACTTTAAAATAAAGACTAAATGCAGATGGTTGATTTCCTTCAACGCCTAATAATTTGACAAAACTTAGACAAAAAGGAATGTTATACAGAACTTAGACAAAAGCAACAGTTATAGTATTACTAAGCTATTACTCAAGATTTTCAGCTATATATATTCTGGCCTCGAATACTTTTCCCCGCTAAATTTATAGGAAAATTTACGTCAAGTGACCTATGCAACAATTTTGTTTCCCCTCGTAAATTTGGCGAGAAAATGTACGTCACGACCTATGTACCAATTCAGGTTCCCCGCTAAAGTTGGCGGGAAAATTGACGTAATGACCTATGCACCAATTCAGGTTCCCCGCTTAATTTGACGGAAAATTGATGTCACGTGACCTGACATCACGGGACCTACAGACAAGTTCAGGTTCCCCGCTAAATTTAGCGGGGAGCCTGTCACTGTGTGGAACGATAAATGCTATCGGATTCATGGATAATCACCCCTGTGGTTTCTACAAATTTGCTGCCCTCTTTTTTTGTTTGTGTTTTTTGTCTGTTCGGTGGTAGAACACGGGACTAAAGTATCAAAATGTCTCCCGCTTTGTATTTCTCATTGACATCACACATAAAGAGCGAACATATATTTTTAGATATGGCCCGAGCCCGAGCGCTAAGACGCCACCAATTCCCCACTCTACCACGTTTCTCACGTACCCTCACAGTGCCAACTAGCGTCTGCGCACTCTATCCCACCACCTTCTGGACGCTAACAGTGCAGCTGCAGGAACGCGAGCGTGCGCGCGTTCCAGTCGGTTGAGGCCAATCAGGCGAGTGGAAACCCTTCCCCGGCACACCGCCCTCTCCTCGTGGGCGGATGCCTGTCCCTTTCCGGCCTTTACCTGCCCCCCCGAGAAAAGACCGAACACGGGGACAGTGAAGCCTCGACGCTGCGCTCCCACCATCACCTGAGCCGCTCGGTTCACCCGACACAGGCATTTTCGCTTCTGCTTAGAAACGTCCGCCGGAGGAAACCCGGGATTTTCCCGGGCACCGCAGCGCGCGGCTTCGACCGCGCCACGGAGTCGAATGCGATGCCCCACCGCGGAAAAAGTAGAGGCCGCGCGTGCGCAGTGCGTTCCGCTCGAGGGTGGTTCGGACCGTGTGCGTGTGTTCCGAGCGTCCAAGACGCTCGCACGACCGCAGCGTCGCGCAGGCCCCCGCTCTGTACTCGTCCTGCGCCAAGGGCTTCGTCGTCGACGTATAGACACAGCACGCACAAAGGCAGAGAACGGTGAGCCCTATTTCGTGTATTACAGTCGTATCGCACGTCTAGCTGGGGATAGCGACCGTATTGCGCGGGTGCGGGCCGGGCGTCTTACGCCATGTTTCTAAAGTATAGGTACGGATGGATGAACGAGCCTACTCGTTTAGGTTGTTTTTTTTTTCTTTTTTTGTGTGCGTGTGGTTTAAGCTTTTTTTGTTCTACGCATTTGCTAAGGAAGGTTGCGTTTCCAATTGATATGTAGTAAAACAAACAAACCAAAATAGAAGGAGAAAGTCGGAGTGATAGGATGAACCGAGTCAATAGTTGCCATAATATAGGTTTCTTTATATTATCGCTTCCGAAAGATCTACCTGAAAGGTGCTCCGTAACGACAATTATTTTTGTTTTAAAGCAATTTCACGTCAGAATTCTTAGCTATCCCGCCCTGTATCACATTACTTTACAACTTCCCTCTTTTCTCCTTATAATGTTCCTTCCCGAAGGACGCTGTCTCGCTCACTGGAAAGGTACATCATTTATATTTATGTTATATAAGATAGTATTCCTAGCACACATACACACTCCCACGCACAATGGAGTTCTTGATAGCGAAGCACCCGGCGGATTATGACCCCTAAGCAAATCTGCTTTTTATATACAAAGAAAACAACTTGTTTTTTTTTTGTCATATCTAGGATAACAAGGATAAGTCCATTATGTTTTTGTTTGACACCTTTCTTTTTCTTTGGGTCGACTATTTTTGCCTCCTCTCACGGCGTGGTCGAGTACCACAGGTGAGGACGAAGCAGAGACACGACGTCCCATGCGGTACTCGAAGCCGAGGAAGTGAGCGCCCGATAAATAATCGACGAGCTCCGAGGTTCGATCGCGCGCACATCGGGAGTGCGAAGGGAGGCGCGAGGACTCTCCCGCCGCCGCCGCCGCTGCCTGCACGGCGTCCCGACGACGAGCGAGCGGAATGCCCGAGGAGCGCCATTGCTGCCTTCCCGAGTCCGCGCCCCGGCGCTCCTCGCGATCGGAATCAGCAGAGCTCCCCGTCACTCGTCCGTATAGCAACGGGACCGAAAGAAGCCCGGAGATTCGCGGCTAGGGACCGTTGGCGAGCTGGGTCTCGGTCGGCGCGTGTGCGCGAAAGCTTTACCCCGATGGGATTTCCCCGTCAAGGTTCCGGCCTCTTTCAAGGGCGCGATGAGGTACTACGCATGCGCGAAAGGTTTAGCACGAAACACGCGAATGTTTTCGCATTTTACTTAAAAGGGGTGCTGGGGGGCTTCGCAATTTACAGCTTAGGTTAGTCCCATAACTGAGAAATCTCCACACCGCTATATAATTTTTGATGACAGTTCTTCAATGCTGAGATAAAAACGGAGAAAACCGGCGCTGGCTTGTTAGCGCTAACAGGGTCGCGGAGCGTGCGAGATGAGGCCCGCGGAAACGAATCTAGACGGGCGACGGAACGGAACTCCTTTTGTTGGATTCGAGCCAGGAGTGGTTCAGATATCAAAATCAGCCGGATTATTATTTAGAGAAATCGCCTTAAAAAGGAGCATATTTAAATTCGTTTATTTTTTCCGCTTTTATGATTCAAATATTTGAAGTATTTGCTTGAATCGAATTTGTTTCGTTAAAGTCGTTTTAGAAAAGTTACGTATATCCAAATCAGTGGGAGCATCACTTAGCAGGACTGTCTTTAGAAACAAAAAAACCGTATTTAAACGCGCTTCTGTTTTTATCCAAATTTTGTTTAGGACTGAAGTTGTTGAGTTTGAATTCTTCTTCAACCTTGATTACGAACGGACCTCTCTCTTTGTTTATAATTCAAAACGCGTTTTATGTGAAACTGTTTGACATGTTTTTGCTTAATTAGGCCGGCCTATTTCATACATACATATATTTTGGTATAACTAACCGAAAAGGGGAAGTTTAAATACCGTTTATGGCCTCGTCTCTCTTGCTTAAGAACACTTTCAACGTTGCTTGCCGACATTATAATATCGGATTCGTAACGATCCAGTAAACATTCGGCAGTTCTGGATTTTCACAAATGTGATATTTTTCGTACCGGTTTGTGACAACCAAGAGCCACTTAGATGAGGCTGCTCTTCAGAGTAACGACGCTTTTTGGTGCTTGAAAGTATTTGTTTCTAGATATATATAGCGTTATCTGAAAATTCAGAAAGCGCATTTCTGTTCTCCGGAAGTCTTAAAGCAGTCCACGACATAGCAAAGCGATATCGCCTCTAAAGTTTCCCGACACCGTTTCTACAACTCAGAAAAAAAAGGAAAAAAGAAACTCAGATTGCATTTGATCTGCACTACGCACCAAAATGGCGGACCCCATAGACAAATCAAAGAACGCAGTGCCGTTATCGTAAGCGTACCATATTTGGTATAGTCAGCCGGCAACAGCTAGGCGGCGCCAGAAGAGTGAGAGCCCACGATTATACCCTGTCTCGTTGTAACTTGGCAAAGAGTGAACGATAAGCCCCACAAGGCTTGCCGACGGCTTCGATATGCGCTACGTATACGAGCGCAAAGCACACATATTGGAGCATGACTCAACGAAAAGCCTGATACTACTTCGCAGTAAAAGCGCACTCCGGTGATACGTAGTCACGTTCCCATTGGCCCGCTAGGGCCGTAGCTTCCGTCGTACTGGCCTGTTATGCCATCACGCATGGGCGTACCAACCGGGGGGGGGGGGGGGGGGGGCAAGGGGGGCGCTTGCCCCCCAGTTCTCAGAGTGGGGGGGCAAAGCATGTGGCATGTGTTTTGCCCCCCCTGAAACAGCCGCCACTGGGCAGGACAAACACTGGCCGGCAGCGCCCAAGGGACACCAAGAGCACCGCCCCCCGGCCCTGGGGGGGGGGGGGGGGGGGAGTCTGGTTTGCCCACCCACTCAGAAACAAGTTGGTACGCCACTGCATGGCATCACGGCTTCCTGGCCTACCCAGTATTTCTTGCTTCTGACACTAGGCTAAGCGGCGCCACCAGAGTAATAGCTGACGTTTGAACAATGCAGCCGCCACTCCCAGACATATACTATGTTTCTTGCTTCAGTCACTGGATAGCGCCAAACCAAACAGCATTGCAGGCTGCCTATCTCTAGTAACACCCAAGCAAAATAAGGGTTAAAAAAAAGCGTATTGGGAACAGTCACGGATATACTAGCGATTCAGCAAACCATGACACGCGGATTATTTTTTTCGTTTCTCAAGTAGTTAATTTTGCAGTGAATGCCAAACAAGGATATAGTTTAAACTCGAGCCGTTTACGTCCGCAAAGGTTAATTACGCACCAAAATGAAGAGGAGTCTAATAAATTTAGAAGCAGGCATGCACTGTTACAATAGATTGTTAATGCAAATATGTGATTCGACGTGTCATCGTTTTAGCAGTTTTAGCAGATTGCTAAAAACGTAATTTTATATCGCTACGAAATGCTACGTTCTTAGTACCGAAAAATCGTTTGATGATAGGTGCTCGCTACATACGACATAATCGTTTAACTTAATGTTAAATGTGCAACAAAATTAATTTTCTAACCCCGCGAGCGTTTGTAATGAAGCGTCTGGTGAGGATAGAGCTAAAACTAAAATGCTTAAATACTTTCCGTCTTCGTACCAAATTATATCACGGTGACAATAAAATAAGTATTTTCGTGCGTGCTCCCAAAATAAATTGCGTTTTTTTTCAATTAAGCATAATTTATATTTAAAACAAATCTAGATGTTGAAATTAAGGTTAAAGCGGGCCGGGCACATTTCGGTTATGACTACTGTATGATAGACACGAATTACCCTGAGGCCATTCCGAGATTACCCCAGTACGGTCTCCATATATCTATTTATAAAACTAATCAGATATAATCCAACGCAAAATAAACTGCAGCGCTTCTTTGCGCGGCGTTGGTGGTACTGGGTAAAATTAAATGACTGTTGTTTTCCCCCAACAAGATCAAAACACACAAAAAAGCATGCCAATGGACCGGCATCTCGGGCTGGCTCAAGTCACCTTGTCTGGACGTTCTGAGTTCAATCTATATCTCAGTGTTTGTTCTAATTAGAAATAACAACGCCCTGTCTCTCTCGGACAGGGTAAGTCAACAATCCACGCTTCGGCGTGCCTTTCAATTATGCTGCCCAGAACGCACGTCTCCGACCGGTGTGTTTACGCGCTTCCTAAAAAAGTGGTCCCTCGGTTTCCACCCTATGACGTCATAGAAATGTCACGTTGTCGCCGGTCGCGATCCTGGCGCTGTCGCGACAGAGGTGGTGGATGTCGCAGTCGTCTGTTCTGTCGTATAGGTTTCTTTCCAGCTTGACAGCCCACGGAAACTTCGGAGACCAGTAGTTGGGACGCCGCGACGACGACGATACTCGCGTTTTGTTTCGTACTTGTTTCTTTTTTTTTTCCAGAACTTTTAAGCCTAACCGCCAGAATAGCGACATCCGACAGCCTGACACTGTAGTTTTTGTGTCGACATTTGTTGACAGATCGGGGCCACTTTCTGAGTGTGGACGGAATAGAAAGCTAAACACACCAGTCGGAGACGCGTTCCTGGCAGAGTACTTTCAATGTACGAAACCCCGAAGGAAGGGTAATTTTTTTTTAGGTCCCACGGTTATGAAAGGTCTATTCGAAGAAGCCTTCAGCGCTTTATTATTTGTTCGAGCCGCGAGGGACTTCGCTGCTCCATGAGGGCTTCGCGTTGTCCGCGGCAACAGTCAATTTCTCTGGGACAGGTGAAGGCAGCTATATTATTATGCGAAGGCACAAGACGTTGTTTATATTGTTGTTTACAAAAACAAAAAACAAAAAACGGGCACGTTTGTGGAAGCATGGTTCGCTGGCGACTGAAATCTCAACGTTTATAGTTACAAGAAAAAAACATAGGGTGTATGTTTATACAGTCTAGAACTTAGTCTGCCTCAACGGGCGACTTGTCTCCGTGCTGTAGATGAGAAACTTAGCCAGTGCACTACAACGGCTAGCCTGGGGTCTTTAACGTGCACCACGCAGTAGTGATACACGACCGCACGCCGGTACGATGCTCATTCAGATCGAAACGGGCAGGGGTGGGGATTAAAGCCAGGATCCCTCGGTTTTGTGACGCGAGCTTTTGCTCTAAGTGCTCCGAGCTGGTGTGCGCTCGCCCACACGGGCGCCGATTTCCCTACCCTAGTTACACTATCGCTTTGAACTATCATTAAGCCAACGACAGTTGACTCAATCGTGATCAGCCTGAGTTAAGGCCTGTCCAAACAGGATGAACAGAACAGCGCACAGAAAGACGAGGACAGAGAAAAGGAACATGCACAACACACAAGCGCTGACTCGCAACTGAACTTATACACAAAAGGAAGAAAAGGAGCACGTTCTGAAAGACACGCAGGGCACGAAGTGCGTGTCACACGCGACACAACACCATTTAACTACAATGTCTTTGCCCCACAGTCCGATCTAAAAATAAGGTTTCGTTTTGAAGCAGTGTCACTGATGGGTGGCTAATGCAGCTGTCCCCCAGGCTGTTGATGCAATGCGCTTCCAAGATTTCGCGAGTCGTCTTGTCTCGATAATGTCCAATTATTGTTGTGCATTTAAGAAGTCGAAGTACACGAGCAGGAATTGCAATGAACGGGAAGATAATCGCCCACCGCAGATTTTAGTGAACGATCATGCTCGAGAAGGCGATCGTTTAGGCACCGTCCAGTTTGGCCCACATAGCTTCTACCACACGTTATTCAGTTGCGAGTCAGCGCTTGTGTGTTGTGCATGTTCCTTTTCTCTGTCCTCATCATGTCATCATACCAACTCGCCCAACTTACAACACTTCTCCAAACAGGATATTTTAGAAATCGTGGGGCGATACGACTTCGACATAAATCGTGCGGCGCTCTGCTTCCGTCAGTTTTTTGTATTTTTTTTTTGTCGAGGGATAAATGTTTTTGTTAAAGGTCATCCGTGCCTTTCACGGGCGCCTTGGACATGCTCATCAGGTGGGTCCTGACAGCCACTGACAAGCTCTGTTGGATGTCGGTCAATCGGTCAAGGCCTCCGTCAAGGTTTTGCTATGTTTGTGCCTGGTCTATCTAGTATTTGAAAAGGAGACGTACTTGGATTTGTTAATTTTGAAAGTACCATGTAGCAGAAAGTACAAGAACTTAAGTCTTAGTTGCTTAGCCCTGTTAGCTAGTGTAAGGAGACCAGACGTTTTAAGAAGTTCAGTTGGTTAGTCGGTGTGCCTATATTTATCAAAAATAAATCTTACTGCTTTGCACTGTATGTTTTCAAGCTTAGCTATATTGTTGTTTGTGTGAGGAAACCATACGATGTTTGCATACTCCAACGTTGGTCTAACAAGACTGGTGTATGCTAGGAGCTTAGCGGGTGTAGAGGCTAGCTTGAATGTTCTTTTTATGTACATAAGTTTTTTAATGCTTCTGACGTTACATGATTTACATGAAGATTCCACCTTAAATCTGAAGTAATAAATAAGCCTAAATATTTACACTGAGTCATCCGTGAGATTGTTACATCATCAAAGCCATACTAAAATTCAGAAATAAATTTTTCCTGGTTACAGACACGCAAACAGGTTTGCTCACGTTGAGAGATATTTGCCAATCACGGCACTATTTATTTATCAATTGAAGAGAGCTATTTAGAACAGAGTGCTCATCTGATGAGTTAATTTCCCGGTATATGATAACATCATCTGTATATAATCTAATTTTAGCATCAAATGTTAGTTGCAATATCATTCATAAAAAGTAGGAAGAGGACTGGCACAAGGACGGAAACCTGCGAAACGCCGGAAGTGACTCTGACAATTTCTGAAGCCTCTTGTTCATATTGCACAAACTGGGAACGGTTTGATAAGTAGTTTTTAATCTAATTGACTATGGGTCCTTCGCCAATTGCATGTTTTAGCTTAATGATCAGCATAGGGTGTGATACTCTATCAAAGGCTTTTGAGAAACCGAGCAGTAGTACGTCTACTTGCTTTCTGTTGTTAATGCTAAAGCTCACGTCATGCCAAGCTTCAAGCAGTTGGGTGACTGTTAAGAGACCACTCCTAAATCCATGTTGTTCAGGAGAAAGAATCTGGTGTGCATCAAGAAATGTTTAATGTGCTATAGAGTGATGTGTTCCAGTAGTTTACAACAGGTACAGGTTAGAGAAATCAATCTAAAGTTTGAAGAGTTGGTGTTGCGCCTGATTTGTGTATGGGTATGACTACATTTTTTTTTCCATTCAACGGGCAACTGACACGTGCTAAGTGACCTATGAAAGGTTATGTGCAAGTATTTTCTCATTCATCCAGAGTACCGTTTTAAGAACGCGCAATGGCGCGTTCACACTGGAAGCGGATCCGCGCCTTCTCAACCGCAAAGCGGCTGGGATCGAGCCGTTGGAGCGCGTTTTTGCCAACCGCTTCGGGACCAATTTGCCCCAACCGCTTTCGCGAACCGCGATACGGCAACCAATCGCAACAGGACGCATGACGTGCGTCGGTGGCTTTTGAAACAAGATGGCATCTATCGCTGGTGAGGCGTCCATGCGGGGAGTCCTAGCGTTACAGCAGACAAATCAACGGAGAAACGTGATGTTTACGTCCGTCACTTGAATCCGCCGCAAAAAAAATAGACTCGTGATTTTAACGGGCTTCGCACCGGTGATTTGGTTCGGGTAAGAGTTTGTTGATTATTCCGGGTGCCACAGCCCGAAGCTCGCTGCCTTGTTAGTCTTTGCCCGTAGAACGTCGGAACCCACCCCTGATCGACTGATATGTCAGCTTTTGTGCCCACTAAGACAGTCGCGTGAACTATTGGAAGCATTCGACACCGTTCCTGACCACCACGAAGGCCGATAGAGACGTCGGGAGCATGATTGCATGGCCAACGTACTAATGCGGAGCTGGCAGGGTACCTGCGCTAGCTCGACGTTTACTACTACCAAAAGAAATAAAGGGAACATACTCAAGAAATAAAGTCTACGTACCAGCCGATGCGTAGATAATCCATATGGCGTTTATTTGGGCTTAATGTCAAACAAACAGTAGATTCAATCGACGAGCGAGTGACGAGAGGAGAGTCCGCCACCAACGAAGCCACGACCGGCTAGCACCGAACACATTCACTCTAACCACGGTCCACCCCACCACTCACAACTTCAAAAAAAGATAAAAGCGAACCGCGAGAGGGAAAAACTGTCCCTCTATCCCGAAAACAAGGTAAGATATACATGCGGGAAGGGCCCACTTCGAAGAAAATGTAGAGGGCATCCTCTTCTGAGTCAGCATGGCGCGCCCACGATTCTGGGTGCGCCTAGCTGTGCTTTGCTTGTGGGCGAATTCGAAGAAATACCAGGCGCCTTTTGGGGGTCCACGTTTTTGTTTTTTTTTTCGTTGCGTGAGCTCGTGATGCGTGCGAATATCCCGAAGAAAAATTATTAGAGTGACAAAATAACAAAATGTTGGCCTTGGATTGTGAATTAAAGTGAATTTTGGAATGTAAAACAGGGTTGCTAAACTAAAGACTCAGAAGATCAGGCGTTATCGCCGAGAAACCGCCAACCGCCCCTCGCCAACCGCCTCTCGGTGTGTCTGAACGGGGTCGCTCGCGAACCGCATCCGCAACCGCTTCGCAAACGCAGCTGAACCGCCAGTGTGCAATGCGCCATTGGGAATGTTGTCAGGACCGCTGCCTTTTTTGTATATAGGTTGAGTAAGAGGTTGAACATTTATGGTTCAGTTATGAAAAGAAGCTCCAGAGCAATAGCGTTAGGATCAAGATTACGGATAGTACCAATATCTTCTGTAAAAACCGACTGAAAGTAACTGTAACACTCATTTGCCTTACTTCGGCTCTCATTGGGGTTTAGTCTAGGAGAGTTTATTTTCTTGGGATTAACATGGTTCCAGAATTTATTTGGAGAGTTCTTTAAGATTTCATGTAGAGTCACGTTGTAATATTTTTCTTTTGAACCTTTTGTTTTATTTTTAGCACTTTTACCATTGAGCAAGTTCAAATCTACCCTCTGCGCATGCTTTTGTTTTCAGTGACTTGTTTTCTTTTATCTTTCGCTTAGCATATATAATATCGCGGTTAATTCACAGATTATGTTTTTTTTTGTTTTTTTTTGTGTAGGTATGTATATAATAACACTCTAATGAACTATATGTCTTAACTTTTTTTATAAATCGTTAATGCTGACGTAATTGCTAGAGGCATACTCCGTAAAAAAAGAAAATTCATGGGAAAGATGAGATAGCATGCTCGCGTCGTCGGCGTTATTGAAATTAAGCGCAGAGGATGGCAAAGAAAAGCGAATAGTGTCACCAATTGGGAAATAATACACAATCATTTTATGGTCATATATGCCCTCTAGAGCATTTCCCTGTACTTCAATTGTTTTAAGATAGTCGCTGAAAAAAACCGAATCAAGAATGTTACTAGTTGTTCCGACAACACGTGTAGGTAGATGAATCATTTTCGTGAGGCTGAAACTTAATATAATATCAAAAAGTGCGTCACAACAGGTTGTGTCATACTGAAGATTGGACCAATTGATATCAGGTAGGTTAAAATCCCCAGACAAAATAAGTTTGCAATATTTAAGATGACCAGAGATGTAATCATGCAACGCGGTAAAAGTGTCTAGCTCAGTGCCAAGTTTCCTCGAAACCTTTGCAAAAATCGCCTTCTGCGCGCTGCCATCTTTGTCTGCTGGGCTGTGAAACGCCTTCTCACCATGCGCTGTTGGTCTGTTGTGCGGTATACCAGACGCTGAGCACGCGTCCACAGCTCAGTGACTCAGCATTTTTTGCCCGGTTGATAAGCGATGGAAAGGTCTATTTACTGCACCAACGAATATCGCCTGCGTTTCTAATATGACTTTGCAAAAAAACGGCCTCAACGTCAGGTACGTCAGGCAAACGTGTGAACGCTATTCTTTTTCTAATGATTATGGCTACGCCACCTCCACGTGATTGTCTGTCTTTTCTTATGATAACATAGTTTTGTGGTATAACTTTATGATCGAGCGAAAACGGTGATAGCCAAGTTTCTGTGACAAAGACAGTGTCAGGTTCGTGATCAAGAAGTACAAATTCAAAGGCGACCAATTTATTCAATAAATAAGCTTGTTGAGTTTAGATTGATTAGTTTTCGTTTGCGGGTCGATTCCGTGGGAGACTTTGCTTGCGTTGGCTTGGTTGTTTTTTGAAGAGGAATCGTATCCTTCTTGATATCGTCCCAAACAAATAGACTGCCATTGATTTTGATTTTGTCGAATACTAGATGAACTTTTTCTCGTCTATCTCTATTTTCCTTGGCGCTATTCCGCCGATTTTGTCTTTCTAATTTCCTCTACCGGGCGGGAAAGGTCTTCGCTGATCGCATAGTTTCTTCCTTTCAACTATGGCAGTCTTTTTAGTGTTTTTACCTTGTCTCTGAAGTCGAATAGCTTAAAAATGGCAGGCCTAGTTTTGTTTGCTTTTTTGTTTTTTTTGCCGAGTATGTGCATCCTCTAAATCCTGCGGATTAAACCTCGAGAATTTTTTTGAGGACCGCTTTTTAAAGAGAGCCACTGGCACATAGTAGGCTCTAGGGTCCTTATCTGGACATTCGGCGAATAAGTGGGCGAGGAATCCGTCGGCTATGATTGGCCGACGCCAAGGTCAAGTTTGGCGCCGGCCAATCCGGCCGCCGGATTTCTTGCCGACTTTTTCGCAAGTGTCCAGATTACTAAATTTTCAGGATAGAAGCACTTTACAGATTACCGCCACTAAGCGCCACTGGGCGGCCGGAAGCTGCGCCACAGCTCGGCCGTTAAACGTGTTACTGTGCTATGCCATGGGGACACCTTTCTGCAGATACGCATGCAATCCAAGGTACGGGAGCGCGCTCTTGAGCGCTGATCAAAGCTGTGCACGGGTGTTCTCGTTCCCTCCTTAGACATCAAAACAAGCTGGAGAAGCCGACAAAAAAGAAGCGAACGCGTAAATCATTTGGAAACTATCGCGGAGCTTTCTACGCCCTATTGCTTACGTTGTGCTGGAAATGCGACATGCGCGTAAGGTGCTGCTAGAATCTCCATGACTTGCGGTTAACCTTAACTCTGAGTATGAACTCAGGATAGTCAGCATACAGGGGCCCTATGTTGCGCTTTTTGGACTCCCACGGCGATCAGGGAGAAGGAAGTGACGTCAACAACGCTGCAAACGCAGATTGGATGTTGATTGGTGACAGTCGCTGATGACGAATATCCGCAGAAGAAAGCAAAAAAAAAGTGAGCTTTATTCCCTTCTGCGGAAATTCGTCATCAGCGACTCTCACCAATCAACATCCAATCTGCGTTTGCTGCGTTGTTGACGTCGCTTCCTTCTCCCTCGTCGCCGTGGGAGTCCAAAAGGTGCAACATAGGGCCCCTGTATGCTGACTCTCCCCAACGTAACGCCACACCACAATAATCGCAGAGTATGAGCATCCTCTCGTTTATTCCTTTGATCGCTATAAAATCAATAATCTGCTCAATTCTTCACTAAGGGAATAGAGGATCTTACGCACACACACTAGACGGGCACTTGTTGAGAACAAGGTTTTTTTCTTGGTATCTTTTTTTTTTTTCAAATGGTGCTTAAGGATTCATCACTGGGCAGCTGGTTGAAAGACACGCCAGAAGTCTTCGCCGGTGTTGACGTGCAATTCCGGACGCGGCGATAAACGATAAAGCCAGGAGAACTGAAAACATTTGAGCAGCAAGGTTACGGAGGCAGCAAGGTTAGCAGGGTGGAGCCGCGAGATCAGTAGGGTGTCAGCGCCCCCACGTAGAAAGATGCACATGCTTTCTCTTGTGACGGAAAATGCCGTATGAAAAAAGAAGCGCTCGAATCCAATCCGGCCGTGGTATATGCCGCATTTACACATGTTTACACAATCCGGTGGCAGCAGCTCTCTTCAACACAGATAGGCATTCCCGCCGTGCACGCGCACTCACTCGGCGAGAGCGGCGTTGAAGACAACGTGCTACCGCTTGTAGCTTTAGGTTCTGCAGTTTTGATAAAACTAAATAAAGACAGCGTTTTTACAGCGGAGCTCTTAAGGGCTAGGTTCCCCAGGATCGTGCCCGTGTATGCCGACACAAACCTACCTGTACAGCTGCCACCATCTATAAGCGACGGCGGCAAGCACACAACCAGTATGGTTTCCGCCGTCGCTCGTAGATGGCGGCAACCTTTCCAGCTATCATAAAAGAATGGTTAGTTGGGCGCGTTAGTGGGAATTCATCGTAGAAACAGCGTGAAAAACCGACGACGACGACGAAGAAGCACACAGTGTATCGAGTACAGCTCCGCTGGTCTTCCTTCTTGACGAGAGTGGAAAGGCTGAACGATTTTTTTAGTTTTTTTTTAGTTAACGTCAAGTTGTTTAGCTTATGCAGGGAACACTTAATTTAACGTCGTAGTCAAATTGAGTCTTTCGGTGCACGAGTTGCATGCGTTATTACAACGCGGCAGTCGGACAATTTACAAAAAAAAAAGCTTTAGTTGAAACACAAAATATTTGCAGAAGCAGGTCTGTCTCCAGCAGGCGCTTTCTTCCGTCGTGCTTGAATTGCGCTTGTTCACGAGGCGTAGAATCGTTTTTCGTAGGTAGAAAGCCAGCGCTAAAGGCCAACGTTATTAGATTAGCTCAGTTACGGAACTGCTCACAGACGCTGCAGGCACGAACAGTGTCCCCCCCCCCCCCCCTCACTCACCACGACTCGCCTGGCATCGCTAGACGCGCCGCCGGGCGGCTGCTTTGGTAACTGCAGTGCATTCTATGGGAATCGGTATACGCACGTTTCGAAGCACGGCGTCTAGATGGCGCTTCAGCTCTGCTCTTTGGAACGCACAGTTACGAAACGAAAATCTAGATGGCGCTTCGAACGACGGCAGGCGGATTGAAGTGAGTGAGGGGGGGGGGGGGTGAACCCCCTTCCGTGGGAGTTTCACAACTGAGGTAATCTAGTAACGTTGCTGAAGGTGAGGCTCCTACGCCGAATCCTGGGTTGCAGCGGACTATAAAAGTCTGCACCTCCTCCGCCGGTGCAGAAAAGTGTAGCGCAGCGTACTTCAGGAAGGTGTGAATTGATATACAACCGGACGTCCACCGTTCTACACTTTCCTGCACCGGTGCAAGAGTTACAGGTAACTCCAACAAAGCTAGTGTTTATATTGCACACTGAGTCTTCATGAACGTAAATTTAGAAGATAAAGGGGTACGGAAACAATATTTTTGCTCTTATTTCTTTGCTTAGATATCATCCATGTTGTGGTGGCAGCCAAGAAACTCTAGTCTAGACTATTGTTTCTAGGCTGCCGACAAAAAAGATAATTCTTTTTTTTAAATGAATGAACATATTTTAAGATTTCTCCTGGTGGCGGTTTGTGAAGCTCCCTTGGAATGCCGCCACGTCATCGGCCTCTAAGTAGCAGCGCCTGTTTGCGGCAGTATGGCTCTCTCGTCCTGAATTTTACTTGGCGAAGAACGTTAACGAGTCTACTACGGTGTATATGTTAACTTCCACAGTGCTTCCGGAACGTGCATTCCACACCATCAAGATTGCCATTATTTGCATACACAGCTTGCATGTGTAGCCATTCCTGGGTAGTGACGGTTCTTTCTAGTTACCGGTTTCCTCGAGCTGCAGTGTGAAATCAACACGGTGAACCGAACGCTCATGGCACATAAAATACCGACATGACTGCGAATGCCGTTACGTGCAAGCTATGTATAAGGAGTATTCACTGGGCGCCATATTTGTGGGTGATGTCTAGAGCGCTTGCTCTGAACGAGCCCACATTAATAGGCTGCAAAGATCGGCAATCTTGAGGGTGCGAAATGCACGTTACAAAAGAACTGTGGAAGCTCGCCATCAGCACGCGCTCAGCAGTCGCGCACACGGATATGGCCGCCAGTGAATACTTCCTATAGGTATGTATATGTCACACGTTCAGTCCTCAGATATTACTTCTAGGCTCGATTGTCACGCGTTGACGCCACCAAGCGGCGACGCTAGCAACTACAGTACCCTTGGCCGTGCAGGAGCCATTGACGTCACGAGCGCGATACGCATTGCGCTTCTCGCTGGCCGACCTTGAAACGAGAGGTAGAGAGCTCGCGGCGAGTTTATTTCGTTTCTGTTCCCCTTTAAGAGGACATACATGAACTAATTAAAAGCGACCTTTACCTTTAAAGTCCTACCATGCATGAAATGCATTATAAGCCGGGATCACACTGCACATAAATCACACAAACGACAGTCTGCGAAACCAAGTCACCGCAATATCTGTTGTTCGAATGCCGCGTGCCAAGTTTCTCCTTTAAATCATTGCCATGCGGCATTTGAAGCACGAATCTCGCGGCGACTCACATTAGAGGTTGTATGCAGACTTATTAGGTGTCTTCATGTGTGCTTTGCTTAGGGTGATGACATGCATAGCCTACTCTCGACGTGCGCGGTCAAAAGCGTCGTTGTGGTCGGCCTTCCACAATTGGCTGACAGCTGACTATGACGTCAGCAAAGGTTTTCTCATCGACAGAAATAAGAGTAATGTAAGAAGTCCAATTTTGACGGTGTTGGTTTTAGAGCGCAATGTTGGTTTTAGAGCGCAAACACCATCGAACTTGTTGTTCGCAAGGGGATGACGTCACGAGAGGAAACCATAGGAAGGCGCCACCAAAACATCTCGCCGCTGACAAAGCCTGGCAGATCGTCACGTGACGCGACCGCCGAAAGTGAAAAGGTGGAGTGGCAGACAAGAGTCATGTAACGGGCGCCCCGCTGCAGTGAGACGCCGAACCGCACTTGTCCCGAGCGATGGAATGTCCACTGGTGCTTCTCGCGTTCCCCGGGATGGGCCTCCAGCGTTGCCCAGGGGGTGCTGCGAAAATGGATTTGTTAGGCCTTGTTTTGGGTAGCACAAACTTTAGCGTCTCAAACTGTCACGCATGCAGAAATGTGCCAGCTCTGGTGCAGAGCGCGAGATCACGATGAATATACAAAGAAACAACAAAAAATCGAACGCCGTAAAAGCTAAGACGCTTAGAGCGCGAGCCAAGAGATGCCGTTTCACGCGTTCCAAAGTAGACATGACAAAGAAAAAGAAAAATGAAAGCGTCGCGACACAGGTGTTTTGACGTCACCACCCAGAGATAAGAGACGCGTACCCTAGCGGTGGTGTTATCAATTTGGCACCTTTGATTGTCTTGCGGCGTGGAGTCTGGCCGATTTCAGGCGTCCAAAAGTGTTTTTTCGTTCTTCAGCATCAGACAGAATTAAAAAAGCTCTACCAACGTGCCATAAGTAGTGCGAGGCTCAATCAGGTGAGCTTGTACTACCCAAAATGAGGGCGCTGCAGTTTGTTCAAAGCTTCAGCGCAGGAGGCCTATACCGCTTCTTTTCTCGTCGGGTTTGAAAACCATGTTTCGGGTCCTCGACGCTGCAAAAGCTGTGCGCCGAATACCAGACTCCCCAAGAAATGCTCTGTCATAGTCTCCTCTATACTCACAAAGCCTGGCAGTTCGATGACGGAGCCGTAGAGTGCTCGGTCGCAGATTTGAAGGGCGAGGATCTGGTAGCAAAGAGCATTTCTCGGGAAGTGTGGTATTCAGCGTACAGCTTTTGCAGTGGCGAGGACCCGAAACATGTTTTTTTAAAACTCGACGAGTGAAGAAGCGGTAGCCCGAGGAGCGCGAGAAGGACGAGCGGACATTCCATCGCTTGGGACAAGTGTGTTTCAGCGTCTCGCCGAAGCGGGGCTCCCGTTACATGACTCTTGTTTACACTCTTGTCTGCCGCTCTACCTTTTCACTTTCGGCGACCGCGTCACGTGACGATCTGCCAGGCTTTGTCATATAGAGGAGGCTATGGTTCTGTGCTACCAGATCCTCGCGCTACAAGTTTGCGACCGGGCACTCTATGGCTCCGTCATCGAACTGCCAGGCTGTGTGAGTATAAAGGAGGCTATGCATCTGGCCATTGTATTGGGAACGCTTGTTTGTTTGTTTTTTTTTTGTGCAAAAGCGCGTGAACGAGCGTGTCTCTGCACGCGCTCGTGTCGCTGACTTTGCTAAGGCGACATTTTGTTCTCCACGATTTGTTACTATTTTCTCTGTGAGCGCGTGCTGTCGGCAACGGGTACTACCATAACCTCTTATCACCGTGCCTCTTATATACTGGCAAAGCCGGGCAGATTACCGCGAGAAGCGGCCGCCGTGACTGGCGCCCCGCTGCAATGAAACGCCGAAACACACGTCTCCCGAGCGAAGAAGTGTGTTTCGGGTCCTCGCCGCAGCAAAAGCGTTGCGCTGACATCCAGGTTCCCCGAGAGATGGCTCTTTGATGCTCTGTGCTACCAGATCCTCGCGCTCTAAATCTGCGACCGGGCACTTTATGGCTCCGTCGTAGAACTGGTAGTCTTCGTGAGTATCGAGGAGGTTACGGCTACTACAAACGCTGGCATCCTCATAGACAGAAGGACATTGAGGCACTCTATTAGGTACGATGTATAAACAGTGTGAACACTGCTATAGGGAAAGGGTGTGTCTCCTCGCCATATATATCCCCACTAAATTTAGCATGGAAACTGATCATGATATAGGTCACGGGACGTCGATTTCCCCCGCTAAATATAGCAGGAAAACTGGATTGGCGTCTAGGTCGCAAGGAGTAAATTTTCCTGCTAAATTATCTGGCTAACTAAATTGGTGAATAGGTCACGTAACGCAATTTGTTTCGATAAATTTAGAGGAGAAACTGAATTAATTTGTATTTACCGCCACGTCAGGTCACGTGACATCAATGTTTCCGCTAAATTTAGCTGAAAAACTGAATTCTTTCATAGGTCTCGTGATATCAATTTCCCCGCTAAAATTAGCGGAAAATTCATAGAAGGACAGAGGCACAGACGGACAAAAAATCCGGAGTGGGGGTAGCGTTAAAAAGCAATTCACGCTTTAAAACGTGGTGTCTCCTGTCACTCACAACCTAAACGCAGAGTGCTTCGTGATTCGCACATTGGCGTTCTTATGGGCTATAGTGCCGTCATCTCGTGAGTCGGGAACCGATAATAAGATACACGGAGCTCGGCACACCCTCCGTTTCTTGAACTGCCAGTGACTACCGCTCCGTTTATGTCTGGGGCTGTTGTCACGGATTGCTTCAGAAACGCAGGGAGTAGCGAACATTTCCCATAATCGTGTTGTTCCACCGAAACCAAGACGACAGCGGTGTTAGCCGATTAGAACACCAAAGAACGATTCACAGCACAGAAACAAGAAGCGTGAAGATAATAAGCCATGACTAGTTTTTTCTTTTTTCTTTTTAAGTTGTCAGGACCTATGCATCTGAGAAGAAAACAAAAATAGTATGAATATTTTTTTTTGTTTTGCGTCTAGCTGGTTTGTATTTCTTAGACCGATACCTGAATTGCTGTCACATTTTTGCTTAATCCAGAACCCAACCAGAACAAATTACAAAACCAGTAAATGTTTAACCTGAACCGAACTATAATAGGAACCATTCCAGAACGCTGGTCAAATAGATAAGATAGGTTAAGCATATGTATATATATATATATATATGTTTGTTTTGTTTTGTGTTGTTTCAGAAGCCAATTTCACCATTATGAACTGGAGGCAAGAAGAAATAGTTGAGAAATCATGCTGATTCGTCTCTGCAACTGATTTTGATACCGAGGTGCAAGTGTATTAGAGATCATCTTCAAGTGAAACGTTCCAGCTGGGATGGTCAGGATGAAGAGTTTCGATGACGAAGACGGCGGTGGTGGTGCAAGGATGGGTGGTGGCAATGCGCGATTCGACAGAGGCGACTTGAGCTCCGAACCTCAGGGCTACCAGAGGCAGCAACGGCAGCAGCAAGAACCACGACCTCCACCACAGTTTCCTCCCCCGAAAGGCTTTGTGGGGGGTTTCCTGACAAGCATAAACCAGGACCTCCTCGTTTCCAAGACATTCTACTTTTTCTTCTTCTCGGCCTTCGGCTCGCTTTTCCCCTTACTCGCTGTCTACTTCAAACAAATGGGAATGAACGCAACACAAAGTGGACTTCTGATCGGCATTCGACCTCTGGTTGAGTTCATCAGCGCTCCCATGTGGGGCGGCATTGCGGACCGCTTCAAAAAGGGCAAGGTCATCCTGCTCGGCTCCCTGGCCTGCTGGATTGTGTTCACACTTTCGCTATCCTTCGTGCAGCCGCCCCCGTCGTCATGCATCGACTACAACGACACTCACCACGTGCTGTACCTACCAGACACCGGACAGCGAGAGAAGCGCGGCGCCGACTTCTGGTCGGACAAGGTTTCGGTCCAGGAGGAGGAACTTCCCCCGAGGCTGCAGCGGAAGCCCACCAGTACTCAACCACCTCCTCTTCTGCCGGTCGGCAAAAGCCGCGCCAAGGCCAAGCAGCTTCCACCCAACTACGTGGTGGGCAAGTCCCCCAACACGGTGGAGTACACGCTCAATTACAACCAGGAGCGTCACACGTCCTACATCTCACCGCCGTTCAGCTCCATCGTGTACAAGTACGAAGACGTCCAAGAGGTGTTCTTCCTGCTTCTTTTGCTGATTGTGCTCGGCGAGTGCTTCAGCGCTCCGGCGATCACCCTGGCGGACTCTGCGACAATCTCCTATCTGGGAGAGAACTTGGATAACTACGGGAGGCAGCGGATGTTCGGTTCCCTGGGCTGGGGTGTGGCCATGTTCTTCGTAGGAATCGCGCTGGACCACTCCACGTCCTTTCCGAACCATCCGTGCGGGCCTTACGAGAAGGAGCGCAACTACACCATCTGCTTCGCCACTTTCTCCGTGCTCATGGGCTGCGCTTTTATCTCGGCCACTCAGCTTAGGTTTGAGTACTACCCTGGCCCGCAGGACGACATTGTGCTTAAACCCGTCGTGATGAACAGCGACGCCAACAAGCCCATCACCATAGAAGACATCGCGCCGGGAATTCCGGTTGCACGGCCACTAAAAGAGGAAGAGGTGGTTCCTGAAACAGCTAAAGTAAGTATATTACAAGTCGTGGTTTTTAGCTATGGGAATATATTTCTGCTTTTTTTTTCGTTGTGTACAATACGGCTGTCAGTACTGAGACGCTTGGCCTAACATGCCATTATACGCAAATGGGTATAACATTAGAGTAGGTCTCAAGTTATTGGTCAAAAATTATGTTGGGAACCAAACTTATTTAGGTAAGAGCGTGATGTCATATCAAATCAGTCAGGTCTGTTGGGGGTGGATGATTAGATTTTTTTCATTGAAGTATAAGAGAATCATAAAATCGCTATGTATGTTAAAAGCAAGATGGTTCTCAAGAACGTTTAGAATTTTTATTTCGCTTAAGAAAATAAAAGTGTAGCAAAGTAAAAATTCATTTTCTGGCTCGTACGTTTTTTAACTCAGTTCTATTGATTGGTATAAATTTCAGAAACAATATTATTTGTGTAAATATATAATCTGCTGTCCACATTTGCTTATAATGAGAGAATTTGGCAAATCAATCAATCCTGTGATCTGCTAGAACAAGCCTACTTCATAATAAAAGACATGGTCCACTGCTATCTTATAGAGATAGCGGCATGGTCTGTTTCACGCCAACTACAAAAGATGGCGGAGGAATCATACCATTTTCCGGTTGCCAGACTTTCAGCCCTGGTTGGTAGACTGTTGCTATCTTCTAAAAATTGTCAGTATGAATGTTCTTGATGTACACCAGTTTGTTTTATCTATACTCAAAAAAAACTCGACATATTTAGTAATCGAAATAAAATTAAAAACGTCAAACGTTGCACCATAAAAATTCTGGTTTTATTTTTAAAACGATGTATCATATTATTTAAAACATGCGTCGTTTACTAAATGTGCTCCGCCTACAATCTTGCACGTCCTGTCAGAGCCCTTTTCACTGGAAAGGTTCACACGCTGGGAGGGGCTCGTCGCCCACTGGAGCTAGTCGACTTCGCGATCACAGAAATTGGTGCGTTATCTGATCGTGTGACAGTCATAATTTGTTATGTGTCAAAACCAGTGTTGACGGTAACGCCTTACAAGTAGCGTGGTTGCCGGTAACCCGTTACTTTTTTGTACTCGTTACTTTTTTTTTATACAGTAACGGGTAACGTACTTACGTCAGTTAGAACAAGTGAGGGATAACGTTACTCGTTACATCTTCACTTAACTTGAAACATGTGCACATACATTTTGTTTGTGTTGTTATATTTTGTTTTACCCCAAAGTCCAGACGCAGCGGACGCCATGAGCCGATGCGACCGATCAGACAAAGTCAAAAGGGTACCGTCGTGGTGTTCGCCGTGTTTCTGTAAGTGCTATGTTATGGCTGAACCAATCATAAACAAAAAAGGCACAGTGTCTTGCACTTTTGACGCTGCCTGATTCGACCCACTAACTGGTAGCGTCGGCAGTATCTGGACTTAAGCTGATACGTACTACACTCTAAAAAATGCCTGCGCGTCTACTTAGCCGCAAAACACTCGAAGAGCCAATCTCTGCGATCTACGAGATCGGCTCAGCGAATGATGAGGCGGGACATCTGTTTAGACCCCAAAATGAAGTCTGCGCTGTGGCATTACGCAATGCAAGCATGACGCATTGCATTGCGTAATGCCACAGCGGAGACTTCATTTTGAGGTCTAAACAGATGTTCCGCCTCATCATTCGCTGAGCCGATCTCGTAGATCGCCGAGATTTGCTCCTTGAGTGTTTTGCGGGTAAGTGGACGCGCAGGCATTTCTTAGAGCGTATATGCACCAGGTCATTAAGTAATGCACTCATTCTACATTTCTTCAAAATTTTGCCTGTCTTTTCCCCACGCAAAAAGTAAGACTTCAGAGAAACCCAAACGCCGACACCCTTCTTACCAGTGTCGAAAAACGCTGTCACCACAAAAACCTTGTTACCGTCAATTTATTACCTAAAGGTAAGGCTAAAGTAACGTGTATTACATTTTATCGGTAACAGTAACGCTTTCCTCTTATTTTGAGGTAACGTAGGTCGGTTACGCGTTCCTTTATTTTGCAAGTAACCAGTAACGTATTTCGCTACTTTTTTTTTGTAACGCCTACAACACTGGTCAAAACACAAAATGCCAAACACGACACGCCATTTTGTAGTTCGCAGACTACCTCCCGCCGTTGCTGGACTGTCTACATCTTACGAAACACCACCAAAAGTCTCCCAGTATGAACTGATTAGTTGTAAGCTATATATTGTACAATGGTTTATTTACTCCGTACGGAATATTTTATATTCCAACATCAAGGTATAGAGAATGACGCCTTAAACAGCTAGAAACGCAGGAAGTGGATAATTATTGTCACGCTTCTGGTTCGTAATTCATTCGTCGGCTTTCTGGAGGGCTAAAGTGCAATCTGACTGCTTACGACGAAACAACACACTGGACAACTGGCGCCATTGCAGAGCAGGTAGCCCAGAAAAACTTCCGATCTGCTCTTAACACTATTTGCGAGATTAAGACTATGCGGGGACCCGCCACGCCCTGCAGTTCTTAAGTTGCCGATGACTAAAGTGTTTAATCCTCACTTCAATTCTCGCACAAGAGAAAAATTGAAGTATCAACGAGATAATTAAATAAATAAATTGGTAGCGACGTTTATCTCAGATAGCCTATAAATGAACGCGTGGGATGCGGTAATTACGGATCGATCGTTTAAAGTTGTTTAGAAGATTTTAAATGGTTGTTTCAGAGAGCAAAGAACCTATTGAATATTCATTTCCTTACTCAATTAAGCAGACAGATGTTTTGTCACGCGACTTCGGGTTCCGTCACGTGACGTCAAGTCATGCGACGTCAGTTTTCTAACTTGATTGAGCTAAGAAACAGAGTCACGTGACGCTGATTTTCCCAATATATTTAGTAGAGAATTTGAATTGATGTGGACGTCCCGTGACGTTAAACGCGCGGCTATATTTCGCTCGAAAAACAATTTCGAGTGCCCCATACATCAATTTATGTTCCCCGCAAAGACAAACCCGACCAGGGGCCCTAATCTGGACACTTGGCGAAAAGCGAAAAAGTCGGCGAGAAATCTGGCGGCTGTGATTGGCCGACGCCGCACTTGACCTTGGCGCCGGCCAATCATAGCCATCAGATTTCTCGCCGTCTTTCTCGCCAAGTGTCCAGATTAGGGCCCCAGCCTTAAAAGCTTTGACACTAGGCCACCGAGAAACAGCGTCTTCATCTGCTACTCGCAGAGCACGGTGTTCGCGCAAACGACGCGCAAGCTGCCCGAACTGCTGGCCGTGCTGCGGTCATTCGCCACCCTGCGCTACGCGGCCTTCCTGTGCGTCACCTGGTTCATGGGCTTCGGCATCGGCCTTGTCTTCACCTTCCTCTTCTGGCACCTGCAGGACCTCGAAGGCACGCCCACGCTCTTCGGCGTCGCCTCGGTCATCAACCACGTCTCGGAGATATTCGCCTACTTCTTCAGTTTCCGATTCATCCGGCAGATAGGACACGTCAAGGTAGGTGACCGGTGCGGAACTCACTTTGCACGCCGGTGGGCTAAGAGGATCGCACGTTAAAGATTGGCAGCGGCCTTTACCTTCAAAGTCCTCTAATCCATGACAAGCATTATAGGAAATTGGTGAGGGAATAGACCAGATGCAAAAATGTTCGAACGTCTGCAACACTCTGTGCGCTGCCATATCTTTTTTAGGTCGAGATTCATCTCCCGTTTGTCAATTTCGTAGCGTTGTCGGTAACAATTGAGGCCTACTGCTCACCGTTATCGATCATCATCCACACCTGCGAGCTAAGGGTTAGTATTGTTTTAGGCTCTTCTAGCGCATGTAGTAGGTGCTCGTCGCCCCACCGGTCGCTGGTTTCTCGCTGTAACCAGCAATGACCGATGTACGCTTCAGCTCGAACTTTGGCTTTGAGTGCGGGAAAAGGCACGGGCGCGACCGCCTGGTTTTCGAGAGCGGTTTCTCTGCGCGAGTGCTTGTGCGAGCGAAGGATTCTTCGGAACTACGCTTTCGCGCCCTGGCCTTTGCCAGCGCTGGAGCCAACTGATGAGACGGAGCATGTCGTTCGGCACCCTACTAGATGGCGGCGCTGTGCATTTTGTATATCGTATATTGGTGAGGAAATTGATGCGTCTAGTGATGTATATTTTCCCGCTAAATGTAGCGGGAAAACTGAATGGTTGCATAGGTCACGTGACGTCAGGTCACTTGACTTCGATTTTTCCCGCTAACTTTAGCGGGAAAGCCGGGTTGGTGTCTAGGTCACAAAACGTGCAGGTTTCCGCTAAATTTAGCGGGTAACTGAATGGGTGTATAACTCGCCTGACGTCGATTTGCCGCTAAATTTAGCGGGGAAACTGAATTGCTGTTTTGGCCACAAGATGTGAATTATCCCGCTGAATTTAGCGGGGAAACTCAATTGACGTACAGGTTACGTGCCGTCAATTTCTCAAGTTCTGTAGCTCACTTGACGTCACGTGACGCCCTTGTTCCCCCTAAATTTAGCGGAAAATGCACGGACGGATGGACCGAAATCATTTTGGGATTGGGGGTAGCGTTAAAAAGCATTTCACTCTTTAAAAACTACCTGACGTTTTGGTACATTCCAAAAGTCCTCTTAATGCTTGGCAATCATGCGTCCTTCGTGCCGTCACGTTGTCACTTGGCGTCACGGTTTCACGTGTCGTCACAATGTCGCGTTTCGTCAAAGTCTCACGTGACCACGTGATATGTTGTACCAATGTCACTGGACGTCATAGTTTCATGTGACACAATGTCATCGTCGAGGCCACATCCTAGGCTCATGAATAAAACTTTAAGAGCTGGGCCTATAAATGCTGCGTTTTTAACAACACTTGGGCTCTCCAAGGTACCTGCGCTATGGCTTTTAACGTAGATTACGACTCTGGGCTGCCCCCTCCAGCCACAAAACTGTAACCAATCGTGCGTTCAACCGCTAGTTAAATTGAGGGCGACGCAAGTTCACATGAATGCCACCTGACCTGATGTGGCGACACATCGTTATGAGACCACGTGGTTCGTAGTGACGTCAATCGCGTGACCCATAGTAGCACGGATCTCGTGACCACGTGATTCATAAGGGTACGAACCACACGATCGTAGTGCGCATTTTATTTCCGACAATTTCGTCATGCATGACCGCAGGGATGCACCGGCCTTATGCTTCAAGATCAATGCATATGGGTGTTTTCACCTCAAATCAGGCACGGCTTTAAGGTCAGTTCTTTTTTAGTTTTAAAAAAATAAAATGTTTTCAAGGCCATCTTGAAGTAACGAAGAACGCAAATAAAAAGTTTCGCAAACTTTTTTTTTTTTATCAGAATATTGAAGTGACCAAGGCGGTAATTGACGTGTCTCCCGTCTGTCGGGAATCGCATGCTTTACTGCCCTCTATTTTCTCACTCCTCTAAATAAAGGCACTAAGACACTTTTGTGACACTCTGGAATAAAATTTAATTGTGCTTAAGGAATTGAAAAATAAAATATATTTCCTGATGACTTTAGAAACAAGTCTCGGACTGTGTTCCTTTGATTATTGAAACTATAGCAAGAGTGTGAGTGAGCTGGTTCAATCCAGTCCTGGTAACCCAGAAGCGGAGAAAAAAAACGGGACGGACACCACAATGCAAAGTTTAGCAAGCTCTCACGTGTGACCTATTTAATATATTTTGATATCTTTGGTATAACCAGAAAGATCAAATCTAGCGCTTTTAAATACTAGTATTTAGTAGTCATTTTTACTAGTATTATTAGTAATTACTGGTTTCTAGTTACTTGCGTTTCAGTGCTTTGAACCCCCGCCACAATCGCTGCCGAGCATTGCTATTGGATAAAAAAACACCTAACAAACTATACAAATTGTCTTCCACTTTCTACAAAAAGGGATTGAAATTGTTCGGAATAGTCTTGAGAGTGTGTTGCTAATGTGATAAAAATATTGGTTTTAAAGAAACAAATTAAGTAATATTTATTAGCGTTTGCCTAATATTTAACTAGTTACCAAACTGTTCCTTCTGTGATTAAGCTTTTAGTAACTACTGATACTTCAGAAATTATATGTTTAAGGTAACTTTTATGTACTGCGAAAATTATAAAATGAAAGCGTTCACAACATTGAAGAATTGATTTTTAATGTGCTGTCTTCGCAGGTACTTTGTGTCGGACTCATCGGCAACGTGTGCCGATTTCTCTACATATCCTGGCTGACAAACCCTTGGTGGGTTCTACCATTCGAATTTATTCAAGGTAAGCAGAATACAATGTTTCTTTAGCGTGGAATTCGCCTTCAGTAACGCCCTTCCCCCCTGAAAGTGATACGCGTGATATTTGCACTGAAGAGTATAGAAGAGAGAACGATCATAATCATTTAAACCGAGCCAGGTTATGATGTCGCGCGAATCCATTAGCCATATAAGCCACTTTGATGAGTGTATACAAAATATGATTAAAAAAACACTAGCAAATTCTATTAAACTGCATATAATTGTTTGTTTTCCTTTTTTTTGGTTGCGTATGGGAGTCGTGCATCCGCTTGCCCGTGTTTTCACCCTTTTGTTGTTATCCTTTCATTTAAAAAAAAAATACACCATCTTCCCGAGGGGAACCATGGGGTGATGCGGAGCATCGTGTTGGTTCCGAGGAAAGAGTCAGTTGCGTGCTGACGTCGAGAGATGGCGCCACCGACTGCCCTAGCGTTACCCCCTACGCGAGCCTTCGTCGCGGCTCGCGGCAGAGAAACTTGAAACGCTCGCCGCTCGCCGTTTATTTTTTTTTTTTTCACACTTGAAGGAGAGGAGACTAGAGGAGGAGAGTTGCGCGTGCGCGCGCGGTGTGAGAAGCCAACGCACGCGCAGTGCACGCAGCTGGTAGTGAGAGAGAGCGGAGAGAGTAACGCGCAGCTGTTGGAGAGAGGGAAGGAGGAGAGTTGCGCGTGCGTAGTTCGAGTGCCGACTACAACGCCGACGCCGCGGGACATAGACCCGAGCAAGAGATGCTCCGCATCTAAAAAAAAAAATGAAAAACACGACCCCGGTGACGATTGCTTCTCCACACTATCTGTCATAGTGAGGAGAAGCCTAACCTCGAAACCCTAGTTCGTAAACATCAATGCAGCGCTTTTCAACGTCAACTACCCTGCGACCCGTCAAAAATATAAATCCTCGTTATCCCTTTCTTTCTCTCTTACTATCTTCCTTTCTCTCTTTCTCTCTCTTTCTCTTCGCAATGACGCAAGCTTTAAGATTTCAGAGTCAAAACTGACGCTGAACTTTTATTCGACAGTTAATATTGGTGACTTACGCGAAGTCGACAGCACCTGGTGGCTAGTACAGAAAGCCGTAACGGTAGGTTTCTCACCCACTTTCTTCGGCAGATGAGATATTCCCAGCGCCTAGTAGTTTAAAGGCTAAGCCGTGAAAATAGGTTAAAAAAAACGCGATGAAAGCTGGGCTAGAAACTACCGAGAAAAAATAAAAAAAAGCGCATGGCAGCTATAGTGTTTATAAAGACTATATTGTTTGTTAAAGCGCGGTTTCTGAAAACGAGGGCGCAGTTTCTACAACGCAACCCTAACTTCCTGCTCAATGTGAAGCTACGACCCGTACATTGTTTTCATCGACACCACTAAACAAAACCCAAGTCCGCATTTTTTTTTCTTTAAATTTTCGAGTCGTTTTGCGATTTTCCTTGGGGTCGCTACCCACGGTTTGAGAACCACTGCATTAACGGATTTTGTAAGTGTCTCTTTTTCTCTGCGTAAAACAATTAACTGTGCTTTTTGTTCTTTTTTTAAGAGGAAAAAGTTTTTGCACCATCGCCGGAACTGCATCCCACGCGAAAGCCACGCTAACTGAACTTCTAAGCAGGAGTCATAACTCGGGGCTCCCTTAAAAGACTTCAACGGTTTTTCTTTTTTAGGTCGACCTTTGGTCTGGCTGGTTGCCGACTCGCACGCGGATAGAGCGAAACTCGCCCCAAATGAGGTATCCGTCAGAAAGCAGCCGTGGTATAGGCCCGGTCCGGCGAATGCCGTAACCAAGGAAACGGTCGTCTATGACTCCTACCAGTACGCTACCGGCGATGAGGACTCCAGCGGATTTTATGCTTCGTTTCACCTCACTATGGACCGTAACGAACACTACGAACCATTCCAACCAATCGGGCGCTGCAAACGTGACACGTGACTACGTGCCCCGCGCGTCGCTGCGCCCCCTCCTGAAGCTCACGTGATGCTCAGGCAGCATTGGGTTAGCTTTGCGGGGATTGTAGCGTATTCTGCAGTTCATCGTAAGCTAAAACGGAGTTTAGTTACTTCTCGCTGGTTTCCCTTCCTTTGCCTATAGCTTAAATATTTAAAAAAAAACATATAACTAAAAAATAGCTACAATTAATGTCACTACGTAATGGGACGTAGGAGCTGATGTTGTCGAGAAACGTTCGCCTGTCCTTAAAGCTCGTTCATTAACGTGGCTTCATTTCGCTGAATTTGGCATATTTTATCTATTTTGTGTTCTTTTAACGTTTTCTATAATAATTACATTGATTCATTTACCAGAAAAAATAGGGAATGTTTAACGCAGCCTCCTCATTTGAGTTGCATGTTCATCTAGAGTGAAAAAGGGCACTGCAAAATGTTTCTTTTTCATTTGTTTTCAAATTTGTTTTAAGCACTTTTTGAAGTTCAAATAATTATTTCGCGGTATAAGATGCGACATATTTACCCTCGCTAAGGTAAATCAGGATCACTAGTTAGAAAACAAATGTACTTGTAGAGCCATTAGTACGTGGGAATGTAATCTAGTGCAGTGTTCTAGTAAGTAGGACAATATTATTAGTTACCTCGAACAAACTGCAATCTCTACATACAATTACAAAAACACCAGGTTGAATAGCCTGACGTTAGTAGATTTTGATCTCCGCCTCTCGGCTTATTTTCCTCTCACGGAATACTTCTTATTTCTACCTGGAATGCATACCAAATATAATTCAATACACTTTGTCCATCGACCACAAACAATCGGACGTTTATCTAGTCCTCCAGTTAACATTTCTTGCGCATCACTATCGTGCACCACATTGATCTATGGAGTATTCATTCCCCTCTCTAGCCACTCCTGTCTTCCGCCCCGCCGGCGCGCCATCTAGTGCGAGGCGCGCCGCCATGTCCGGCCACTACACCTCTCCTCTCCATTCTACGTTCCATCTATTCATTTGGACTCCTCCGCCTTTACTCCATCTCATTCATGCACTTCCTTTTTTTTTCCTTTTTTTAGCTTCTTTCTTTTTTTTTTCCTTTTTTTCGACTATCTTTAATATTTGTTGCGGCCTTGCTGTTTAGTTTATTGTCTGCGAACGCTTTTTCTCCTCCCCGCTTGCTGTTTTTGTCTGCATCGTGCGGGCGACGGCTTCAGCATCGGAACTTTTCGTGTTCTTTTTTTAGATCTCCCTGCTCTATCTTCCAGCGGCCCGATTTTCTTTCATCCTTCCACCGCTTATAGTCCCTTTTTCTTCTCTCTTTTTTTACTTGACTCGAACGTGCGCGCAAGAATAAAGTAGAGCGCCGAACGATGGGCGAGGGTTCGCGCTCAACGATGAGACTGCAACGCGAAGCTGCGTGCGCTCGGTCGGCATGGAAACGAGGCTGCGGAGACGCCGTCAGCCGAGAAACCTAATGTGCCCAGATATCGAGAGTGTTCCAAACTGCTCAGTCGGGGTCGGGAGGTTTAAGAAGCCGCGTTTGCAACGCCATGTGCGAGGAGGACCCGAAAGCGTTGATCGTTTTCTCTCTTAAAAATATAGGCTCTCTAGAGGGACCTAGAAAGCCTAGATTTAAGAGAAGGAGCAATTCAAACCTCAGAGAGCGTTTGGAATTTAATGTCGGACGCATCCCGCGCATATTCATCGCAAGTGCGCATGCGCTGTGTTCTCGCGTGGCGAGGAGGAAAGCGGGCGGAGAGGCGGAGGCGTTTGCATTCGATCGACGCGTTGGCCTCTCCTTCGCAGCCTGCATTGCAAACGCGGCCCATAAACCTCGTGACCTCGACCGAGCAGTTGGTGACACTCTTCAGTCTAGGCTCTCTAGGGAGAGATGGGGAGAGCGGGCCCTGCTGACCTCTGCCGGAGCGGAGACGTGTGAAAGAGGATGGCGCTCGCGTTCCACACGGGATTAGGGAACTTGGTAGACTGACGGGAACTCCGCTATTGCGGACGAAGCGACGAAAAGCACCTTGACTGTTTTTGTTGTTGTTTTTATGTTTTTTGTGTGTTTTTGGTTTGACGAATGGTACGCTCGTGCGGCGGAGTTTCGCGCCGGGATTAGACGCTTTTTGAGGAGCCAGATCGTGAGCGCACAGGCTACTTTGACGAGAGGCAGGCCTTTCAGGAATGCTCCTAATCCTTCGAAAACCGTCGTTTAGGCAGGAGCAACGAACTTATTCTCACTATATTTGTATGACTGGAGTGCACGTGCACGACAAGGAGAGAAATTAATGGGTACGAGGGTTTCATATTCAGCAGTTAACGGTTAGTATAAAATATTGTATGCTAGTTAGGGTTCTAGCAAAACGCCACACTCTATTCCGTCGTATATAATCGAGCACAGGGCAATAAGGTCGCCGACAAGATCATTAAAAAAAATCCTTGTTTTCTTGGTTTCGGCATTACAAGACAAATCACAATCATGCGCAAGAACGTCGCGTTTAAGCAGCTGTGCCGAGTACGTGATATCAGAATATAGCGTACCGAGTCAGAAGCATCAGTGCAATAGAAGCACATCTCTAAGGTACCTTGGAAGTAAACAATTTCATTTAGTATTTACACGAAAGCTGATAAATTAAGAGGTTTAGTGCCGACTACTCAGTGGTCGTAACCTTAACCGTTTAAACCTATAGTACTCTGCGCTCACGTCTTAGAGCTTTGGGTGGCTAATGAACAACTTTAAACAAGTACAATTGCCATTTTAGTATTTTGTAGTCCAGTAGGCCACTGTATTTTCTGGCCCCTCCTTCTCCAAAAAAAAAAAAAAAATTGGCAGCGATTTTTTTATTTTCAAAGTTGTATAATGCATGGAATGCAGTATTTAGGAGCCATCGTTTCAATTATCTGAAAGTTTCGGAAGTGAAGAACCTATATTTTTCGTACATTTTGGGGAAACTATATTGGTGTTTTGCCACGTGACTGGTTGGGAGGGAACGAAAAAAAATTATTTCTGGAAAAAAACGTTTTTTCTCGTTTTTTCCCTTGACATAAAAATCGAAAAAAAAACGAGACCCAATTTGTTTAAAATATTAACAAGCGTATTATTAAGCAAATTTCTGTAACAAAAAGTAAAATTGATATTACTCGAGTCACAACGCTAAATAAAAAAAATATTCACATCACCCGCCATTTCGTGGAAAGTGCAAGTGAAGCATTAAACACACTATACTATATATTAAATTTACTAGTCAATAGCAAAAAAACGATAGCAAAAAGAAAACGGTGCAGTGAAGGAGCAAGGTACAAAATTGGAGGGAACACAAGCGCTCGTGGCTTTCTGCTGCCTCCATCCGTCCTCAAACTGTTTGCATTGCCCTAAAAGCATGCCGCAAATGAGCATTATTCAGCTGTTCAGTATGAATTGTGCAGCAGTAGGGCAATAAATATTAAAAATATATCAAACTAAAAATTTGTAAAATTTATGAGAGGAATGATAACTTAATGCTGCATTATATTTGTTCCTGTTGTGTGTGCATGCATGGAAAGATGCCATTTTGTTTTCGTCTATCGCATTTGGGGAAATACATTGTCACGGTTCGTGGTGAAGGAAAATCGTGAAATATGTATGACACGCAACCGAGCTTCTTCTACTGCACCACCATATGCTCATACTTTTGTGAAATATAGCATCATAATTCATGAAAGACGGCTCTAAGTTACTCGTTACAGCAAAAACCAAGACAGCGTTTAGTATGATCAAGATTTTTGCTATTGCCAGATGCGCAGTCAAAAATCTGCTAAATAGACAAGGCTCTCATAAGCATTTCAAAATAACAAAAGGTAATAGTATTATCGCAAAAACTGGCAAAAAAATCTTGCCGTTGCGGATATATGTCGGTATCTTTCCAAAGATTACTGGATTACTCTTGCTGAGACAAATTTTCAACTGTTTCTAAAATTTCCGGGAAGAAAAGTATTTTAGTGTTTTTTTTTGTCGTTCAAGTTTTCCGGAATTTTGCATACGTACACGTGACTAGGAAGAGGAGGGGCAGGAAGGCAAAGGGGAGGGAAGGCCACTGTATGGGGATGGGGGAAGGATGGGAAGGGGAATAGGGAGGGAGTAAGAGTGGAGGGAAGGAGCAGGGGGATGGAGGGGAAGGAAAGCTGATGAGGAGGGGGAGATAGCCCTGTAGGAAGGATGAGGTGAAGGATTGGGAAAGAGAAAGAAAATAAAGGAAAAAGATAGGGTCGGGGAGAGGGAATTGGTGTGCCTCGTAACCCGATTTCTCTGCTAAATTTAGCAAGACAACGGAATTCGTGTCATGAGAGCAGGAAGGTGGTGAAGGAAGGGAGAGGAAGGAAGGGAGGGGAAAGGAGAGTGACGTAGAGAATTGGAGGAATGTGGGGTGAAAGGGGAGAGTGAGAGGAAAAAAAGGGGAAGGGAGACAGGTAGCTTCAAGACTCGAAGCGCTAGAACAGAGCACTCACGTCTAGGCCCCGAGACACCTCCAACAATTCCGGCGCCGCCACCTCCGAAGGGATATCGCAACGAAAACGGAAACGGAAAACCCCCCCTTCTTCCCATTTACCAACCACAGCAGCAACACAGGTGTGTGAAAGGTGGAGTTAAATCAATCAGGCTCCCTAGCAGGAGGTGGGTGGGTACAGAGGAGGAATAGGTACGGGGAATGTGTGTTCCATGTGACGTTTTTCCGGCCAAATTTAGCGGAGAAACGTAATTGTTGTACAGGTCACGTGACGTCTATTTTCTGAGCAAAATTTAGTGGTGAAACTTGATTGCAGTCTAGGTCACATGGCGTACATTTGTTGTTATACTTAGTGGGGAAGCTCAATTGGTGTATAGGTAACGTACCCTCATTTTTCCCACAAATTCAGGCGCGATACTTAATTGATGTATAGGCCACGTGTCTTAAATTTCTTCCATACATTTAGCCGAAAAACTGAATTGGTGTTTATGTCACCAGACGTCAATTTCCCTGCTGGATTTAGAGGGAAAAATAAATTGGTGTTTCGATCACGAGACGTGAATTTTTCAGCTAAATTTTGCGGAGAAACGGAATTGACATATAAGTCACGTGGTGTCAATTTCCCCACCTGGTGTATAGGTCATCTGAAAAACTTTCCCCGCTATATTTAGCAGAAAATCCACGGACGGACTAACGAATAGGACTAACGTACAAAACTTTAGGATGGGGGTTCTATTAAAATTTAAAAAGCAGTTCAACCTTTAATATGTTTTCTTTCCTGGCACATCCCGCGGTCTGGCATGCGTTCATCAACCTACAAACATGCATCACTATACAAAAAGCAGGCGCAATGAGAAAAAAAAGTATAAAAGTTCACTCGCATTGGCAGGGCCGGTCGTTGGAAATGGAATAAAAAGGCTAAATTGCAAGCCTCAAGAACGAACTCACGAGTCTGACTGGGGCAGGGACACGTTAAATCACACCGTGTAGCTTCTGTTGTTTTTTTTCCTCTTCACTAATATTGAATCAATAAAATGAAATAAAATTTAGTTGAAATAGTTCTTCGAATCGAACATGTGTAAAACAAAATAACCTCAAGTTTTTTTTGTTTTTTTTTTTATACAGGCCGCAATGTATGTGGGTGTGTGTGTTCGTTGTATAGCTATATCCGACGCGTTAGAAAATGAATCTTCCGATTGAAATTTATTGAACACTCAATGATGCTTTCCTCATACATTATCACCCGGTTCATGAGAGTATCTCAAACTCTTTCATCTCGAAGAATATTTCTTTCTCTTGTATGTCAGCCAAACCCGTACACCCACCCTCCTCCACCCCTTGGTATCGGCATTGACACACGGCGGCATTCCAGAAGCCTACAGACCTATGAAGATAAATGCACATAATTACAACATCTCTCCAGCCTACAATGAAGGCCGTTAGTTTTATATAAAAAACAAATTGCGGCAGGTATCAGGACGTACTGATTGATGTGTCCACGAAAGTCCAGCTCGCGATTTGAACAATAAAACGTGTAAAACGCGTCTGAAAATTCCCATATTGCAAATCGATAAACGAGCTGCGATTTAACAGGATCAGGATGCCGTCTCCTTATGGCGCTCCTTCCTCCACCCTCCTCGCCATCTCTCCATTGCTATCCTTCTCGCCCCGTCTGGCTTGTTGACGGGGCTAGGTGGGACGGGGCTTCTGAGAGCGACTCGATGTTGGTAACGAGAGGAACCGCGAAAGCCGTGACGCCTACAATTAGTGGATGTAGTACCTTGTTACGTCACAGGTTTTGTCAAGTGACGAAGCAAAAATGCGTGTATCTGAATCGGTGTTTGTCGAATTAATTTCCCAATGAAATCTGAGTTATTTTGGTTTGATGATTTGGCACATAATTGAAGGTGCGTAAAATTGCGCGAGGCGGAAAAACCTCCGAGCGCTACTCTAAAGCTGGAGAATATAGTTACGCATCAGTGGAGGGCACCGATTTGCTAAAATAGTGCTTAAACTGTGCATACAATCAGGTGGAGTGACAAAGAGTGAAACTTGAGAAATCTAGGAACTCTGAAATTCCTAGGAACCCAGTTTGAGACCATATGCAGGGGTCTCTAAACGTTTTAGCTAAGGGATCGGATTTGGGATCTGTCGCACTCTCGAGGGAAGGAAAAAAATGTAATTATAAATGACAAAGAACTTAAGAAACAATTCTAGGAAATCAATTTGACACAAACAAATATTATTAAAGTAATCAATAGAAACATCATACTAAGGTGGAGTAATAAGCACTTCAATATCTAGATTGAAAATGTAATATTTAGCAAACTTTGCACAGGGTAAACTTGACACATTCGCCCAGACTAATGAGAATGATAAAAGTACTGCTGACAATATGCACTAGTTCTGACGAAGGAACGCTAAGTGCAATATACAAAATGTCCCCCAAAATATTTACATGTTTTCTTGTTTTATTTTTTTCTCACCGCAAAAAAAAAAAAAAAAAGGCTACGCTGAACGCTTATTTTCTATTCAATGTAGCTCTAGAGCTGCGAACCAGATGCCAAGGTTTCAGTACCAACCGTTATCTTATTCAAAAGCTACAGATGATTTTCAGAAATTTCCAATGCGAAAATGGCCGCCGATGGACCTCCTATAATACAGAGAGCTCTATTGTGCCAGGCACCGAAAACGTGCAAAAATGGGCCCCATTTCCTCACTGAAAATTTCAGAAAATCACATAACGTTTGAATAATAGAACGGTTAATGCTCAAACTTTGCCATCTGGCTCGGACCTCTAGCGCTATGTTTGGACGGAAATCGAGCGTTCGGTTAGGCATCGTTTAATTTTGCGGGGGAAAACACTTTGTAAATTTTTTTTTGGGGGGGGGGGGACACCTTGTACATAAGAACGCAAAAGAGTTTTAACATAGTTACAGAGACATAAAGCCGGTGACTAAGAATTATGACGGTGGTGATGACAATGCTCAATTATTGTTATGGCAAGAGGACCCGCGTTCCAATTGTTTCTGGCATCTTCGTTGCCGCATTGGGAGTGCGTTGCAACGGCGTTTCTTTACGTGCACTTTAATCTTGCGGCGGTAGTAGCGCGTCTGCTGGAAGCGGGACGCGGGCCGGGTTTTAATGGAAGGCCCGCGGTAAGCCGAGGGCCGGTCGGAAGACTTAGGCGGGCCGGTTCTGACCCGCGGGCAGGGGTTTGGAGACCCCTCCTGTAGAGGATGCGGGTATAACTCGACATGTTTTGTGTGCGTGTATGTTCCAGGCGTGACGCACGCCGCGGTATGGGCGGCCTGCTGCTCGTACATCACACAGGCCACACCCGCCAACCTGAGGTCGTCGGCCCAGGGAGTTCTTCAAGGTCTGCACCACGGTTTGGGTCGGGGCTGCGGCGCTGTCATCGGCGGAATTTTCGTGAACAACTTTGGTGAGCTATTCAAATTGTTAATGGCTTTCTTTCTTTCTTTTTTTTTTGGGGGGGGGGGGGAGGAAAGGAGGGGTTATGAATTTTTCTAGAAATTGTAACTGTGCCCAATAAGCCGAAGATAAGTTTTAGTTAATGTGTTTTAAAAACTTACTACCTTTAAAGGTTCTTTTAAGCTTTTTTATGCAACATTATGTGAATTAATGGTCAAACATTGTGGCGATGCATGCAGCATTTCTGCTCATTAGGTTCCTGTTATAATGCAAATTTTGAAGTATCATTTTTCCGCTACCCTTTTTTCTACTAAATAACCTTTATGTTGTTTTATTTCTTCTTTACTACAGATATTTTCGATTACAGTGAGAAATGGGATAGCATTTCTTTCGAAGCTTTCGAAAATACGCATTTCTTTCGGGGCTTTTGGTTTACTTTCGGTGATAGTGTTTTTTTTTTTTTCGGGGATTCCGAGAGAAGTGCAATACGATTTAAAACGTCTTTATGTACGTAGTTACATAGGTTTGTTACTGCTCCTTTAAAAGGTAACTGATTAAAATTACAATTACTTGGGCTAAAAGTAACAGATTATGGACATAAATTGAAGTCCGTAAAAGGTAATCGAATAATCACTTTCTCACTTCATTTTATTAGGTTTGCGTTATTCCAAACAAACTCGCCTAAAACACGCAAAGGCTACTGCGTGTTTGAAGACCAAACTTCTTTTGACCCATCAAAATTTAAACGCAAAAAAAAATAAACTTAGCACTATCTATTCTTTTCGTTGGGATCAATAATTTTAGGCCAAAGACTTTCTAAAGTTCTGAACGACTTAAGCAAGTATTCGGATTAAGTGGACCTTGCGTTGTTCAACCGAGACAAAGTTAAATCACACTATTATGCAAAGATTGCACAGAAGTGGTGAAAACACGTACATCATTTGAAATAATCTGAGTTCGGCATCGTGGAACCGCAAAACATGATTCCTCTGAAGCTTTGGTACTCTATTTTTGCTGCATCTTCACAAACTAATTGTTGTTCTTGCCTACCAAAATAAAACCGACTGGCAGTGAGAGCACTACGCGGTACCTGCCTTTAGGTACATTTTGAAGATTGCTTATAAATGAAGTTTGCTATCCGATCGAATCACCCACTTGATCTTCCTTATTTGTTTTTCACCAAACTCGTCAGAACTACTACTTCACACAAGATATTAACACACGAACTTGCAGTCAAACTTACTATGCCCTACAGAAATCTTCAAAAGTATTATTGTAACTTATGAGCCAGCGTCCCCGACACTCACGAGTTCACAGCCGTCCTACGCTGTCTGAACTCCAGTGTCCATGTTAGCCATTACTTATTCTCAGAAAAACCATGGCATCTTCCCTTATTCTAAAGTTTGGTGTCCACTGTGAAGTCGTGCATGCACAATTTCCTGACAAAGAATTCAGCCCCTAATTGAACTGCCTCTAACGTTCTCGTTTCTAAGGACTTAGGGTGCAGTCTCGAATTCAAAAACCATTTCGGCAGTGCTCCCCTCTCGGCTCATTGCCTGCTGGCGTAAGTGACTGTAATTAGGGTTTACCGCCGTTCTTTGATTAAAGGGACCATGAAATTGGTTTACGGCTGGGATAAATTGAGATTTTACTAATCGCATTTTGTTTAGTACGCCATAATAAAACAAGTGGACGAGAGTAGAAAGCCTAAAACGTGCTTTTCGTACAACTTTTTTTTTACAGCGTAGTTGTTAAAGGCTATTCTTTTAGGATCGCGCCCCCGCAAAGAAATGACGACACCGAACCCTGGACACCTACCGCCATCTATGAGCGACGGCGGCAAGCCACGTATCTGGCTGCCGCCGTCGCTCATAGATGGCGGCAGCCTTTCCACTCTGGCTTGCCGACTTGCGGCCGGTCATTACTTTCCATTGTACAGCTCCGCTGGTCTTCTTTCTTCACCAGAGTAAAAGGCTGAAAGTTTTTTTTTTCTTTTTTTTTTTTTTATCAGGTTATTTTGAATTTTCTTTCCTTCGAAACCACTTCAAATTTTTACTGTGATGCATCCGCGGTGCCCGAGCAAGAAAGCCGAACCCCGTTCACGCACTGGACACGAGCAATACGTAACTCGGATAAATGCTCTCGTCAACAATCAATCCGCCGACGAATATTTGACTTTGTATTCGTGGACAGTGAGTGCCGTGACGGCACTTACCATCGCTTGAGAATGACAAGTTCCATGGTGTGCTTAAAAAGCACGGTGGCAGCTTGGAGTCAACGCCTCCGGTGCCCAAGCGCGTCAGGACCTCGGGATTTCTCATTACGCTTTCGTGTAGAGGATTAAAGCTCAGGAGGAAGAAGTCAAAAAGTAATTTCATAGACCCTTTAAACCTGGCAGCAGAGTTCTTACCCCATTTTTTCTGCCCAAATGCTAGGGCGAGGACACGTGGAAAAAGGCGCTTGAACGGTTGGCCTGGCCAATATCTCATTTTTTCAGCACAGTCAGACGTGAATAGGGGCAAAACCCCATCGGTGGCCTTTTTCGTGTTTGCGGGGCGGGTGCGCGTAAGCAGAAATATCAACAAGCAACTCACTTCCCCCGGACCAGCTTCGTATAACAAACAAAATTAAATACAGATTATTTTTCTTGTTTGAGGTTGTGGTCAAGGCGGAAGAGGGGAGGGCGGACATATGCACCGCAGCTACTCACCAACGCCATGCGACAATTTTATTTGGCCGTTATTATTCTGCTCTTTTGTAACTCGGCGCTCCAAGGGGGGGGGGGGGGGGGGTGTTGAGATACGGGAAAAGGGGGTAAATGTTCATGCGTACTATTATTCACCCTAATAGGGGAAAACACTCGCATGAACAAAGGCATGAGGAATTAAAAGTGGGATAGGGTGTTAAAGAGCAATCACAAGTTCAAAATTCCAGGCAGATTTAAAGGTTGGGAGGGGAGAGGCGAAAGGGGGAAAGGGTGTAGGGAGTGGATGACGTGCGCGATAGGAGTGTGAGGAAAAGACATGCAGGGGTCACAGGCGCTCGGCAAGCTCTGTCTGGTGGAGAAACTCTAGCACGGCACGGAAAATGCTCCATGCTTGCCGCCGGCTACCAGTGGGGAAAAGGAGACACGTGGTTGTAGCCGTTTGTCCTCCTGCGTTTAGGACAGTGGCGAAGAGCACTTTCCTTGCTGCGTCGCTCCAAGTCTGTTCATTTTCCAACAAGAACTCTGGGCCTGTTGTCTGTCTGTAGACAGTTAAAACCTCCAACCTTAGCTGAGCTTAAAAACAATTCCAAAATCAAAAGCTCCATGCTGTCGTGTTTTTAGAGCGCAGCTCTTAGGCGCCCGTTTCCGCGTTGAGCGGCGTCGGCGTCGCCGTCGCCGTCGCCGTCGCCGTCGCCGTCGGCGTAACCGCGCGGTGCATTATGGGTAAATTTTTCCGAAGGAACCCGAGGTCCTCCCGAGGTCCTCCCGATGTCCTTCGGAAGGACATCGGGAGGACCTCGGCTTCCTTCGGGAGGACCTCGGGTTCCTTCTGGAGGACCTCGGGAAGACCTCGGGTTCCTTCGGAAGGACCTCGGGAGGACCTCGGGTTCTTTCGGGAGGACCTCGGGTTCCTTCGGGAGGACCTCGGGAGGACCTCGGGTTCCTTCGGGAGGACCTCGGGTTCCTTCGGGAGGACCTCGGGAGGACCTCGGGTACCTTCGGTGACCTCAGGGAGGGGGGGTCACGTGACCCCCCCCCCCGAGGTATCGGCATCGTCATCGTCACTGATGACGTCATCAGTGACGTGACTGATGACTTCATCGGCATCGGCATCGTCACTGATGACGTCATCAGTGACGTCACTGATGACGCCATCGGCATCCGCATCGTCATCGTCATCATCACTGATGACGTCATTCGTGACGTCACTGATGACGTCATCGGCATCCGCATCGGCATCGTCACTGATGACGTCATCAGTGACGTCACTGATGACGTCATCAGCATCGTCATTGTCGCGTGACCCCCCCCCCCCCACAGTACCCTTCCCTCCTCCTCCTCAAGAGCTGCGCTCTGATTCGGCGTTACAGGGAGTTGTAAACGGCTTTAATTTTTTTTCTTTTCTTTAATTGGCGTTTTTTTTTGTTGTTTTTTTTAGCGGGGTTCCGGCACGGAGCCGCTCAACGTGACCCAGCCATCTTGTTACAATCGAGCTAGGTGCCCACTGCATCGGCCTTTTGTAGCAATTCCTCAGCATTGAAGGAATCAAAGAAATGTGAAGAGTAATCTTCAGTAATTCATCAAAAACTAGGTTATAAAATTAATTATTAATTATAACAGTGGTAATAATAATAATAGTTATAATAACAATAATAATAATAATAATAACATCAATAACATCTTTAGTCCCCTTGCATAAGCATGGTGGAAGCTGAGGGAAAAAAGTAACGGATTACAAGTAATTCTGTTGCTTGTAACGCGTTGCTTCTACATGTCAGTTTGCCATTAATATTTGTTCCAGCCATTTCGACTAATAAACGGGTTGGAGGCGCCCTTGCTTATGCATCGTATCGTTATCGGGTGTGGAACGCTGGTCTCTATTGTAGTAGGCTAGATCGCGGATCGGGAGCCCGTTGTTGGCACCACCGGCGGCCATTGCTTGACACCAAGCAATGCACTCTAGTCAATGGGACAAGCACTCAAAAGTAGGAATATTGAAGCGTCTACGCCGTACTCGGAGGTGAGTATTTTATGATATGCTCCGATCAATAGAGAGTTTTAGTAGATCGTGTTTTCAGGCCACGCTAATCGTAGCGGGAGCTCGCGCTGCCACTTCGATGCATGCTCTGAAGCGCGTGCTCGTAGCGGTAGCGGGCCTTTGAAAACGATCTACTAAAACTCCCTATTATATCGGGTGTTTTAAAGGTCGAATCGGTATTTTGTCAAGCGTTCAAACGCCCATTAAAAAAATCAAACGTGCCAGAGCACACACGGCTGAGCCTCATACCTCAATACCTCAATATACCTCAACATGTTAGGCTACTAACTAGCTTAAATGTCAACTTTACTGAAGGAACTTGCCGTCAATAAGACCATCCTCGGGGAAGCACAGAAGTTTATGAACGTCAAAAAAGTTCCATCTTGACAGCGGCTTTCCTGGTCGGGAGTAAGCGAATTCCGCGTAGCAAAGCCTTCAAGCTTGTCGTCTGCTGAACCCAACTCATTGAAACTGCCACCGACTTCGGAGTAACTCTATAGGAAACGTTTGTCTCATTGAACTACATTGCATTTTTGACCCAGCGGAGCCACTCTTGTCCAAAAAACATGTATTTATAAGGACTGCGAAGTCTCTCAATTTAAATATCCGTGCATTAGCTGTTTGACAGACTTCCCGAAAAGCAGCCAAACGTTTCAGCGCCGACAACAACATAGAAACAAGTGAAACGACATTTTTCGTCGTATCTTTTTTTTTTTTTTTTCGCCATAGAGTTTTATGCATTAGCTGGTGTCAAGTGATGGCTGCCAGTGGTGCCACTCGACCCCAGCAAGACAAGCCTCGATCCGCATTCACGCGCGAGGGAAAGAGCACATCGTTAACAACGACACCATCTCCACCTTAAGCATACAACACATGAGCGACAAAAACGGGCGCGGCACGGCAGTTTTTATGGCAACTTGCGCGCACGCTTGACGTCGCGGCTTGGCATAGGTCCACGTCACAGCTTCTTGGTCTGTTGCTTTGAGAATCAGCGCGCGGCACCCATTTTTGCCGCTCATGTGTTCCCTGCTTTACACAGGCGGGTTCATAATTGGACGAAGCAGAACATGAGCGCCGCAAAAAGATATCGATCCTTGAAACACGAATTCACGTAGCAACGGTGGCCGTTAGTCGAAGCAAGCATGCCTTCCTTAAAACTCGGGTCATCACTGACTAATATCACTTAGAAGACAAGGCCCGTGCCATCCCCTCAAACGTCGTGCCTATAGTGGATTCACGCAGCGCCGCCTACCTTGCGTCGGCATCGCCATCAGCGCGTTTCGCATCGTCTCATAACGGCCGCGAGGTTAGCGCGCGGCGGCGCCTACATGCACGCTTCTGACGCTTTGTAGCGACTCTGATAGAGCTTCAACGTGCTTACCGCTTGAGGCGGCTCGGGGATCAACCAACGTTGGGATAAACTAAGGATGACGTCATGCCCATGACTTGTCTTCTAGGTGGATGGATGGATGGCTGGATGGATGGCTGGATGAGGCTGAATCTTTTAAACCGGGCGGCTGTTTTCGCCAATTAGCCAGTGTTTTTTTCCTCTAACATTTATTGAACATAGAGCTAAATATCTAGAGATAGACCTTATTCATTATTAGCGCCATCTCTTGGTGGCCACGGGTACTATCAGAGGCTCGGCGCCATCTTAAAGGCTTCTCCACCGTCCCCGCCGCCCGCCGCCCGCCGCAGTACGAACCCGTCTCCCCGCGTAGCGTTCGTCAAATATTCGTGTGTTTTTTTTTTTTTTTGTGTCCTTTTAGCATATTGATGGTGTCAGCCGCTCGAGAATAAGTTACGAATATTAAGCGCAATTTTATTTTCAGTTGTTTTACTAAGAATCGCTTCTTATAAAAATGAGTTTAATTCCAGCACCTGAGAAACCCAACTCACGAACTTGTTTTAGCATCATCGGTTAACTTGCCTGACCAGCTGATTATTCCTGTTCGCACAAGGCCAATTTTTACGATATATCTAACAGAACCGCCAGCCCCTGTGTGACAGTTTTTGTTTATTATTTGACATTCGCGGTTGCGGGTCTAAAGAATGCACACACACACACACACACACACACACACACACACACACACACACACGCACACGCACACGCACACGCACACACACACACAGACACACACACACACACGCACGCACGCACGCACACACACCACACACACACACACACACACACACACACACACACACACACACACACGCGCGCGCGCACACACACAGAATGAAATTATATTTATTAAATTTGTATTTGATCCTTTGGGAGATCACCGAATGGTAGCTCAAAACGTCCTTATAAGGAGTGTGGGTGATACAACACGAATTTAAGATAGTAGTATTTTTTAATCTTGCAGGTAAAAAATAAAAACTACGCTGAAGATCTACACTACCATCCTCATACAAGCGTACGCGAGCCACACATGTGTAAAGGGAAAGGACCGGGGTGTCCCCGGTGTGCCAGTATGTAGGATATAACGTATTAAGAAGAAAAAAAAACACACAATTCTACGAAAAGTCGGAACATTGTTCTTTTATGATCATGATAATAATAGTAACAAATAAATTTAATACTTGCGCATCTATACTGTTCGGTTCCTTTAGAGAAAATGAATTAAAAAACGTCAGCGACATTTTAATGTGCTTCTCCTTCTAGCGCGGTAATAGCTCAGCGCGCTTTTAAATTCCATGCTAACTCGCAATCGAATATGACAAGTGCTCATAAAAGTGGTTGCTTGCAGTATTGGCTACAAATAAAAAAAGCTTCTCCCGCGGCGCGAACCCGATCTGTTGGGAAGCGAGCAAGCGCGACTGTTAAACTCGCCAACAGGTCCAGGTTAGCAGTCAGGAGCCCGCTTTTATGATTTCGTCTACATCTCAAAACTCTTTATCGAAATGTGAGAGTCGCGTGGTACTAATGATACAGAATAAAGTAAGCGAGCGTTCACCTTTGCGTTTTACCACGGTTGTCTTTATCATTCATGTGCGAAACGAAGTTGTTACGTTGCCTAGCTCTTCTGCCTTTTGCATCAGTCTTCCATCGGGTGTGGAAAACCGGCTTAAGCGAGAGAAAAAAAGAAACGCGCAAAACAGTGTATCTGAGTGATGTTGACTGAACCTCGCCGTTGCTCTGAGCGAGCGAAGCTACGACGCTAGCCAACATCCAGCTCCCGAAAAATCACATACAATAATAGATGCTCGCTGATGTTACATACAAATATGATGAGCCCTTCATAAAGTGTAATATATTAAGAAAAAGTCTCGGACCCCTGTAAAAGTACACTACACTAACGCGTGGGTACTCTTCTTAGGAGCAAGAATAGTCTAGGGAAGCACTATGGCTATTCAAACGTTTACTAAAATACCTTTAGCTTGAAAAGGAAAACGACACGATTCGATTCTTTACATCGGTTGTTTTTAATTTTATTTCCTCGTTTAATACGTAGCGGAACAGAGCAGTCGTACGGTCTCTGCGCGTCGCTTTCACACGCCGCAAACGGCCACAGCGCTTTGCCAGTCGCCTCAAAAATGCCGTCGGAAGGAAGGTTGGCGCCACGTCCGACAGATGGCGGGCGAATCTGAATAAGGTCTATTGGTATTGCACTGACCCGCGTCCCTCGCGGTCGATATGACAGGCACGCAGGTCACGTTCCGGGCCTACGGCTTCGCCTGCCTGGTGGTCCTGGTGGCCTTCGTGTTCGTCAACTACTACCGCAAGGACCGGGGCTTCGCGGCCTTCAGCGACGACGACGACGAACCCCACCTGGTGGTCGAGGAGTCGTCGCACCTGGCGCCGCACGGGGTGCCCTCCAACCCAATGCAGCACTCGCTGTCCAAGCAGAACCTGAGCGAGGGTGGCGGCCCCGGAGGAGGTGGGCAGCAGGGGGCTCAGCAAGGGGGCACGCCCGGAGGACACACTCAGGGAGGCTTCCTCAACATTCCCGGCACTGGAAGCCAAGGTGTGTTCCCGGTCGAAAGCCCACCTCTTATTTGCGGGAGTGGGAAAGATTGCGATGAAGGACGGCGGCATACTTCATTCATACACGATCGCTGGTGCTATGGTGGCTAGAAGGGGAGGTGTGGAGGGCACCGTATGCGAGCAATAATAAAGAGGTGCGCGAGCCGCGATGAAATTTTTCATAAAGCCTAGATTGAAGAGAAGGTCCAACTCAAACCGTGGGGAGCAATTGCAATTTAATGGCGGACGCCTTCGGCGAAGATTGGTCGGAAGTGCGCATGCGCTGCGTTGAAGTAGTGATGGCGAACGCACAGAGATGACGCCATGACGAAGCACTTTTAGAGCTGTTTTGATTGGCTCCATCGGTTCCTAGCGTCTGGTTGCGCTGGGGGCTTAACCCTTTGAGGTACGGGTGCATTTCATAACCACATTTCAACTTAAAACTTCACGAACGGCGGGAAAAGGCCCCAAATATTAGCACAATACACTTTCTAGTCAATTGGTGCTCAATTGTATGCTTAAATATGGAGGTAAAATTGCAAATCACCGGATGAAAACTAGTTGCAAAAAATCCAACTTCTAAAGTTTTTTTTTTTTTTTTAAATTTTGGAAATATATAATAACGTGGTCAGAGAGCGAAAAAACACGTCGAACTGTTGGCGTTCATGCGCAGCCAGGTAATAGTTGGAGTCTTCCGAGTTCTCCGATCTTGGGAGTCTCGCAACACCTGCTTCTGTATATATTTGTCATCATTGCCTAGTTGCTCAAACCTCCCTCCCCCCCCCCCCCCCCCCCTGACAACAGTCGTCTATGCCCGGCATGCCCGGATCCTAACAATTCGTACACAGTAAACGAGGCACTCTTTATTTAGTTGTTCAGAAAAAAATAGTGTCCAATGTTGATGCAGCAAAGTCGAGTGATGCACGGGCAGACAGGGTGACGTTTTACGTAAAAAACTAAACTCAATATTCAGCTCTTTTGGAAACACATAATTGTTCACTTGTAATTGATTACAGAAAAATAGTAATTGAATTACAGCGAACGTTACCGCACCAAACCAATTAAAGACGTTTACAAACCTCTGTAACGAAAAATTATAGTGCAGCTCTTGAGGAGTAGAGGGTACAAACGGGAGGGTATGCCCCACCTCCTCCTCCTCGTCCTCCCCTCCTTTCCTCTTCAACTCCGCCTCCTCGCCTTCCATCCCCCTCCTCTTCCCTACTCCTCCTCATCACTTCTTCCTACTCCTCCTACTCTTTACCTTCCCCTCTTCTTCCTCCGCACGTGACGTCAATTTTCCCGCCAAATCTAGCGGAGAAACTGAATTTGTTCAAAGTGACGTGAAACCAAGTCATGTGACGTCGTTTCCTCCGCTAATTTTAGCGGGGAAACTAAATTGGTATTGAGGTCACTTGACGTCAATTTCCCCTAAATTTAACGGAGAAGTGAATTGCTCTTGAGGGCCAATCGGAACGTCGTAGGCGTCACCCCTTTCCATCTCTCTCTGCGGCTGACAAACAAAAGACACAGCCGGGTGTTCGTCAAAACGAGTGTTCTAATGATAACGCATTAAAAAAGCGCAGGATGGCGGCGTATTTACTGAGCCTGATTGATTAACCCGGTGATAAGAAACGCAGAAGCACAACGAGCATCATGTGGATGCGCTTTTGGCGCTGCCTGATTGTCTTCATCAGGTCGTGTCATCGGCTGCGTTCGGTGAAACGGACTAACGTGAAGAGTATACTCAGGGAGGGCTCGATTCATACTGCAGATCAACAGGGTTTCGGCACCACGTACTCGAGCATCAACCCCAAGAGCAGGCTAGAGACGTCTCCGGAAGTGCCGTCGCGGGCCTTCGGCAGATCCTCCCTCGCTGCTGCCTTCAATCCCAAGGGGATCATGGCAGGAGCCGTCAGTCCCGAAGCACCTCACCAGATGGACCGCATCAACAGGGACTTTGAGGTGAGCACTTGACGGCTGGCCTGCACTCTAACAAAAAAAAAACAGAAAAAAAAAAAAACCTTGAGCGTCTTCTCTCCCGCATAACACTTGGGAGCGTCAATCGTTGCAATCGCCGGAGGCAGCTCGGTGTATGACGATGCTGAAAATATGTTTAGACCTCAAATGAAACGGTCTGAGACACCAAGTCTAAAGCTTCACCATACTCAGTGTCACAACCTAGACTGCTCTTTTTTTATGTGTTGCAATCGGTCGAAAGTAACGAACTCGTCTGGGGTAGATACTTCTACGCGTGAAGATTTTAGAACGCGATGACTATTGAGAATTCTTTGAGTGAATAACTTCTTTTTTAGTGCATTTGAAACTCTTCAGTCAATATTGTTGTCTGGGCTATCTCGTGTGCCATTCATTTTTTTATTTTTTTATAATGTAACAAGTCATATGTTCTCTGATGTTCTATAGTATTCGTATTCGATAATGTTTTACTTTGATTGCTCTCGTGAACCACTTTTTTTCACAAGGTATTTTTCTGTTACGTCAAATGCATGATTTTACGTGTTCTATGTTAATGTTACAACGCACGTGACTGTCAATAGGTGCACTCTTCTGTTGGCCCAGGGGTTGTTTATGAGAATTCCGGAAGTTAAATAAATAAATAATTAAAATAATTAATTAATTGATGTCTTGGGGCACGCTCCCGAATCACGATGTTGAGGGGAATGACATAATCGCCCTATTCTTGTGTGATAGCGCGAAAAAGGTGCCACAAATAAGTTGTAAACAAAACAAAACAAAAAGCTTGGGGCTTTGTCGCTGTGTTTAGTGCTGCGCCACCGTATTCTACTGAAGGCTACCCGGGCAAAGGAGAATCGAGCGGTCGTTGCACTGTATAGAATCTAGTGCTTGGGCAAGCGCGTCACAACAGCTCGTCAAGCTAGGTCAATAAGTGGAGCATATATTCTCAGTAAAGTATTTCAATGGGCAGATCTACATCTAAGGTATATATCTACATATATATACGTAGATATATATATATATCTACATGTCTCTCATTCAGGCCTACCGGGACATTACATCGATAAAAGAAGACCCTTCGTGCATCGAAGGGAAGGTCCTGGAAGCGCCACGACTCAAGACCTCACCATTCGCTCTCCAGCCCGATCGGAGACAAGCTGCTGGCGCCTACGCCTGGTAGACGTCCGACGGAAGACTCGCCTCCTGGCGGGCTCAGCGTTATGTGGTAATGCAGATAGGGCACGGTGGCCCTGGTACAAGGGTTGGAAACTTCCTTGAATGTTTTTGCTTGCGACACGCCAACGACCCTTGTAGCGCAGCTGCTTGGGCTCTAGACATGCCATAAAAACGCCATCCTCTTAAAGCTGCGCTCACACCTCTCGTACCTCATACAAAAGACGTTGTGTTTGCTGGCGTTCTTCGCTGGTGCTTGCTGCAGACACTACGACAAAACTGTCTCCGTCTTTGGAAGAAGCAAACATAGAAGAAGCAAACGCTGTGTTTGCTTCTTCCATGTTGAGAACATGTCTGCAGATTGTCATTTGTATGATGTATCAGCAGTGTGACCGCAACTTAAGGCACCACAACGAGGCAGGTGTTTCGAACTAGATATATCTTGTTCTCGTCTGCTGCGGTCGATCTTTAAGTTTTATTAAATACCTAGTGACTTGACGGCTTTTAGTACGGAGACTCATTGCGTTTTAAGAAGTGTTAAAGCGCTATTGCTTTATAGAAGCATTACGGTAAAAAAAAATTATAACTACATATCATCTACGGTTGTGGTTGAGAAACGACCTGCTTGGTTACCGCCAAGTATGTTCTTGAAAAATGGCTGTTCAAGAAAAGGTTTTACGTTCTGTCCTTGGCTGTAGGCAGCGCAGTCAGACCCAGCATCCGTTTAAAAGCCTATGGCGTAAAAGGGAAGCTAAAAAGGTTCTTGAAAAAAAATAACGTGTTAGTGGTGAATTCTAGAGTATTTTTATTCCGCGAATTTGAATATCACGTTCGCTTTTCCCGAAGGTGTAACTGAAGGCGAGAAAACACGAAAACCCTCCGACCAGTCGTTACGTCATACGCGGATCATTCGGCCGCCAAGCGCATGTCGCTCGTGTGGACAGCGCGTGCAATGGCAAGCTTGCCAGGTATATTCCCTCGCACTGATACCAGTCGAGACGTCTTTCCTTCGCCTTTTTGAAACTAGCGAGAGTGCGCGTGCATAGCTTTGATAGAGCGGAGATTACAAAAACTCTGCGTATGACGTCACGCTCCGGAAAGAAAAAAGACTTTAAAAACGGTACTTAAAAAAAAAGTTCTGCAGCCTCCGTGCTTTAAATTGAAAAATAATCTCGATATTCGTAGTCTTCGACGCTAAATGAAGAAAATATAAGTGTTGTTTTTTGTCTCAAACACAAGACCGCTTCAGTTTCCTTTTAAAAGCGGCTCGAATTTTCGCACGTCATGGAAAAAGGCCTGGACATTTATTACGAAGCTTTTTGACGAAGTACGACGGACTATCTGGTGCTCTGGTCGGACGAGCTTGATTGTTCAATGTTCTGCCTACTATTGTCCTGTTGCTTTTATTTCTATGGAACTGCACCTGACAGGAAGAAAATTGAACGCAGGGTCTTATTGTCCTTGCTTATCCATGTGATTAGTGAGAAACGTACATGTAGCTTAGTCGCTGATGACTGATGACTATGACTGATTGCAATATTTGGAAGAATTAGGAAACTTCTTGGTCTCAGTTTTTAATGGTCAGTATGAAGCCAGGAATGTAATACAAATGAAAAACGAAAAACTGGAATGTCACGTGGCCGAAATGTGTGACTTTGTTTCCAAAAGAAAAAAAAAATAATATGCAGTATCATGACCAATGTGAGCTACTCACTGGTGTATCATCTACACATGTATGTGCTATTATCTTAGTTTTATATTTTTCTACAGACGACAAATTATTTTGCAGTTTATGAAGGCATGTGCTTTGGGATTGATTCTATTTATTAAATATTCTGGTTATTTTACTTGACTGAAGTATTAAAAACGACTCCGTTGTTGCTATAAAAGTTTACATTGTTAGCATGTTCTTGCTTTCAGCATATTATTTCCTTTTACTATTGCGGTAACATGTGCCACTCACTAAATATTTTCCATTGTATATTCTGGTGTACATAATGCAACATATCATGTTACACCTAAGCCCCTCTTTCTCACAGAGAACTCTGTGGACATTAAGGTATAACAAGTACATGAGTAAACCCATGTGGTTGTTGTTGTTGTTTTTTTATCGAATCGCAAATTCTTTTTTGAGATATGAAGCTTTTTAAGCAGAATGATAGATGTCACAAAAGCTTTTAGCTCTGTTTATAAGAGACAGATCTGTACAAAAGTGTCTTATGTTGCTCGCTGTTTAAAAAAATATGCTGCATTTTCGGTTTTCGCGGTAATACTTCGAGTCATGAAAATCACAAGGAATTCATAATTATTCCGAATGGTGCATCTTACCGCTATAAGCACTTTTTATCACTTCTATTTAAAGTTCAATAATGCCAAAATCCAAAATAAGCAACAAGCGCTCCAAAAGAAAAAAAATCTAGCATTAATAACATATTATTGTAATAAAGAAGTATACTATTATATGTATTGTACTGAATACCTGTAGATCTGTATCGCGGAGTCTAAGTAAAGCTGTTTACCTGTTTTTTTCCTTCCATAGTTACAAAACATCGCTATCAGGATACAATAGATGCGAATTATTGAAACCTGGAACCACTGTATAAAAGGTACTCTACATTGCAATGTATTTCTGAAATGGGCAGTATTCCGTAAATCTACTGTAGTCCCCGCCAGGACGGGAACGGCAAGGAGTTATTTCAATTCGTCCCACCTGTAGCGCAAGCGTCTTACCTTCGATAGCACTTGGGCGTCTCGTCAGCTCCAAATCTCGACGCGCAGCCGAAGCACGATGGACATCAACGAGCGCGTGCCAGAGGTTGGGCATCCGATTTCCAACATATCGTATCTTTAAGAAAGCGCTCAGTGTTTTTTACATACATATGTCTTCTCGTTGTCACCTTTGAATGACGTGGTGTTACGGACACAAAGAACCAAAACAATGGAAGCCCAATTCGAGGCGTAAAACTGGAGAAACGAAATGAGGGGTTGAATTAGTCACTGGTTCACTTTTTTGCACTAGTCGGGAACCCCTACCAAGGACATGCAATATCATTTGCTTCTCGCAATGCACTCTTTGTGAAGATGCAGACCAAATGACACGTACGTGTGTCACCTCGGTTGATTCAAACACATCATTTCACTACACATCGTATTATATATTGCGGTCATCGTCTTCGTCTCCCGACTGTCATCAACTCGTTGTGTTTACAAACGTGCGTGTCCTGTTACGTGAGAGAAACTGCCCAACCTCAACAGCTGTAGCGTTGCATGAAACGATGTTTAGGGGGCCGTTATTTTCGCGTCATCGTTGTTAAGAGCGAAACGCCGCAGGCACTCTGTCTGTTTCCCCGGTAGCAGCGTCTCGGCTGTCAACAGCGAGACCAAGAAAGCAAATTATTTGTTATAAAATCATACTTAATTGGTGCTAAAATAAATGTGCACAATTCCGAAATGCTAAAAGCAATTCTTTGACCTTAAGGGGAAAAAAACGCCCAGTTTCCATTCGATCAAATATACTGCCCGAAACAGCAGCTTGAAATATAAATATGAAAAAATACATGTATACAAACGTATAACAAAACGAGGATGCTTCTTGATGCAAAACGTTCGCGAATGTTTCCAGTGATTTGTGTATGTTCTGCCTGAGAATATTCTTAGTGCCACCGGGCATTGTACTGGGACAAGAAACTTTTCGAGTGGAAGTGACAGCTTAAAACACGTAGGACGGGGCCTCTTATAATCACGCGTCTCCTTTCGTGATTTGTTCTTTTGGACTTCTTATCAACTGACGGTGCAGTCTAATTCACTGCCGAGCGATAATAAGACGCCCTGAACTCGCCACGTCCCGCGTATTTTCGGCTGTAAAGGACTATAGTTGACGATATTTCCTGGTCGAGTGTTGAACATTGAATGACTATTAGATTTTGTGTACACGTGAATTAACCTACAGTTGTACGCGTGTTGTAGTGATTCGCAGTTGTTACTGTTACTCTCAGATTTCTAATTTACCTTACGGCTGCTGCTGTGATAGCGCAAGCTTCTTGGGGGATAACAAAAGAGAGACAAATGCGAGCTATTCTCTCTCCTGTGGATCGCCTGCCGTGCGTTTGTTCCCTCTCCTTTCGGCTCCTTGGCATATATGAGTACACAAAATGATCCCTAGCTGTCCTGTTTCTTATAATTTATTTCAATCGGGACGAGAATTGCGTGCTCTGGTACCAAAACGCTTTCTCACTCTCTGCGCAAGCATCGCAATCAACGAGGTGTAGGGGCTTTTTGTAAGGTTTTAATATGTATTATTGTTGGATTGTACGCGTTAAATTATTTTGCACTGCGGTTTTGTTAGACAGTGTTCAATATTTTGTCGCCAGACTTCAGAACATTCCGCATAAAATTATAACGCCTTTTCAGAAGGGAATGTCATATACGAGGGGCGTTCATAAAGCTCGTGTTATTGTCACGAAGGAATAGAGATTCAGCAATCAAACTCGAGTAGGAGTTGAGACTTTCTCTACATATTCGCTACCAAATGTTACCCACTTTTTTCAGCGATTCACCATATGTCGGAGGCCATTGTTATAGAACTCCTCGTTTTGAGTGTTCAGAAATCGCTCCACTTCAGCAATCACTTGGTCGCCATCCTTGAAATGCTTTTCTCCTATTTGGCCACACTGGAAGCGTCTGCGCCATTTAATCAAAGTGTCATAAACTGGGGCGTTATCCCCGAACACCGCTACCAGCTCGGAATGAATCTCCTTTGCATTGCTTCTTTTCAAATGAAAAAAAAAAAACAGATCACTGCATGTGCTTGGCACCGACGGGCGGTGCCATTTTTGTTTCGACTACCTAGCGGCTTTCCGTGCTACTATAGCATACGATGTTTATACTGTGCGGAAGCTAGAGGGACGCCCGCAAATGCTGATGCCTGTTTTGTTCCGTTTTTTTTCGATTTTGTGTGCCGATGATACGAACTTTATGAACGCCCCTCGTATTATTTCGCTCGGTGTAAAACCTTGAGTCCTTGAAATTCTCCTCCCGTGATTGAAAGAAAGAAATACTCCATCACGAAGGAACAAATTACACCTTCTAAAAAGCTTCCGGTGCTATTAGTGTTTGCGATATTAGCTTTTAAGACCTCTTATTTTAGAGCCACGAATAACGTTCGAGTGCTCTTCGGCCTCACAAACCATAACATTTCCGCGGCTTCAATTGAATGAGAAGTTGTTCAGCGAAAGCCTCGTGCCAATTTTGATTTTCGTAGAAACGCGTACTACGAGAACAGAATCGCCAATACACTGCACAACATGGGTCAAACCATGGCCTCCTCTATACTCACAAAGCCTGGCAATTCGACGACGGAGCCATAGGGTGCCCGGTCACAGCTTTGGAGAGCGAGGATCTGGTAGCAGAGAGCATTTCTGGTATTCAGCGCACAGCTTCTGCAGCAGCGAGAACCCGAAACATGGCTTTCAAACCCAACGATAAAAGAAGCGGTAGCGCGAAGAACGCGAGGAGGACGAGCGAACATTCCATCGCTTGAGAGAAGTGTGTTTCGGCGTCTCGCCGCAGCGGGGCGCCCGTTACATGCCTCTCCACTCCTTCGTTGTCTGCCGCACTACCTTTTCACATTCGGCGGCCGCGTCTCGTGGCGATCTGCCAGGCTTTGTCAGTATAGAGGAGGCTATGGTCAAACACGATACTCGCGCTTTGTTGCTAATTACTCCTTCAGGTTAGAGCCTTACACCGGAGTCCCACTCACACACTTTCTCTTGAGTTCGACCGGCTGAGACAAGACCAAGCCTTTTGTTGCGGCTTACGAACGGCTGCAATTCTGCACGGCCGGTCACAAGCCGTCACAAGAGGCTTAAAAACGGTCTTGTCTCAATCGGTCAAAGTCAAACGCAACTGTGTGGGCGCGCCTTAACTGTTTTCATCCGGTTGGCACCTCGTGCAAGCACATTTCAGTACACCAGTGTACTCCGTTCCCCCTTAAAAACTAGAAGCTCCGCCTTCAGCGGAACTTTTCTGCCCTTGCTAACACAAGTGTGAACGCGCAGGCACTCGCAACCAAACACGGCGGAAGCCAGCGAGCTCGCACTGAAGGCGGAGCTTCTAGTTTCAGCATAAGGGGGAACGGAGTATAGTGTGGATATTGAACTTTCAAATTCGGTATATGAAGGGAAAGAGTTGCGAATCTCGTTTTGTGCCAACTTTGTCGCACTCTATACCTGGCATCGTCGAAGGTTAAATAGCGCACCGTTCCAAATGGCAGTATATACACGTTTTTTGTCTCGTTGTGCGTCTCGCGCGCTGCTCATCATCTTGAGATAAAATACCGCGTTTTCAATTTCTATTTCTTCAATTGTGTTTCTTTGAAATGACGATAACTACATATTCATTATCTGGGCAGTAATTTATAGGTTATGATTGCCACGTAACATCTTTTTCAGTCAAAAACGCATTTCAAGGAGAGAACGGTTTCAAGGTCCAAATATTTAATATCTTACTGAACGTCTCAACTGACAGTGTACGAACGCAGTTATCCTTTGGGCTCAGAAAACACTGCGCTCGGGTTTGCAAATATTTTAACCCAAAACGAAGAGTTGCCCACCAACTGCACGCCGACCCCGGAAGTGGTGCTTTTGCCCTATATCACTGCTTAACCCACAAAATTCGCTAGCCTATGTGAAAAAAAAAATGAAAGCCGTTTACAACTCCCTGTAACGCCGAATTAGAGCGAAGCTCTTGAGGAGGAGGAAGGAAGGGTACTGAGGAGAGGGTAAACCCCTCCTTCCTCCTCCTCACCTCCTCATCCTGCCTGCTACTCCTCCCTCCGAGCGGCGTCGGCGTCGGCGTAACCTTGAAGTAACGTGACCCTCTTGACGTCGCGTGACACTCATGACCTCACGGCGGTCACGTGACTTCAGAGGGGCCACGTGACCCCCTCGGGAGCCCCCTGCGGAGGGTTACGTGACTTCCTGAGGGGACACGTGACCGCCTTGAGGTCACATGACCCCCCTCAGGACCCTTCTGAGGGGGTCCTGACCCCTGTGGGGGGTCACGTGACCCCCCTCAGAACCCCTTTCATGGGGGTCACGGGACCCCCTTGAGTGGGGTCATGAGAACGTTTCGGCACGGTGCCGAAAGGTCACCATGCCGAAACGTCGCCGCGGTTACGCCGACAGCGACGCCGCTCAAGCCGGAAACGGGCGCCTAAGAGCTTCGCTCTACAAACTGACAACAAACAAAGCAAAAAAAAAAAACGAACGTGAAGTAGACAGCAGGCCGATGATTCGTTGCGCTCAACGCCACTTCCTGTGAATGTTGTAAGCATATGTATGCATAGTAAACACACCAGTTGGCATCATTACAGGAACTACGAGTCTAAGCGGAACCTAAAGTGCTACCGAACAGTGAACCTCATTGCCACTTTGCTGTCTGAAACAAAATAGCTACCGACCAATAAATTACAATGAAAAAAATTGTCCGGCTTAGACATTCCGTCAAATGCAATTAAGGGGCGACAACACTAATATTCAGTTTCTACCCTACTACGCAGCCCTCACTCCAACGCAGCGGAGGAGGAGGAGAGAGAGGGGAGAAATAACGCACCGCCTCTACCCCCCCTCTTCTCAATCCTCGAAGCCAAATGCTATTGGTCGTGCGCACCATGACGTCGAACCGACACCTACGCTCCGTTTCTGACACTCTGCCATGGGCTTGCCACGGTGTGACCGACACCAACACGAATAAACAAGTTCCGTGTAGGGTTTGGAGGCCACTTTAAAATCGCAATGGCGGTCAGGACTGAAGACGAAATGGCCAAAGTCGCCAAAGCTTTGAAATCAATGAGGAGATAAAAGCTGAGGGAGAGCAGGAGATGAGAGCGTGTGAGGACGTCTGAGTACTCTGATTAGAAGAATAGGGGGTAGGCGCAAAGGCTAGCTGCCCTTTTCTATACTTACTGTCTGCTCTTAGAGCGAGCAAGGGCGTCGTCTGCTCCTTGCGCTTAGTCAGGCGTTTGACGGCCGGACGCCGGTGTCCGGCGTTCGGAGTTCGAACGTCTGACTCTGCGTGAGGACCAGACGACGAACTTGCTTGCTGTGATTGGAGGGGAGCCAGTGGGTAGAGAAAAAGGCAGCTAGCCCTTTGCGTCGTATGCTCTATTCTTCCAATCGGAGGTCTGTTTTCTGACTTCACCGCACGCTCTCATCACATCCTTTCCCTCAGCTTCTCTCTGTAGAAAGGCTGTTAGTGAACACGCTTACGGGACCTGCCGATCGGAGCCCGAGGGAGAGGGAACGAGTCGTACACCGCACTGCCTTGAACCGAGTCGAACGGTTGAAACGAACCTCGCACTTGACAATCACTTCCCTCCGTCGCCACCCGCGTCGGACGGGACGACGCTGAGATCCACAGGGGAGGGGAGAGTCTCGTGCGATCCTCGTGTGGTTGCCGAGTAGTGGTGGGGCGCAAGTAAGTGCAGCGCTCCCGTTTGTCGGCAAAGTATACATACTGTATTTTTGGTGTGCTATAGTAATAAATTAAGTCGAAAACCGCCGACTTCGTTTCCTGCTTTCGCCTTCCTCCCACTTCCCTTAATTTCCCGAAAGGAGGGCGAAGCTTGTCCCACGTCTCGAAGAAAGAAGGTGGTAACTAGAGGCGCAGGACGAGCCTTCCCCCCTCCCCCCCCCCCCTTCCCCCTGGCGTTTGCACGAACGCTGTGTTCAAGGTGCCAACCGTCGGTTCATGGAGCTAGAGCCAATAAATTTGCTACGCCTACAGCATCAGCACTCTGCTCCCTGATTCACTTGTGGGCGCTGCCATCTTGGTGAAGGGCGGAACGACTGCATGGGCCTTCGATGTGGTATCAGGAATCTCAGGCAATATCGTCTTGGTTTGTCGCTGACTTTTTTTAATGTTTCTGGGGAACGGAAAAAGTTTTCTTTCGATTTCAGATAAAGCCTGATAACTGACAACATTGATGTTGAGCACCAAGTTGGGTGAAGTGTTGTTTTTTTATGCATCCCGTGGATCTAAATAGGACCACGACCAGAACTAGGAAAATTTTAATCCGCCATCGGTCTCTAACACGATTTTTATAAATCACCAGGAACCAATGTGGATTATACAGGGTGTTTTTTAGGCTTTGCAGAATATTTTCCTTTGTTTTGTTCGTGCAGTTGAATTATATGGTCACAAGGGGGACATAATAGGGGGGTAAACGTCACGATAATCAGGACAATTTACTAATGGTGTATTTGGCTAATTTATTTTAGCCTCTTGGAGCGCTCTGAGAAGCCGATGTCCGTTCACTGGTCGAAGTCGGGCGCTCTAAGTACATTCAGTGGTTCTTTCAGAGCGCTCGCAGACATTCGGATAGCGCCATCCTCTTTCTTTCTTCATTTCCTGTTATTACTTTAAGTGCCTCAAAGAGGCAGTACGCAGGAGGAGATATTCAAATGCGCATTTTTGTTATCGAAATTGGGAACGAGATTCATAACATCATTATACAAAGACTATTGAAAAAATTACCTATTTCCTCTAAGAACTGAGTACACTTATTATTTGACACCAAGCTTGAGGGTATGATGTTCCAATCGGAGATACATATGGCAAGATGTGAGTATTTGAATGCGAAATTTCTGGATACTATGGGTTTTACATTACGGGAATGAAATTAAACGTGATGAGCCGTAAAAATGATGGTCTGGGGTGATCATGGATTGTAATATAATCTGTGCATGAAGCGTAGCGCTGTGAGGCGCTCTATCTTCGAAGTGAGAGCGGTGGGAGCGCGTACAACAGGGTCAGTCACGTGACTTCAGCCACTTCCGCTGTTGAATTATAAGATACCGCACCGATCCCACTGTGCTGTGCAGTGCCATTGAGTACAGGAGGTGCTCGGCGCATGACGGAGAACCGCAGTGAGAGCCAGCATCCGCATTGAAGGCTTCCGTTTTTCGTGTGCGCATGCGGACCGTGCGGCGGGGCCGCTGGATAGATGAATGGTATTGACTAAACCCTTCGTATCGGGCGGTAGCTTGCGCCATGGCAGTGAAGCGGTTGCGAAGGTTGTCCTCGGTGTCCGGTTCTGTGTTGGCGCTCGGGCCGCTCGGAAAAGTTGCCAAGCATTTGGCTGGCACGCAGTTCCTCTAGCTCGAATTGCAGGCGCTTCCGGATCTCGCACATCCGATTCGGATGATTGGAGCGCTAGAAAATGACCAGCCGAATATGGCATTAAGTTGTTTTTTTTTGTTGTTGTTTTCATTTTTATAATTAACTTTTTCATTATTGAAAATAAACATATGGTTCCAAATAGAAACTTGCAGAGCGTCATCGACACCGCTACATTAGTCAATTCTGGAAGGATTTGGAGCGCGTGAGAAGCGCGGTGGTGTACTAAAGTTACCACTTGTGTAACAGGCGCAGGGCTGGCGAGCAAAAACATAGATAATAATTTTATTATCCCGGAATTACGCACATCAGCAGACGGTATTCGGTAAATGGTGGAGGCTATTGCTGGTTTCCGACACCGCGTGCGTCCACATGTGCGTCTATTCAGCAGGGGCTTCGTTTCCATGGTGATGGCGACCACAGCAGACAGACGTTATCGTGCGGAAATAGACGGCAGAGTGGTGAGATTGGGTGCGCGCTTCGACTTTTGATAGACCTAGGACTCCAGACGAGTTTTCCTGATCTAAGGGGTCACCAGAACAGAGGAAAGCCATCCTGGATTCACTGGGGGAATACATAAAGAGATATGGGACCGATCGTCTTGCCGTGATCACCTACGCCAACCCCTTTAGTCCCCTTAACACCCACCTCTCTTGCCTCAGGATAACTCGGCCAAGGCAGACGATCCTTTCTTAAAAATAAATACTTCTCTTCACTCACTCACTCAACTTATTAAAGCATGAAATGCTTTTTGACGGAACCCCCAATCCCAAAATTATGTTCGCCCGTCTGTCCGTCCGTCAGTCCGTGCGTTTCGCGCTAAATTTAGCCGATAAACTAAATTTGTGTTTAGGTCGTGTGACGTCAATTGACGTAACGTGAACTAACGTCACGTGATTTATACACCTATTCACTTTCTCCGCTAAATTCAGCCGGAAATTTGATGTCACGTGACCTCACGTCGCGAGACTTACACACACATTTAGTCTTCCCACTAAATTTAGTGAAAGCATTGACGTCACGTAAAATGATGTCACGTGACTTATACACCAATGCAGATTTCCCGCTGGATTTTGCGGGGAAATCAGTCTCACGTCACCTAAACACCTTCAGTTTCCCTCTAAATGTAGAGGAGAAATCGATGTCAGGTAACTTGACGACACCTGACAAGGGTGTCAAATAAGCGGCTGGGGAAACGACCACTGAAACCTGCCGCAGCGGTGCGATCGGATTGTGTCCTCCTGGCGGCTTGCACCATGGCCTCCGAGACCCCGAAGCGCGCGAACGGCGCCAACGCTTCTCCGGCCGTCGTCCGATTCGTGCCGATAGGACGTAAGCGAAAAGAGATGAGGAGTCTGCGCCTCTCCGTGGGGAGGCGCTATCACCCTAGACATAGAGTTCGCCATTTCAGTGGTTTCAGCATGGCGCCGGTGGGAAGAGTAAAGAAAAAGTCGTGTTACGTCGACTTACCGCAGCTTCTACTTATAGACTTTTCTGTCTTGGGATAGAACGGCCAAAAGCTGCTCTGGGGAAGTAGATAAGCAAGTTGCGATGCTTACTTAATTTGAAATATTTATCTGGACACGTGGCGGCTAGCGCTACAAGCGCGCCTTTTGATACATTTGACCGCAATCTGTAGCGCGTAGAAAACTGAAAAAAAAAAAAATGTAGCTCCGTGCATAAAGAAATGGGGTTTCCCTAAATAAAAATATTCGAGTTGAGCTTTTTTTTCTTTTAAAATCTCCGCACGTTGTTTGACATAGCTTTTTGAACCAGAGCATAATGTTTCATACTATCGAAGTGCAACCCTCGTGTTCTCATTCTTTTATTATTTTAATATTAATTATTACGCAATTTATTCTGGTCATATTGTCACGAATGACAAATGATGAAGCGCCGAATAAATAAAGAAACTAAACGTTTAATGGGGAGAATTCGTGCCCAAAATGAAAAATTGACCGCATCTCCACGTGGTGAATGATGTTGATTGGGACGAAGCTCTGGTGGTGCTTGTCTGCGTAGACGCTGAGCCGCAGCATGCCGAGCCTTTCGTTCGTTTTCATCCATGTCAGAGAGAGAATGTGTGGTATGGAACGTGGTTATATTGTCACGAATTAAGGCGACGAGAAGGCGAAGATTGAACTTAAAATAATGCTTTAATGGGCGAACTTGTGCCAACCAAAAATAATTAATGAAAGAGCGTCGAGGCAGCAGCAAAGCAGGCGGCGATTCGGCGACGAAACAAAGAGCGCGAGCGAGACTGACTCGACAAGGTCGCGGGTAGCTGCTTATCTACCGTGCGTCACTATCTCGAAAGTTCGGCAAAGAAAGTTCGAGCGTCGCGCGCTCGGGGCGAGGATGACCTGGCACTTTCGAGAACAACAAAGCATGTGGAAAGCTACGTCTGGTGCGAGAATGAACGCGAAGCTTCTAGAAGTCAGTGACCGAGCGTTGCTTTCTCGGCACTGCGGGCGGCATTATCCCCCCTTTTAAAAGTGCATCGTCCCGATGCAACGCGAAAGGAAAAGAGAAATGGCGAAAAAAATTTACGGTGAAACGAAATAAACATGCAGTGTTGCAGTCCTAGCGCGCGTAGAACGGCTTGAGTCGAACTACGTGGACAACTTCGGGTCGTGGCTGGCGGCGTCTTGATGGTCGGGTTCCGTCGGGGAGCACCTCGTAGTTCAAGTCCCCAAGGCGGCGGATGACCTTGTAGGGTCCGAAGTAGCGTTTTAACAGTTTTTCACTGAGGCCGCGGCGGCAAATGGGCGTCCACACCCACACCCTGTCTCCGGGTTGGAACTCCACGTCGCGGCGACGAAGGTTGTAGCGGCCAGCGTCCACACGTTGCTGGTCCTTTATTCGAAGGCGTGCTAGCTGGCGTACTTCTTCTGCTCGTTGCGTGACCAGCTGAGCGTCGTCGGTGCCGTCGTCCGTCGGGTCGTGGGGCAGCATGGCGTCGAGCATCGTCGTCACCTTTCTGCCGTGCACCAGCTGAAAAGGTGTAACGCCGGTAGTTTCTTGAATCGCCGTGTTGTACGCAAACGTGACGTAGGGCAACACTTCATCCCACGTCTTGTGTTCCACGTCCACGTACATCGAGATCATATCGGCGATGGTCTTGTTTAGCCGCTCCGTCAGTCCGTTGGTCTGCGGGTGGTATGCCGTGGTTCGGCGGTGGTCGGTGTGGCTCAGGCGGAGTATCTCTTGTGTCAGTTGCGCCATGAACGACGAGCCTCGGTCCGTAATCAGAACTTGGGGAGCGCCGTGTCGGAGGACGATAGACTCCACGAAGAACTTGGCTACTTCCACGGCGGTCCCCGACGGGAGTGCTTTTGTCTCGGCGTACCTGGTGAGATAATCAGTTGCCACGATTATCCAACGGTTTCCCTGCGTCGACGGCGGAAAAGGTCCGAGAAGATCCATTCCAATCTGCTGGAATGGTGCAGTCGGGGGCGCGATCGGTTGCAGGAGACCTGCCGGCTTCGTCGGTGGTTTCTTGCGTCGTTGGCATTCGTGGCACGAACGGACGTAGAGGTGGACAGTCTTCGGGAGCTTGGGCCAGTAGTATTTTTCTCGGATCCGTGCAAGAGTCCTACTGTAGCCAAGGTGACCAGATGTTGGGTCGTCGTGGCAGGCTTGGAAGATCTCTTCTCGAAGACTTGCAGGAATCACCAGGAGCCACGTCGAGTTGTTGTCCCCGAAGTTCTCTTTATAGAGGATCCCTCTCCGGACGGCGAATCTTGGCAGGTCACGTGAGAAGGCTCGGGGAATCATACCCCCTCGTCCCTCCAAGTGGTCGATCAGTGCACGCAACTCAGGATCGTCCCGCTGGAGCGCTGCCATACCGTGAATGCTCACCGCGCCAAGAAAGTGATCGTCGTCGTCGCCGTCGTCTTTCGCACAGCCGGTAGCTGACTCGACAGGGGCTCTGGACAGACAGTCGGCGTCGCTGTGTTTTTGGCCCGACTTGTAGACCACGGTCACGTCGTACTCTTGCAGTCGTAGGCTCCACCGAGCGAGGCGTCCCGATGGGTCCTTCAGGCTCGCTAACCAACACAGCGCGTGGTGGTCGGTGACCACCCGAAATGGACTCCCGTACAAGTACGGGCGGAATTTCGTGATGGCCCAGACGACGGCCAGGCATTCTTTTTCGGTCGTCGAGTAATTGCGTTCCGCGCTCGACAGCGTCCGGCTAGCGTATGCGATCACGCGCTCCGCACCGTCTTGTCGTTGGACCAGTACCGCTCCGAGTCCTGTATTACTGGCGTCCGTGTGAACTTCCGTTTCGGCTGATTGGTCGAAGTGGCCGAGAATCGGTGGTGACTGGAGCCGTCGCTTTAGTTCATCGAATGCCTGTTGTTGTTCTTCACCCCATACGAAGTTCACGGCGTCTTTCGTAAGGTGCGTGAGCGGCGCAGAAAGCTTGGCGAAATCCTGAACGAATCGCCGGTAGTATGCGCAAAGTCCAAGGAATCGTCGGACGGCCTTTTTGTCGGTGGGCGGTGGAAAGGCCGCTACGGCGCGAGTTTTTTCAGGGTCAGGACTTACACCTTCGTTGCTCACAACGTGGCCCAGGAACTTCAGTTCGCCATAGGCAAACCGGCACTTCGTCGGCTTGAGGGTGAGTCCTGCGGTCCTGATTGCCTCAAAAACGGCCCGAAGTCGTCGCAAATGCTCGTCGAAGTTGGCCGAGAATACCACGACGTCGTCGAGGTAAACGAGACAACTCTGCCACTTGAGGCCTGCCAGGACGGTGTCCATGACACGTTGGAACGTTGCCGGCGCCGTGCACAGTCCGAAGGGCATTACCTTGAACTCATACAATCCGTCGGGCGTGACGAAGGCAGTCTTTTCTCGGTCCCGTTCGTCGACTTCGATCTGCCAGTAGCCACTCTTAAGGTCCATCGACGAAAAGTATCGGGAGTGGCGTAGCCGGTCCAGCGTGTCGTCGATGCGGGGGAGCGGATACACGTCTTTCTTCGTGACCGCGTTGAGCCGCCGGTAGTCAACGCAGAATCGAAGCGTTCCGTCCTTCTTCTTTACCAGTACGACTGGAGAGGCCCACGGGCTGCTCGAAGGCTGAATGATGTCGTCGTTGAGCATCTCTTGTACCTGGTCCTGAATGGCCTCTCGTTCCTTTGGGGAGACCCGGTACGGCGGCCGATGCACAGGGAGCGCATCCTCGTTGGTAACGATGCGGTGTTTCGCAACTGTTGTCTGGCGCACCCTCGACGTCGTCGCAAAGCAGTCGCCGAACTCGGCGAGGAGGTCTCCGAGCTGTCGTCGTTCCGTGGCACTGAGCTTGGGGTTAACGTCGAGCTGCGGCGGCGGTGTACTGCACGGCTTACATGGCGAGGGCTCGTTGGAGATCGCGGCGATTTCGGCGTCGCCCCGGAGTTCCTCGACGTGTCCTACAGCGACACCTTTCGTGAGGTGCTGCGCCTCCGGTCGAAAGTTCGTCACGAGGACCACAGCACGTCCATCCTGCAGCTCCGTTACGCCCCTTGCGACGCCTATTCCTCTTCCAAGAAGCAGTTGGACGTTGCCCTCCAGAAGGACTTTCCCGCGGGCAACTGCATCGGTCACGACGGGCACAAGAACACTCGACCGTGGCGGCAGGTTCACGTGATCCGCAATGACTCGGACGGCGGCTGGCGACGTTTTGGATCCTTCCGGAGGTAGAACGGGCTTTCGCAGCGTCAACCTGTTTGCTCCAAGGTCGATTACCGCACCGTACTCACAGAGGAAGTCCATGCCAAGGATGACGTCTCTCGAACAGTCTTTGAGGACGACGAATTTCACAGGACAGGTCTCTCCGTGGATGTGCACGCGCGCAGTACACCTTCCCACTGGTGTGATGAGATGTCCGCCGGCGGTTCGTATTTTCGGGCCATCCCACGGCGTCATCACTTTCCGAAGACGGCGAGAGAGCTTCCCACTTAAAACGGAATAGTCTGCTCCGGTGTCGACGAGTGCCTTCGCGTCGTGGCCGTCGATGGTAACGTCGAGGTTATTCGACACCGTCGCAGAACCGTCGTTCCTATCTGTCTCGTCGCTAGTGTGGGAGCCCTCCGACGTTTGTGGAGGATATTGGCGTCGTTCGTCATCGGCAATACCACCTCCCGGTATTGCCGCACTCAGTTTTCCCGGCGAGGCAGGGGGGACAGGCTTTCTCGGCGGGACCTACGATGAGGCGATGCAGGGCGTTGTGGTGACGGCGATCGGAAACCGCGGCGGGGAGACGGCCCCGGGGATGGCGAACGGCGGAGGTATTCATTGATGTCCCGAGGTCGCTCGCCGTAGCGTGGTCGCGGGTCGTCGGGGTGGAAGCCGCGTAGCCCCAGTTGTCGGTATGGGCAACGGCGGTAGACATGGTCGGCTTCCCCGCAATGGAAACAAAGCGGGCGTCGATCGGCCGTTCGCCACACATCGGTTTTCCTGGGGGCTGGTTTTTCCGGGCGCACGTACTGCCGTTCTTCGCGACGTTGGAAGTACTGTGGCGCTGGAGGTTCACGTCGTGGGGGCACCGTAGCTTGGCGGGAAGCTTGCGGCGGTCGTCTCGCCATGGCGGCGTAGGTCAGCCTCGGTTCCTCGGGGGCTTGCACGTTGACGGGAGTTTCAGGCTGCAAGGCCCGCTGTACCTCGTCGCGCACGATCTCGGCGACTGACAGCGATGCCGGGCGCTCAGCAGCGGGGAGCAGCTTTCGGAGCTCTTCTCGGACGACGTCTCGGATGATCTCGCGTAAGTCCGATGTAGTGGAGCCCAAGTATGAGCTTGACGACGCTGATGCAACGACGCCAGGTAGTCTCTGGTAGTGGGAGGCTCGTGCCTGGAGAGCACGTTCGATATTCGTGGCCTCCGTCACGAATTGTTCGACGGTCGACGGTGGGTGGCGTACAAGGCCTCCAAATACGTTCTCCTTAACTCCACGCATGAGAACCTTCAGCTTCTTCTCCTCCGTCGCGTGAGGGTCGGCGCGTGCACTTAGACGTAGTACATCTTCAACGAAGCTGGTTACGCTTTCGTTGGGACCTGAATCCGGGTTCGGAGCTGGTCCTCCGCCTTCTGTCGCCGGTATTGGCTGGAGAAGGTCCTTTTCAGCTCGGTGGTGCAGATGTCCCACGAAGTGAGCGAAGCCTCGTGGTTCTCGAACCAATGCCTCGCGGTGCCTTCCAGCGCGAAGTAGAGGTTCTGGAGGCGTTGTTCAGCGTTCCATCCGTTGTGGCGGGCCACGCGCTCGTAGTGTAGGATCCAGTCCTCGACGTCCTCATAGATCTCCCCGTGGAAAGGCGTCGGAGTCCGAGGGGCGACGGGCAGGTAAACGACGGGGGGTGCTGCTGGGGTCTGCGCCGCCGAGGAAGCCATCGTCGTTACCGCTTGCCTTGTCCTTGCCGGGAGTGGTCCGAGTTCAGGAGCTTGCCCTTGAAGACGGCGGCTGGCACGATGCTCCGGGTCTTCAACGGGGTGTAGCTCAGATGGTAGAGCTCTCGCTTGGCTTGCGAGAGGTACGGGGATCGATACCCCGCACCTCCACCAGAAATGTCACGAATTAAGGCGACGAGAAGGCGAAGATTGAACTTAAAATAATGGTTTAATGGGCGAACTTGTGCCAACCAAAAATAATTAATGAAAGAGCGTCGAGGCAGCAGCAAAGCAGGCGGCGATTCGGCGACGAAACAAAGAGCGCGAGCGAGACTGACTCGACAAGGTCGCGGGTAGCTGCTTATCTACCGTGCGTCACTATCTCGAAAGTTCGGCAAAGAAAGTTCGAGCGTCGCGCGCTCGGGGCGAGGATGACCTGGCACTTTCGAGAACAACAAAGCATGTGGAAAGCTACGTCTGGTGCGAGAATGAACGCGAAGCTTCTAGAAGTCAGTGACCGAGCGTTGCTTTCTCGGCACTGCGGGCGGCAATATACGCATTTGAGCACTTGACCGCAGCGCCCTCTCGTCTATAAACGTTGAGCCAATGCATGCAAAGTTTAACGAGATTATATACGCATTTGACCGCAGCGCCCTCTCCTGTATAGACGTTGAGCGGCTACATGCAACGTTTCATCCATGACATCCCCAGCTCTTAAGTTACTAACACATCTCAGAGCCCCCTACTCGTCCCGCAGTCGTGGCCGAGTGGTTAAGGCGATGGACTAGAAATCCATTGGGGTCTCCTCGCACAGGTTCGAATCCTGTCGACTGCGCAAACAGATTTTTTTTTTCATCTCTTTTTTTTTCTTTTTTTTTCTTTTTTTTTCATTATTTCTGCCCTACACGAGCACGTGAGCACGTGAGCTCACGAACAGGAGCACGAGCACCGGATGCCGGTGCTACGGACACCTATGGACATGGATAGCCCCTAAGGAGCTTCGCCCCTAAAAAGAGAAAGGCTAGCGTCGCAGGCGTCGATGTCGGCGAAACAGCAGGATCGAGTGCTTGGGCGAGACTGACTCCGCTCGCCTTGCGGAGTCCCTTATGTACCCTCGTGGGTTTCTGAATCATTCGGCGTAGAACTTTCGGTGCGTAGAACTTTCGGAACTTGATTAGACGAGAATGTTCTCGAACTCACGAGAAGGCCAAGTTGAAAGAATAAATAAAAGGACAGTCCCCTGATTGGAATCGAACCTACACCTTCCGCGCGACAGTCAAGCGCGGTAACCAATCGGCCACGCACGCGCTTGTTCTCTGACGCGCGTGGCATTACTTCCCCCTTTAAACGCGCATCGCCTCGATGCTAGGTGCCGGGAAACAAAACAGCAAAACAAACAAAAATAATGGAAAGCTACGTAGACTTGTGCAACACAACCTATCGAGCGTATTACAAAACACAATTCACAATCCTATCGATCGTAGTACGGCATGAGGCGCACAACGTGGACGACTTCCGGTAGTGGATGGCGGCGTGATGAAGTCCGTGTTCCGTCGGGCATCACCTCGTAGTTCAGATCTCCAAGTCGACGAAGCACTTTGTAGGGTCCAAAGTAGCGCTTCAGGAGTTTCTCGCTGAGACCACGGCGACGAATCGGTGTCCACACCCACACCCTGTCTCCGGGCTGGAAGTGGATGTCCCAACGACGAAGGTTGTAGCGGCCAGTGTCGACACGTTGTTGTGCTTTAATCCGAAGTCTGGCGAGCTGACGGACTTCTTCTGCCCGTTGGGCAACCACCTGGGCGTCGTCGTTTCCGTTGAAAGCCGGTTCATGGGGTAACAGCGTCCAGCATTGTCGTTACCTTGCGCCCATGCATCAGTTGAAAGGGAGTCACCCCGGTGGTTTCTTGAACGGCCGTGCTGTAGGCAAATGTGACGTACGGCAACACCTCGTCCCATGTCTTGTGCTCCACGTCGATTTACATGGAGAACATGTCGGCGATGGTCTTGTTTAGGCGTTCCGTCAGCCCATTAGTCTGAGGATGGTACGCTGTAGTTCGCCGGTGGTTGGTGGGGATGAGACGAAGGATCTCCTGCATCAGCTGGGCCATGAACTACGATCCACGGTTTGTAATGAGGACTTCGGGGCGCCGTGCCGGAGGACAATGGACTCGATGAAAAACTTTGCGACTTCAACAGCCGTGCTTGATTGAAGCACTTTAGTCTCCACGTACCGTGCGAGGTAATCGGTTGCGACGATTATCCATCGGTTTCCTCGCGTCGATGGTGGGAATGGTCCAAGTAAATCCATTCCGATTTGCTGGAATGGGGTAGATGGCGGCGCAATCGGCTGAAGAAGTCCTGCCGGTCTCGTTGGTGGTTTCTTCCGTCATTGACACTCGTGGCGAAATCGGGTGTAGTGGTGGACTGTCTTGGCAAGCTCGGGCCAGTAGTACTTTTCGCGTATCCTAGCAAGAGTCCTCCTGTAGCCAAGGTGTCCCGCCGTCGGGTCATTGTGGCAGGCTTGAAATATTTCCACTCGAAGACTGGTAGGAATCACCAACAGCCACGCCGTGTTGTTGTCGCTGAAGTTCACATTGTAGAGCACACCTTGTCGGATGGAGAAGGTTGGCAGTGTTCGTACTAAAACACGGGGAACGGTGCTTCCTTGTCCCTCTAAGTGCTCGATAAGCGCTCGCAGCTCAGGGTCGTCTTGTTGGAGTGCTGCCATGTCGCTGAAATTCAGGGCGACGAGGAAACACTCATCGTCTTCGTCTTTGGTGCAGGCAGGACCAGCCTCAACTAGGGCCCTTGACAGGCAGTCGGCGTTATTCTGCTTCCAGCCGGACTTGTACAACACGGTCGTGTCGAACTACTGCAGCCGTAGGCTCCACCGGGCGAGGCGTCGGGAGGGGTCCTTCAGATTCGAGAGCCAACAGATTGAGTGGTGGTCTGTGACCACGCGAAAAGTACCCATATTCGTCTGGGAAATAACAAAGTTTTGCCCATATTCGCGTGGTCTGTGACCACGCGAATATGGGCGGAACTTTGTTATTGCCCAGACGACAGCGAGGCACTCCTTTTCAGTCGTTGAGTAGTTCCTCTCCGCGTTAGACAGCGTCCGACTTGCGTATGCGATGACTCTCTCTGCCCCGTCCTGCATTTGGACTAGTACCGCACCCAGTCCGGTGTTACTGGCTTTGGTGTGGATCTCTGTTTCAGCAAACTGGTCGAAATGGCCAAGAATCGGGGGCGTCGAGAGTCTTTGTCTGAGCTCGTCGAATGACCGCTGGTGTTCTTCTGTCCACTCGAACTTTACGGCGTCCTTCGTAAGGTGCGTCAGCGGTGCGGACAGTTTGGCGAAGTCTCGAACAAAGCGCCTGTAGTAGGCCCAAAATCCGAGAAATCTTCTCACAGCCTTCTTGTCAGACGGCGGAGTAAATGCAGCTACGGCGCGGGTCTTCTCGGGGTCAGGGAGAACACCTTTGTTGTCCACGACGTGGCCAAGAAACTTAAGTTCCCCATAGGCGAACCGACACTTTGTTCGCTTGAGTGACAGGCCGGCGGACTTGGTGGCCTGAAGCACGGCTCGAAGTCGTCTCAGGTGCTCGTCGAAATCTCGTGAGAATACAACGACATCGTCCAAGTAGACGAGGCAGCTCTGCCATTTCAGACATACCAGCACGGTGTCCATGACATGCTGGAAGGTGGCTGGTGCTGTACAAAGTCCGAGCGGCATCACCTTGAATTCGTACAGTCCCTCGGGAGTGACGAAGGCAGTTTTCTCCCGGTCGCGTTCGTCGACTTCAATCTGCCAGTAACCACTCTTCAGGTCTATCAACGAAAAATATCGGGAGTGGCGTAGTCGGTATAACGTAACGTCAATGCGGGAGAGTGGATAGACATCCTTCTTCGTCACAGCGTTCAGTCGACGATAGTCCACGCAGAACCGCAGGGTTCCGTCCTTCTTCTTTACAAGGAAGACTGGGGACGCCCACGGACCTATTGAGGGTTGAATGATGACGTCGTCGAGCATTTCCTGGACTTGATCTTGAATCACCTTCCCTTCCTTTAAGAATACTCGATACGGCGACTGGTGGACAGGGAGCGCGTCGTCGTCGGTAATAATGCGATGTTTCGCCATTGGTGTTTGGCGAACTTTCGACGACGTGGCAAAACAGTCACTGTATTTGGCCAGGAGATCAACCAGTTGCCGGCGGTTAGGAGACGGGAGCTCGGGGTCGATGTCGAGCTGCGGCGGCGACTTGCTCTTCTGCTGGGACGACGAGGTTTCCTCAGCGATTGCGGTGACCACGGCTGGCGCCTGAAGCTCCTAGACGTGACCTATGGCGGCACCCTTCGTTAGGTGCTGCCGCTCCACTCGAACGTTTGTCACTAGGACAGTTGTACGACCTTCTTTTAGATCCATTACGCCTCGTGCGACGCCAATTTCTTTTTAAGGATCAGTTGGACGCTGCCTTCCAGAAGAGCTTCACCGTGCATGGCTGCGTCGGTTATGACGGTTACGAAAACACTCGACCGCGGTGGCAGGTTCACATGGTTGGCAAAACTCGGATCGCGGTTGACGTCGTGTTGGTCTCCACCGATGGCAGAAGAGGCTTTCGCAGCGTCATCTGGTTTGCCCCGGCCGAGGTCGATGACGGCGCCATACTCGCAAAAAAAGTCCATTCCCAGGATAACGTCCCTCGAACAGTCTTGCAGAACGACGAACTTGACAGGGCACGTCTCACCGTGGATCTCGAAGCGAGCAGTGCATCTCCAGACTGGTGTGATGAGGTGCCCACCAGCGGTTCGTATTTCAGGGCCTTCCCACGGCGTTCTCACTTTTCGCAGGTGGCGTGAAAGCCTCCCACTCAAGACTGAGTAGTCTGCTCCGGTGTCCACGAGTGCTGATGAGTCGTGGCCGTCGATAATAACGTTTAGGTTGTTGGACACCTAACCAGAAGCGTCGTTGTCATGCGAAGCGTCGGGAGAGTGGGAGCGCTCCGTCATTCTTGGAGGCTCTTTACTTCGGTCGTCTTCGGCAACGCCACCTCCAGGCGTTGCCGCACTTAGTTTTCCCGGCGACGCAGGGGAGACAGGCTCTCTCGGCGGGGTCATGAAGCTGGGAACGCTGAACGTTGTAGCGATGGGGAGCGGGCTTCACGGCGGAGAGACTGCACTGGGGAGGGCAAGTGTCGGAGGTACTCCTCGATGTCGCGAGGGCGTTCGCCGTACCTGGGGCGTGGGTCTTCGGGTTAACCCACACGCCCCATTTGTCGGTAGGGTCATCATGGTAATGTGTCGGCTTCACCTCAGTGAAAGCGAGGGGTCCTGTCGATCCGCTGTTCTCCACCGTCGTTTTCCTTGGCGCCAGTTTTTCTAGGCGGTCGTACTGATGTCCTTCGTCGTTGCGTCGGTGGTACACCAGCCGTTGGCGAATCACGTCGTGGCGCCACCGGGTAATTTTGAGCAGCTGGCGGCGGTCGTCGGGCCAATGAGGCGTAGGTCAGCGTCGGCTCATCGGTTGCGGCCACGGTGACAGGGGTATCCGGCAGGAACGCTCGCTAAACCTCGTCCCAAACAATCTCGGCAATGGAGATTGAAGGCGGGCGCTCTGCAGTCGGCAGAAGCTTCTTAAGCTCCTCCCGGACGATGTCGAGAATAAGTTCACGAATGCCCGGGGTGTCGTGGGCAAGGTCGCAAGGTGACTGCAAAACCGCGCTGACGCCGGATAGTCTCTGGCTAGCTCGGACATGCAGAGCACGCTCGATATTCGTGGCTTCCGTGACGAATCCTTGAACGGACGTCGGTAGGTTCCGTATGAGTCCACCGAAGACGTCGTCCTCCCCGCCGCGCATCAGAATACGCAGCTTCTTTTCCTCGGTGGCCTGAGTGTCGGCGCGGGAGCTCAGGCTCAGGACGTCTTCCACGAAACTTGTGACGCTCTCGTTGAGGCCCTGGGTCCTGGATTGCAGCAGATCTTCGGCCCTCTCTCTACGGTGTTGATTGGCGAACGTACGCTTCAGCTCGTTCTTGCAAAGCTCCCATGAAGTCAAGGAAGCTTCGTAGTTTTCGAACCAGCGCCTTGCAGTTCCTTCAAGCGAAAAATTGAGGTTCAGCAAGCGCTGTTCGTCACTTCACCCGTTGTGGCGAGCCACGCGTTCATACTGGTTGATCCAGTCTTCGACGTCGTCGTAGGCCTCGCCGAGGAAGGGAGTAGTGGTCCGCGGAGCGACGGGCAGGACAACGACGGGCGGGGTGGTACCCCCATCGTCAGGATCTTCTTCTTCGGTCTCTGCAGCAGAGGTCCTAATTCCGGGAGTTGGTTTATGATACGGCGGCTTGCTCGTGCTTTAGCGTCTTCGGCGAAGGGTAGCCTTCTGGGGCTGAGCACATCGCTTGGCCGAGATGTCTTCCGAGGGGTAAGCTCAACGGGCATAGAATGCAAAACCCCGCACCTCCACCAAAATGTCACGAATGACAAATGATGAGGCGCCGAATAAATTAAGAAACTAAACGTTTAATGGGGTGAACTTGTGCCCAAAAGAAAAATAGAGAAAGGCTTGTGTCGCAGGCGTCGATGTCGGCGAAACAGCAGGATCGAGCGCTTGGGCGAGACTGACTCCGCTCGCCACGCGGAGTCCCTTATGTACCCTCGTGGGTTTCTGGATCATTCGGCGTAAAATTTTCGGTGCGTAGAACTTTCGGAACTTGATTAGACGAGAATGTTCTCGAACGTACGAGAAGGCCAAGTTGAAAGAATAAATAAAAGGACAGCCCCCTGGCTGGAATCGAACCTACACCTTCCGCTCGACAGTCAAGCGCGGTAACCAATCGGCCACGCACGCGCTTGCTCGCCGACGCGCGTGGCAATATTGCAGTGTTTGCTTCTACTCGAAGCACCTATAAATAAGTACAGAAACGAAATGTTTTCAATTATTTCTTTGTTTAGATGGGGTTTATGTTGTGCCGGCAGCCCAGAAACGTTTGCCTAGACTAGTTTTGCTGGGCTGCCGGCAGAGATGTCAAAAAGTAATTTTAAAACAAATTAGCAGTTTTCAAAATTCCGTTTGGTGGCGGTCTGTAAAGTTCCGTTGGAATGCCGCCACGTCATGAGTTCCTAAGATGCAGCGCCAGTTCGCGGCAGTGTGGCTCGCTCGTGGAGTTATTTAGTCCTAAATGTTACTTGGCGAAGAACGCTAAAGGCCCCTACGCACATTCGCGTTTGACAGCGTTTGAGTGCGTTTGACTGCGTTGCGTCGCGAAACGAAAGCCAGTCACCGGCACATCTGTGCTTCGTATGAAGCGTGGAATCCAATTCAAGGACTCATCTTGGCACGCGATATTAGCAGCAGGGATGTCCTGGTTTCTCGCAGCCGCAACGTGGTCTAACGCACTCAAACGCTCTCAAACGTTAATGTGCGTAGGGGCCTTAACGCGTTTCCTACGTTGCATATGTTAAAGCTTCCACAGTAATTCCGCAACGTGCATTCCACACCATCAAGATCTCCGTTCTTTGCAGACGTTAGGTAGGAGCTCAATCTGAGGGTGCGCGGGTTCCTCAACCATACCCCACGACGGTGGCCCAGCTTCGCCTTCAGCGCGAGCTCGCTGCTTTCCGCAGTGCTTTGGTTGCGCGCGCCTGCGGCTTCACACTTGCGTTGACGAGGGAAGAATGCTCGCGCTGAAGGCGGAGCTTATAGACCTTTCCAAAAACGAGCTTGTGGCCAATGCCATTCTGAGCGTTCGTGCGTATGGCGCGTGCTTTGCTCGCTTTCCGAAGCGACGAACAAGCACGTGCTGGGCTGTGATTTTGTAAACATTGGAAAGGTCTATAGACGTTTCCACTGTTTACAAAAATCACAGTCCACACGTGTTAAATCACAGTCCAGAACGCGCACGTTCGTCGCTTCGGAAAGCGAGCAAATCACGCGCCATACGCACGAACACTGAAAATGGAACCTGCCAAGTGTCCTTTTTTGGAAAGGTCTATAGTCTCAGCTTAAAGGGCTCTTGTCCGGTTCCATTTTCAGTTTTCGTGCATATGGCGCGTGATTTGCTTGCTTTCCGAATTGACGAACATGCGCGTGCTGGGCTGAGGAGATCGCACGCACGATATCTCCCTATGGACAGTGACTGGCGACACCCAAACCCAACAACAGGCTCTCCAAGCCGGATTGGACGAAGTGCAAACCCATCTCAATAGGGTCGGGTCGGCCTTACCGCATCCCCGGAGAAAACGACGTATGTGGTCGTCGCATCCGGTAAACAAAGAAAATCTTGCATCGCCAGTCAGATGTACTTAAAGGGCCCATGAAACGATTTTAACATAGAGAGGACGTGCACCTTATTACCCTTTTTTTGTTTACTTTAGCACAAGGACCATAAAGCACGACCACTTCTCTCGAAATGTCGCGAATGCGCTGCGTAACCGCAAAAACAAAACGGAACTATTTCTTGACTTGACTTAACGTACAGCGGCCAGAGGAACTAACTTTGCGACGTCATGGCGGGTGCGGTTATTGAGATCGCTTTTGAACAAGTATATTCTCAGTTTAATGGTAACGTTTAGAAATGATTCCGTTTCAACATAAACAAATGAATCGAGAGTTTTATATTCTTGTTTAGTACACGAAGTTTTCGCAGCGCCATCTATCCGGGGTAAGTCAAAGCATCCCCTCCGCGCTGCTCCGCTGCCTAGCAACGTTGGCTGGCTGCTACCGGACGACACACCGGTGTGTTCAACGCGATATAAAAACCACGTTTCGGCAGCTGCGTGGCTCGTTTTCTTTCTCGTGCGCCTGGTTCGCCTGCCTGCAACTATACTCCGTTTCACCTTATGTTGTACCGCAGCGAAGGCTAGAAGCGCGAGTTCATAGCGTTGGCAGCTGCTCTCAAGTCACGAGAGCATGTGCCGCCGAGGTGTGCCATAGAGCAAGGAGCTCGCGCTTGTAGCCTTTCCTGCTGTACAACACAAGGTGAAACAGAGTATAGGAAGTATTCACAGGCGGCCATAGCTGTGTGCGCGACTGCTGAGCGCGGGGTGATGGCTAGCTTCCAGAGTTTTTTTGCAACGTGCGTTCCACACCGTCAAAATGGCCGCTCTTAGCAGCCTATTAATGGGGAGAGAGGGGAGAGTCTGCTCTCGCTGTAGCAACGTCCACATTGCTAAGGAGAGGACAAGACCGGAAGCCGCGTACCCCGCGGCGCGTCATGCGCACGTGACCCGGGAAACATTATATGAGTTGAGGGGCATCCCCAAACGCCATCTTATTTGGCCGGAAGTCCGAAAAGCGTTTCATGGGCCCTTTAACGTTAGCAGGCAACGAAATCAAACCATCTACCTCGATCAGAACACTCAGAATGTACATCAGTGTAGACGGCTCGTGCAGAACCTGGATGACCAAGGTCAGCCAGCAATGCAAGGCAATCATCCATGTCATCAGAACGATATGTAGCACCAGAGGCGGATCGAACGAACAAATTGCACGTCAGATGGTGAAGGCGCTCGTCGTATCAAAAGTCTGCTACTGCGCTTCGTATTACAACATCTCAAAAAGCGAGTGGAAAAAACTGGAAACCATCAACAGACAAGCCGCACGGGTCATTACTTGCTTACCCCGATTCACACCAATAGGGATACTCATGAAACATGCCCAGCTCAACACCTTACAACAAACAGTAATGGTACGATCTGTCACCCACCGTGAACGACTACAGCACTCACGACCCGGCAGAACCATTCCCAGTCTAATTCAGGCACTTAAACTCCCGCTTCCCAACTTCCCAGAGAACGACCCTCCTTGGGTAGAATACATCGAACTCCTGGAACGCAAGCCCATCCCAAAGAACGCGAGTTTAAGACATCCAGAACGTCAGACATCGCAAGCCTGTAGCCACAACAAACGAATACAGGCCTGGAAAAGCTCGGCGGAGAAGATAGCCATCTACACAGACGAGGCTTTCGCGACACTCCCAGACCAACTTGCTACGGTCGCCATGACAATACCAGGAAAAGGAATTACATCGTCCAAGCAATTACCAAACAGCACCTCCGTCAAGGGTGGCGAACTCGGAGCGATTCAATATGCAATTGAAACGGTCCTCAACGACGCAACCATCAGGCCAAAAGAGCTCCACGTTTTTACGGACTCGGTTGCCTCGCTCACCGAGTGCAGAAATAGGAACAGCCCCTGCAAGACAGCAAAATTCATAAAAAATGGCCCTCCAACTTTCTCTGCAAGGCACAAAAGTCCAGCTACACTCCGCGAGACGCAGAAGCCGCCCAGCCACCTCCATGATCACGGCTACGCATCTTCCTCACCCGAAGGTGACGAAGACGAAGACGACTATGACCCCGACGAAGCTAAACAGCAGATCAAACTTTCGTCCCGTACTGCGCTTAAAGAACATCTTCCACCCATCTCCGACCCACTGCCGCGAGGCTTTGGGCGGAGAACAAGGGTGCTCTTAAGCCGCATTAGAACCAATACCGCCCGCACGCCGAACAGAAGCGCAGCGTGGGAAACGTCGCGCACACCACCGACATGCTGCTACTGCAAGGACCCCCAACATGCGGTCGACCTAGTTCACCTGTTATGGGGCTGCAAAGGCCTTGGGGCAACAAGGAAGAAGCACCGAGAGGACGGGGTGACATCCATGGCGGACTGGGTCTTTCCCCCAGGGCCTCCAGATAAGCAATACCAAACTCTACGCACGCTTCTGGATTATATCCACGAAGCTGGCACAGAAGTACATATATAATTCCCTTCCCCCATACCGAGAGTCCAGGCAGCGATGCCATTGATTCATTCCCCTCCCCCTCTCCCTTAAAGCGGTTCAAATAAACGCTTTATACTACTACTACTGGGCTGAGGACTTGTGCATAATGGAAAGGTGTATTCGCTCTATCTTGCGTGAGTTGAAACGTGATGGCGCCAGTGTGCAAGTAGCCCCCAACCACTTACGCATGACGTTTTTAGGAAGCCGGACATGGGCGCCGCCATAACCGACCTTTTGTTCCCTCTGATTCCGTTCGCTCCACTTCATCATTACCACAGTAGGACATGTTATTGCGATTTTAAGGGTTACTGTGTCCTTCTCCCAGGCCCTTGTGGGGACTCGTCAACGCCCGCTTCAGTGGTATCTCGGTAACACGAGAGAAGGTCGGCTATGGCGGCTCAACCTGGCGCGCGCCGAAAGCGTTTCCGAAATAAAATATACACGCTATCTTCTGAAAAGGGCCACTTATATCACTTTCGGATTCAATTCACTCTTATGAAAAAAGCACGATGAGTAAAAAATTTGGAACTACTTATACGTAAATCGGAAGTTTGCCGGGGCTACTGAATTGATGGCCACTGAGTTTGTTGCCAAACAAGAAAGGGCGAGTACTCAGTTTCGTACATAATGTACAACGTTGCCAAAGCTACTAGCGCGTGTGCTTTCTTCGCTCCAGTAGCTTTGACAGAAATATGTACTATGTATAAAGAACGCGTTGAAAGAGCGTATTGACTTCACTCTCTGCTATAGTTGGAAAAAAAATCGATTGCTGTACGATTGCTTATTGGGAATATTTTAAGGGTATCTTACAGTTACGATGACAGGAATTCACGTCTCTTTAATTCCTGTTTATAATAAAATAGAATAATTGGGATTTAAAGTTGTTTCCCGTGAGTTTGAACCGCGAGCTTTAGCTCGCGGTACATGTCGCCGCGCTGTTGTGTTTTATGGCAGTTGCGGTAAGACAAGTGCCACATTAAAGAAAAAGAAGGTGAAGAAGACATCTGGCGCTAGAACTCCCAAGCTTGGAAGCCTGGTAAGTTCCTAAATCTTTCGCGTCAGCGAGGTTGCGTCGTTTATGAGGCTACAAAAGGAACCTCTGGCCGAAAACGCCTAGAATAGGAATGCAGAAAGTCAAGGAAACTACGATTGTATTAGCTTAAAGCAAATAATACTGAACGCACGTACTCTGCCTATCTTCATCATATGGCAGCGGTCAATGCACTCAGATGTAGTCGAATGTAGTCTAAAAAATAGCTTAAATGTTTAATGATAATGTCGTAGAAATCTTCCTCGATCATACTTTTGACTACTTTTTTTGCCCAAAAATCTCAACATCAAAACCTTCTTTGGATCTGGGGGGCTATGTTGTACGTTTTGGGCTCCCAGGAGACTAGGAAGAAGGAGTGACGTAGGTGTGAATGAACGTATCTTAGCAGATACCGTCATCAGCGACTCCACCAATCAATATCCAAAGAGCATTGTTGACGTCACTTCCTTCTCCCTAGTCTCCTGGGAGTCGAAAACGTGCAACATAGCCCCCCTGCTTCGCAATATAAAGCCAATTACCTCGCTTGTTCAGTTTGTAAGGGGTCGATGTTCCCTTGAAATATGGCAATATTAATTCACGCCCCGAATGAGAAATTCATAGCCAGTGCGGTGCGACGGCTAATAAAACAACCGCAAGCCAGTACTATGATCACCGAGATACAAGCGGTAATCTGATGGTAGGCGGCGTCGCGGAGGGTCTGTCACTTCTATGGAAGGAGCGCGTTCAGCAAATAACAGAGGTAAAAATAGTTTGGCACCAAAACGCAAGATACGAAAAGGTCCATGAATACGATGTTCCGCTTATTCAATGTTCGTCCCATAGTCTATAGGCACCAACGTTATTACGTCAACTCAGATACGGAACTGCCCATAGACGCCGCTTCCATGAACAGTACGTACTCTTTTTCTCCTCTCGTCGTTTGACGCGCCACCAACTTTCTAGAAGACTGTTGCAATGGCAACCACCATTTCATAAACTTTGAACCACAGCGTTTATATGGCGCTTTACCGTAGCTGCTCTGAAGAATACAGATTTTTAAACGGAGCTTCTAGATGGCGCTTCAAACGACGGGTGCCGGGCTTGAGGAGGGAAAGGGGAGGGGGCAGTATTCCCCTGAGCGGGAATTCCACAACTACGTTGATCTAATGCCATCGCTATACACTGTTGCAGAACAAGAAAAGCAGGACAAGCCCCTTTCGCGAAGCCCTCAAATCGATCCAATTTGGCAGAGTGAACGCTGGAGAGGAAGCAAAGAGATACTCACCTCCTCTCCACCGTTGGATCTGCTAAAGGGGGAAAAGTTTAGGACTTTGCTACATTGCGGGAGGCGCTTGTCTTGTCTTTCAATAATTAACCTGCAACTGGGTATAGGCACCTCGTTCCACCGTAACAGGGGAAAAAAAAGACGCTGCTCTCGTTTGAGTCGAATGCTGTTTTGCTTCTGTTTAATAATGTTCCCAATATATCTAGTTCTACAACGTGTAATTTGTAGACAACGTGTACTGCAAAATATTGTGTGGGTTGTCAAAAATCTCATCTTGATTTCTCGGCGAATGAAAACAAAGTATTGTCGTGCTAGTAGTACACGTTCATAATAATACCGAAAGCTAGGAAAACAGCAGCACTTTATGTGGTCAATTAGTTCTTCCACGCGGTTCTTGGGGTTCAATATATAACGCTTCGATGCTCGTAACAGACCTCACGCATCCAACGCAGTGCTTTTAAGGGGAAACTTTCGTCGAAAACGAAACCAAAATAAATGGCTGCTATCACTTTAGTGGCACGAATAATGATCACAGCTGAAATACTGCGTCAAAGTGAAGCCGCGTACTCCACTGAAACTGAGTTTAAAATGCGAACATTTGCTCTTCAGCAGGTGGCAAGCGGGTTAGCTTTTAGTCAAGCAACAGTGGGCGACGCGTATCACAGCACCCCCGTGACGTCACGCCGCGGTGGTGATACGGTTAATTCCGCAAGTCGTACCGCGAACCCCCGCACCACCGTCATGTCACATAGCGGCTGGATGGATGGATGGATGCTAATGGCTGTACTCTTTATAACGGGCGGTAGCCTGCGCCGCCTAGCCTACAGACCAAAAGTATGATTCATCCCCTCGCCTCTCTAAGTCAATTTGCTCCCCCTCGGCACTTTTCTGACTATCACCAGACAGTGTGGGATATCGACAGGAAGACCTTTGGGGATCGGGCAAAAAACTTAAAAACATAACTCCCCGACTCCTCCCCCCGGCGAGGATGTTGTCAATTTTTCTCTAGCCAAACCTTACCTGCGTCACCCAACACTGAGCTTACTGGGAATCATGGTTGAGATTTTGGGCTCAGGCGACGCGGAAGGGAGTCTGAATTTTCCTCTGTCCCGACTGTCCCCAGCTGTGTCAGTTAGTTTCACTTGATTTAATTTTTCTGAATAATTTTCACCAATCTTAAAACCTTCTTTTTGTTAATGTAATCGTTTTCTCCATCATTCTTCCATCATCGCCAGCAAACCCAAGCGCCCCCGCTACATCCGTTGCCCCTTCAGGGAGTGCAGGGTGAACCCTCTGCAACTCAAAATCAAATTTTCAGCGTCTCATTCTCACTATGGCAAACAACACATAACATGTCTGCCTCTCCAAATTAGCCCTATACGTGCTTGTTCTTAACACTCCCGTTTTCGCCTCGAACGGCAAAGAGCTTCCACGTGAATCATCAAACACCTTTTCCTTTCTTATGTCCTCTTTTTGAGACCTGTACATTGCTAATGCTGATTTTCTTGCACTCTTTCCTCTTACATTTTTCTTTCTGCCTCTTACAGTTCCTTTTTCATTGAGCTGATATACTCAGCCCCATCACTAGTGTGCCGGTATTTGAACGTCCGCTTTCGGGTTCGGTTTCTCCTCTAGCGTCCAAGCGCCAGGCGGCCTCATGTCTGGCGTGCCAAGTCACGCAGATGCGACGCACCACCATGAGCCGCGCGCGGCACTTAAGCAACAGAGAGACACGAGCTCGAATCGAACAGCTCGAGACCAACGATCACAAGCTTGGCCTCAGGATGATCATTTCAAACAAGCTCCTTCGTTTAGTTACTTGTTTGAGTTCTGGTGATAAAGAGTTTTTAAAACAGCAAATGTCTTCCTGTTGTCCACAAATTGGTGACCCGGGGCACGCAACACCTTCGAAGACCATCTTCTGCTGCAACCATGGTATTCAGAAACTGGTTCCGTTCGCCATGACGAATTCTGCAGAGCCTGTCGCTGCGGAACTGTCAGCTATTCACCTCCCCCTACCTCGATACTAGCCACAGGACTCCCAGATATGGTTCGCGCAGGTTGAGAACCAGTTTGATACTTCGAGGATTACAGCCCAAGTCTAGAGGTTAAATCATGTCATCGCAACGCTCCCGCCTGGACATCGAAGCGGAAATCAGGGACCTGATTCTTACCCCGCCTGCAAACTCTCCCTACGACGTCCTCAAGGCGGAGCTGATACGAAAGACAAGTCGTCGGAGCAGCGCCGGGTTTAGCAGCTCCTCACTTCAGAGGAGTTGGGCGACCGCAAGCCTTCACAACTGTTGCGGCGCCTACAACGACTTTTCGGAGAGAAGACGCCTACCTTCGACGTAGGGTTCTTACAACGGCTCCCGACAAACGTCTGCAAGGTCCTCGCGTCTGCGGATGGACTCGACCTTGAAGAACTAGTAAAGCTCGCGGACTCTGCCAAGTAGGTCGCTGTGCCCACCACTGCACAGGTACAGGATCAGACCAGACCTCCCCCCACCTCGATCTCACCTGCTTTCGTGACGACTCCCGAATCTGACGTCAGCGGCCTTAGGGAGGAATTTCACAGAGAAATTAGACGCCTCTCGGCTCAGATCGCTGCTCTGAGTGCCCGACCTCCAACAAATCAACGTCGCAGATCAATTTCTCGACAACATCGACGTCGTTCTCCCTCGCCCTCCCAAGGTACATGCAGGTACCATCGCACCTTCGGCGCGCAAGCAAAGAGTGCGTTCCAGCTTGCACGGATTCGGCATACGTCCACACCCACCACTAGAGGCGGCGAGTGGTGCCGGCTCCAAAACCAGCCGTCTCTTTTTCATATTAGACAAGAAATATGGTCTTTGGTTCCTTGTCGATACTGGCGCCGAGGTGAGCATTCTTACAGTGACGTCCGTCTTCATCAAACCAGAATGCTCCAACGTCACCTTGCAAGCAGCGAACATGTCCACCATCGCAACCTATGGCGAACGAGCGCACACACTAAACATTTTCTTGAGGCTACCTTTATGGTGGATCATCCTGGTTGCCGATGTAACATACCAAATCTTAGGGGCCGATTTTCTTTGACACTTCAACCTTCTAGTTGACATGCAGTGGTTGCGCGTTGTAGCGTCCACCTCACCACTTCCGCAATGTTGCACTCCACCCCCAACAATGTTCGAAGATCTTCTCTAGCGGGTCCCTACGCTTACACGTTCTCCGAACTTTCTGAAACCAGTGAAACACTACGTCACGCATCCCATCGTGACAACAGGCCCTCCCACTCATGCTCGCCCTTAACGAGTGCTGGAAGATCGGCTCATGATTGCGAAGGCTGAGTTCGAGCATATGCTTGAGCTCTGTATCATCAGGCCTTCGTCAAGTCTATGAGCATCAACCCTCCATATAGTGCAAATAAAATCCCCAGGTGATTGGTGGCCTTCCGGCGACTACTGCGCACTGAACAGCTCCACCGTTCCAGACCGCTATCCTCTACCACACATTACGGATTTCACTGCATCGCTAGAAGGGACGAACATCTTTTCAAAGGTTGATCTGGTCAAAGCACGCAACCAGATCGCCGTAGAGACATCCAGTGTATCGAAGACAGCCATCATCACACGTTTTGGCCTGTTCGAGTATGTCTAGATGCCAATTGAGCTTCGTAACACTGCTCAGACATTCCAGAGGTTCGTCGACAGCGTCACCCGTGGGCTGACGTTTTGCTTCGCCTACGTCGACGACATCCTGGTTTCCAGCACTGACGCCGAGAAACATCTCGGACATCTGGAGATCTTGTTCCAGCGCCTGGCGGAGTACGGGCTCATCATCAATATGGCCAAATGCGAATTCGGCGTTCCTAAGCTGGCCATCACAATGACTCCAAGGGAATCCGCCCACTTCTGTCAAGGGTCAATGCGGTCAAGAACGTCCCTACGCTAACATCGTGCAGGAAGCTTCGCGATTTCCTTGAACTTGGTAATTTCTATATTCGTTTTTTGCCGCACGGCGCAACTATTCTACGGCCCCTGACTGATCTCCTAAGGTGAAATCAGAGCGACTCTTCGCCTCTACCATGGTCCCCAGAGGCAGATGAGAAGTTCCGTACAATCAAGTCATCGCTCGCAGAAACACATCCGCTTGCTGGTGCACCTTTGTGAGTGAAGACAGATGCCTCAGATGTCACTGTCGGTGGAGTTCTGCAACAGCGTGTTGGTGGAAATCGGTAGCCTTTTGAGTTCTTTTCCAAGAAACTCGCGCCAGCGGTGACCCGCTACAGTACCTTCGGTCGAGAACTTCTTGACATCTACCTCATCATCAAACATTTTCGGCTCTACCTAGAGGGTCGGGTATTCCACATCCTCACCGACCACAAGACGATCACTTATGCACTTCAAGCCACACACAGCCGTCTCTCCCCTAGGGAAAGTTTACATCTTTCGTTCATTGCTGAGTTTACCAGTGACATCCGCCACGTCAAGGGCACCGACAACTCTGCTGCAGATGCGTTGTCTCGGATCCCTTGCTGCAATGCCATTCCCAAAGCTGTGGATTTTGCCGTTCTAGCTGCAGCTCAACAAGGCGACCAAAAGATCCAGAGACTGAGATACACATCTAGCAACCTTGATCTGCGCGACGTTTCACTGTCAGTTTGATATGCAACAGTCATCTGTGACATGTCCACTGGCTCACCCCGACCGGTGGCATCTTCTGCTTTCCGGCGGCCAATTTTTAACTCGCTTCAAAGCCTTTCGCATCCTTGAATCCGAGCGACCCAGCTCATCGCTCAACGCTTCGTTTGGTAAGGGAGGAACAAAGATGTGCGCGAGTGAGCCCGTGAGCGCCTGCACCCAGCGATCTAAGCTTCAACGACATACCGTTGGACCTTTCGCTACAATGCACACCGCCACCGCACGTTTCGACAATATACACGTTCATATTGTCGGACCTTTACCGTCATCTAATGAAGCCAAATACATTGTAGCTCCCGGTCATAGACCGGTTCACTCGTTGGCTGGAGGCTTTTTCCATCGCATACATCTGCCCCACGACCATTGCGAAGACCTCATCAATGGCTTGATATCGTGCTTCAATGCCCCATCATCCATTTCTACCGACCGAGTTGCACAAATCTGCTCGAAGTTGTTTCAAGAACTGATGGTACTCGTCGGAACATCTCGCATTCGTACCACAGCCTACCATCCCGCTGTCAACAACCTGGTGGAAAGGTTTCATCGAACATTGAAGGCCGCACTAAAAGCGCACAACGACTCTAATACCTGGAGCACACTACTTCAAATCGTGCTACTATGCCTGTGAACCACCCTTAAGCCAGACTTGGGATACACTGCCGCAGACTTAGTTTATTGGCAGACGCTTCGCCTCCTAGCTGAAATGTCTGTGACATCGCATGTTCCCTCCGTGCCGGATCCTCTCAGCCACGTCACCCAACTTCAATCAGTTATGAGGAACCTTCGGGCCACCCCAACAAGGCGTCACAATTGACACCCAACATAAGTGTGCGATGAGCTAACCTCGGCCACACATGTCTTCGTACATCCAGAGGCGGTCAAGAAACCGCTCTACCAAACCTACGACGGCCAGTACAGGGTGCTGGAAGGACGAGATATGTTATTTCTGCTGGATTTCAACGGACGGCGGGACACCATCTCCATCGATCGCCTTAAACCTGCCCACCTTACACCGTCACCCGTACACAGCCTCCAGCCCCTATGTTGGCCACGCTAAGTTCCACTACCAGCACCGTCTCTTCCAACCATCAAGCGCCATAACTATCGCTCCGTCTCTTAGGTCTAACGTGACCCCTGAAACTCCTCAAGGGGGGTGCCCTTGTAGCGTCCAAGCCAGACCCGTATATTAGGAGAGTTTGGCCACACATTGGTTTGGATAGGCGAGCATTTCGGGGCCAACCACAGGCCTCGAAAGAGCCCCTAGCGGTGGTCATGAGCTCTAAATATGTGACACGACTAATTTAAGCCGTTTTAGCGTCGCTAGAGTAATAAGGTTTAGCTCTCGGTGACTGAAAACTTTGGGCATGTGAGGTTTTCGTCACGCCAATATTCAAGTGTAGAATAAACGAACGTGCGCTCCAAATTAGGGCCGACCACTGATCTCTATTGTAGAAGGCTGGATCGCGGACCGCGGCCTCGGCAGCTGGGGCCGAGTGTCGCCACCGGCGGCCACTGATTGACACCAGCCAATGCATGCGACTCTATGGGAAGAACGAGAAAAAAGTGTCGTTTCCTTCGTTTATAAGCTGTTGTGGGCACTGAAACTTTTTGAATGCTTTTCGATAAGCCCGTCAAATAGCTTGCGTACAAACTTTAAAACTGACAGCCCTCGCATTTCTTATAAATAAATATTTTGTGGTCGAGAGTGACTCCGCTGTAGTGCAGCTCAATGAGGCGAGAGTTACCTAGAGTGACCGCGGAGTCGGTGGAGGCTTCGTTGAGTTGGGTTTAGCAGAGGACAAGCTCGAAGGCTCTGCTACGCGGAATTCGCTCACTCCCGGAAAGCCGCTGTCGAGATGGAACTTCTTTGTCATTCATCAACTTCTGGGCTTCCCTAAGGACGGTCTTATTGACGGCAAGTTCCTTTGTTTACTCCACTACGAGAGCAAGCTTGCCAGCTCAGCCGTGGGTGCTCCGGTACGTTTGATTTTTTTTAATCGGCGTTCGAATGTTTGACAAATACCGGTTCGATCTCCAAACACCTGACATAAGAATCGCAGCACACTATAAAATACTCGCTCCCGAGCACATCGTACATGCTTCAATATTCTTACTTTTGTGCGTTTCTCCCATAGACTTGCGTGTATTGCCTGGTGTCACGCAATGGCCGCCGGTGGCGACACCGGACGGGCTCCCGATCCGCGATCCAGCCTACTAAAATAGAGATCAGTGGGGCCGACTTGCTAGAAACAGCGTCTCAGCTGAGACGGGGAAAGAAAGCACTGCCAAAGCCAGCACACGAGCCGAGCGGGACTCCGCGTCTTAAGACGATCGCGCGCCCCACCTTTTGCACTGTTTTCTTTCAGCCAGTCTCTGAGACGCTGTTCTAGCAAGCCGGCCCAGAGCAAACTGTCACTGATACTCCATCTCAGAAACATCAGCAGTGCAGACAAAAACATGGGCACGAGCGCGTAGCTTTGGAAAGTGCCTCCTATGCACGAGTTCTCGTACAAACAAAAGCATTTCGCTGAGCTACGCTCACGCGCCTGTGCCTTTGTTTTTACTGCTTTAAATGTTGTTGGCAATATTGTGACGTTGCGGTCTCCTGATTGGTCGACGCTGTGTCGTACCTTTAGTTTACGCCCTAACCGTGGGGGGAGTTTTCGGCGCTAGCGGCGGCCTTTGCTCCACCCATTGTCCAAATTCTCCTAATATACGGCTCTGGGCCAAGGCTAGGCGACCTCATGTCTGGCGCGGCACGTCACGCAGATATGACGCATCACCGCGGGCCACGCACGGCGCTCAAGCGACAGACGGACACGAGCTCGAACCGAGCAGCACGAGACCAGCGATGACCAGCTTGGCAGCCGGACAATCATTCCGGACAAACTCCTTCGTTTAGTTGTTGTTTTTTTTTAGTTGATGTGTTAAAGATTGTTTTCTTTTTAAAACCGCAAATGTCTTCCTCTGGACCACAGTCCATTTTGTGTCAAAACGTTTTATGTATAAACACTAAAATATCTTCCGTGGCCACCGGGCATCGTTCATTTCAGTTAACCTTTCTTCGAATTTCAATTTACTATCGCTCCGTCTCTTAGGTCTAACGTGACCCCTGAAACTCCTCAAGGGGGTGCCCTTGTAGCGTCCAAGCCAGACCCGTATATTAGGAGAGTTTGGCCACACATTGGTTTGGATAGGCGAGCATTTCGGGGCCAACCACAGGCCTCGAAAGAGCCCCTAGCGTGGTCATGAGCTCTAAATATGTGACACGACTAATTTAAGCCGTTTTAGCGTCGCTAGAGTAATAAGGTTTAGCTCTCGGTGACTGAAAACTTTGGGCATGTGAGGTTTTCGTCACGCCAATATTCAAGTGTAGAATAAACGAACGTGCGCTCCAAATTAGGGCCGACCACTGATCTCTATTGTAGAAGGCTGGATCGCGGACCGCGGCCTCGGCAGCTGGGGCCGAGTGTCGCCACCGGCGGCCACTGATTGACACCAGCCAATGCATGCGACTCTATGGGAAGAACGAGAAAAAAGTGTCGTTTCCTTCGTTTATAAGCTGTTGTGGGCACTGAACTTTTGAATGCTTTTCGATAAGCCCGTCAAATAGCTTGCGTACAAACTTTAAAACTGACAGCCCTCGCATTTCTTATAAATAAATATTTTGTGGTCGAGAGTGACTCCGCTGTAGTGCAGCTCAATGAGGCGAGAGTTACCTAGAGTGACCGCGGAGTCGGTGGAGGCTTCGTTGAGTTGGGTTTAGCAGAGGACAAGCTCGAAGGCTCTGCTACGCGGAATTCGCTCACTCCGGAAAGCCGCTGTCGAGATGGAACTTCTTTGTCATTCATCAACTTCTGGGCTTCCCTAAGGACGGTCTTATTGACGGCAAGTTCCTTTGTTTACTCCACTACGAGAGCAAGCTTGCCAGCTCAGCCGTGGGTGCTCCGGTACGTTTGATTTTTTTTAATCGGCGTTCGAATGTTTGACAAATACCGGTTCAATCTCCAAACACCTGACATAAGAATCGCAGCACACTATAAAATACTCGCTCCCGAGCACATCGTACATGCTTCAATATTCTTACTTTTGTGCGTTTCTCCCATAGACTTGCGTGTATTGCCTGGTGTCACGCAATGGCCGCCGGTGGCGACACCGACGGGCTCCCGATCCGCGATCCAGCCTACTAAAATAGAGATTAGTGGGGCCGACTTGCTAGAAACAGCGTCTCAGCTGAGACGGGGAAAGAAAGCACTGCCAAAGCCAGCACACGAGCCGAGCGGGACTCCGCGTCTTAAGACGATCGCGCGCCCCACCTTTTGCACTGTTTTCTTTCAGCCAGTCTCTGAGACGCTGTTCTAGCAAGCCGGCCCAGAGCAAACTGTCACTGATACTCCATCTCAGAAACATCAGCAGTGCAGACAAAAACATGGGCACGAGCGCGTAGCTTTGGAAAGTGCCTCCTATGCACGAGTTCTCGTACAAACAAAAGCATTTCGCTGAGCTACGCTCACGCGCCTGTGCCTTTGTTTTTACTGCTTTAAATGTTGTTGGCAATATTGTGACGTTGCGGTCTCCTGATTGGTCGACGCTGTGTCGTACCTTTAGTTTACGCCCTAACCGTGGGGGGAGTTTTCGGCGCTAGCGGCGGCCTTTGCTCCACCCATTGTCCAAATTCTCCTAATATACGGCTCTGGTCCAAGGCTAGGCGACCTCATGTCTGGCGCGGCAAGTCACGCAGATATGACGCATCACCGCGGGCCACGCACGGCGCTCAAGCGACAGACGGACACGAGCTCGAACCGAGCAGCACGAGACCAGCGATGACCAGCTTGGCAGCCGGACAATCATTCCGGACAAACTCCTTCGTTTAGTTGTTTTTTTTTAGTTGATGTGTTAAAGATTGTTTTCTTTTTAAAACCGCAAATGTCTTCCTCTGGACCACAGTCCATTTTGTGTCAAAACGTTTTATGTATAAACACTAAAATATCTTCCGTGGCCACCGGGCATCGTTCATTTCAGTTAACCTTTCTTCGAATTTCAATTTACTTATTGCCTCTCTGCTCTCAAAAGTCGAACAGCCCATGTCCTCCAGCACTCCATCATTAGGTGTGTTCCCATGGGCTCCCAGTGCTATCCTGTCCACGCTCCTTTGTCTAATTTCCAATCCTGATTGAACATCTGATCTCATACACAGTAACTCCATTGCCAGAAGACAGTCCTGTCACCATTAGTCATTTCCATATACCCCTGGCCACTTCGTAACTATTATAATTCCATAATGCCTTCAGTTTCATAATACCCTAACTTCAATTCACTTTCCTAATTATATTTTCTTCATAATCCTCTAGGTATTTCCTTCCCTTATTCAGCCATACTCCCGGATATTTGTATTTTTCTACATAGTATATTTAACGGTCTTGTAATTCCAGGGGTTCCTTCTTTTCGTCGTTGAACACTATTACTTCAGACTTGCCACTATTAAAACTCAGGCTCAAGATGTCCCCTTCCTCTTCGCAGATTCCACTTATTTCCTGTAATGTGTCGCTGTTATCTGCCATGAATGCTATGTCGTCTGCAACCATTAGTCCTGGAATTACTTGTTTTACAATTCGTTCTGTATAACTCACATCAATGAATAAATTGCTCTGTTAATTTTTTTTTTCATTTCACTTACGTATATTCTAAAGAGCAAAGGTGACACTGGACAGCCATGTCTGAGCCCTCTTTTTATTGCTGCTGGTTGTGTAGTTTCTGCGACCCATGTTAAAACTACATTATTGTCTGTGAACACATGCTGAAGAAACATAGACAAATTTGTATCTAAGTTATATCTCTTCAGTTGGCCTCTAAGTTGTTCCTCGTTTACGCCATTGTACGCTCCCTTTATGTCCAAATAAGGTAACCATACAGGGCTTTGGCTCTTTACTTCTATCTCTATACATGGAGTGATGACGAATACGTTATCTTCTAGCTTTCTATCTCTTCAAATTCATTTTGAAACTCGCCCAGAGTTTGCATTCCTTTTGCCCATTCCTCCAACCTTCGCTTTACAATCTACATAACTAATCAGTATAAACCTTATGTTACTGTTATCGGGTGGTATGACTTGAAGTTGTCTATGTTTCTTGTGCCTCTATATATTAGTTTCATTGTGCTTATTTACCGATCATTAGGTGCGTCTCCTCCAATAATAATATTCTTACTCATATTTCGTAAGTTTAATTTGCTTGTTTTTCCTAGGCTCTTTATGAGTCCCGTGACTATGTCATCTGCAACCGTCGCTGTACCTGCTGTATCCTTACCTTTAGCCTTGTTTCATTCAGTTGTGGTCGCCTCCATCGATACACTATTTTGCTCTTCCTGTACCCCACTGCTGTCAGTGCTCTTCACTTTTTTCCTTTCCTCACTCTGTGAGAAACCCTCTTTGATTGTCTGCCTAATATATTATTCTGCTTATCCCCCCTACCCTTCTCCCCTCCTGTGTGGTCAGTAAGTGCTGGATCTCCTCTGCCTTTCCTCCCTGCGCTTTTTTGTGCTCCCAAAACCTTTTTGTCGCATTCCTATCTTTTGTTTATTTATTTCCGTCACCCACTGTACTTCTCCACTTCCAATTTTTGCCTGTAATTATGATGATGCCTCCCTTTTTCTTTCCTGGATGTTCTTCCAATTTGTTGCTGCTTCTGCTCGACTGGCCCCCTTTTTCTGTGCCTGCCTGCGCTCTCGAGATGACTCTTGGCGTCGTGATATGGCTACCTTGACCTCCTTAACCCCCCAGCTTTTTGGTTTGCACTTGTTTTCTTTTTCCTTTTTGTTGAATTCGAAATTTTCGTAATTCCTTTCTAAAAATTCCTACTAAATATTCATGCGTCCATTTTTTTTTTCTGGTCGCTTAGATGTTATATTGTGTCAATCCTTTTGTGTACTTGCTGTAGATGAGTTTCATATAGGCTCGGTTAACTTCCCTTTTCTGAGCTTGTTGTTCGGGGTGTGATGTGGCAAATCTAATCTTAATTCTTTTGTGGTCACTTACTATACATTTTGCACCTTCCTCATCTACCTCCATACCTACTAATTTGTTAGACAGTTTGTGGCACATTAGGCAGTAGTCCATCGAGTTTAACTTGGGCATTAACTAAAACTAGATCCTTGACATCGCAGAACTCTTCTACAATCTTCAGTGTTCCATCCATGAATCCGTAAAAATCTTCTAACTGGGCATTTATGTATTCTATAATAATTACTCCCTGGTTAAGGCCAATTTCTTTGACGTGTTTTCGAGACGTATGCGAAGTGTTGTATATTTTCGCTCCACAATTCATTTCCTGTGTTTGGAGACACACACCTAAGAAGAGCTTTTAGACCATCTGCTCTGCCTTTCAGTACAGCTGATATAAGGGCTGCCATCCCACTCTAACAGGCAGTTTCGGTTTTTCTGAAGACAACCGAAACCAAGCTTTGAGCCGTAATATTTATAGAACTACGCACAATATCGAGAAAAAGAACAATACGTTTTAATTCAGGGACACTGACTGAACTAAAAACAGTCGTAATCCAAAATTCGAAAATATTGAGCGGAGTTTTCCTTTGCGGCAATCTTGAACAAGTCCTTGCTTGTATGGCTCGTGGCACCAATATTCCTCCTTCGTTCTGAGTTGCCTTCTTTCGGCTGCTCCATTGCACGTTGCACGTCCACCGCGCACTCTCGCCCGTGCCACGAGGTGGAAGCGCTTCCCAGTTTTATTGGCGACGTGAGCGATCAAAAGCGTCGCTGTGGTCGGCCTACCACAATTGGCCGAATGGTGACTATGACGTCAGCAAAGGATTTCTCATCGACGCCAATAAGAGTAATGTATGAACTTCAATTTTGACGGTGTTGGCAGTGTTGCCTTGAGAGCGCTATGATTTCAGGCTTTCACCATGCTCATTACAAACACCATCGAGCTTGTTGTTCACAAGGTAATGACGTCACGAAAGGTAACCAAACGAGGGCGCCACCGAAACATCTCGCCGCTAATAGACGATTGCAAGCAGGGTATTCTGGCAGCCGCCATTTCTTTGCTCGTGCGGTCAAGTGCGTGCGGTTACAAGCTTGCCATTGCTACGTTCACGCGCACGCTGCACATGCTTGCACGCATGGGGCACCAGTGACGCGCCATGCTTGCAATTGTGTATACTGGCCAGCTAAACTATCCGAGGATATCAAGCTGAGTAGTTTTTATGCTTTTAGTGTTGGCTTTTGATCCGTGGCGCAGTGACTGCCACACGCCTTCGTGAAAAATATCCCACAGTGATTAAAGATCTTGCTACTGTTCTTCTGCATATTTAGTGGAGAAAAATATATTTGCTCCACATAAACGTTTACGAGACCATTTTTCTTCAAGTCACAGGTTGTTAAGGGCGTCAGCTGAAAAGATAGCAACGCTTGACGATCGATTTATCTCATCAACATGATAATTACCAAGTGAGTGGATGTTAAAGAATATTGCTTTACACGAAGGCGTTACACATTGGTTAAATTAAGTAGCTATAAAAGGTGCGCTTACAGAGAACGGTAATTTTTGAGGCGTCGACTAAAATAAGACTTTCCAGCTGGAGTAGAATGTTTTAATAACTCCGATAACTGTACTCAATACTTCGCGCACCTATGCGTATGCATACGCATAACTTTTGTTTTCAGACTTTAAAAAAACACCTACTGCAACTTCCTAAAGGTGGTCATTTATGAATGTGGTGGCGTATTGCGTGTGCAGTGAATGAAAAGACACTATTCTCTTCCCGAAAAACAATGTGTTGGCCAAAACAGTTAGCCAGTGCTAGCCATAAAAGGCGGTATCAGGTACCACGGAATACTTCGTTTCACTGAAATTCATAGCGCAGTCGACGGTGCAAGTCAATGAGGTCAATCAAGCATGCACCAAAAACGCTAGATCACGGAGTATGTCGTGTTCTAGTGCATCTGTCGTCACAGTCAATACTAACCAAGCTCGGAGCAAGCACCATGCCATTGTGCTTTTAGTGTGCATGTTTGTGCTTGTGTGTCTTGTATCTTTTGACTGCACTTTGTTTTATGATAAATCAACCTATAGCAGCCTCTCTTTTTCAAGAAACTGGTTGAAAATGGCACTCTATTTACTTTATCAATTTGATTATGGTTAAATAATGGCTGAATGGCACAGGGCATCGCGTTTCATCAAAAAGCGCCGCGGGCCGCCCGGCTGCAATGAGCATCCACACGGCGGACCAAAAGAGCAGACGACAGAGCGAACGGGCCGGTTTAACCCTCGACCTCACAGCTCCGCCGACGCATGCAGCGAGCTGCTTTGAGGCTATTTGTAAGGAGCCAAGATGGAGGTTGAACGAAAGAGACGTTTGGTCGTGGTGGCCCTGGCGTTGACTATTGAGGACGAGGAGGACTTAAGTGAACCGAAAATGGCAATCCCACAGAGCGGGGAATTGATCCACGAGCGCGATGAAGCAAAACGTTGCATCGTCGCACCATGCCGCCATCGTCGCACAACAAAAGGTTCGTCTTCTTCGTCTTCAACAGTTAGCGCCAAAAGGAAACAAATTTGGATTTGGATTCCAATCCAAACAACAAAAGTCAGCTTGTTGCCAGACTTAGCGCTTCAATTATACTAAAAACGCCGCGGTCCGCCGCCAAGGTACGGGCGAGAAAAGTCGCTTGGCATTTCTCAGAAGCGCGGGCCGCGGACCGCCGGCGAACCTCGAAAACCGGTGACGTAAGATCACGTGATGCGCGGCCCGCGGACCGAAACTGCAATTTGGTCCGTCGTGTGGATACACCTTTACGGGCGCTCTAAGGACACGAGCGCTAATGTCGCTGTGCTCTCGAGTCGCGCGCGCTAACGTCGCGCGCTCTAACGTCGCGGCGCTCTCGTGTCGCGCGCGCTAACGTCGTGGCGCTCTGCTGTCGGTGCTCTAATGTCGGCGCTCTTGTGTCGTGCGCTCCAGAGCTCTGGTGCGCTCTATACTCTGTTTCACCTTGTGTTGTACCGCAGGAAAGGCTACAAGCGCGAGCTCCTTGCTCTATGGCACACCTCAACGGCACAAGCTCTCGTGCACCAAGGGCAGCTGCCAACGCTTTGAGCTCGCGCTTCTAGCCTTCGCTGCGGTACAACATAACCTGAAACGGAGTATAGTGTTGTACAGCCACCTTACGTACTAGACAATTCAATAGTACTCACGCGCAGCTGACCACCTCCATGATTATACTTCGTTTCACCTTATGTGCGAGCGAAGGCAAAGCTGGAAGCGCGAGCGCGAAAGTTCCGTGCGTTCATGCTTTGCTCGAGCGCGCGAGCTGGGGAGAAACACAAAAAGCGCTGGTCTCGCGCTTCTAGCTTTGGCTTCGCTCGCAGATAATGTGAAACGAAGTATAGAAAGCACGTGATAGAAAGGTTACACGTATGTTGCTTTGCTCTCTTCAATATTACGTGTAATGAAAAATATAGCTACGTTCAAGGAATGCATCTCCAACTAAAAACCATTGATACTGGTAACAGTGTTTTGTTTAGATTCGTACTAAAACAAAGAGGTTGCCTCACTTCAACCTTACCACCCTTTTCCATCCTTTCACAACGACAGACGTTATCTTTTCACCACTGGAAATTACTTTCGTTGTAGATGTTTTCGTTATTCTAGTTGGTGTATTAGAGAGTAGGGTGTCCGTCATTGATGTTGCCAATTTGTTTTTTTTAAAGAACAGACGCCGCCCGCAGGTAACACCTCAGCTGCGTTCATAGCGGAGACGTTACTACGGAGCTACGGTATTTTGGGTGTTTTGTTATTGCATTAGGAACAATATACACATAGGGCCCTTTTTGGAGCTCTGTCACGTGTTAGAACACCTCCACGTCTTGTAATAAAATCTTCACATTTGGGTCAGTGCATCAAACATTGTGATCCAGTCAGGCACAGGCTCGTGGAGTTTTAGAACAAATGCCTTCCACTTTGTAGAGGTACTCCACAGCGTTAAATATCCGCTTTTTACTTAGGGTTTCGCAGCGATAACTGTTATGGTCTCTTCCCACCACTGGGAATGACGTCCGTTGTTGACAGACAAGTTGCAGTTGCAGTTGTAGTTGTTGTTGATGCTGTAGTCTTAGTTGTCGCTGTTCATGTTGTAGTTGGCGTAGTAAGGCGCCCGTGACCGATGCTGGCAGATTCACAAAATATTGCGCAGCCCCGCGTTAATCCACAGTACAATCACAACGATAGTTGCAACAATTCACAGCGAAGTCGCTTGGCATCGGCGTCGCGTTCACTCATTGTGGGATGCGTGAACAAAAGCAATCCGAACAAAATAGACATCTGACCATTTAGTTTCGAACGCTGGATTCTTCTTTGTTCCGGAGCCCGAGATGCGCTTCTTTCGGTACGAGCTCTTGGCATTGAAAGTGCTACAACGGCATTTTTTTATCGGCATTTTTTTTCCAGAGAGCGCGTGCAGTGTGCATCGGGTACGATACACAAGTCCTAAGTACAGGGTGTTTCAGAGAACGCAGGCCAAATCGCTCCTGCGAAAAATACTCATCGCAACGAAAAAAGGCTTGTGGCGTTTTGGTCCTGGGCCAGGGGTCCATTTAGGAAAATTATTAAAGTCCGGGATAATTAAGTTGTTAATTATTTTTGCGTAATTAACTTTTTTAATATTGGGTTAAAGGGCATGGTTTAAATTAAAAAATCGCTGAGCATCATCAAAAAACACTAAATCAACAAATTGCAGAACGATAGAAGGCACTGGGGGCATGGAGATGCGCTCCGATAGCAAACCGAAACTTAAAAACCCGTCGAATTTGTGCGATCTTTCAAAAAGCTGTAAAATGCTTCGCGTGCCTTCTATCATTCTGCAATTTGTTGATTTAGTGTTTTTTGATGATGCTCAGCAATTTTCTAATTTAAACCGTGCTCTTAAACACAATATAAAAAAGTTAATTACGCAAAAATAATTAACAACTTAATGATCCCGGACTTTAATAATTTTCCTAAATGGGCCCCTGGCCCAGGACAAAAACGCCACAAGCGTTTTTTCCGTTGCGATAAGTAGTTTGCGCAGGAGCGATTTGGCCTGCGTTCTCTGAAACACCCTGTATAATGCGGGTTCTTAACGTTGTGGCTCTAGGATGACGTCTCCGCTTCGCACGCAGCGGACCCAGCTTCATTCCCGCGGGCGGAGGGCGATATTTTTGCAAGGATTTTGCAACATCGACGACAGACCTCCTGCAACGCCAACTATAGCATCAACAACGGAGTCATTACTGGTGGTGGGAAGAGCCCATTACAACTATTCCTGTAAGATATCACACGCTGCCCGCGGAAATCGAACATGCGTCCGCTGCGTGAAAAGCAGAGGTAATACAAGACAGCTACGCCACAGCGCTAGCAAACCCCTTTATACTTAGGGCAGTATTTCACAGCGAAGTTTATATGACTCGTTGGTCAGGCTTCTTCGTGTCCGTCGACAGAACAGTAGTCGACAAAATAGTCGACAGAAAACCATCGCGCGCTCCTTATCACCGTTCGCTCGCGCCTTATATCTTATCATGTGGTTTTGACACTTGTTTCAATAAGAAAACCAAGAAACAAGTGTCAAATCCACGTGATAGATAATAAGCACGTAGCGCTCCCCACATGCGTTTCTCGGCAAAGGTTGCGGTTGCGTGAGCTGCCCAATGGCAGAGTGCCAAGTGTGGAGTGCCGTCACTGGGCCCCGCTAACAATGCGAACCACGTCGCGCTCCTCGCATGTGATTCTCGGTAACGATTGCGGCTGCATAAGTTGCCGCGGCTACGACAGCGTACGAAGACTTACACGTATAAAAAAACGTTTTGCTACAGTGCATTTACTTTTATTTCGTCAATCATTTGGTATATAGACCCTTTTGCTTTTAACTAACATAAACCGCCGCTTGCGTCCCAAGCGACTTCCCGTCGCACCGTCTTTGCAAGCCTGTTGAGCTTGCTTATGTCGCTAGTGCTAGAAAGCATAAATCCGACACGGACACCAAAGTTGGAGATTTAACGAGGGCCATCGGTTGTACAATATTACATCTTGGAGGAGGCAAGTTGGTTTACAAGGGTACTCGAAACATTTTCCGTTGGGGTTTTTGTAGTACATGATGCCCACTGTACACGCCCTCCAGAAAACAAATAGCCGAAAACAAAATTCCGTCGTAGCACTGTCAGTGCCAAGTGCTCATGGCGGGAGGCGCGCTTTCACGCCCTCCGGAATAAGAATCACACAAAATCGTTAGGAACAAAATAGTCAAATGTCTATTTTGTTTCGAACGCTCCTGTTCGCGCACCCCACGGTGCGAGAACGCGACGCCGATGCCCAGCGACTTCGACGTAACGTGTCGTAGCTATTGCTGTGACTGTACTGTGGGTTAACAAAGAACCGCGCAATTTTTTACACCTTTCAAAAATGAAGTCTGTTCAGTGCTACGGCACCCTATAATTTACGACTGAAAAACGTGTATTAAGCCAAAATAGAGGTGTCGAGAACATGTTGTCATGAGCGTAATTCTTCCTGGAACAGTGCTTTCACACCCTTCAGGGCGTAACCCTTTTATAATGCGTGGCTTCGGAAAGTGTCCTACGTATATGCGCGAAATTGCGTGCAAACAGAGTTTCGCTGTGCTGGCTCAGGCGTCAGTGAATTAACCTGCGTTGTAAACATTTGGAGCTAAATACTTCTAACTGGTCGGTTGGAGAGTATGAGAACGGCAGGGAGGTTTTTCCGTTGCCCATTAACCACAGTATATTCTGTAGCAGAGTGGACACGGGCTCGTATGTCAAGATAAAGGCACTTTGAGCCCGAGAACCGCGCTGCGAAGACCGTTCTTCATACGCGCCACGAACTGAATCTCCCGATTCGCGTGACCCCATCACTGTCTCGTGTCTTTGTCGTCTTCTATACTCTGTGTCACCTTATGATGTACCGCAGGAAAGGCTACAAGCGCGAGCTCCTTGCTCTAGGGCACATCTCGACGGCACAAGCTCTCGTGCGTTAAGAGTAGCTTCCAACGCTATGAGCTCGCGCTTCTAGCCTTGTCTGCGGTACAACGTAAGGTGACACGGAGTATAAGGAGTATTCACTGGGCGCCATATCTGTGGGTGATGTCTAGAGCGCATGCTCTGAACGTGCCCACATTAATAGGCTGCTAAGACCGGCAATCTTGAGGGTGCAACATGCACGTTACGAAAGAACTGTGGAAGCTCGCCATCAGCACGCGCTCAGCAGTCGTGCACACAGCTATGGCCGCCAGTTAATACTTCCTATACACTACTACATTCCTCCCTCCTGAGGCGAATGTGAAGACATCAGGTGCTTTCCGTGGTCTGGTCGGATACCGACGAACCGAAGTGGACTCGGATGCCTGAGCTGACTGTTCCAGAGCGGTGTCCGATGCATCTGCTTCCACTTGTGGCGGATCAACTGCGCAAAAGTTGTCCACCGGTGTTGGGACGTACCACGCGGTTCAATCTTTTTCGCAGATTTGTCCCTTGATCTGATCTGCGTGTATCCGGTGACGCTTGTGATCTTCGGTCACTACTTCAAACCTAAATCGTCCTTCTTGTCTAACGATGATACCTTTGACTCAGTGGTTCTTTTCCAGCCTATCCTGCGTCCCGATTTTCTGATTTATCTGAAACGCCCGGTCGCGACTTCTCTTGTCGTAACTGCCCTTTTGGCGAGTCCGTCCACGAGAACCTTTGGACGACTGGTCTGACTTGATCAAATTCATCGTCGTTCTGTAGTCTCGCTTGTTTAGCATCTCGCATTGGGGTTGTCCCGTCGTAGGTTGTAGTGTCACCCTATATTTGAGGAGCAACTGCCTCTGACCTTCCTTTTCCTCACCCTTCTTGAATTTCCGCAAGCCAGACTTTAATGTCCTCATATAATTTTCGAATAGGCCGTTTGATTTCGGGTGGTACGGTGGTGTTAAGATGCGTCGACTTCCTTGTTCTTCTAGAAAATTCTTAAAAATGGCACTAGTATGCTGTTTTTCATTATCGCCGACGACCTGCTCCGGCAGTCCGTGAACAAGGAATTTTTTATTGAATGCTTCCACCGTCCCCTCAGCTCTGTTCGACGGCATCAAAGTGACTTCAAGCCACTTGCTGAACGCGTCGATCACCAACAAGTATATGGTGTTCTGGTATTCTGCGAATCGGTATAAATTCTGTTCCAGGGTCGTTTTGGTACTTCCCATTGGTGTAAGAGAAAGCTTCCGTTTCCGGCAGAGACTGAAGCGCAAGCTTCTTCTCAGGTCTGACGTTTCGTTTTAATGCCTTCGTCTATGTTTCGCCACTACACGTAGAAACCGGCAAATATCTTCATTTTTGATTGCCCTAGGTGTCCTTCATGTGCTAAATTCAGAAGACTCCGTCGAAACCTGAAAGGGATCACTGTGTGCATGCCCCAAACTGGGCAGTCTTTTGCCACAGTGAGTTCCGACTGTCTCCATGTGTATAGTTGCGTTTCTACATCGGGTTCAACCGATAGCCATCCTTTCATGACGTAGTGGTAGACCTTCGACGGTATTTTGTCATTAGTAGTCTCCGCCGTGATGTCGGATGCCCTGACTGAAAGTTTGGTCATATTTTTTTCAACAAGCACCATGATATCTGAAGAAATGAAGCCCACAACATCTGCGGCTCCATGTCGAACATCCGCATCAAACTCTGCATCAGGTCCTAGAAGTTGTCGTGTCGAGCCATCTGCGTTTCCAAACTGAGCTGTTGGAGTATACTTAATGTCTTACGAGTACCTTGTGGGATCAAGGCTCATCGTCGAAGTCTGTTGGCGGTCGTCATAGAGATTCCTTTCACTGGTCCAAAAATTACCGTCAATTGCTTGTGATCTGTATTCAAGACAAACGTTCTTCCTCACAGATACTGGTGAAACGTCCTTACGCCAACAATTATTGCTAGAGCTTTTCACTCAATCTGGGCATATCGTTTCTTTGCGGAAGTAAGCGTTTTTTTAGCATGCGCAATTGGGCGTTCTTTTATATTTATCTAGTGGAAGATGACAGCTCCGACGCACCCTGATGTAGCGTCAGTCGCTAATTAAATTGTCTCGCTTAGAACGAAGTGAACAAGAGTCCCCATGGACATTACACGCGTTTTTATGTCTTCGAAGGCCTTCACGCCTTCGAAGACATTCTTCTTGAGTAGATTGCTCAAGACGTTCTTCTTGAGTAGATTGCTCAGCGGTGCGCAAAGGTCGGCTAACCCTGTCAAATGCTTTCTGTAATACTGAACCATGCCCAAAAATGCCCGTAGGTCATGTAGGTTAGAAGGCGCCGGCATGTTCAGTATGGTTCCAACTTTTCTTTGAGGGAAACGTATTCCTTCCGCTGACAGAATGTGACCCATATACTCCCATTCTGGACATATAAACCCACTTTGTTTTGCGTGAACCCATAGTTCTTGAGTCGTAGGAATACGAGCTCCAAGTTCTTGGTGTGCTGCTGATCAGTTTCTCCGGTGATGATTCAGGTTGCATGCCACGCTTCCCAGACCTTCGGTTACTTGTTCCATGATTCGCTGGAAGATGGCAGGCGCTGATGTTTATGTCGAAAGACATCCGGTTAAACTGGAACAATCCCTTGTGAGTGCTAATAACGAGATACTTTCTTGTATTCCTTTTCAACTCCATCTGAAGATATGCCTCCGACAGATACAGTTTCGAGAACATCCGCCCTCCGATGAGTTCGAGAAAAGTTCCTCGGGTCATGGTGCAGGTACTGCTAGACTTTCAACTGAGGATGGACAGCCACACTGAAATCTCCGCATATCCTAGTGAAAAAGCCATTTGTATGAAAAATATTTTGTGTCCAATAAACACATATGAATCATACAAGATATATAAGAACATATAAAAACATATAACAACTATATAAGATATATAAGAACATATAAGAACCATAAAAAGCCTATAAGAAACTCCTCACAAGTTTCTTATATGGTTCTTATATAGTGCTTATATGGTTCTTATATGTTCTTATATATCTTGTATGATTCATATGCGTTTATTGAATACAGAAATTTCTCATACAAATGAGATTTTTTATCAGGGTACCACCACGAATCCACTGGTCTTCGGGACAACGATGATCGAAGTGGCTCACTCCGCTGTTTCCACTGGAGTCAGTACGCCGTTGTCTCCTTGTCTCTTCCAGTCAGACTTCGCCGCTTCGCGCAATGCAAACGGCAGTGGTCTTGGACGCATGAACATCGGAATGACATTCTCTCTGAAGTGAAGTTGAGCCTTGATCTTTCTGCACCGACTAAGTTAGTTTTTGAATAGTTCTGCGTACATAGCCAGCAGCGTCTTGAGGCTCTCTATTGTTTTCACAAGAGCGACGAACAAGTTGTGGAAATCCAATTTCAGAGCTCTCGCCCAGGTCCTCCCCTAGAAGTTAACTTGGCTTGTGCTAGTCAAAATCGCCTCTATACTGTACTTCTTGCCTTCGAATTCAACCTGCAGTTCACAATGGCCCTAAGCTTAATTAATTCCTTGCTGAAACTTTGCAGTTTGTACAAAGTTTTGTTCAGCTCCGGTTTTCCGAGGCGATGCCAAGTCTGAATGCCCATAAGGTGACTTAAGAACCCGCGTCTATTTAGAGTTACACTTGCTTTCCTTTAATCTGATATTCCAGAAACTTCTCATCTCGGTCGAAAATGAAGTGACCCCTGTTTATTACTTGCACCGTCCCTTTCCTTTTTGATCGGGATTTGCCAGACTGTCCTTTCCCGCCCATCTTGGCCATGTTCTATTGGTTTCCCAAGCTCTGCAGTCTTCAGACTTGAACCGGCACTTGTCTTTGACGTGGTTTGTATTCTCGCAACGAAAACATTATCTAGCAGACCTTTGTAGATCTCTCACCTGGCTGATTGCGAGGGGTGATTCATCGGCACTTCTCAATTGACGGGACTCTTCTTCCGCTCGAAGATAGCTTTCCGACAATCTGAGTGCAATGTCGATCGATAACTCTTTCTCTTGGACGAGATGTGCTCTCAAGCGTTGAATTTGAAGTTCAATGATAAAAGCAGTGAGCAACGAACATGCGCGAGCAACGAATTTGTTTTCATACTCGCAGCTGCAAATGACTAATTGTAGTCGTGCTAGGAATTCGGTTGGTATCTCAAGTTCATCCTGGCACGTTCAACACAACTTCGCTCGCTCAAATTCCTTAAAACACTGTGGCGAAAAATGAGTGTCCGGTGTTTTTGTCAATTCCGCATACGTAACACTGACCTGCCTCGGTTGGACCAGAGAGTGCAGCAGCTTGAACGTCCCGAACCCCAGTGAGGCAATAAAAAAAATCCTTTTTGTGGCATCATCTGTTGTTCCGGCGATGTCCAGAGATGCTTGGAACCTTATTTGGCATAAAATCCAGTCCTCTTTTGCCGGGTCGAATGGTCCTGACCCCATGAACCGGAAGTCGTTAGATGTTGCTCGTTGCGATGCTTCGACAGGTGCCTTCATCATCCTGAGGCTTTCTCTAGGGATTCTCCAGAAAACCTCGTCGCCAATTTGTAGCGGAGTGGATACGAGCCCGTATGTATGCCAGGATAAAGGCACTTTACTTTGGGCACGAGAACCGCACTGCGAAGACCATTCTTCATACGCGTCAAGATCCGAATCTCCCGATTCACGCGACCCCAACACGCTCCTATGTCTCGAGTCTTTTTCGTCTTCTACGCTACTACATATTCGGTATGCTGGAAGAGGCGCCACCGGTCATTCCCGGGCTGGAACAGAAGATGCTAACAAAAACGGGAATATTGAGCGTTCTATCCCACTCCGTATGGGTCCAGTTCAGCAGCAAATAGAAACACGACCCCTCATAATTTTTTTATAATTTATTTGCTTCTCCGTTTTATTTAGAAACCAAGTTCCAAATAATTACCTAGTCTGCTGTTGCAGCGCTGCTGCCAGCTTACAGGTGGATAGCGACACACGAGCCACGAAGCATGTGACCACTCTCGGCTACCTGGGCAGACAAACGATTTACACACCTCCCGTTCTTGCCCATCATGATAAACAGAAAGTGAGAAAGCGCATTCTCCGAGTTGGGTGAGTTGGTAGTAAGGCAAATTCGAGATGCACTGCTATTCCCAGGAAATGAAGCCGACGAAAAGACAAGGCTACTATGTGCCTCTCATGCTATCTGCTCGTACACGGTGCTCCCGCGATCTGCTCGTGATCGTGACCGAGGAGGATTGACACACTTGTATATATATTTTTTTTATAAACTCGAACATCGTCTCTTCTGTCCCTTTTTCGGAGTGTGTGATTACTGACGCAAACATGCTAACACTAATATGTTCAATTTGATAATTAGACACACTACCTGAAGTAATAGACAATTCAAGTTTTTTTCGCCTTGCTAAAAACAATATTGACAATAATGATGATAGAGGCGTCAGTGCCGCCCTCTACGATTTACTGAACACTAAAAATCATAAGTTTTTTCGGCCTTCCACCAGATGGCACAACAAAACGTCAAAATATTTTTCCTGCGTGTGCGTGCGTGCGTGTGTGTGTGTGTGTGTGTGTGTGTGTGTGTGTGTGTGTGTGTGTGTGTGTGTGTGTGTGTGTGTGTGTGTGTGTGTGTGTGTGTGTGTTGTTACCTATGCTTTAGCGAAATGAGAAACTGGATGGCGATACGACTGAAGTCTAATATATAGCAATAAATGTATATTTGACACAACCCGCCTTTTTTACGCAACTAATTTTATGTCACTGTAGTAGATACGTCAAAAAAGACGTTTAATAGGCTACTACAGCATAAATACTTTAAAAAAAACTCCCTCGTTCACTTGACATATTTACGCAGTTTCACAACTTATCGAATATGTTACTGTAGTTCAAGTATCCATTAAGCAAAATGAGAAATTCCATCACCTGAAACGTTAGATATTGTTATGTCTACAATAAAAAAGTTCATTAACAACATTATAAATGCATTTAAAATGTTTCATGAATCTAACTAATGCAAGAACTACATGTGCTGCAAATTAAAAAAAAAAATTATAGTTTAACAAAAAATTACCGTGCGAAATATTTGCGATTTTAGGGCAATATTTGTAGAGCTGTGCGAAACGAAGTTATGCAAAATTCACGAAAATGCCTCGTCCACCTCTGCTCCCGTATCTTAATAGTTAGCAAAACAAAATTATTAAAATTGTGTTATCTTCAATTGTCCCTTCAAGAACCGGAACTTGCGGAGAAAGTACGAGTTCACGCCTCCCTGTCGATGCTATAAATATTATTAAAACTAAAAATCATCATATGAATTTTACCATAGGAAAGAACATTATATTGCCGTTCAAATGAGACCACTAATTCAAATATTTTCTGCATGCTTAGTCATTCTGCCAAACACGTTCCCATGAGGTAGCTTTATGGGATGGGTGGTACTCTAAAGCGCCGTTCACACACTTGCAGCCGAGTACGACCGAGAAAGACCAGACCAGTTTTTAAGCCTCTTGCGACGTCTTTGGACCGGATGCGCTGCAGCAAAGCTTGTCCTAAGACGTCGCAAGAGGCTTAAAAGCCGGTCTGGTCTCTCTCCGTCCTTCTTAGTTGCAAGTCTGTGAACGGCGCCTTAGTTAGGCTGGTGCCTAGTGCAAGGTGACCCTCAGTCTTTCAGTGCCTGAGGTGGGTGGTGCTCTTGGTTCAGGTGGTGCTTAGAGCCGGGTTTTGTACGGAAACAGACTACGTCACACCGTTGTCTCTTCATGACTCTGCGCCCGCTTCCACTAAACACCGCCCGGATTCAAGGCCTTTGCTCCCAATATTCTGGACGACCAAGAAAGGGGAAGCGCGCTTTTCTGCCCTAACCACTCCTCTTTGTCCCGCGCGTTCTTTCTGCACCACCTGTTTCTGCTTCGTTCTTTCTTGTCCTTTTTACCCCTTCCGCTCCACGCGCTTTTTCACACCACCTGCTTCTGCTCCACCCCGTTCCCGCGTGCTGGATCCGTAGCTCAGTAAAGAAGTTGTTGGTTCATGTCAATTTTTGGCAGCGCGTTTTTCTTTAGATTACTTAAGCGAAGTGTTGCGGAAAAGGTTGTACAGGGACCTTTGCGATGTTGTACTTCCTATTCCTTTGTATAGAGCTGTGTTTTGCGCAGGCCCAGGACAAGACGTCTTAAAACGTGTCAAGAGAATGGTAGTTCCGCCGGGTGTAAACACCTTCTTTTTAAATTGAACACCGGCACGCTAACTGTAAAGACGTGGATGGAGGCGAAAGGAATCTTCGTCCCGTGGGGTGACCATTATTTACTCCGTAAAAAACCTGAAACAATCGAGCACGCCTTTCTGGAGTGTTGGGACGGCGTCTTCCTATGGGACGTCCTCCAACGCACTCTGAAGAAAGACCTCCCGTTAGACGTACACGGCATCAGGTATCTTTCTATAGAAAATGAGGACGGGGTGCCCTTTGATATGCTAATGTTATTGGGCCTGCACAGTATTTGGAGGTGTCGGATGGCTACGCGCCATGCCGACATTGACGCGCGCGAGGCGGGGCACTATTTCCGCGAAAGTATTGCTTCTTTGGTTGAAACGCATAAAGCACAAGTGTGCGTGCCAGACTGGATTCCACTCGTAGAATCCTTAATGACCATGAAAATATTTTAGGTGGTCGCGCCTTGGCCAGGGCGGTCTGGACTTTTCAATAGTCGCTGTTTTTTGTGTGTGTTTTGTGTTTTTTGCATTGTCACTCTCCTGTATATATATGTTCATCTACACAGCCGCAATAAAGAAAAAAAAAAAAGATCCATAGCTCAGTCAGCAGCGTACTCGGATTCCACGCCGGTGACCTGGGTTCAATCCCTAACACCAATTTCCGTTTTTTTTTTTTTGTTTTTTTTTAACATTGTTTTTGCGGTTACGGGCTGACGACCTACATGTTTCGTGCTTACGCGGCTCCTCAGGTGGGTTAAAAGTATTCAGAATGAGAGTAGGAACGAGCGGCCAAAGACCTAAACTTCTAAAATCAGTGTGGCCGTGGCTTTAAGGCGTGAGCTTTGACAAATAATTCAAAAGAAAAAAATCTGCACGCATACTTACCACGAAATACGGCGATCAACAGAAAGAGCCAAGCTGGAGGTCTAAAATGAATTGACATAAGAACGTGAATTGTATCAAGATCGTTGAGTGTATAACATATCCAGCTGAGAGTCAAAATGTTCAGGTAAATAACTTTGGAGTTCGGTCTTTTTCGGCCTTTTTTTATCAATGTGATTAATCCGCTACCTTCTTTGATGGAAAAACAAACACGCTGCATTTTACAGTATAGTCTTGTGCATTATTTCTTACATAAATGAAAGAGAACGCCTAGTGAAAATGACCGATGAGTAAATGTCTATATAACAATTTCATGCACAAAAGCCATAGGATATTAACGTAAGGGTCATATTGATTACGTTTTTAGCAATTCTTTACGGACTTGTCTACAAATGGTTTATTTCTTAATAGAACTTTTGATAAATTCCCCGAGCACCAAAGATAATGCTGGGATAATGCTGGGCACCAAAGATAATACTGCGCACGCTCGCCTTTTACGTTTAAAACTTTCGAACTAAATAACCAAAATAAGGTATTGAAGAACGCATCTGCAGATTGCCTTTTGTTTTAAATTTGTTTGCTTTGGAACAGTTACTACTGCAGGCGCCATCACGCGTAGCATGTGTACATAGTTTTCCAAACTTCGTTTTGATGCTTGGGTAGTACTGCAAAACGTTTATTGAGTATTGTTAACAGGAACATTAGGAAAATTAACATCCTGTAAAACTGGAGTCAAAATGCACGATGTTCTTGTGAAATAAGAACTATATTTGACAATTATGGTAAGGTATATTGTATGTCCAGATGGTTCACACATTGGCAAACCATAAGGTTATACAAACAAAAGTAAATTAAAACCCGCTTTCCTCAATCACTAGAACAAATGACAATACTAGACTTGTGGCGTAGCCATGAAGAAAGGATCTCATGTCTGCCGCTACGAGGGCTAAGCTTGGTTTTTTTTAAGAAGGTGATTGGTGACGTTGGTATTATCTGGCGCGAGGGGTCCTAGTTCCACTATGTTTAATCACCCTCCCTACCCGTTGTATTCTAGGTTAGCATCATTGTAACCTGTATTGGTGTAATTCCTGCTGCCTCATTCGCATCACAAATCCTACATCAGCAGTCGTCCTGCATAGTTAAATTTCTCATCTGCAGCATAATGTCTCGTAATTCCTCACATAGAGACCAACCTCTCTTTGGTGTAATTGGCTTTGCCTATGGTTTACTGAGTCAGGAATAACTGGCTGCAGGCATTTATTTTTCAAGCTCTCTGAGCCACAGTGTTTAACAAGACCCCTCGCAACAAGAATGGCAACTACCTTTGACGCAGGCATTCACCACGCCCAATAGGTCAGGTGTCGCCCACGACTTGGCAGCCTTCATAATGGCTGCCGACTTGGAGGTCAAGACGCTGACCTTGCGGCATTTGAGCAGCTACACCATCGACATGCCGTTCTTGGAGGAGACACCCTGTTGCACCCTTCACAAGATCCCCTGCTCCGGTAGCCGCAGCTTCGCCATCACCTGCCTCCTCTTTGCCTTCGTCGCCATCCTGTTGGCGGTCACCATACCCAACCATAGCAGCAGCGACGTGTTTCTGGAGTCTCCTTCACCGAGCGTCACGACTAGTGACGCTTCTACTTCAGTCTTCACCTTTGAGAGCTACGTGGTGAATCTACTCACCTCAAGACCAGCGTTTACTTTTATGTCCGGTCACTCCAGTTTTGCTGCCCCCTTGGGCCGTCGAGTCGACATGAGTCTGACTAAACAATATCTTTCGGGGGGCTTCAAAAAGGGTGGTATCCTAAGAATTCCTCAGCACACTAATAACAAAGTGATCAAGAAAGCGACCAAGAGGACAATTGATAGTAAAGTAAAGGGGCTGATCGAAATTTCCAAAAACACATCATCATCAAGCACGGGTGCCCTGCTTCTGCATAAAAAAGGTGACAAGACCACAGCAAATGAGGAGGTGAGGAAGAACCATGTACATCTAAAAACCCGAGTTAACGTGCCCGTCATTCGCACTAAGAGAAGTCTGGAAAAAGGTGTCGACGAACCGCTGCACTCGCAGCCACTTTCCCGGAACCTTGTGCCTACGCATTATAAAGTTGTCCTGCACCCTCATCAAGATAAAGACCAGATTATATTGAGTGGTGTGACAACAATAACGGTAACGTGTCTACAACCAACAAGGAGGGTCCACCTCCATGCCACAGGGTTGCAGGTAAGGGCTGCGCCATTTTTACAACATTAGTACTACACTGTTGGACCATTCAACATCGCCGTGCCCACCTAATATTTACAACATGTCTACACGCCTATTGAAACTCTCGGATTAAGAAAGGTATGGCGTGGCCAGTCCTGGCCATCTTATTATCGCTTCATAGCCATTACGGCTGTGGCTTTAAGAAGCCGAAGAATAAATCACAAAGCTAGAAGCATGGACATTACTGGCCACCTCCTACTTTTCTTTAAAATATCTTAAATTTCGTAAATTTAAGATATTTAAGAATCATAATTTTCTTAAAAATGCAAATATTTTTGTACTTTAAGGTAATATCGCTTAAAACTATTTCTTGACATTCACAACCCATAAAATACTAGGTTTTTTGGGGGTTTTGTCTTCACGCAGTGGCAGTCGCAGGAAACATTTGAGAGAAACTTAATATGTTTACCTTCTCAACTCGCAGCCACAACAAGCGGCCACGTGTTCAGAAGCCGATTAAATGCCGCCAATGTTTAACATAGCCACGAGCTGGGATTGGCAAAGCACAGGGCGCGCCCTGGGTTCCACGCGTTGTTAAGGTTCGACCAGTGCCCGGTTACTGCCATAGACCCAATGGAGCCGATTTCTGGGAAAACTCGGCGCTCAGCAGCGCTTCCGTGGTCGGAGGCGCTCATTACTGCAACGAATCGGCGACTCATTGCTCTATTAATAGAATGCGAAACTAAAGTAAGCAGCGAGAACCATGTTCATAAAATGAAGCGCTAACGTTTTAAATATTACTTTTGACGCCGTCGAGCTAGCTTGAGCGGCTTCCTAGCCGTTTGCAAACACAAAGCCGCTCAAAATCCAACATGGCGCAGCCCCTCCGCCGTGCTCTGCCGCTGCTCCCTACCGCTGTACCGCCGGTACCGCGGCCGCGGTAGGTTTTGTTTGGAAATTATACGGTTCGCGCGTGCCATGCCACTTGTTATGGCAAAGAATTGTAAGCTCTGCTTTCCTACCTTGTGTTCAGCAGTTGACAGTCTGTTACTTGTCGTCGGCGTCTTCCAGGGAATCGAAACAGATGCAGCATTTTTCGCACTCGTTGACGCATTTATTCAGTCATTTGCATGACAAGGAACAACAATTTACACTCTCACTTTGAACAAGCGTTGCTATGCGGAAAAAAAAAATTAATAATGCGCGCAGTACCTACGTTAGCAAGAGGTGCTACAGTGAAGATACAATGTGCTACACTGTTAGTGCGAACACGACATAGTGCTTTTTTCACTTTGTGAGGCTATCGGCGGGCACCAACTATTACTGCGATAGTTCGCCAAGTGACTGTTTCGCAAACCTCAGATGCAACTATGGCGCGAGAATATCTGTCTTCGCGATTGAAAAACACAATACAGTCATGTCTTGCTAACATGGTCGATCGTTTCGGTCACGCCGCTATATACTTCACATTTTCGGAGACTGATAGGTGTCTCCATACAATCCTAACTCGTCACGTTAAATAAAGAAACCCGAAGTACGTACTATGGACAGCTAGCTTGGGAACGAAATGGATAAATGCATGTTGTTATATTTTTATTGTGGTCTCTGTAATGACAAACGCAAAAAAGGGGGAAAAGTATATTTGTGAGAAAAAAAAAGAATAGTACAGCTCTTCGGTTACAGAATTTACCCAGAGCTTCACCATTGTCAGATAGGAAAATGGTGACTCAATAGTTAGTATTTTCATGGGTTTCCAGCCTGAATCACTTGCAGTTCTTTCCCTTTCCCAGTTGCAGATGACAAAAATAAACAACATACCACCTCCATTGTTCATTCTTTGTGATCTTGGCATTGATTCATGATTATGGATGACTAACATTATGGAGAACGGTTTTGGAAACTGGAGATGTCCATATTAAAGAGAACATACTGTAACAGCAAACAGATATGTCTGTTTCCGTGGTATGAAAACACAATAATCATAATATTTGATATTTGTTACATAGAAGCAAACCCAGTGTGAAGTAAATATGCAGCCCTGCCGGAGAATTGTATGCAAAAAGCCCTATCAGTGAGGTATGTCTAAGAAGATAATTAAATGGTTATTGTTTGTGGAATCTAAATACCAACCTCAACGTTTATTATGATAAAACATCAATTGTTCAACCTGTGTAATAAGACAATCGCGCAAAAGTTTAGTGGGTCAGATACTGTCCAACAAAACTTAAGATCTTAAAGAGAAAAACTCTCCAAGTACGTAGTTTGAATTCTAGCTGCCAAAGGTCCTGGAATCACTGGTTCGCAGCAACAGATCTCCTCCCCCCCTCCCCCACCCACCCTAAAAAAAAAACCTGCCGAGAGATTGTTGGCCACCAGCAGGCTAACAACTTGTCTGAACAAAGTGGATGCTCAGCGGCTTCTGTTAGTCTATGATCTTGTTTTATAAAAATAATGCAAGGAGCAATCTGCTGACGCAGTGGACAACATTGTCTCTCGAGGGTCTCAAGAAGCACAGCCAAAAGATTGTATGCCTAGTTGAAAGCTCGTGTCATTCTGACTGGTCCGTGCAAATAAAAAGTTAACACAATGCATTGTTATTCGGGCAAACTTATTCGTTGCTTACTTACAGACCTGGACCAAAATCATTAGAGGCATATTTCTTAATAATGTGTAGACCTAGCTCTCTGTGGCCACTTTGGCATTTCTCATTTCGCTTGGCCTCTTGATGAGTTTCCGATACCTGTCGCTCGCGCCGTCAAGTTGAACCACGAGTTGAACCAGTTTTTCTTGGTGTGGCCACCGAGATCCTATGATGCCCATCGGATGGACCAGCCACTTCATTGTTCTTTCTCATTTTTGCTGCATGTGTGCTCTCTATCCTCTCAGGATCTGCACAGGACAATGTAAGAGCACATTACTTTGTCTCGTCACAACACATACACTTGCAGAAGAGAAAGACGGCTATGAAACATTGCATAGGGCTGTTCCTACTATCCTTTTGTTTTTGTTATAATCCACTTTGCCCCAGCCACTCTCGTTTTACATTACAGTTGAGCGTACATTAGACTGCATAGATCACTATGGCGGAACCTAGCATGCTGATGGTTACATATTCAGTTTGATAGGTTGGCCAGCAATCAAGTGCACTTCACAAAAACGTTACCACGGACACTACCTTTTGTCTATTAGGGTTCCCTGTCCCTGAGGCTTGTTGGAGTGATTTTCATGCCTTGAGAATCGGTATGGATACACAAAAAACGAACATATATTGCAAATTATGCTATTTTATGTGCAACAAACGTGAAAAAATGCCTAACGTGAGTTTTAATTGTTTTGAGGGAGTGCGTTAGTGGGTGTAAAAACTTCTGAAAGAATTACACATGGAAGGACGGATAGCACATCTCGCGATCAAGCTCTGCTATCTGCATTCCGCCCTTCTATGCGTAAATCTTTCGAAATTTTAAAAGTGTCTTTAGAAATTAAATTATTTTACTATCCAGCTTTCTATTCATTTCTGAAAGAAATAAAACGTGGCAAACTAGTCGGAGGGCTGTAAAAGAATCTACACGAGCATAAGAGTACCAACCGGGGGGGGGGGGGGGCAAGGCATGTGTTTTGTTCCCCCCCCCCCCCCTGAAAGACCCGCCACTGGGCAGGGCAAACACTGACCGGCGGCGCTCAAGGGATACCAAGGGCACCGCGGGGGGGGGGGGGGGGGGGGATCTGGTTTGCTTCCCTACTGAAAAACAAGTTGGTACGCCGCTGTACACGAGGTACATTAATAAAAACGGGCAGATATGATAAGTTATGAACTCTGAAATATTATAAAACTGGGAGAAGAATATTTATATATAGACTACAATTTACTCGACGGGGATCTACACTGCTGTGCATGAAATCGACGAGAAGTAGAGGAGGTGATATTTCGCCAGCAGTCTACAGGTCATAAACAATTTGCAGGACGGTCTTCATCTACAAAACTACGTGCTAAGAACGCTCGCCGAAATGTGTGCGTCGATATGAAATCACGGTGACATTTTGTAAATTTCAAAAATGAAACGATATATTGAATTACCTAAAAGAGTACAAAACCCTCAAATGGTGCGATTTGTGGCTGGAAGATCAGCTTAGGAAAAGTTTCGATTCGGGTGAAAACTTTCAAACGCACCGTCGTCAGATGAGATCCGAACGAACGGGTGCTTCTTGTCCCCGACGCTGCTTGGGCACCACTTTGCGTGACCGCACGAATGAGGTACTTTAAAGACACGAAAAGCTTTTCACTCGCCCGAAAGTGCGAGGCTCGCGCAGTGCGATGATCGAGGCGCCGACGCTTGACGCACCGAAGGCAAGCGAAAGCGCGAAAGCACCGAGCAGTCCCACGGACGCATCCACAACGGTCCACCGGCTTTGAACGCGCAGAGCGCAAGCGCGCATGCGCACAGGCAGCGGTTTCGTTTTAGAAGCGTAAAAAAAAGAAAAAGACAAAATTTCGAGAGTGAGATGTTGACACGAAATTAAATATATGTTTATATATATATATATATATATATATATATATATTATATTTTAATAATACGTAATTTGTATTTAGTGAAATAATATGCAGTCATAACTAGAGCTAAATGAAGTTTGATTCATTATTGTTTTGTTTAGTTTTTAGTGATGAGCGCCTCCGACCACGCGAGCGCTGCTGTACACCTCTACGGTGGCGCCATCCGTGTTCCGGCCGCGCAACTCGCTCTGTGTCCGAGCCGCCTCGGAGGCGAGAGCGCTGGCCTACGGATCCCCATGTGGCGGGTTCGAATCCCGGCCGAGGTGCCCGCAATCTGACGGAGGCTTATTGCGGAGGAGGCGCCGTGTAACCGAGCTTTTGGTTGCACGTCAAAAGATCCCCAGGTGGTCCAAATTAATCCTCAGTCCTCCGCTGGGGCGTGCCAGATGCCCGTCGTTGGTTTGGCACGTAAAACCCCCAAATTTTATTTGGCTCTGTGTCCGGAGGTTGGTTCGGCTGTTCCCGTCGTCGCGGCGATTGGGAACGAGCCACTACCTGAATGCACGTCGAGGCATTGATTGTCACGAGCCCAAACCAAACGCTCACGCCGTGCTTGTGTCCACTGCATAAACCGCATTTAAATATCGTCTAAGTGGAAATCGCGAAATTTTGATGACGATATCCCAGTGATCGCATTCTTACCGTTGTCCCCAAAAGTTGGTTGGGCAGTATCGCGATACAAATGTATCGCAATAGTATTTCAGAAATACATTTCGTATCTGTATTTCTGTAGCGTGACACATTTTATTTTTCACCAGTATCTGTATTCCTGTATTGAAATACATTTCGAATGTTTCTTCGTATCGCAATAAAATCTGAATTAATTGTATTTCGTTACATTCTTTGAAAAATACCCCCCCCTTTCACCCGAAAAAAAAAAAAATACAAATCCGAACTTTTTTATTTTTGTTTTATTTTTGAACGCACCAGGGTCAAGGAGATGCTGGGGCCTTGTTATTATGCTGACCAAGGTTCTTTCCGATTCTCCATACTATTTTTTCTATGCGTCCTCTTCTCTCTTCTGAGAAGTTTGGGTATATAGTCGGGGACTCGAACCAGGTGGCGTGCCAGGGGTTGAGTCAGAGCATCTTCTGCCGCAGGTTCTAATTAGGGATTTCTTGAGTCATTGTTTCCTGGCATCCGATGCCCGCTGCTAACCGTCCATCTTGCCTTAGCGTACACAGTACACCCAGCCAGCAAAGCTGACTCACAGTCCGTTGCAGCACGAGCCTGGCGGTGGTTGGCTTAAAATAGTAGGATGACTCACGCAGTGAAGTTCAACACATATTCGAATGCGTCTGCGGCTGCGCCCGTAATATTGCACGGCTCATGGGTACGTCATCAGCCGACGTGAACGCGACCCGCTGCTCTGGTGATCCGAAACCCGGGAAGGAGGCCAGACGTGGCCTCGCTGTCCCAACCCAGACTTCGTACACCTGCGACTCGTCTCAAGCGCGCTGTTTCTCGGAGAGCTCGCACCTGTGTCGGCAATACCAGGTCGCAATCCATGAGGTCTCTGTTTGGATGATGCTAGGTGAGACTTGAGGACTGCAATCCATGCCTCGGAGGCGGAGGGTCGGCAGAAAGGGAAAGGACCTTTACAACAGGGATGCCACCGTATAGTTTTTTCAACCGTAACAGACGATAAGACATGTGTTCCAGGATGCTTCAGGTGGTCCACTATTCTCGAAAATTCCAAATGACACTACCTGCACGATCTTCAATGAGGTAACCTACAACGAAAGTACCTATTGTCCTTTCAAGCAGCAGCGTGGTAACGTTTCATGTTGTGGAGATCTGGCTGCCTTCTCCCGCGCCGACCCTCTGGGCCCCAATTTCCGGCCTCCGAGATACGTCATGCCTCGGGGGAGCGGCGGTGACCTCGCGCAGCACAAGGTCCGGCTGGACCGCTCCCCTAAGCCAACTGACGTCACGGGACTGGCCCCCAAAACAAAGGCGCGAAGGCTTAAAAAGGGGAAGCCGAACAAAGGAAGGCTTTCTCGCACGGCAGCGCTTGGACGGTCAGGCTCTTCGACGGCGGACGCGTGCAGCGGCGACAGGAGACGACACGCTGGCGCGGGATTCGGCGGGAGACGGGCGATGTCGCGGGGAAAGTGCGGGCGAGACGTCGAGCTGTGGACTCGTGAAACGGACCGGACGGCGACACTGAACGACGACGTCCCCTTGACGCGGTGTGGACGACTACCGCTGGGACTAGGAGAAGCTGCTTGGGCAGCGGACTCTCCCCCCGGCCTCGCTGATGACCGTTCCCCGATCCCGAAACCCCCCAAGGCAATGAGTGAGTGAATAAACCCTTTTGCCGAGAGCGAAGTATTGTAGTGTCACGTTCATCCGGGAACAGGGTTTGAGGGAATCAGAGTTAGAAGCCCGCATAAACTGGCGCCGCAACGTGGGGCCTGATTTTCGATCAGGCAGGCATTCCGATTCCTAACCTGTTTCCGGTTGAATTTGGACACTGTTTCGCGCTCTTTTTGGGGGTGATCTTCGTCGCACGAACGCCGCACGAAGTTTCATTGCGGGCGCGCCACACGAAGGTCCTGACATGATCGCCTGCCCGACGAGGAGGCGCGGACCTTGACCGTTTTTTAAGGGATTAACCCTTTTTCCCAGCATGTCAGGAATTTGCTTATCCCCCGTTACGAGAAGCGCCTTGATGTTTTGCTGTTCAGCGCGCCGATGAATGCTGGCAGGTTGATCCTGCTGCGCAAGGGCGCTGTGTGCTTCGAGATTACTGCACCCCTCGAGGCCCGTAGCGTCGGGCGTCACCCCACCTACGCCTCCGGCCGTCCACCTCTGCTGGGAAAGATGCCAGCTCACGGTTTGAGGGATGTGACGCGCCTAACCGCCTTTGCTCGCGTATCGATGTAATGTTTTGGAACGCTTGTTACCGATCGGACGCGTTAGAGAGGCATCGCTCTGGGTGGAGAACGCTCCCATTGTGGATGGCGGTTGCACGGACTGTTTTTGGAAATTATTCCCGAATTGCATTTTGTCCGAAAGGAGCCTAGCGTCTCGGTTTGACCGCATGCTAGCTCCCAGTTGGCCTTGCTTGAGCTGTCAGCGCGGTTTTGAGCTTCGTTAGTTGACAGCGTTTTAAGGTACGGTATGCGCTCTTGTGGTTCCGGCCAAGATCGCTTTGAACGAGTACCATGTGGCCAGAGGCTACATTTAGGGGCTAAGCCCACTAAATCGTGCCGGATGCGCGATGTCTGGTGCGCAGACATCGGAGTCCTGAAAACCACAGAGTTTCCGTTTTCACTTTATCAGTGGCAGTGTGTAATGCTCCGTGGAGTCCAGTCTGACGCGATGGGCATGACCCGTGCGTATCTGGTTGTAGAGTCGTGAGGTTGATTCCGTTTAATTGTGCGCACAGTTGGTTCCGGATCCTCACACCGCCATATCGAGGGTTGAGCCTCGCGGCGGGAGTTACTCTTTCATTTCGTTTTCTCCGTCTACGGAGGAGGGGCGGCTAGCACGCGCTTTGCGCTGCCGCCGGATACAGTGCCGGTTCTCGGCCGTGCTTGGGTTCGCGTTGGGACGCGAGGGCGCAGAGAGCGTCATTGGTCGTGAGGAGATCTGAATTAGAGTGAAATTATAAGGAGTATTCAGTGGGCGCCATATTTGTGGGTGATGTCTAGAGCGCATGCTCTGAACGAGCCCACATTAATAGGCTGCAAAGATCGGCAATCTTGAGGGTGCGAAATGCACGTTACAAAAGAACTGTGGAAGCTCGCCATCAACACGCGCTCAGCAGTCGCGCACACGGATATGGCCGCCAGTGAATACTTCCTGTAGGGTGTATTCACTGGCGGCCATATCTGTGTGCGCTTATGCTGAGCACGTGCTGATGGTTAGCTTCCACAGTTAATTTGCAACGTGCACCCCTCACCATCAAGATTGCCGGTCTTGGCAGCCTATTAATGTGAGCTCGTTCTGAGCATGCGCTCTAAACAGTGACCTCAAATATGGCGGCCAGTGAATACCCCCTATAGATTTCGGGGAGAAGCGACAGCTACAGTGGGGGAAAAGAGCTGTGCTCGTGCAGGGAAGAGCTGCACGAGGGGAGTGGCGGTCTTGCGAGGATGTGACGAGTTGTTTATAGTTTTATCCTGTACAGATGCGCGGTTGGCCCGGGAAAACGTACGGTTCACGTCGGCGGGTACGTGCCCAGGAAGCCTAGAAATTATGGCGGCGGCATGGCCGTCGGTGGCCTATAGACCGACGCGCTGTTTACAAACAAGCCCGCTTTTGCCCACACCGGGTGTGGGCACTCCGCGTGCGCAGAAACCGAATTCGCGTGCAGTGAAGTGTCTCCGCATGCGCAGTGCCGTCAACAGCGCCACCGCAGCTGCGTGACGTCAGGGCCGCGTGTTGGTCTATAACTGTTGTGCGTTGGGTCAGCCCGTCGCTGTACAAACTGCAGCCTTTGCATGAATGGGTAGCGGGTGTTGGAATCCAGCGGTAAATGTGGTAGACGCTTCGACGCTGCGAAAACTGTTCATGCAGAGCAAATATAGTTTATTAGCTCGTCCATTTCCAAGACAGGCCGGTTAGATTTTTTGACATTTCAGTGTCGCGCTTGTTGCGCGGAAGATGAAAGGTGCGCGTGTGGGATATTTCCATTGTTCGAACCCTACCTGTCCTCACAGTCGCAAGAAGACTTTTCAGTCATGCGGCGTGTTGACTTGGTTGGAGGCGAGCTTTGTGCGTAGCCTACTGCGTTTGTATGTGGACACGTTGCTCGGGTCGAGAACGTCGAACAGTCGCGGGACGCGTTGACGGCGTACTTTTATTGCTCGATCCCGGCCGGCCTTGACATCAGCTGGAAGACTTTTTAGTTATGCGGTGTCGGGGTTTGGCCGGGGGAGAACTCTAACGTGCGTCGATGCGCTTGTCGCGGTTGTCGAGCCCGTGCGGGGTTCGGTGCGGACCGCCGTTACGCGCTCGTCGCTCGTGTTGGGAGGTCACCTCCGAGCAGTGACGCGGTAACATCTGGTTGCATGCCCAGACGTTACGGACATAGCCGTGTAAATAGCCTGTCCGATTAGATCTGCTGTTCACACGATCTAGATACTGTTCCCTTTGTACTGGTGAGAGTGGCCGGTACCACAAAACATCAGCCTCTCAGTAAGGGGATTACCCCTTCTGATGATGGCGTGCTGCGTAGCTTGCGCGTAGCATGTTCGTAGCTCGGGTGTCGCGAACGCCGAGTGCACGAGTGCCCGTCTTGGATAATTTCAGCTGTTGGCAGCGAGTTTTTTATCCGTAGCTATTTCGAGTCGCACCTCGCGAACGGGGCAGGATTGGTTGCCGTCGCTGTCTTGCCGGAGGTTATTGTTGGTTTTTGAGATTCCGTGCGTTCTTCGCGAGTGTGTTGTAGATTAATATTGTTGTCAGAGGCGTGCGGCCCTGACGCCCTGGTGGAATGTTTTCTATTTTAAAAGAAAGCGGTTGAGTTTTACAGGAACAAACGTTGTATAGTGGCCGTGTACGAATTGAGTATACAGTGAGTGCTTATGCTTTTTAGTTGAGGAATACTTTTTCCTCTTAGGTATCCTCTTGAACGCGTAGCGTGAAATTCTTAATGATTGCCTGCCGTTAGTATTGAAATGAAGAGTTTTGTTTTTATTTCGTGGCATGTCCAACGATCGAAAGATTTTGGTTTCGTCGCGCTGTCTGGTATAGCGTGCCGGTATTCGTTTTTGCGCGATTCGCTGTCTGGAATATTTGGGACGGAAGCGAACTCCAAGAGCCGGCGTGTGTTGTGTGTGCCTGAGTGCCCGTGGGTGTTGTGAGCTGTGGTGCTCCGCACCAGTTCGTGGACGTGTTCCGTCGGTCGCGGGCTGCCCAGTGAATGAACGTCCACCACTGGCCTGCCTGGTTTGGTGCCACCACCATCACCATCGAGGGTGCTCGTCATCATCGGTGACACTCAGCTGATCGAGTTCTCCGCCGGAGTTCCTGGGAATCACGCAACCTCAAGCCCCCCGGAGTCCGAGCCTTGAGGGGAGGGAGGTGTGGAGATCTGGCTGCCTTCTCCCGCGCCGACCCTCTGGGCCCCAATTTCCGGCCTCCGAGATACGTCATGCCTCGGGGGAGCGGCGGTGACCTCGCGCAGCACAAGGTCCTGCTGGACCGCTCCCCTAAGCCAACTGACGTCACGGGACTGGCCCCCAAAACAAAGGGGCGAAGGCTTAAAAAGGGGAAGCCGAACAAAGGAAGGCTCTCTCGCACGGCAGCGCTTGGACGGTCAGGCTCTTCGACGGCGGACGCGTGCAGCAGCGACAGGAGACGACACGCTGGCGCGGGATTCGGCGGGAGACGGGCGATGTCGCGGGGAAAGTGCGGGCGAGACGTCGAGCTGTGGACTCGACAACCGGACCGGACGGCGACACTGAACGACGACGTCCCCTTGACGCGGTGTGGACGACTACCGCTGAGACTAGCAGAAGCTGCTTGGGCAGCGGACTCTCCCCCCGGCCTCGCTGATGACCGTTCCCCGATCCCGAAACCCCCCAAGGCAATGAGTGAGTGAATAAACCCTTTTGCATAGAGCGAAGTATTGTAGTGTCACGTTCATCCGGGAACAGGGTCTGAGGGAATCGGAGTCAGAAGCCCGCAATGTTCAAGGCCATACCTGCAGATAAAGAATACCAGTTCATACCGCCGTGAAGTCATGTGGTCAATGTTGACAGGGGCATTCTTGTTGGACAGGAGTGTTGTGACGTTTTGATGGGATTTAGGGTGACATCAAATTTATTTAGGGGTCGAAGTCTTTTCGCATCTATTGTCAGACAGACAGGATATCAGGGAAGGGACTGCAATCAGTCCTTGATGGAACGTTTCTTCGAGCTCATTGAAGACTCCTCGCCGCCCGAAACCACTGCGTTCACGGCAAAATGCCAAGCCTACGGGAAAGTAATTTCGGGATCAAAAACTTCCCCTTCAAACTCCAAGCTTCATCTCAGTTGGCGTCTCAAACAAATTTGAAAAATGTATTACAGTATCAGTATTTCTGTATTTGTATTTCTGCCCTTCCTAAAATGTATTCCTGTATTTGTATTCCCAAATACTTTTTGCATTTATTTAAAATGTATTTCCGATACGTATCGCGATACACTATTACAGATATCTTTTAGTATCAGTATTTTAGCTACTATTTTAATGTATCCCGGTATTTGTATTTCCAAATGCATTTTTGAGTATTTCTGCCCAACCCTGCCCGAAACCTCGTCATAAAGTTTTGCGAAGGAGAGGCTGGAAGAAAGAATCCGCCCTTATCCTTCGAGTTACATTGGCACGAAGACGCTCATTTTTCAGTGGCGCGGCGTTCGAGTACGAGTATTCTGGTGTCCCAATAGTGCCAGTAAGTTTGCGCAAAGTGAGAAACTTTCTTACCCAATATTGTTCCACGACCCCTTTAGGTTGTCAGTGACAATAGCTTGTTTGAAAATAACAAGTTTTGGAACAGAATGAATTGAGTGTTTGAATAGAAAAATACCTTCGCCACCATGCGCCAGTCCAAAACGCGGCTGGGGCTCGGAGCATGCGAAGTGGTGACGGCGCTATTTCTTTGGGTACGCAAAGAAATAGAGTCATTTCTGCTCAGCATGACATGAACCCAAACCGAGTTTTGAATAGGCCGATAGTAACGACGCAATTTCTTTGCGTACGCAGAGCTTTTTGCTGACGAAATCCTAAAACTCGTTAACCATTCCGTTAACTGCGACCTATAAAGCGTGTATAGTGAATGGCCAGACCTAAGGCTTATTTAGTTTTGAAACAAACTGCTCGCTAAGCTAAGGCAGACGACGTCTTCGGTCGAAACCGTGCCTCATGTTTCGTTATTCACTGAACGCGCTACAAAGACAGCAGATGGTTGTGCATCAGCCTGATGCGTGTAGAAGTAAAAGCAAAGTTGTTGTTGTGGTTATTGTCTGTGTACGTGTGTGTGCGTGGGTGCGTGTGCTTGCTTGTGCGTATGCATGTGTATGTGTGCGTGTGCGCTCGTGCGTGTGCGGGTGCGTGCGCTGGTATGTGCGCGTGTCTGTGTGCATGTAGGCTTAGGAAGCAGTTAAGTTCTGCGGGTTACATGGTCAACTTATTTGGCGTCCTTTACACCATGATGGACCACGGCCGGACTATAGAGGGAAGAGGCGCGCTTTCTTTTGGCCTTGACGTGGGTCTAGTATGTCCCTAGGAGCGCAACTCGGCAGGGTCGCTACGCCCTCACCCTTCTTACAGCGCTTAAACTCCTTCTATATAAGGCATCCCAACCTCACTGTGTTGGTCCGTTCCTTCGTGGTCAAATTGGAGTAAATTTCTTACTAGTTCGACCAATATAGGCTACGAGGCCGTCTGCCTCAGGGACTTCCATGGACACCTCATCCTTTTATTCTTCTCATAAAACATTTTCTTATACAAGCATGTAAGCCATAAAATATTTCAATCATCGCACTAGAGTCCTTTAATATGATTGCATTAGCGCACGATTTCAATCATTCCTGTTTGAACAGACGTTCAGTGCGGTGTATGCCGTACTGGGAGGGGCGGCGTAGTCGCGTCCTCACGTGGCAGGAAAAAACTTCGTTTCTTCTAAGCGATAGCAAAGGCCGTACTAAAAGCCACTTTCTATCCCGACCATGGACAGACCTGCCAGCTCCGTACACTCAAAAAATCTAGGTGTGTCTACGATTCCGCTAAACGCTCGGGATAGCCTTTTAGTGCAATCTGTGGGATGAGTTCAGAGAAGGGATTGAAAATGTTTTAAGTGGAAGAGGTGGCCAAAATGCCTAGGTTCTTGGCAGAGGCCATCTACAGCGGACAGGGGACAGGAGAAGCCATCTACAGCGGGAAGGTGTGGCGTGGAGTAGGAATAGGGAGGGAGGAGGGGGGGGGGGAAGAATGGGTTAAACGAAATCGGTGAGGTAGGCTCCCATCATGTACGCGATTATGAGTGGCCTTGCGATGTTCCAGGTTAGGCTTGAAATGCCTCGGTATCGACGCGAAGGCTTCCAGACGTCGGCCTTGCGTGCGGGGACAGACCCAGAAGACGTGCTCCTCCGATGCTGTATCTCCGCAAGGGTTAAAGAAGCCCGCATCCCTGGGCGGGTGGGATATCTGGGTCCACTTCCCTTAAGCCGGGGTCACACTGCTTATACATCATGCAAAAAACATTTTGCAAATATCAGTCAACGCGATATGCGTGGTTCAAATGCCGTGTGCCAAGTTTCTCCTTGAACTTGTTGCCATGCGGCATTCAAAACGCGGTACTTGTGGTGACTTGCGTTTGAGTTTTTTTGCAAACTGCATTTCGTATAATGCATAAGCCGTGTGACCCCGGCTTGAAGCCTGAAACACATGTGAGGAAATATCGCGTCGCTTAGAGGCGTCACCATGACAACCGTTCCTGTCATTGGTGGTTTCTAGTTACGCCGCGCGGCGGTGCGATTCGACACAATTTTCGCGCACATGTGTTTCACTCTTCAGTGTGCTTTCCTCCTTCCGCTTCTCGCTGAACAGTGCGGTTCGTTTAGAGACCATCACCGTATGCGTTCTAAGTCGCCGGATGCATAAGCGTTCCCACCGAGTGTAGCCGTCGCGAGGGAAGCTGGTGCGAGTCTTCGCAGAGGCGACTCCTCAATTTCTCGCTACCTTGAGTGCCAGAGGGTCTTTCGCTTCCTCGTCCTGTGTCGAATCAGGTGGCTACGTATATCTGTCTACGACATCGCCGTGGGCGCCTAGGCCGAAATGCGTATTTGTAAACGGCGGACGACACGCGGTATGGCAACGCCGCTCGCTCCGGATTGGTTGCTCCTTGAAGAGGACGCTGCGCCATCACACATAGCAACGCTCCGTTGCCGCGCCGGCCGGCAGTGAACGTTGCGCGTATATCACTGGGGCGCGTTTTAACCTCCCGCCCCCCTCCCCCTCCAGTTACCGCCGCTCCGCGGCGACAGACAGCGGCGGCTCATTCACGCGCCTCAGTGGTGCATGCACAACGTCGCCGCGAAGCGGAGTGAACGAGGGGGGGGGGGGGGGGAGGGGTAGGTTAAAACGCACCGCAGTGATACACGCGCAACGCCTGCCGGCTGGCGCACCAACCGCACGTTGCTATATGTGACGACGCAGCGTCCTCGGCGCGAGCGGCGTTGCGATGCCACGTGTCGCCCACCGTGTACAAACACGCGGCCGGGATAGGAAGGGGTAGACAAGGGAAGCGACGGAATTCCGTCCCTTCCCTGCCTTTTCCCCTGCCCCTTCGCCTGCGGAGACATGTGCGGCGTCGTTTCCATTGACTGCTTGGTGGCTCGGTATCAACCATATTGTCACGAATTACAAGTGATGAGGCGGCAAATAACTGAGTAAACTAAACGTTTAATCGGGCGAACTTGTCCCCAAAATTAAGAAGGAAACAAAAGATAACAGTAGAGCGTCACGGGCGTCGAAGTCGGCGAAAGAGCAGAGTCGAATGCTGGGGCGAAAACTGACTCCGACTCGCCACGCGGAGCCCCTTATGTACACGCGTGGGGTTCCGAAAGATTCGGCGTAGAAGGTTCTGCTTGTAGAACATTCTGACCTCAAACAAGCAACACGGTTCTCGAATTTACCAGAACTTTACGTCAGAGTCAACAAAAATGCGTCCCCGCCACCAGGAATCGAACCCTAGCTTTCCGCGTGGAAGCCACGCGCGATAACCGTTAGGCCACGGGCGCGCCGCCTGCTCGGTCAGCTGCGCTCGCGGCATTACTCCCCCCTTTAAGAAGTGCATCGCCCCGATGCAACACAAAGCAAAACAAACCAAATAAAAAGGGCGGTAAACTAAAGAGTCATTTGGAACACATAAGGTCCACAGTCCTATCGAGCGTAGTACGGCTTCAGGCGCACGACGTGGACGACTTAAGGTCGTGGTGGGCGGCGTGATGATGTTCTTGTTCAGTCGGGCATCACCTCGTAGTTTAGATCCCCGAGTCGGCGAAGCACTTTGTAAGGTCCAAAGTAGCGCTTCAGGAGTTTCTCGCTGAGACCACGGCGGCGGATCGGTGTCCATTACACGCTGGAAAGTTGCTGGCGCCGTGCACAGTCCGAAGGGCATCACCTTGAACTCGTACAGTCCATCCGGCGTGACGAAGGCTGTCTTTTCTCGGTCCCGTTCGTCGACCTCGATCTGCCAGTAGCCGCTCTTCAGGTCCATCGATGAAAGGTATCGGGAGTGGCGTAGCCGGTCGAAAGTGTCGTCGATGCGGTGGAGTGGATAGACGTCTTTCTTCGTCACCGCGTTCAGCTGTCTGTAGTCCACGCAGAACCTAAGCGTTCCGTCCTTCTTCTTAACCAGTACGACTGGAGAGGCCCACGGACTGCTTGATGGCTGGATTATGTCGTCGTTCAGCATCTCTTGAACTTGCTCCTGGATCATCTCCCTTTCTTTAACGGAGACTCTGTACGGTGATCGATGCACAGGGCGCGCGTCGTCCTCGGTAACGATGCGGTGCTTCGCAACGGCTGTTTGGCGCACCTTCGACGACGTCGCAAAACAGTCACGGTATTCGGCGAGGAGGTTAATCAGCTGCCGTCGTTTCGGGTCCGGAAGCTTAGGGTCGATGTCGAGCTGCGCTGGCGACGTACCGTCTTGCTGAGGTGGCGAGGATTCGTCAGTAATGGCGGAGATTTCGGCGGAGTTTCGGAGTTCCTCGACGTGGCCAACGGCTGCACCTTTTTTGAGGTGTTGCGTTTCATTGCGGAAGTTCGTCACGACGACCACAGTGCGGCCATCCTGAAGTTCAGCTACTCCTCGTGCAACGCCTATTCCTCTTCCTAGAGGCAACTGGAGGTTGCCTTCCAGAACAACTTCGCCGCGGGTAGCTGCATCGGTCACGACGGGTACGACAACACTTGATCGCGGCGGCAGGTTCACGTGGTCGGCAGCGACTTGGACGGCGGCTGACGCTGTTTGGGGTTTCTCTGAAGGCAGAACAGGCTTGCGCAGCGTCAATCTGTTCTCACCAAGGTCGATGACGGCGCCGTATGCACACAGGAAGTCCATGCCGAGAATGAAGTCTCTGGAACAGTCTTGTAGAACAACGAACTTCACAGGGCACGTCTCACCGTGGATCTCGACGCGAGCAGTGCATCTCCCGACTGGTGTAATGAGGTGTCCTCCGGCGGTTCGTATTTGAGGTCCATCCCACGGCGTCATGACTTTTCGAAGGCGGCGGGAGAGCCTCCCACTCAAAACGGAGTAGTCTGCTCCGGTGTCGACGAGTGCCGTCACGTCGTGGCCGTCGATGATAACGTTGAGGTTATTCGACACTGTTACAGAAACGTCGTTTCGGGGCGTTGCGGCGTTTGAGTGGGAGAGCTCCGACGATCTTGGAGGATCTTGGCATCGTTCGTCATTGGCAACGCCACCTCCCGGCATTGCCGCGCCTAGTTTTCCCGATGGGAAGCGATGGGTGACAGGCTGTCTCGGCGATACCGGCGGAAGGGCGATGGCGAGCGTCGAGGAGATGGTGAACGGAATACCCGGCGGGGAGACGACTCAGGAGATGAAGAGCGGCGGAGGTAGTCCTCGATGTCCCGAGGTCGCTCTTCAAGACGTGGTCGAGGGACGTTGGCCGCAAACCCTCGTAGGCCCAGCTGGCGGTAGGGGCATCGTCGGTAGATGTGGTCCGCTTCACCACAGTGGTAGCACATGGGGCGTCGATCGGCCGTCCTCCAAATGTCGGTCTTCCTTGCGTCACGCTGCTCTGGGCGTGGAGCATACTGGGGCGCTGGTGCTTCACGTCTGGGAGCTGGCCGGTAGTGTGCTGCGACGGCAGGTTCTCTCTTGGCGGCGGCGGCGTAGGTCAGGACCGGCCGTTCGGGGGCCACTGCGACGGGGACCTCTGGCAAGAGGCCCGGTGTACCTCCTCGCGAACAGCCTCGGCGATTGAAACAGCGGCGGGTCGAGGTCAGGGAGGGAAGATGGAAGGGATGAGGTGGCAGCTACGCCGGCGACTCTCTGGTAATGACTCGCCCTGGCCGACAGTGCTCGTTCAATGTTAGTTGCCTCAGCAACAAATTCTTCTACGGTCGTTGGTGGATTGCGAAAGATGCCGCCAAAAATCTCGCTTTTCACACCTCTCATGAGGACGCGCAGCTTCTTGTCTTCGGCGTCTCCAGGGTCGGCACGGGCGCACAGGCACAGGACATCTTCAGTGAAGCTTGTCACGCTCTCCTTCAGACCTTGGCATCTTCTTTGAAGGATGTCCTTGGCTCGTTGACGTCGGTGTTGGTTTGTGAAGGTGCGCTTTAACTCCTCCACGCATGTCTCCCACGTCGTGAGGGAAGCCTCGAGGTTCTCAAACTATTGTCTTGCCGTTCCCTTCAGTGCGAAGTAAATGTTTTGGAGGCGCTGTTTTGCCGTCCACGCGTTGTAGCGGGTCACACGTTCGTAGTGCTGCAGCCAGTCTTCTACGTCCTCGTAGATTTCCCCGTGGAATGGCGTCGGCACACGGGGAACCACAGGCAGGAAGACGTAGGACGGTGCTGCTTGGGGTTTTCCGTCGGCTGGGCCGTGGAGTTCATCGTCGGCTTCGGTAGCTTCTTTGTTTTGTCCGGTAGTGGTCCAAACTCAGGGCGTTGTCCATGCAGACGCTGACTTGCCCGAGGCCCTGCCTCTTCCACGAGTCGACGACTTGGAGTGGGACTTGCCGAACGGGTCCTCGGAGGGGTACGGTTGAGAAACATAGAGTGCTTACCCCGCACCTCCACCAAAATGTCACGAATGACAAGTGATGAGGCGGCAAATAACTGAGTAAACTAAACGTTTAATCGGGCGAACTTGTGCCCAAAATTAAGAAGGAAACAAAAGATAACAGTAGAGCGTCGCGGGCGTCGAAGACGGCGAAAGAGCAGAGTCGAACGCTGGGGCGAAAACTGACTCCGGCTCGCCACGCGAAGCCCCTTATGTACAGTCCCCGGCAATATCAAAGACCCACTGAGAGCGCGTGGCCGAGGCGGTGGCTGGCGGGGGCGCTGCGAGCGCTCTGGGCAATTCCATTCTGCATCAAGGGGAGGACACTCCCTCGGGACTCAGCTAAAGCGCAACGCGCTTATCAGTTTGCGCTGAGCCCCGAGTGAGCGTCCTCCCCTCGAAACAGAATGGAAATGCCCGGAGCGCTCCCAGCGCCCTCGCCAGCCACCGCCTCGGCCACGCGCTCCCAGTGGGTCTTTCATATTGCCGGGGACTGTACACGCGTGGGGTTCCGGAAGATTCGGCGTAGAAGGTTCTGCGTGTAGAACATTCTGACCTCGAACAAGCAACACGGTTCTCGAATTTACCAGATCTTTATGTGAGAGTCAACAAAAATGCGTCGCCGCGGGCAGGAATCGAACCCTAGCTTTCCGCGTGGAAGGCACGCGCGATAACGGTTAGGCCACGGGCGCGCCGCCTGCTCGGTCAGCTGCGCTCGCGGCAATATGGTTACCTTGCGGCCTTCTGTAATATTGTGCAATCTTGTGCAATCTTTTTCACGGATTGCACCATCTAGCTCAGAGAATCGCAAGGCCAAGAAAGCGTTTGACTGAAAAAGCTTGCATTATGACAGTCAGCATAATATACGTAAGTACGTAAAAGTCACGTTGCACGTTATTTATTTAGGTTAAAACGGTTTTTAGCGTCGTCCATTGCCTCATCATTCGTCGCAGCATCCCATCTCAGATTGCAGTGATTGGCTATCTCAAGTGCCCTTCAAAAAACAAACACATGGACATTTTTACAATGTAACTTGGGGAAAAAAGTGATCGCGAATGAGCGATTGACAGTTTCTTAATGGAAGTGTTCAATTACACAGGTGAATGATAGACAAACGCAAGGATTATGTACTCATATTTTTCATTACAGTCGTTGCAGTCAATGAGCTCTTACTGAGGGTAATACGTGGGTTACTTCTTATGTGGCCATTGAACTGCACAAAATAGCTATAACAAAGCACTCACTCCGCGCGTGACTACCGCGTTTGTGGTGCAAAATTTCGAAATAAATTGGGTGAATTATTAGTTCCAAAAGTTTGGCTTATAAGGACGTGATAAAATATAAAAAATGGAAGACGTTTACAAATCTCTGTAATGCAAAATTAGAGCGCAGCTCTGAAGGAGGAGGAGGAGAGGGTACGGAGGAGAGCGTATGCCCCTCCTCCTCCGTACCCTCTTCTCCTCCCCTTCTTATCTCCTCCTCCCATCCTCCTCCTCTCCTCCTTCTCCTCTCCTCCTCCCCTTTTCCTCCTCCTTCGTACCCTCCCCTCCTCCTCCGTCACCCTCCCCTCCTCTCACAGTTTCCCCGCTACATTTAGCAGGAAAATTGACGCCACGTGACCTCAACACCAATTCAGTTTCCCCGCTTAATTGAGCGGAGAAAATGACGTCACATGACTTCATGTTACGTCACCCATGAACAAATTCAGTTTCTCCGTTGGATGTAGCGAAACAATTGACGTCACGTGGCCTCAACACCAATTCCGTTCCCCGCTAAATTTAGCGGGGAAACTGAATGCGCAGTGTTGCATTATGGAACGGCACAAACCTACACATCAATGCAGTTTCTTCGTTAAATATAGCGAGAATTGAATTGGGGTGTAGGTCTGTGACATCCCATAACACAACGCGCGCGGTTACGCCGACGAAGACACGGACGGCAACGGCGACGCCGCGAAACCCAGGAACGAGCGCCTAAGAGCTGCGCTCTAAAAAACTAAGACAGAATTGATACGAGCCTTATTGACTACAATTTTTTTCCGCGCCTGTTTGATTTTGATTCATATTGTGATACACCACGGCCCCTTTGCTCGAAGCACTAACCGCGGCTAAAGTTAGCCGTAGTACCTCGTTGTAGCTGCAATATCGGGCGCGTAAAGGTCGGTTCTCACATGCAGCGAAGCGCTGATGTAGCGCTCCTCACGTGCCGTCAGCTACTTATCGTCTGCCATGAGCAACAGTTTTGACGGTGCGATACAAAGCTGGTGAACGCTCACGTCAGCACGCGCTTAGCGCGAGGTAAGCGCTACGCTTGTAGCGCTCCGCTGCATGTGTGAACAGGCCTTTAGTCAGCAACGGATGGTGCAGGAGGCTTTCGCTTTGCCTTACCTCTCTTAAATCGCAAAACATGAGCAATGACCTCGTCGCATTTTTTATATATTCTTTCGAGTCTGGCCATTCCTAAGCCTAAATGAACGCGATAATTGTCGGCATGGCAACGTCTGTGGAAAGCGGATTGCCTTGACGCAATCGGCCGGGTATTGATAGCACACAAAAGCAGACAGCGTCCCAATAGACCTTTTTCTGAATTTCCCAAGCACCGAGGTGCATCCTACGATTGTAGTTACATCCCCTGCACGTGCTGGCGTATGCATTAGTAATTGTTCTAAAGCAAAAAGGTATAAAACTAATTTTTCCTTGCACGCGCGTTCGTCAAAGCCTTATGATTATTTATTTCCAATCTTTTATTAAAGGAAGGCCAGCGCGCGCTGACCTTAGAATTACCACAACCGGCTTTATTGGCGACGTGCGCGACCGAAAGCGTCGCTGTGGTCGGCCTTCCACGATTGGCCGAACGCTGACTATGACGTCAGAAAAGTATTTAGCATCGACGGAAATAAGAGGAGTGAAAGAACTTTAATTTTGACGGTGTTAGCAGTGTTGGTTTGAGAGTGCTATAATTTCAAGCTTCCACCATGCTGTCACCTTCAAACTTGTTGTTCACAAGGTAATAATGTCACGAAATGTAACCATAGGAGGGCGCCACCAAAATATCTCGCCGCCAATAGACCTTTCCAAAAACGAGCTTGTGGCCGGTGCCATTTTGAGCGTTCGTGCGTATGGCGCGTGCTTTGCTCGCTTTCCGAAGCGACGAACACTCACGTGCTGGGCTGTGAAGATCGCACGCTGGACTGTGATTTTGTAAACATTGGAAAGGTCTATAGGGGCGACCTGCTCACTCCGCGTGTCCCTATGGGAGCGCGCGGGCCAAGAAATATCACGTGAACGGCTTGGAGAGACCGAGTGTTCTGCTTGGCTCCACCCTAGCTCATCACCAAACGCGCGGCGGCCGCTATGGAAGGCAATGGGAGCGTGTTGAAATACCGTTGATTTCGGATGATTTCTGTCGCATTTAATAGGCAGGCACTAATGCTAGCACATAGTGTGTATAGAATAGGGTAAAATGAGTCACTATATCATTGTTGTCTCGAGCAGAACAGTTAGTATTGTGAGCTAAGCATCAGTAGGGTGTACGAGTGTACCGGATATTGCATCCAGTCCGCCTGCTGGAGCCCACTCCCGTGATCAGAATAAAAAATCGAGTTAGAAGCTCCGCAGGTGGGCCGTGACGCTCTTGGTGAATGTTCGAAGTGAGACACTGTGGATTGGCGGTGAACTGGTGAATGGCGGGGGGGGGGGGGGGGGGGACCTCCGAAGTTGCACTGCACGGGGTGCGAAGGAGTTCTAGTGACGAAGCGTACGGGTAAAAAGGGGCTGCAGTCCACCAGTGCGAGTACGCCGCAGGGAGGAGGCAAAAGGAAGCGAGGAGTCCGGTAGCAGTGAAGCGGGCCCCTGCCGACTGAACGGAGGACGTGAAGTGCTCAATAGGAGGGGGGGGGGGGGGGGGGCAAGTTGGCGCCATAATGAGGTAGGAAGCGCGACGTTGCACCGACTTGAGGGAGGCAACAAGTTGCCTGGTCGCCGAATCCCACACCGAGCAGCAAAACTCCAGGATGGGCAACACCAGTGCTGTGAACAGCAATCTGGGCATATCGCGAATGGCTGTTCTTGTGGACCGAATGACGAAGCCAAGAGTCACATTTCCCCGGACGTGACGTTTTGGACGTAGCGATGGAAATCAAAATGCTGGTCGATGATGACGCCTGGGAGGTGAATATACGTTGTTCTTGGGATCTCCACTCGGTTCAGGGAAAGTGTTGGAGGGATCGAAGGTTGGCACGAGGCAGTGATGAGCATGGTAGCGCATTTGGTTCAAGCTTAGTGGAAGTTTGTTATCTTTTGACCAAAGAAGAATGCGATCTAGATCAGCTTGTAGCTCTTTACCGAACGTACAATCGCAATAACGACGGGAAACGTCCTTAAAATACAGCCGATTATCATCAAAACGTCGCCGGTCTGGGAGCAGACACACATAGATACACACGCGAAAGCGTCTGCTAGTGTGGTGACCTACGGCGCCAGTAAACGCGGTGGCGCTTCAGCAAACTAGAGAAAGTACTAAATAAGCAAAAGCAAATGCGGCGCTCTCGCACTGCCTCGGGTGACCTGGTCGTCCCCAGAGCCGTTTATTGAGAGAGTTTGGCTATACATTGGTTTGAATAGGCGAGCATCTCGGGCCAACCACAGGCCGCGAAACAGCCCCTAGCGGTGGTCGCGTGCTCTAAATTTGTGCCACGACTATACTTTGTTTCACCTTATGTGCGAGCGAAGGCAAAACTGGAAGCGCGAGCACGGAAGCTCCGTGCGTTCAGGCTTTACTCGAGCGCGCGAGCTGGGGAGAAATGCAAAAAGCGCTGGTCTCGCGCTTCTAGCTTTGGCTTCGCTCGCAGGTAAAGTGAAACGAAGTATAATTTGAGCCGTGCCGAGCGGAACTCCGCGTCTCAAGACGCTCACGCACCCCACCCTTTGCACTGCTTTCTTTCAGCCAGTCTCAGGACGCTGTTCTAGCAGTGCAGACAAAGGCATGGGCACGAGCGCGTGGCTTTGGAAAGTGCCTCCTATGCACGAGGTCTCGTACAAACAATAGCGTTTCGCTGAGCTAGGCTCACGCGCCTGTGCCTTTGTCTTCACTGTCGACATTTGTGAGATGGAGTAGAGGTCTCCTGATTGGTCGACGCTGTGTCACAAATTTAGTTTACGCTCTAAGCGTGGGGGGAATATTCGGCGCTGGCGGCGGCCTTTGCTCCGCCTATTGTCCAAACTCTCCTAATGTACGGCTCTGGTCGTCCCTATTAGCGGCGAGATGTTTCGGTGGCGTCCTCGTTCGGTTACCTTTCGTGACGTCATTACCTTGTGAGCAACAAGTTCGATGGTGTTTCTATTGGGCATGGTGGAAGCCTGAAATCATAGCACTCTCAAAGCAACGCTGTCAACACCGTCAAAATTGAAGTTCTTACATTCCTCTTATTTCCGCCGTTGAGACATCCTTTGCTGACGTCATAGTCAGCATTCGGCCAATTGTGGTGGGCCGACCACAGCGACGCTTTCGATCGCTCACGTCGCCAATAAAGCCGGTCGTGAGAATTACACTTCCAGCTTTCTCAGGTCTATTGCGACGCTGTCTGCTTTTGTGTGCTCTCAATACCCTGCCGATTGAGTCAAGGCAATCCGCTTTCCACAGACGTTGCCATGCCGACAATTATCGCGTTCATTTAGGCTTAGGAATGGCCAGACTCGAAAGACTATCTAAAACATGCGGCGAGGTCATTGCTCATGCTTTGCCATTTAAATTAGGTAAGGGAAAGCTAAAGCCTCCTGTACCATTCGTTGCTGACTAACGCGCCCGATATTGCAGCTACAACGACATGTTAGTTCCAAAGTGAGTGGCGCTCATTCACCGGGGCACCGCCATGTTTCCCCGCATCTCTACTAAGCCATTCACGTGATTTCAAAATCCCTCTCCTAGGTACTGCGGCTAACTTTAGCCGCGGTTAGCGGCTTCGAGCAAACGGGCCCTGGGTGACATTTAAACAAATTGGTCACGAAGATCTTTCTAATTTAAAGCGAACCTTTCTTTCAATCTACAAGGTGAACACAGCCAGAGTGAGCTACAATATAATCAACAGCAACAGCAGCGCAGAGGTTCACGACATTGCTGTCAAACGTGTGGTCCTGGACAGCACCACTCAAGTGCTGATGCTCAAGCTAGCTTACGCCATGAAAACGAACGAAACGTACGAGCTCAGCCTCAGCTATGTTGGCATCGTCGGCTCGTCTCCCGCTGGCTTGTTCAAAAGTGCAATCTCCAATCCGGACGGATCCAAAAGGTGGGTGGTACCAGGAAGTTCGGGGCGGTTTTTACTCCTACGTAACCACAGCGAGCGTCCGCTATTTTTATCGTTTCCTGTGATGGGGTTCGGATAACTGGCAACCATGAGTTTACGCGCGAAGATGGCTGAGGTGCCGCTACTCAGAAGCGTGGCTTATTTTAGTGGATCTAGCTTTAGCTAGGCTTTGCGCGCTGAACAAACTTTAGCCATAGTAAGTCACGTTCAACTCGAGTGCGGAGAGAAGCCGAGCGCGGCTGTACTATGCAAGTTAGAGTTACCCTGGTTTCATGCGTAAATATCGCCTGGAGCGAATATTTAAAAAAGAAAAAAACAAGTGGACACTTGCTGCGAAACATTTGCAGCATAACGTGGCAAAGACCAAGCGCTTCGGCCTCCGTGTGTCAAAGTCGACGCGAAGCACGTGACAGCTATCTGTGAGAGTAGCACATGCCGACGGTACGTTGTCAGGTGACTAAGCATTCCCGCACTCTTATGGATTCTCCGGGCCTGTAGCTTTCTCCGTGTGCCAAGTTGTTATTGTTGTTCTTGCCGTCGTCGTTGTCGTTGTCGTTGTTTTTTTTTTGTTTTTTGTAACGGAGTATATACCTTATCTGGCGCAGTTCCGCTCAAGTTTTAGATAAAATTCACTCCTCGCGTTTCTTACATTTACCGACAACCATTGTTGTCTGAACAAGTGTGTGCTGCACCGCCATTTGCTTTCAAGCACGAACAAGAGCACGAATATATCAAGGGGCTTTAAAAGGGCGGGGCAACGATTTTCGAACTTCTGCCAAACTTTCAGGGGGTCTTTTATGTTATCCCTAAGGCCACATGAAGGCGAAAGCCCAAGCGCCGATTTAAACGTGATAGCGAACCTCCGAAGACAACGCGCTCCCTGACGACGCACTTTTGGTGCCGTTTCATTGGCTCACTCGGATCGTGGCGTCAGCTGTGGTCCCGCTGATAGCAAACCTTCGAAGACAGCGTACTCTCTGACGACGCACTTTTGACGCCGTTTCATTGGCTCCCTCGGATCGTGGCGTCGGCTGTAATCCCGGTGATAGCGAACCTCCGAAGACAGCGCACTCTCTGACGACGCACTTTTGACGCCGTTTCATTGGCTCCCTCGAATCATGGCGTCGGGTGTGGTCCCGGGGAAAGCGAACCTCCGAAGACAGCGCACTCTTTGACGACGTACTTTTGACGCCGTTTCATTGGCTCCCTCGGATCGTGGCGTCGGCTGTGGTCCCGGGGATAGCGAACCTCCAAAGACAGCACACTCTTTGACGACGTACTTTTGACGCCGTTTCATTGGCTCCCTCGGATCATGGCGTCGGGTGTGGTCCCGGGGAAAGCGAACCTCCGAAGACAGCGCACTCTTTGACGACGTACTTTTGACGCCGTTTCATTGGCTCCCTCGGATCGTGGCGTCGGCTGTGGTCCCGGGGATAGCGAACCTCCGTAAGACAGCACACGGCTTTGACGACGTACTTTTGACGCCGTTTCATTGGCTCCCTCGGATCGTGGCGTCGGCTGTGGTCCCGGTGATAGCGAACATTCGAAGACAGGGCGCACTTTGACGACGTACTTTTGACGCCGTTTCATTGGCTCCCTCGGATTGTGGCGTCGGCTGTGGTCCCGCTGATAGCAAACCTTCGAAGACAGCGTACTCTCTGACGACGCACTTTTGACGCCGTTTCATTGGCTCCCTCGGATCGTGGCGTCGGCTGTAATCCCGGTGATAGCGAACCTCCGAAGACATGCGGCGAGGTCATTGCTCATGCTTTGCCATTTAAATTAGGTAAGGGAAAGCTAAAGCCTCCTGTACCATTCGTTGCTGACTAACGCGCCCGATATTGCAGCTACAACGACATGTTAGTTCCAAAGTGAGTGGCGCTCATTCACCGGGGCACCGCCATGTTTCCCCGCATCTCTACTAAGCCATTCACGTGATTTCAAAATCCCTCTCCTAGGTACTGCGGCTAACTTTAGCCGCGGTTAGCGGCTTCGAGCAAACGGGCCCTGGGTGACATTTAAACAAATTGGTCACGAAGATCTTTCTAATTTAAAGCGAACCTTTCTTTCAATCTACAAGGTGAACACAGCCAGAGTGAGCTACAATATAATCAACAGCAACAGCAGCGCAGAGGTTCACGACATTGCTGTCAAACGTGTGGTCCTGGACAGCACCACTCAAGTGCTGATGCTCAAGCTAGCTTACGCCATGAAAACGAACGAAACGTACGAGCTCAGCCTCAGCTATGTTGGCATCGTCGGCTCGTCTCCCGCTGGCTTGTTCAAAAGTGCAATCTCCAATCCGGACGGATCCAAAAGGTGGGTGGTACCAGGAAGTTCGGGGCGGTTTTTACTCCTACGTAACCACAGCGAGCGTCCGCTATTTTTATCGTTTCCTGTGATGGGGTTCGGATAACTGGCAACCATGAGTTTACGCGCGAAGATGGCTGAGGTGCCGCTACTCAGAAGCGTGGCTTATTTTAGTGGATCTAGCTTTAGCTAGGCTTTGCGCGCTGAACAAACTTTAGCCATAGTAAGTCACGTTCAACTCGAGTGCGGAGAGAAGCCGAGCGCGGCTGTACTATGCAAGTTAGAGTTACCCTGGTTTCATGCGTAAATATCGCCTGGAGCGAATATTTAAAAAAGAAAAAAACGTGTGGACACTTGCTGCGAAACATTTGCAGCATAACGTGGCAAAGACCAAGCGCCACGGCCTCCGTGTGTCAAAGTCGACGCGAAGCACGTGACAGCTATCTGTGAGAGTAGCACATGCCGACGGTACGTTGTCAGGTGACTAAGCATTCCCGCACTCTTATGGATTCTCCGGGCCTGTAGCTTTCTCCGTGTGCCAAGTTGTTATTGTTGTTCTTGCCGTCGTCGTTGTCGTTGTCGTTGTTTTTTTTTTTGTTTTTTGTAACGGAGTACTATATACCTTATCTGGCGCAGTTCCGCTCAAGTTTTAGATAAAATTCACTCCTCGCGTTTCTTACATTTACCGACAACCATTGTTGTCTGAACAAGTGTGTGCTGCACCGCCATTTGCTTTCAAGCACGAACAAGAGCACGAATATATCAAGGGGCTTTAAAAGGGCGGGGAAACGATTTTCGAACTTCTGCCAAACTTTCAGGGGGTCTTTTATGTTATCCCTAAGGCCACATGAAGGCGAAAGCCCAAGCGCCGATTTAAACGTGATAGCGAACCTCCGAAGACAACGCGCTCCCTGACGACGCACTTTTGGTGCCGTTTCATTGGCTCACTCGGATCGTGGCGTCAGCTGTGGTCCCGGTGATAGCGAACCTCCGAAGACAGCGCACTCTCTGACGACGCACTTTTGACGCCGTTTCATTGGCTCCCTCGGATCGTGGCGTCGGCTGTAATCCCGGTGATAGCGAACCTCCGAAGACAGCGCGCTCTTTGACGACGTACTTTTGACGCCGTTTCATTGGCTCCCTCGGATCGTGGCGTCGGCTGTGGTCCCGGTGATAGCGAACCTCCGAAGACAGCGCACTCTCTGACGACGCACTTTTGACGCCGTTTCATTGGCTCCCTCGTATTGTGGCGTCGGCTGTGGTCCCGGTGATGGCGAACCTCCGAAGACAGCGCGCTCTTTGACGACGTACTTTTGGCGCCGTTTCATTGGCTCCCTCGTTTTGTGGTGTCGGCTGTGGTCCCGGTGATAGCGAACCTCCGAAGACAGCGCGCTCTTTGACGACGTACTTTTGACGCCGTTTCATTGGCTCCCTCGTATCGTGGCGTCGGCTGTGGTCCCGGTGATAGCGAACCTCCGAAGACAGCGCACTCTCTGACGACGCACTTTTGACGCCGTTTCATTGGCTCACTCGGATCGTGGCGTCGGCTGTGGTCCCGGTGATGGCGAACCTCTGAAGACAGCGCGCTCTTTGACGACGTACTTTTGACGCCGTTTCATTGGCTCCCTTGGATCGTGGCGTCGGCTGTTGTCCCGGCGATAGCGAACCTCCGAAGACAGCGCGCTCTTTGACGACTTACATTTGACGCCGTTTCATTGGCTCCCTCGGATCGTGGCGTCGGCTGTGGTCCCGGTGATAGCGAACCTCCGAAGACAGCGCACTCTCTGACGACGCACTTTTGACGCCGTTTCATTGTCTCACTCGGATCGTGGCGTCGGCTGTGGTCCCGGTGATGGCGAACCTCTGAAGACAGCGCGCTTTTTGACGACGTACTTTTGACGCCGTTTCATTGGCTCCCTTGGATCGTGGCGTCGGCTGTGGTCCCGGTGATAGCGAACCTCCGAAGACAGCGCACTCTCTGACGACGCACTTTTGACGATGATGAAAATAATCCCTGGAGAAGAGGAACACGGAGGACAAAGGACAAAACCAAATCTCCAAACACAGCTGACGACGCAATTTTGACGCCGTTTCATTGGTCCCTCGGATCGTGACGTCGGCTGTGGTCCCGATGATAGCGAACCTCCGAAGACAGCGCACTCTCTGACGACGCACTTTTGACGCCGTTTCATTGGCTCCCTCGGATCGTGGCGTCGGCCGTGGTCCCGGTGATAGCGAACCTCCGAAGACAGCGCACTCTCTGACGACGCACTTTTGACGCCGTTTCATTGGCTCACTCGGATCGTGGCGTCGGCTGTGGTCCCGTGATAGCGAACCTCCGAAGACAGCGCGCTCTTTGACGACGTACTTTTGACGCCGTTTCATTGGCTCCCTCGGATCATGGCGTCGGCTGTGGTCCCGGTGATAGCGAACCTCCGAAGACAGCGCGCTCTTTGACGACGTACTTTTGACGCCGTTTCATTGGCTCCCTCGATCGTGGCGTCGGCCGTGGTCCCGGTGATAGCGAACCTCCGAAGACTGCGCGCTCTTTGACGACGTACGTTTGGGGCCGTTTCTTCATTGGCTCCCTCGGATCGTGGCGTCGGCTGTGGTCCCGGTGATAGCGAACCTCCGAAGACAGCGCACTCTCTGACGACGCACTTTTGACGCCGTTTCATTGTCTCACTCGGATCGTGGCGTCGGCTGTGGTCCCGGTGATTGCGAACCTCTGAAGACAGCGCGCTCTTTGACGACGTACTTTTGACGCCGTCCGGTGATAGCGAACCTCCGAAGACAGCGCGCTTTTTGACGACGTACTTTTGACGCCGTTTCATTGGCTCCCTTGGATCGTGGCGTCGGCTGTGGTCCCGGTGATAGCGAACCTCCGAAGACAGCGCACTCTCTGACGACGCACTTTTGACGATGATGAAAATAATCCCTGGAGAAGAGGAACACGGAGGACAAAGGACAAAACCAAATCTCCAAACACAGCTGACGACGCAATTTTGACGCCGTTTCATTGGTCCCTCGGATCGTGGCGTCGGCTGTGGTCCCGGTGATAGCGAACCTACGAAGACAGCGCACTCTCTGACGACGCACTTTTGACGCCGTTTCATTAGCTCCCTCGGATCGTGGCGTCGGCCGTGGTCCCGGTGATAGCGAACCTCCGAAGACAGCGCACTCTCTGACGACGCACTTTTGACGCCGTTTCATTGGCTCACTCGGATCGTGGTGTCGGCTGTGGTCCGGTGATAGCGAACCTCCGAAGACAGCGCGCTCTTTGACGACGTACTTTTGGCGCCGTTTCATTGGCTCCCTCGGATCGTGGCGTCGGCTGTGGTCCCGGTGATGGCGAACCTCCGAAGACAGCGGGCCCTTTGACGACGTACGTTTGACGCCGTTTCACTGGCTCACTCGGATCGTGGCGTCGGCTGTGGTCCCGTGATAGCGAACCTCCGAAGACAGCGCGCTCTTTGACGACGTACTTTTAGCGCCGTTTCATTGGCTCCCTCGTTTTGTGGTGTCGGCTGTGGTCCCGGTGATAGCGAACCTCCGAAGACAGCGCGCTCTTTGACGACGTACTTGTGGCGCCGTTTCATTGGTCCCTCGGATCGTGGCGTCGGCTGTGGTCCGGTGATAGCGAACCTCCGAAGACAGCGCACTCTCTGACGACGCACTTTTGACGCCGTTTCATTGGTACCTTTCGTGTCGCCAACGCGTTATTGTACCTTTCGTGTCGCCGACGTGTTTTCGCTCAAGGACTTTGAACGTCGAATGAACGATGAGACATATAAGGCTTTCGCCTTAATAAGTGTAGGGGTTGTTCTCGGTAATGTTTGATCCAAGAACAGAAAAACATTTCTGCTTTCGTGCGCTAGTTTTATTTTTTTTAAACTGGCAAAGATCGAAGTTTTCGGCGCCTCTAAACTCGTCCATCGGCGACAGAGTACTTCCGAGCCACGTGCGCAGTGACATCTCTGGGGGATCATGTCACTTCCGGGTGGGCTCTGCGAGCTCTGTTTTTGTAGCGTCAGTTACACTGGCCGAGGTTGAGCAGTTTCGCGTGGCTCACATAATGAGCCGTGCTCCGTGCTGCGCAAGCGCGAGGAGCATTGACGTCACACGGCGCACAGCTGGCGCGCCGGAGACGCCGCCGCCGCGGGCTCCGCCGCCAACGCGCGCGCCTCGCCGGTCTTCGCATTCCAGAGGAATGACGTCATAGCCGCGACAGACACGAGCAGACGCCAAGGGAAGCTATACAGACGCTAGTTTACGCCCGTGGAGTGTACATGATGGAACGCTAGGACTCCGCTTCACGTCACCATTAAATGGTCGCGTCTCGCGGACGCTACCGAAAGCGCTTCTTTTGTGGTCGCTTCTCGTGAACGCTACACCTCCCCCTGGCCGAGAGAAACAGACCTATTAGCCCCGTGCGCGACCGAAAGCGTCGCTGTGGTCGGCCTTCCACGATTGGCCGAACGCTGACTATGACGTCGGAAAGGGGATTTATCATCGACGGAAATAAGAGGAATGAAAGAACTTTAATTTTGACGTTGTTGGCAGTGTTCCTTTGAAGCGCAATGAATTCAAGCTTCCACCATGCTAATAACAAACACCATCGAACTTGTTGTTTGCAAGGTAATGACGTCACAAGGGGGAAGCACAGGAGGGCGCCACCAAAACATCTCGCCGCTAATAGCCATGGAAAAGAAGAGAGAAATTGCTCCTCAGCGGCGCAGAAGAGCGGCGAAGCTTAACTCGGATCCCGAAGTAGTTGCCCGGCAATTAGCGGTTGAGCGTAGTAAGACCGAACAGAAGAAGGCTAAGCGTGCTGCGGAGACATCGGAGCAAAGGGAGGAACGTCTAGCAAAGCGGCGTCGCCAGGAGGCTGAGCGACGTGCACGACCATCTCAGCACCAGCAACAACAAGACGCCGTTGATGACGTCAAGGCTCGCCGATTTACTGACAATACGGTGAAACTTAGCGAAAGCGCCAGTGCGACTCGAACCTTCAGGACGGACTTCGAAGCAATCCGTTTGGTTATATGTGCGACGTGTGTGAAAGGCTGTGGCACATGAACGACTTGACGCCGGTAAGTAGTGCCATGCGTGAAACGTTGAATTTAGCGGCGCCGCCTTAGTGGGGTGAAACCGTGGCGCGGGTTTGTACAACGTGCAAGAATTTTCTCATTTGGCAGAAGATTCCACTCTTTAGCGTTACCAATGGGTAGCCGCTTGATAGCGCCTCTCATTTTGTGCGCATAAGCTCACGCTATGTATATCCTGGCATAGCCGAGCTAAGCCACAGCAATTTTTTTGTCCTCCATCGCTCCTTTTATTCAGTGCACCGTATCAACCGTGTTCTAGACCGACACGGCGTCATGTCGTGTTGGCCTCTGACACTACGCACCCCTCAGGGGTCCCTCGCGCGGTAGACGGTGATAGCGATCTTGGTTTACGAAGAGGGGACTCCGGTTCAGGCACAACAAAACAGACTCCTAGACATTACTCGAGAACACGGTGGAAGAAATACCTTTAGCTGATGACTCCCTGCCTCGCGCGGCGACCACATTATTTTCGGCGCACCGAGCGCACTTCACTCGCCCGGGGATAGATGGCGCCCACGTATAGAGGGGCTTGAGAAGGCTTGTATAGAGGGCTTGTGAAGGAAAATATGCATTCTTTACTCGGTCCCTGTGTACTGTGTAGTGAAATGGTGGATTTTAGTTGGCGCACTGGCACGATATCCTTTTTCCCCGTCCGGTTCCTGTTTTTGTTTTAAACGAGAACATTCCGATGATGACTCAACGTGACAAAAATACTCGTATAAATATAAAACTTCCCGGTATAATCTACTGGGCCTTCAATAACTTAGAGTAAACACCTGGGTCGTGCTCGCATGTTTTGTCAAACAACATGTTTGGTAACAGTTCCATAAATTGTTTACACACATTGCGTGGCTTTATATGAGGTCGGGTGATTTTTTCCACCCTGCTCCTGACTTATTGACAAAAATAAATTCTAGTAACGTTACATAGTGGGGCCTAAATAATTCTTTACATGCGAATAAAGGTTTTAGCATTACAAATGGCTTATACATACAATGTCAACTTGTACTGTGGAACATACAACCCTTGTGACCAGAAAACATTCCTATTTATGATGACATAGTGACTGAAAGGAAGACACAGTATGATGACATACTGACTGACATGATGACACAGTGACTGAAAGTCAAACAATAGTAGCGGTTATAAGACATAAATCACTTTTCATCTATACTCTCACAATATGGTGTCCCGTTACCCATCTTACAGGTAAAAAAATACCTGACAAATATTTTTTGCTTTAAAGTGTACATAAAGCTGAATTCACTGCATACTACCAAAGAACGCCATCTCCTACACCCTGTGTTCCTCGGCCATGCCCTTAAACTAAGACGAGCGCTGCTTTGCTGATTTCTTTATTTCTTGAGCTTGTTTGTTCCTACTCATTGTAATATGCTTACAATGTTGTCGCATTCGCATGCAGAAGTAGTAGTGGAGCAACTGGGCAATCGTTTCTTCTTGGTGTTCAGCGCATGGAAACGCTATTGTGCATGTATCAAGAGCACTGTCGATTGTGTCCCAGTAGACAGTCTGGTGGCTTTTATTTTCCACGAAGAACTGTTCCGCTTTCTTCAGTAGCTGGAAAAGGTTCTTGTTGGGGTGTATAAGGCCTCCTCTGTTCTTCACGTTTGTCAGTGCTGCTTCGGTAGAAATGTTCTTGTCGATGCTGAAAGCGATCGGTATGCAGGGCAGCGTGTAGCTTTTTTTTTATTTTCACGCTCAAAAACCCAGTTACATAATATAGCATGCAGTCCACAGCCTTGGCTTCTTGAGCCTTTTCTGTCCAGACATCTTCGCATTCCCAGTCTTCGACAGAAATTAGACTGTCAAACTTGGTCTTCACTTGGTCAACGAGATGTGGAGACTAGGTAGTAACTTGCGATCGGCCCTCGGGATTGCACGACGCCACTGCTCCAGACGAGCCTCATTCGATGGAGCTTTAAACAAGGACACTCGCTCTGCGCAGTTCCGGTACCCCGAATTGCACTTGGGAAACGAAGCACGTCTTTCCCATCCTTATAGCATAAATTCTTCTTCGTGTTAAGACTCAATTTCGTGCATGATGGTGGCACCTGTGATCGACACAGCACCAACGCAAAACATGAGGCCAGCCACTGACCGCACACCACCACCACACCGCGAAAAAGGCGAGCAAGCTACGCCCCCGACACCGTGGCCGCCGACGAGAGACCTCATACCCACGGTGCTCTTCATGTTTCAAAAGTAGCGCAAGGTACGTCGATGCACGAGGCACGTGCAACGTGCAGCCTTTGGGAAGATCATGGCGGCACAGCGCAGCACTGAGCTAGATTTCAGACGCCATGAATTTCCCAGAAGTGGCGCGCGGCACGTGCCTCGAGCATTTCTACAACAATGAATGGCGCCACTTTTCCCAGGATAGAGGGGCTTTAACGGTGCTCACACCTCAGCGCCCTCCGCGGCGGCGCGGAACAACTATACTTCGTTTCATCTTATGTTGTACCGCAGTAAAGACTAGAAGCGCGAGCTCATTGCGTTGGCAGCTGCTCTTAAGTCACGAGAGCTTGTGCCGCCGGGATGTGCCCCAGAGCAAGGAGCTCGCGGTTGTAGCCTTTCCTGCGGTACATCATAAGGTGAAACAAAGTATACTCCTTGTTTGAGGCTAGCTCCGAATACGATCTGGTCGCTCGCTCCCCGCGGGAAAGCGGGCAGAGTCACCACCTAAATGTATTTCTTCCACCGTGCTTGAGACGTAGCTGAAGGTCTTTATTCTATGTACAAATGTTTAGACAAAGTGTGTTCTTGGCACAGAACGGGATGTCGGCACACCGTTGGGTAGACCAAGCAGTTGATCATCGCTCGCGCGTTGGCTCACGAGACTCTTCTTCTTTTCCGTCATCGTTAGTGCGCTCCCACGCACGCGAAACATGATGCGGTCTGAGATGTAGCACAGACAAAATGCGGGAACGACGGAGAAGTTGGCGGCGCAGGGGGATGGTTTTGTTGGCTTCCGGTAGATGGCGCCACGACAATTTAATACATTTTATAAATAACACTAGACTTTTCACGCATCGCTGTATGCTCAAAAGACACAATTTTTTATAAATAACTTTAGATTGAGCACAACATTGCACAAATTGCTAACTTACAAACGACATCCCCCAGAGTACGTTACACAGCAGTTCCTGTAACCGCCACACGCGGCTGCAGATCGGTAAATAAATCATTTTTTCCTTTGCGATTACGCAGTAAAATCGCTGCATTTCGGGGGTAGCTGTATGTTTTCGTTTACTTGTGGAACGATACGCAATATAAAACATACAAAAACTAAATTCTTTCAATCTTAAAACTGTTGCACTGCCCCTTTAAGTTATGCTTCTGAGACGAGCTTTCCAAGCCCTCAAGAGCAACAGCTTTAACGGTGCCAACCTAATCTGGCAAACGCTGCCTGTTGTCTATACTATAGGAAATATTCACTGGTGGCCATAGCTGTGTGCGCGAATGCTGAGCGCGTGCTGATGGCGAGCTTCCACAGTTCTTTTGTAACGTGCGTTCCGCACCCTCACGTTTGCCGGTCTTAGCAGCCTATTAATGTGGGCTCGTTCTGAGCATGCGCTCTAGACAGCACCCACAAATATGGCGCCCAGTGAATACTCCTTATACTCCGTTTTACCTTATGTTGTACCGCAGCGAAGGCTAGAAGCGCGAGCTCGTAGCGTTGGCAGCTGCCCTTGGTGCACGAGAGCTTGTGCCGCCGAGATGTGCCCTAGAGCAAGGAGCTCGCGCTTGCAGCCTTTCCTGCGGTACAACACAAGGTGAAACAGAGTAGTCTATACCGTGCTCTCAGCACACGCTTAGCAGCAACGCGCGAAGCTATTAGCGGTGAGATGTTTTCGGTGGCGCCCTCGTTCGGTTACCTTTCGTGACGTAATTACCTTGTGAACAACAAGTTCGATGGTGTTTGTAATGGGCATGGTGGAAGCCTGAAATGATAGCGCTCTCAAAGCAACACTGCCAACACCGTCAAAATTGAAGTTCTTGCATTCCTCTTATTTCCGTCGATGAGACATCCTTTGCTGACGTCATAGTCAGCATTTGGCCAATTTTGGTGGGCCGACCACAACGGCACTTTCGATCGCTCACGTCGCCAATAGTGGCCAGCGAATACCCTGAATTCGGGCTATTCAGACACTTGCGTTGAGTCTGACCGAGTGAGACGGTTGCTATGGCAACACCTGCGTCGGCTCCAACAAAATCGGTTTTATGGCGCGTTCACACTGGAAGCGGATCCGCAAACGCGAAGCGGATCCGCGCGTTCTCAACCGCAAAGCGGCTAGGATCGAGCGGTTGGAGCGCGTTTTTGCCAACCGCTTCGGGACCGATTTCTCCCAACCGCTTTCACGAACCGCAAAGCGGCAACCAGTCACAACGCTACGCTGACGTGACGTCAGTGACTTTTGAAACAAGATGGCACCCGTCGCTGGTGAGGCGTCCAAGGCGCTGTAGTCCTAGCGTTACAGCAGACAAATCAACGGAGAAACAGGATTTTCACGTCCATCACTTGAATCCGCCGCGAAAAGAATTGACTCGTAATTTTAACGGGCTTCGCACCGGTGATTTGGTTCGGGTAAGTTTGTTTATTATTCCGGGTGCCACAGCCCGAAGCTTGCTGCCCTGTTAGTCTCTGCCCGTAGAACGTCGGAACCCGCCCCTGATCGACCGAAATGTCAGCTTTTGTACCCACTAACGCAGTCGCGTGAATTTTTGAAAGCTTTTGACACCGTGCATGACCACCACGAAGGCCGATAGAGACGTCGTTAGCCTGATTGCGTAGCCAACGCACGGCCGCGGAGCGGGCAGGGTATACCTGCGTTAGCTCGATCTGTAAAGTTTACTACTAACAAAACAAATAAAGGGAACCTACTCAAGGAATAAAGTGTACGTACGTACCAGACGTTGCAGAGGTAATCCATACGGCGTTTATTTGAGCTTAATGTCAAAAGAACAGTAGACTCGATCGACGTGCGAGTGGCGAGAGGAGAGTCCGCCACCAACGAAGCCACGATCGGCTAGCACCGAACACACTGTCCCGCACCACGGTCCACCCCACCGCTCACAACTTCGAAAATGACAAGAGCGAACGAGGGAGGAAAAGTGGCCCTCTATCCCGAAAACAAGGTCAGCTATTCATGCGGGAAGGGTCCGTCTCGAAGAAAAGGTCGGTGGCATCCTGTTCTGAGTCAGCAAGGCGCGCCTAGCTGGGCTTTGCTTCTGGCGAAGTCGAAGGAATCACAGGCGAGTTTGGCGGGTCTATGTTTCTTTTTTCGCTGCCTGAACTCGTGATGCGTGCGAACACCCCGGAGAAAAATCTTCAGAGTGCCAAAAAGGCAAAATTTTGGCTTTGGATCGTCAATAAAAGTGGATTTTGGATTGTAAAACAGGGTTGCCAAACGCAAGTCTCAAAAGATCACGCGTGATCGCCGAGAAACCGCCAACCGCCTCTCGGCGTGTCTGAACGGGGTCGCTCGCGAACCGCATCCGCAATCGCTTCGCGAACGCGGATCCGCTTCCAGTGCGAATGCGCCATTACCCCATTTCGTTGGAGCCGACGCAGCTGTTACCATAGCAACCCCGCACTTGGTAATTTAAAACTGCCGCGGTGACGCCTTCGATGTGTGCACTTCTGTAGAGTGAACTGACTCGAGCCTCCAACTTAGATAACAATTTAGCCGTTCTTGTAGTGACTGCGGAAGCACGACGTTCTGGATCGAAAACTGAACAGAAATCGAAATTCATTTCCGCTGCCTTTTTTCGCCATATGAGTACGCGCTTGCTCCTACAGATCTGTCCTAGTTGCCGGTGACGTGGTGCCATTTACGAGAGCGCCCCTGTGTGTCTGCGGTGGCTGCCGGCGACTCAACGTATTTACGGCAACGCTTCGCCGTTTTCGATTGAACTGAATTTAATTGTACACTATCCTGACTGTACCGGTATTCGCAACTTTCACGAGCTATAGAGGGCGCACTGGTGCCCATCAAAATGGCTGCAATCTGGATGATCGTCGTAGAACAGGAGTACGAGGCTGGGCTTGCGACGCTTAAGTAATTCTATTTTTGCTATATGCGAGCTGTATTAGAACCTTCCTTTATGTATTCACGTCAGGAAGGTGTTGGAAAAAACATTTATTTTGAAACCGATCATCCAGGAGCTAGGGAGCGCGATTCTCACACCGCTGTACCACCATCGCTGAAAGTTGCGAATACTCAATGGAATACATCGGGCGCTTCGCGTGCTTTCATCCGGACTAAATGCATGAGCTTGCGTTAGAGTTCCATCCAAGCTATTTTCCTATTGTTTCCAGAATTCTACGGTTGTCGCAGCAATTCTGATTAACTTTTTCACTTCTAGAAACGTCCACACCGGTCACCGATAACGTGAAAAACGCAGTGTGTGACGAGTCTCGATAATTTCATTATCACTTCACAACGTGTGAGATTACAGCTTGACCTGATAACAAAGCCGAAGAACAAATCACGAAGAAAGGAAAAATAGCATGCAACTCACTGGTTTTCTTAAGCTGTTGGCGACTGTTTACCTTTTTTTTCAGTTCTTTCTAATGCTGCGAACCTCGTCTTGGATACATGAATGCGTGAGATCCTCTGGAAATCTATTATCGACCAATGTAAACGTCATCCGCATGCTGGAACATTACTTTTGTGCCCGTTCACAGTTGCGTTATCGTAAGACACAAATTTTGTTTTCATTGCGCTTTTTTTCTTAAGATGGATGGCTTTTACCTTTATGGCGCCCACACACGCCCGACGTGTATTTCCATGCTTCGATGATCCGGCCTTCCGAGCAACCTTCGACGTTGAGGTGTTACGAAGAAAAGATTATCACTCTATCTCGACCATGCCCATACTTAAGATAGAGATGAGGTGAGGACCCCCTTTTATCGTTATTATTTACTATCAGAGTGCGAACTTAATTTAGTTCTGTAGCGCTTTTATTATTATATTTTTACCATCATCCAATAACGGAAACATTAGAAATGAGTAACCTTTTGTGTTTCACAGTATCCTTGATCTCTGAAGGAAACTATATGCAATACAATCGCAATAAACATTAACACAGCAAAAGCGCTGCCACAAAAAGGGCCAAAAGAAAGTCATCCTCTGAGAATATAGAAATTACGTCACTTTTCGGCGTATTTATATTACAAACTTGTTTCGGGTTTAGGTCACCGGAAACAAAACGCGAACCTAACTAATCGCAAATCGAATGTGCACGAGTCCAAGAATCGCCATACATTGAGATGGGTACCAGACAAACGATGCATGGGCACACTCAAACTTGTGTCCGTCCGTCTTTTTCTGCTAAGTTTCTCAGTGTATATTTGTATTGACACTCACTGCTTGGAAAACGCAGGGCGTGCCGAGTTAGCATCAACCTGAAATACTCAAAGAATACGAACATCCTCCTCTTACTCCATGAAACTTCATCATAGTCGGCTGGCGCCTAACTCGACGTTTGAACCAACACCTCCAAGATAACAAAGCCGTAGTACTGATTGGGATGTCGTCATGAGCAAAAGGCCAACGCTGGTCACAGGTTGGACACGACGATAGCGCCAACGTTCGGCTCGAACTTGTCTCGAAGCCGAGCGCTGACACAGCTCTCGTTTACACATCTGTGTGCACTGTAGGCCTTCGCTCGTGACGCAAAACTGCCAGCACTGCGGCCTTATATTCTAGGCTGTGTTGATTAGACCCGACTTACTGTCTGGACACAAGGCCCAGCCAAACGCTGACGCAGTGCGCGTGTCCAATCTACGCTCTATCTCACTGTGATGACGTCGAAATGCTATGCGGAGCGTAAGTTCGTCTGCTTCTTTTGCACGGGTAGGGGTGATGTCAAAACGCCGAGCTCTGATTGGTTCTGAAACGAGGATAGTGGGTATACTTCAAAGCAGCCTGCATTGAGGTCCGCCCACTCTCCTTCAATAAGAGACAATCAGAGCTCGGCGTGTTTCTGACGTCACGGCAACTCCTGCGCAAGAAGCAGACGACTTGCTCTCCGCATAGAGGCTTTGATTATTCTAGGTGGTGTTGGTCGAGTACCGAGCATATTATTATTGCTCCACAGCCAATGAGAATGCGGCATTAGCCAATATTGGTGCTGAAGAGAAAACCAGTAGGCAATAAGTCATTTATGTCCCATCAAAGTTCGTTAAGTCATTTATGTCGCATCAAAGTTCGCTTCAAACAGGCAATTTGAAATTCCAGTCTCTTATGGTGTCCAATGTCTTTTGAGAAGAGGCCCAGAATGGCAGGTTGAATGATCACGAAGGGGCACATATGTTTCCCATAGTGCCCTAGATGTATTTCCTATTGCATTTAATGTTAATAAGAAATATTTAATGTGCGCAAGGGTATGTCATTCTTTATTGATCTGGCTCATACTAGTCAGAAGAACCAGGCTCAAAATACAGATTGCGAAAAAAACGTTACCAAACATGCATGGAGCTATAATCGTTGCTAGCCAGGGTTGGGCAATATCGCGATACAAATGTATTGCGATAGTATTTCAGAAATACTTTCGTATCTGATTTTCTGTATCGCGATACATTTTTTTCACCTGTATCTGTATTCCTGTATCGAAAGACATTTGGAATTGTTTTTTTGTATCGCGATACAAGCAGAAATGAAATGTATTTCGTTACATTTCTTGAGAAATATTCCCCCCCCCCCCCGTCCTCCGAAAATAAAAGTCGGAACGCCTTTTCTTTTTTTTTTTTACTTCTGAGGGCAGCAGGGTCAAGGAGATGCTGTGGCCAGGCACGTAGCCAGGGAGCCATGGGGCCCGCCCCCCCCCCCCCCCCCGAAATCTTTCATTCTGCTGGGGCCTCCTCTCCCCCCTCCCTCTCATATAGCATTTTGTCATGGGTGACATCTAATTTATTTAGAGGTCGAAGTCTTTTCGCGTCACTCGTCAGACAGACAGGATGTCAGGGAAGGGACCGCGGTCAATCCATGATGAAACTTTTTTTGAGCCCACTGAAGACTCCTCTTCGTCCGAAACCACTACCTTCAAGGCAAAGTGCCAAGCCTACGGAAAAGTAATTTCAGGGTCAAAAACTTCCACTTCAAACTTCAAGCTTCATGTCAGTTGGCGTCTCAAACAAATTGAAAAATGTACTGCAGTATCAGTATTTCAGTATTTGTATTTCTGCCCTCCTTAAAATGTATTCCTGTATTTGTATTTCCAAAGACTTTTTGCCTCTTTTTAAGATGTATTTCCGATACGTATCGCGATACATTTTTACAGATATATTTTAGTATCAGTATTTTAGCTAGTATTTTAATGTATCCCAGTATTTGTATTTCAAAATAGATTTTTGAGTATTTCTGCCCAACCCTGTTGCTAGATAAATAAAATAAAAAAAAACGTAATTAGACTTATATTTTTGACTTAGCAACGTGTTCCTAAACATTCTTTTCTGATACAAAGCAATCTTAAGTTCCCCCCAAAAATTAAAACCATTGAGGTTGACAAAAGACATACTGTACATGCCCTGCTTAGGCATGCGATGGTTACAGTGAATCTTTTAACGCGTACTGCCTGCCCTCCTTTACCGTTGTATGCGCTAGACTAAGGCAGTCTGAACTCTAAACGTGTGATGATTCCACTTTGTCCTTACAGTAAGCACCACGACTACGTAAACGATGTGTTCATACGCACTCCTCCCATTCCAACGCACCTGATTGGCTTGGCAGTCACAGATTTCACGCACATTGGAAACGGAATTGTAAGAAAATGTTTTTTTTATTATTACTTTTGGACATTGTCGATTTAAAAGACGCACGTATAGTCGATGCACACATAATAATTCGTAGATAAAAATCTTAAGCGGGGCAAGGAAGCAAATTTTGATGCAAAATGTTTTGTTCGCACATTTGCGTGAACTGAATATGCACACCAAACCATACTGTTTGCAAACAGACCGGTGCGCCCCAATAGCGGCGAGCGAGTTGCGCCGCGCATGCGCGATGGAATGTGGGCAGCAAGCGCGGCGTTGCTCGACAATGGACCATTGGAAGGCTATGTTGCCACCGTCGGTGTGAGTTCCCGTGATCTTTGTTGTGGTGTTATTGTTAATAGACCCCTTCGAAAGACTGCCCTCTGTTTGCAGCTGTGGAACTTCTGCATATGGCGGACTGATTCCGCAACGTCACGTCGCGTTTTATGCGTTTGGTTGGATTAGAAGACAAAAGCACACCCACAAAAAGAGGTGATGAGTGCAATGACATTTCACTTTCAATGCTGTTTGCGCTCTTTGACTGGCTCATCGGCTACTAGTGTTGGCCGCGCTCCGAAGTTCGCCCGTTTCACGATTTAAGTTGTTCCGCCTTAAATCCGCCCTTGTGCAGTGGTTCCGTCTGGAGTCACTGTATGTTGCCAGAGTGTCGCATTCAATAGCGTCTTCTCTTACTGTTAGAATTTCAGCTTTGATCGGTCATTTTAGGGCCGAAACATATATGGGGGAAGGAGATTAGGGGCTGCCAACCCCCATCTCCCAAGCGGACGTGCCGCGGATTACTACCGAAGTTATAGGACGCGCCCAGGTCGGGGCGCGCTACCTCAAATCACCTTTCAGACATGATTTTATAAAAGCAATATTAATTGTGCCGCAAAACGTTGCAAACTGTAATTTTATTAAAACATCACGCTCCTGTCATTCTCTACTAATCTCCAATAAAAGTTACTTAAAGGGAAACTTTTTGCGTTTGTTTTTACGCAAAACATGCTTTGTAAATGCCCAACATAAAAAAAAAAAAGATTGAGCCGCTGTTTTGGGCGCTTCGAGCCTGGGAGCTTCGGTACTCTGGGAACATTCAGTGACTCCAGTTACGACCTTCCAATAATCGGCACATGACTTTCGAAAGAAGTCTATTATACGTCTTCGCGTCAACGTTCTACAACTTAGTGACCTCAGCGGAACGGACAAGGCTCGTGACAATGCGAAACATCGCGCGAATAATATGACGTACGTTGACACATTCTGCGTGAATGTCTCGGAATGAACGCTAAAGCCTGATTCACGCGATGAAATTCTGCTCACGGTTTTCAATTGCAAGTGCGTCGTTCAGGCTGCAAAAGAAATTCCGAGGACACCTATGCACTTCTTATGAGTGTTGAATACGGAAGCATAAATGTCGCTCTTCGGCTCTCTTAGTTCGTCGGCGGCGTACTGGCGTGGACGGTACGTTTCGCTTCTGTTGAGGTAGCGGCCGACGGCCGAGCGCGTGCTCTCGTGAAGTGGCCGCGCCGCGCTGAGCCCGGCCGTGCAGTCTCTCCGGAGTTTGCCCGTGCGCGCTCTGCGGCCAGGCCCGCACCTCTAAACGGCAGCCGGGCCTCTGCGTGCTCTGTGCCACCATGCAGAGGGCTTTTCTGGTGCCGTTCCTTGGAACTACGCCGCGAGAAACCATACGGGAGCCTCGTTCCTTGAAACTATGACGCGCACCAGCCAACGGGAGCCTATCCATCAGATTTCTATTACAGACGACAGGCTTCGCTCCATTGGGACAGGGGAATTTAGGTGCCGTTTGGCGCGGCTTCAAAAGCTGAAGATGTCGGTTCGCTCCATCGAACGGTTAATACTTTCTCATTAAAAAGCGTGGACGCAAGCTGCGGCGCTCCACATCGAGACTGAACATCTCAAGCAGAATCGGACTGAAGTTTTCCCGCTTGTTTGAGAATACATCTCCGGCGACGCTGAAAAGTCCTTCTACTGACGCGCTCAAATGAATGGCAGTGTTGTGCTTCGGGAAGAATTGGTGAATCTGTGATTCCCCTCTATTTTGTTCTATCTGCTTTTAAAGTTTGAAGTTGACAATGGGTTCCGTGCTTTCCCGAGTTACCAACCTTCGGGCATACATTGGGTCTACGCTGATTTTAGAAGGTTCAATCACCAAACATTATTGTGTTCTCTAGGTGAAGGACATTAGCTGTAGATTTCGACAGACGTGTTCAGCGACAAATGTTTCTATTCGCGAATCCAACTGTCTATTGGTGGTGCCACTCGTTTTTTTTCAAAATGGCTTTCATAGTGAAAGTCGGAGATGCGTGCCGGTATAGCAGTTGCTAAGCTTGTCTAGTGTGCTGGCTTCAGTGAGCAACACAAATTATTCCCGCTTATACGAGGAAACTATAAGTTTCCTCGTATAAGTTTCCCCGAGTTTCCCGCTTATACGAGGAAACTCGGGAAACCTGGACGTCAGCACACAGCTTTTGCAGCGGCGAGAACCCGAAACACACTTGTTCGCTTGGGAGAAGTGTGTTTCGATGTCCCGCCGCAGCGGGGCGCCAGTCACGTGGCTCTCCTCTCATCTGTTGTCTGCCGCTCCACCTTTTCTATTTCGGCGGCCGCTTCTCGTAGGGCTCTGCCAGGCTTTGTCAGTATATACGAGGCTATGCATCCACACTAGCGGCACGGAGCACGAGCAAGGGTACAAAGCACGACCTCATAGCAGTTGATTCCATAATTGTACGAGTGCTGCATTGGCGCCTCCCATGGCTTCGGCCTCCCGTGCGTAGCGTTTGTTTTACTCCAAGTAAGTGTAAAACAAAGCGTAGTTCTTCTTTTCATCACATCAGCCGTGTCGATCGGATCTCGAGGCGAATACGACATACTAGAACTATCTAGTAAGGTACAATCCCATACCTACGTCAGCACTACATTGGGACAGTGAAGAGTCTTGTATGCATTCAGAAATGAGTGTTCGCGAGCCATGACCGCAAGCAGTTTCGCTGTGCCCGCTGATCACGAAAACCGTGGGATACCTCACTAGAGTGCTCTCCGTTTCCGCCGCGAGAGGGCGAGGAACGAGCTGGAGACGCGAATACTGTCATACTGCTTAGTTGTTTTTCGGGTTGCCCACCTGCCATTGTCGCAATAGACACACACTCAGGTTAGAATTAAAAGGTTCGAGGTACACCTAAGCACTTCTTATGAGTTGTGAATGCAAAAGCACGCACACCGCTCTTCGCTCCCTTCTTTCGTCTGCGGCGTACGGCGCGCTGACCTTGGGCATGGAACAATGGAGCCGCTGCCTCGCAGACACGCAGCGCCATCGGGTAAGCGATCGAACTTGAAACTGACGCGCAGCGGCAAATGGAGCCTCGTCGACGCGCGCCAGCCAATAGGACCGAAGCCGAAAATTCATCAGCTTTACTTCGCTCCTTTGGGATCGGGGAATCTAGGTGCCGTGTCTAGGCTTTTCGCGTGGTTTCATAGCTGGGAGCTGGCTACACTTGGAGAAAGGATTTAAGGTGCCGTTTTCGCGCTTCCAACTGATGACGTCAGCTCGCTCCATGAGACAGTTAATGCATTCGCATTAAAACAAGACTGTTTAAGCGGTGTTGTACACATTACTCCTCAAAAGTAACGAGACACCGTTACTGGTTACTTGGTCTTAGAAGTAACAAAAAGTACGTTACTCGTATTTATTCTAAAAACATTAACTAAATACGTTACTCGTTTCCGAAAAAGTAACTAGGCAATAGCAACTCGTTACTACGAACGCGTTACGTACATGCTTAGTGCAACCCTAGTCTTTGCGTGTTGACTAGACAGCTTGTTTCTACTAGAATAAAAAATGAATACCCGGCCCGCGTGTCGTTTCTTGCCCACATCCCAGACCGCAAGTGCCCCCGAGGCACCGTCGCCGAGGCATGACGTAGGAAAGTTGAATTGATGTACATCACACATGCAATCGTGCACAAACACGTAACATAAATCAATCTTAGCGTGAAACATTGCAATGGCAGTTCAGTGCATTGCTTCAAAACTTGGTCCACATCAAGGTCCAAACTGAAAGAGCGCGAAAGACAGAATCACAAAAAAAATAGGCGATGTGTGCACTATTTAAATTTTTAGCTTGTCCTTGCGTTTCTTGCGTTATTTTACTTTGCACCTAAACGCAGGAGCATACAGGGAAAAGGAAATATACATCGGGTTTAACATTTGCTCCGGTGAAGTTTTTTTTATGTTTTAAGTCGAAAGAAAAGACAAGAAGAAAATGTCTAAAACAGCTAGTTTTTTGTTTTATTTTCTGACATTAATCTTTTTTTACTTATTACTTGAGTATCTGTTAGTTTTGCTGCATAATAAACTTCCACCCGCTCACCTGCGCTCCAACTATCTTTTTTGGGTGTTTTTTTTAGGACATAGATTTTTTTAGGCTGATAACGGTTGATAGGTTCTACAAGAATACGCTGAACATTATTATTCAGCTAAGTTACGTCGCCAGCATGGCACCCGCTCGGAGAATGATGCGTGTTAACTTTATGACTTGATTGTTGATGTGGTTCTCTTTTTTGTTTAAGGTTAAAGTTTGGATTGATTCATCCTCTATGGAGTCCGCTGAGGTAGTGCTCCGGTCAGCCATTTCATACCTGCAAATGTTCGAAAGATATTTCGACATAAAATATCCTTTGCCAAAACTCGGTAAGCTGCATGACCTTTCTTGGCTATTACTTTAAAAAAAGAAAAAAATATATTTAAACAAGGTTTTATTCACATATCTGAAACCTTCTTTCGCTGTAAAATGTCTGGGTGGTCCCTTTACCGTAAGCAAGAAACACATGAGCCGTGAAACTGGGCGCCGCGAAGCGCTCATCGCTTGACGTGCAGCATTCAACACATGAGCGGTGAATCAGGGGCGAAGCGCTGCGCTCGCCGCTAGGCGCGCCACAAGCGCACCGCGAAGGCATCCCTCCTCTACCCGAGTTTTCCTCCCTTCCATCGAGGCCAATCCTCCTTGCCCTCCTTCGGCGCCACGTCCCCCGCCGTCATGTTTGTGCGAGCCCCACAAGGGGCTCGCCTGCGTGCCGGGTCGTACTTGTTTGCAATTGTTTATGGCGGACTAAAAAGTTTTTTTCCTTTTTTTTTATTATGAGACAGGTTTGTTTTTTAACGTGAAGAGACTAGCGTTTGTGCACCTTTATTGGAGTTGTGAAGCACATGCGGACGTCTCGATCGGCAAGTGCAATTACGCGAGCAGAGTTGCAATCGCTCGGGTGTGAAGACAAGAATTCTCCAATTCCGCTTAACGAAAACGATTAAAAAAATGCCAATGTAGTCTCGAGTATTTTGGAACGTCGGCATGTACTGCAAAAATATATTACAATTACCCGTTTATTGCAGCAAGAGCTGAGAGCAGGCACACGACAGAATGCACCCCTTTCTGCGTGTATAGACCCTTTTCATGTTTACAAACATGAACTGCCTCCTGCGTCCCAAACAACTTCCGGTCGCTCCGTCTTTGAAAGTATGTCGAGCTTGCCTATGTCGCCAGTGCTAGAAAGCATAAACGCTACACGCACATCAAAGTTGGAGATTTAACGAGGGCCCTCGGCTGGTCAATTTAACGTCTTGGAGGAGGCAAGTTGGTTTACAAGAGTATTCGAAAATATTTATCATATCTGGGGGTTCTGCGTTCTTTTGGCGTTCACCTGGAGAATTGGTGGTTAAACGTTTCATCAACATTACAAACAGCGGTGTTAGGGTGGGCTTTGTTCATACTTTTTATGAACCGGAAGTTCTCTGGGACTTCAAAGAGTAGAACAACTCTTGGTGGCGTTTGCCATGAAAAGGGTCTATATAGAGTTTTTTTAGCAAGAACTGCGTTGCTAGCGGGAGCTCGTGCCGTCGCTTTCAGCATGGATTAAGCACGCGTCCGCAAGGCTCGAAATCCTTATCGTACACTCTATTAAAACTTCCTATACTTCGTCTCACCCTAGCATGGACTAACCGCGAAGGCTGTGCTAGCGCGAGCGACCAGCCTTGACTGCCTTGACTAGAGCACTTGCTGCACGAGCGCTCGTGCAGCCACCACGGCTTCATTCAAAGCGGCTAGCTCGCGCTTTTAGCACGCGCGCCTAACAATAGTCCATACTAAGATGAGATGAAGTATAGTACCTTGAACGAAGTGCATTTGAAAACTCGGCATCACTCGAGTTGGGCAAATAAAAGACACCACAACGCATGCAAAACCAGGACCTTTTGGTAATTTTTATCATTACCGATCGTTTTGCCAAACATGCAGTCTGGTTTAATTCGTACACATTTTATAAACGTCGAATACTACCTGCAACTGCGCACATGCGCACGGAGGAATATGCGACGTCTGCTATTTACGCGCCCCTATTTAAAAAAAAAAAAATAGCGCGTGCTCGGTTGCTTTGATAGCACGTTCCTCATTTATCCCATTTATTAGCGAGGCCTTCTTTCATCCTTATATACTGTGATTCGGGATATTGTTTTCACATCCTCACGCACAAGGTACGCCAATGGGTTCACTTCCAAAGCGTTCAAGACTTGCCGCACACACATGGGCGTAACTTATTGTGTGAGTTACAAATGAGGACAGAGAGATCCTTCAGCAAAGCCTTCAAAAGACAAGAGCAATTTTTTTCATCGTCAATAAATTATCATTCATTTTGTACACAGGACAAATGACATACAAAGATGAAGACAACAAAATATTTATTGCTTATTTGTCACCAACTGGAGAAGTCGCCTTTTGAAGAAACACTCCTGTTCAACTACAAATACATCCGTAACAAAATAACAACTGCACATTTCTCACAATATACAACCTCCTATACAAAAAAAGCCCAAGCACAGCAAAACTGCCTTTTCTTTTCTTTTTTTTTTTTGTCGGGTATCGTCATCGATCATATTGTTCTCGTTTTATGATCATATTAGGCGATCTTCATCGGCGAGACCAAGTGAGACAAGTAATACGATCCAGATATTTTCAATGACTTACCTCGCAAAGTCTCCCGCGGAGGCAGTCGAAACTTTTCCGACCGATCCGGGGGAGCCATTGTCTTCGTCGCTGAAGATTTTCTTTTCCCGTCGGGACGGCGAAAAGCTTCTTCCCTTTCGCAACGCTGTTTGTAGAATCCACAGCGCAACATGAACGTATTGCGCAGCCGCCAAAATCACGGCAAAAAAAAAAAGTTTGGTTGAGGGTACCGCCACGCCTCGCACAAAGATGGCGTCGGTTTATAGCAGGCCACCGAATTCCACGGGATCATGGGAATGGTCACGTGTCGCGCCCGATCCAATTGAAGCGAGGGGAAAGATAACCTTTGAGAGAGAAAGGACATGGGCAAGGAAGCATTTCTCTTCCCCATTTCAGACAACGGTTTGCGCTACCTTTCAGTATATACTAGACCGTTTTATCAAAGGCAGCGCCACTTTGAATACGACGGAATTGAAAACAGCGCGAAAAGACGAGGACCAGACAAAGAAGTGACACGGACGTAGCGCTGACTTACAACTGCGTTTATTGAACGCAAAAGCGCAATATATATTTGCGGTGTCACGAACAAAAGGGAAGAAAGAATTCAGCCCATGTGATACATCACCAATAAAAATAAAACAATACAAAAATTATAAACAAAATTATCAAAAAAATAAAAAATGCGCCATGACACAGCCGTACAGAGTACGTGCTAAAAACGAGCAGATCAGGGAATCATAAAATGCATCTCTTTGCCTGATAGGGCCACAGAAGGACTGCTTACACATGCTGCACCCAATCTTGCTATCTCAACAGCCTCTAGAATTTCCCGAGTAAGCTGGTCCCTATGACGCTTAACAATCTCACACCGTTGGAAGTCGGGTCAAGGCTCGCTAAAAAAATGCGCATTGCATTGCCCCCGTGCTTAGCGACTTGTTTTTAGCGAGCCTTGACCGCATCATCTTTGAACAGCTTGGGGAAACCAAAGTTGCAAAGGTCTTCCGGTATGTAGATGATTTTCTGATTTTGTTAGATGCCGATGCCTTGTCCTTTCTTTCGTCAATGACTTAAGTTTTAGGCATTTTTAGTGATTGCCTTTCGCCACTTGTTCTGACTCATAGGTGCCTGAGGCAGGATGCATCCGATATTTGGATTTGAATTTAACTATCTGTCCAGGTCATGTTTGTTGGAGCTATGAACCCCGTGCTGGAAAGCCACTGTTGCCATTCGAGTCCGCTCACTCAAAAATTATCAAGCGGGCAATTGCAAGGACTTGCTATACACATGCGCTGCGTAGGTCTTGTTATAAAATTAAACATAGCTTTGACAGGCAAACTGAACGCCTCGCAGATGCTGGATTTCCCACCCACGTGTTAACAACGGTCGCCGAGTCTTTGCTGAAAGATATCAAGAGCAGGCCTACGACAAGTGAAGAAGAGGCCAACAACAGAAAGGGAAGGGAAAGAGGAAAGTTTGTGGTCATTCCCTACATACACGGCTTGTCCCACAACCTAAAACGCATTGCAGGCAGGTGTGACGTCGACGTCTTATTCTCTGCTCCGGACAAGTTGTCCAGGTTGTGTAGAGCTGTTAACCCTTCTCCGAGGGCGGCCACGGCTTGCAGTACGAGGCATCGAGATCGCTTCGTCTCGTGTTCTGAGGGGGTGGTTTATTCTCTCCCTCTGACGTGTGGCAAGCGCTACGTCGGCCAGACGGGCCGCTGTCTCAATGACAGGATAATAGAGCACGCTTACAGTGTCTCCACAACCGTGTCTGGTCATCTGGGCATTCATTGCCGCGACTGTGGGCGCCTACCCGACTTCCAACGGTGTGAGATTGTTAAGCGTCATAGAGACCAGCTTACTCGGGAAATTCTAGAGGCTGTTGAGATAGCGAGGTTGGGTGCAGCATGTGTAAGCAGTCCTTCTGTGGCCCTATCAGGCAAAGAGAGTAATTTTCTGGCTCCCTGATCTGCTCGTTTTTTAGCACGTACTCTGTACGGCTGTGTCATGGCACATTTTTTGTTTGTTTATATATTCTTTTATAATTTTTTATTGTTTTATTTTTATTAGTGATGTATCACATTGGCTGAATGCTTTCTTCTCTTTTGTTCGTGACACCGCAAATATATATTGCGATTTTGCGTTTAATAAACTCAGTTGTAAGTCAGCGCTACGTCCGTGTCACTTCTTTGTCTGGTCCTCGTCTTTTCGCGTTGTTTTTAATTCCGAAGTATGTACCAACTCGCCCAAGCCTCAACTTTAATTGTTGAATACGAGTACGTTTTATCATAGGTAGCGCCACTTTTGAATACGGTAGCGCCATCTAGCGAGCGTCAGGTTCCGCGGCCATGATGAGTGGTCGGAAACGTCGGCGAAAGTGCTGTTCGGGGCGCCGTTACCGCGTTGGGTGGGCTGGTTGGGTGCTCCAAAGTGCTGGGTATCCGACTTTGGGGCGCGTCTTATGTTCTTATGTGCCGCGAATGGCATTTTTTCGAGTCTTTCACTCTAAAAAATGCCTGCACGTCTACTTACCCACAAAACACTCAAAGAGCCAGTCTCTGCGATCTAGGTAATCAGCTCGGCGAATGTTGAGGCGGAACATCCATTTAGACCTAAAAATGAAGTCTGCGCTGTGGCATTACGCAATGCAAAGCGTCATGCTTGCATTGCGTAATGCCACAGCGCAGACTTAATTTTGACGTATAAACAGATGTTCTTCCTCGTCATTCGCTGAGCTGATTTGGTTGATCGCAAAGATTGGCTCTTCGAGTGTTTTGCAGGTAAGTAGACGCGCAGGCATTTCTTAGAGTGTTGGGAACGTTTCTTGACCCACATTATGGCATTCGCCAGTGCGGCGATGCCGAGAAGTACATACGGCACTGAACGCACAAGCAATAGAAATCAGAGGCGAGTACTCAAAATATTGTATTAGTTAATAGCAATTGAATTTCCCTCCAGGTTTTTCGTCGTTTTGAATGCAGAACACCGAGCATATTTTTGACGTTTCGTGTCGTCAACAACAATAAAATATAATGTGAACAAGTACGCGCAAAATAAGAGCATTGCATGGAACGATCCAAGGCAGCTCCTTCCGGCTTGCAGATATTTACCAAACTTTTAATTGAGGACCCCGCGTCGACGAGTGTGTCCTTTGTCTGGAACTGAAAATAGCGAAGTCGAGATGGGCCCATTGCCGGAGCAAGTTGATCAATGATTCAACAATTCGAAATATATGTCAGAGCATGTTTCAGCAATAGAAATTGAAGTTTTCTTTCCTGCTATGTTCTGTACTGATTTGCAATATAAGAAGAATGTGACGGTCAACGTAAGTTTACGGCTCTCTGCTATTGCGCAGAAGATCACGGTTAAGAAAAATTGATAGAACTAACTTTTCGATAATTTCCAGCCACACCCGATGGCGAAAATGAGCCTTCAGCAACGAACGTTGTAGATGAAAAAATTGTGCCAATGTCACCACTGCAAGATGTCATCATTAGGATAAATTAAGCTACGAAAAGTTACAAGCTGAAACTGCGATTTTTACGAAAACACTTGCACACACCTTGCGAGCGAAGGTCATGTTCATCGACGGTACAGCGGTTAAAGGAGCTGTGCAACGATTTTAACGTTGAAAGAATAGGCATCTTCTACTTTTGACATTGTTCACCTTGTCAGAAAGGACAAAAACACACCTCCTTCCTTCGAAATGTTGCAATTCCGCCGCTTAATCGCGAGGCAAAAATTAGAATATTCCCCGACCTGCAGCCGCGAGCGGCACCTGCAGCGGCTGGGTCTTGTAGAAAGATAGCAAGTTGTGCGAATACCAGCTCGATAAAAGGTAACTTTTCTATAAGTCTTGTCGCTCCAACATAAATATAAATGCGTCAAAAGCCTGATATCATCGACAAAACTTTTATTATACGAAGTTTTAGTGGCGCTATCTATCCTAGGTCCACAAAACCGGCAGCTCTATCTCTTACCGCGAACAGCCGGCAGAAGCCGGAGGGGGAGGGGGACAGAGCCGGACGGGTATGGCCGGACCCGGATGAGACTTTCCTCCTTTCACCATATTGCCGCGAGCGCAGCTGACAAAGCAGGCAGCGCGCTCGTGGCCTAACGGTTATCGCGCGTGCCTCCCACGCGAAAAGCCAGGGTTCGATCCCTGGGAGCGACGCATCTTTTGTTATTCCTGCAATCTAGTTTTCTGGTAAATTCGAGAATCCTGTTGCGTGTTCGAGGTCCGAATGCTCTACGCGTCGAACATTCTAAGCTGATTATTCCAGAAGCTTACGCATGTAAGTACATAAGGGGCTCCGCGTGGCGAACCGGAGTCAGTTTCGCCCCAGCGCTCGACTCTGCTGTCTCGCCGACTTCGACGCTCGCGACCCTTTGTTATTATTTTCTATTGCCCTTTTGTTTTCGGCACAAGTTCGCCACATTAGACGTTTATTTCTTCCTGTTTATTTATTGTTATTCTGGTCACCACCCGTGACATTCTGGTGGAGGTGCTGGGTACCGTATGTCCGTGCAGCGCACCCCTCCGAGTTCCCGCAGTACGAGTCCGAACCCAAGCTCCCGAGGACCCAACGAAGACACCACCGAGACCCGAGTAAGCCGCCGCATCCAGGGCCTAGACCCGGAATACGGACTGCTGCCAACCAAGAGCAAGGAAACAAGGAGGACGACGATGGCCAACCAGTCGGAGACCCCGGCCGCTCCTGCCGTCGTTTACCTGCCCGTCGTACCGCGGACGGCTACTCCATTCCACGGCGAGCAGTACGAAGACGTCGAAGACTGGATTGACCAGTATGAACGCGTTGCCCACCACAATAGCTGGACCGACGAGCAGCGCCTGCACAATGTCTATTTTTCGCTTGAGGGGACCGCCAAGCACTGGTACGAGAATCATGAGTCCTCTTTGACGTCGTGGGACATTTTCAAGGCCAAACTCAAGGCTACATTCATCAACCACCACCGCCGAGAGAGAGCCGAGGACCTACTGCGAACCAGAACGCAGGGCCCCAACGAGAGTGTCACCGGCTTCGTAGAGGACGTTCTGCGCCTGAGCGCCCGCGCCGACCCTCGGGCTACAGAAGAGAAGAAGCTACGAATCCTCATGCGGGGCGTGAGAGAAAACATCTTTGGTGGCCTTGTCCGCAGCCCTCCGACAACTGTCGAAGATTTTGTCGCCGAGGCAACGAACATCGAGCGTGCCCTGCAAGTTCGAGCCAGCCACTACAACCGACTCGCCGACACGCCTGTTGCTTCGACGCTGGCATCTTCCCGATTCGACGAGGGCCGCATCTGCGCTGACAACCTTCGTGAAATTGTCCGGGACATCGTCCGGGAAGAGCTCCGGAAAATTCTACCCGACACTGATCGCCCCGCCTCGATCTCCATCGCCGAGGTCGTGCGGGAAGAAGTGCATCGGGCGCTCCAACCAGAGGTTCCCGTCACCACGGCGGCACCGGAGGAACCGACGTTGAGCTACGCTGCCATGGCCCGACGACCGCCGCAAGCTCCCCGCCAAGCCACGGCGCCACCCCGAAGAGACGCCCCAACGCCGCAGTACCCCCGACGACAGGAAGATCAGGCGCACGTTCACCCAGACCGACCTGCGCCGAGGAAGACAGACGTCTGGAGGACGGCCGACCGACGCCCGCTGTGTTACCACTGCGGGGAAGCTGACCATGTGTACCGCCGATGCCCATACCGACGACTCGGGCTGCGCGGATTCCATCCAAACGACCCGCGCCCCCGTTATGGTGAACGACCTCGGGAGATCGACGAGTACTTGCGACGACCTCAGTCCCCCGAGCCTGCGTCCCGCCGAGAGTTCCGGTCGCCGTCGCCGCGACGTCCCTCGGGCTACAGAAGAGAAGAAGCTACGAATCCTCATGCGGGGCGTGAGAGAAAACATCTTTGGTGGCCTTGTCCGCAGCCCTCCGACAACTGTCGAAGATTTTGTCGCCGAGGCAACGAACATCGAGCGTGCCCTGCAAGCCCGAGCCAGCCACTACAACCGACTCGCCGACACGCCTGTTGCTTCGACGCTGGCATCTTCCCGATTCGACGAGGGCCGCATCTGCGCTGACAACCTTCGTGAAATTTTCCGGGACATCTTCAGGGAAGAGCTCCGGAAAATTCTACCCGACACTGATCGCCCCGCCTCGATCTCCATCGCCGAGGTCGTGCGGGAAGAAGTGCATCGGGCGCTCTAACCAGAGGTTTCCGTCACCACGGCGGCACCGGAGGAACCGACGTTGAGCTACGCTGCCATGGCCCGACGACCGCCGCAAGCTCCCCGCCAAGCCACGGCGCCACCCCGAAGAGACGCCCCAACGCCGCAGTACCCCCGACGACAGGAAGATCAGGCGCACGTTCACCCAGACCGACCGGCGCCGAGGAAGACAGACGTCTGGAGGACGGCCGACCGACGCCCGCTGTGTTACCACTGCGGGGAAGCTGACCATGTGTACCGCCGAAGCCCATACCGACGACTCGGGCTGCGCGGATTCCATCCAAACGACCCGCGCCCCCGTTATGGTGAACGACCTCGGGAGATCGACGAGTACTTGCGACGACCTCAGTCCCCCGAGCCAGCGTCCCGCCGAGAGTTCCGGTCGCCGTCGCCACGACGTCCAGCTTCGCCGATGCACCGACCCCGACGTGAAAGCCTGTCGCCCCTCGCTCCTCGCCGGGGAAACTAGGCGCGGCAACCCCTGGAGGTGGAGTTGCCGAAGACGACCGACGCCAAGATCCTCCACGAACGTCGGAGGGCCCCCACTCGAACGCTACCAGAGACCGAAACGACGCCCCTGCAACGGTGTCCGATAACCTAAACGTCGTCATCGACGGCCACGACGCATCAGCACTCGTGGACACCGGAGCAGACTACTCAGTCTTGAGTGGGAGGCTCTCCCGCCGCCTTCGAAAAGTCATGACGCCGTGAGATGGACCACAAATAAGAACCGCCGGAGGACACCTCATCACACCAGTCGGGAGATGCACTGCTCGCGTCGAGATCCACGGTGAGACGTGCCCTGTCAAGTTCGTCGTTCTGCAAGACTGTTCGAGGGACGTTATCCTCGGAATGGACTTTCTCTGCGAGTATGGCGCCGTCATCGACCTCGGGGCAAACCAGTTGACGCTGCGAAAGCCTGTCCTGCCCCCGGTGGAGGCCAACACGACGTCATCCGCAATCCGAGTTATAGCCGACCATGTGAATCTGCCGCCGCGGTCGAGTGTTTTCGTCACCGTCATAACCGACGCAGCCATGCACGGTGAAGCTCTTCTGGAAGGCAGCGTTCAACTGCTCCTTGAAAAAGGAATTGGCGTCGCACGAGGCGTAACGGATCTTCAAGAAGGACGAACAACTGTTCTCGTGACAAACTTTCGAGAGGAACCGCAGCACCTAACGAAGGGTACCACCATGGGCTACGTCGAGGAGCTTCAGACGCCAGCCGTGGTCACCGCAGTCTCAGAGGAAACCTCGTCGCCACAGCAGAAGAGCACGACGCCGCCGGCGCTCGACATCGACCCCGAGCTCCCAGCTTCGAAGCGCCGGCAACTGGTTGATCTCCTCGCCGAATACAGTGACTGGTTTGCCACGACATCGAAAGTTCGCCAAACACCAATGGCGAAACATCGCATTATTACCGACGACGACGCACTCCCTGTTCACCAGTCGCCGTATCGAGTCTCCTTAAAGGAAAGGAAAGTGATTCAAGATCAAGTCCAGGAGATGCTCGACGACGACATCATTCAACCCTCAAGAAGTCCATGGGCGTCCCCGGTCGTACTTGTAAAGAAGAAGGACGGAACCCTGCGGTTCTGCGTGGACTATCGTCGACTGAACGCTGTGACGAAGAAGGACGTCTATCCGCTCCCTCGCATCGACGATACGTTAGACCGATTGCGCCACTCCCGATATTTTTCGTCGATGGACTTGAAGAGCGGTTACTGGCAGATTGAAGTCGACGAACGTGACCGGGAGAAAACTGCCTTCGTCACTCCCGACGGTCTGTACGAATTCAAAGTGATGCCTTTCGGACTTTGTACGGCACAAGCCACCTTCCAGCGCGTCATGGACACCGTGCTGGCAGGCCTGAAATGGCAGAGCTGCCTCGTCTACCTGGACGATGTCGTGGTATTCTCACGAGATTTCGACGAACACCTCAGACGACTTCGAGCCGTGCTTCAAGCCATCAAGACCGCCGGCCTGTCACTCAAGCCAACAAAGTGTCGGTTCGCCTATGGGCAACTAAAGTTCCTTGGCCACGTCGTGAACAACAAAGGCGTTCTACCTGACCCCGAGAAGACCCGCGCCGTAGCTGCATTTACGCCGCCGGCTGACAAGAGGGCCGTGAGAAGATTTCTCGGACTCTGTGCCTACTACAGGCGCAGAGACTTCGCCAAGCTGTCCGCACCGCTGACACACCTCACGAAGGACGTCGTTAAGTTCGAGTGGACAGAAGAACACCAGAGGTCATTCGACGAGCTCAAACGAAGACTCCTGACGCCCCCGATTCTTGGCCATTTCGACCAGTTTGCTGAAACCGAGATCCACACCGACGCCAGTAACACCGGACTGGGTGCGGTACTAGTCCAAATGCAGGACGGCGCAGAGCGAGTCATCGCATACGCAAGTCGGGCGCTGTCTAACGCGGAGAGGAACTATTCAACTACTGAAAAGGAGTGCCTCGCTGTCGTCTGGGCAATAACAAAGTTTCGCCCATATTTGCATGGAAGTCCTTTTCGCGTGGTCACAGACCACCACTCGCTCTGCTGGCTGGCGAATCTGAAGGACCCTTCCGGACGCCTCGTCCGGTGGAGCCTACGACTGCAGGAGTTCGACATGACCGTGGTGTACAAGACCGGCCGGAAGCACAATGACGCCGACTGCCTGTCAAGGGCCCCAGTCGAGGCCACTCCTGCCTGCACCAAAGAGGACGACGATGAGTGTTTCCTCGGCGCTCTGGATGTCAGCGACATGGCAGCACTCCAACGCGATGACCCTGAGCTGCGAGCACTCATCGAGCACCTAGAGGGACAAGGAAGTGCCGTTCCCCGCAGTTTTGTACGGACACTGCCAACCTTCTCCCTCCGACGAGGTGTGCTCTCCAAGGAGAACTTCAGCGACAACAACACGGCGTGGCTGTTGGTGGTCCCTTCCAGTCTTCGAGAAGAAATTTTTCAAGCCTGCCACGATGACCCGACGGCGGGACACCTTGGCTACAGCAGAACTCTCGCCAGGATACGCGAAAAATACTACTGGCCCAAGCTCGCGAAGACAGTGCACCACTACACCCGATCTTGCCCCGAGTGTCAACGACGGAAAAAACCACCGACAAGACCGGCAGGACTTCTTCAGCCTATTGCGCCGCCATCTGCCCCGTTCCAGCAAATTGGACTGGACTTACTTGGGCCATTCCCACCATCGACGCAAGGGAACCGATGGATAATCGTCGCAACCGATTATCTCACGCGGTACGCCGAAACGAAAGCCCTTCCTTCAGGGACTGCCGTGGAAGTTGCCAAGTTTTTCATTGAGTCCATCGTCCTCCGGCACGGCGCTCCAGAAGTTCTGATTACAGATCGCGGATCATCGTTCATGGCACAGCTGACCCAAGAATTCCTCCGACTCAGTCACACCAGCCATCGTCGTACAACTGCGTACCACCCGCAGACCAACGGGCTGACGGAGCGACTCAACAAGGACAATCGCTGACATGATCTCTATGTACGTCGACGTAGAGCACAAGACGTGGGACGAGGTGTTGCCCTACGTCACGTTCGCCTACAATACGGCGGTTCAAGAGACCACTGGATTCACACCCTTCCAGTTGGTACATGGTCGGAAAGTAACGACCATGCTGGACGCGATGCTGCCCCATGAGCCAGCTGACAGTAAGAGCGACGACGCCCAGGTGGCTGCTCAACGGGCCGAAGAAGTCCGCCAGCTCGCCCGACTCCTGATTCAAGACCAGCAACGCGTCGACGCCGGCCGCTACAACCTTCGTCGCAGGGACGTCCACTTCCAGCCCGGAGACAGGGTGTGGGTGTGGACGCCCATCCGTCGCCGCGGCCTCAGTGAGAAATTGCTGAAACGATACTTTGGACCGTACAAGGTACTTCGTCGCCTCGCGGAGCTGAACTACGAGGTGATGTCCGACGGAACAAGAACATCATCACGCCGCCCACCACGGCCTGAAGTCGTCCACGTTCGTGCGCCTGAAGCCGTACTACGCTCGATAGGACTGTGCACCTTATGCCTTCCTAATGACTCTTTAGTTTACCGTCCTTTTTATTTGCTTTGTTTTGTTTTGTGTTGCATCGGGGCGATGCACTTTTTAAAGGGGGAATAATGCCGCGAGCGCAGCTGACCAAGCAGGCAGCGCGCTCGTGGCCTAACGGTTATCGCGCGTGCCTCCCACGCGAAAAGCCAGGGTTCGATCCCTGGGAGCGACGCATCTTTTGTTATTCCTGCAATCTAGTTTTCTGGTAAATTCGAGAATCCTGTTGCGTGTTCGAGGGGCTCCGCGTGGCGAACCGGAGTCAGTTTCGCCCCAGCGCTCGACTCTTCTGTCTCGCCGACTTCGACGCTCGCGACGCTTTGTCATTATTTTCTATTCCCCTTTTGTTTTCGGCACAAGTTCGCCACATTAAACGTTTATTTCTTCCTGTTTATTTATTGTTATTCTGGTCACCACCCGTGACAATATTGTTTGTTCGCGCTGCGCCCGCCAGCACGTGGTCACGCGGTCGCGAGCGGATGAGTTCTCGCTGCTCACTGATGGCTCTAAAGAGAGAGCTTCACCGGAACCTTGCGCAAACCCCATTGACGTCACAGCGCACGTGACTCGGAAGATGGTGAAGGAGTTAAGAGGTGCCGAAAACCTCAATCTTTGTCAATTTTTAAAATAAAAACTAGGGCATGCAGGCAAAAGCGGTTTTTTGTTCTTTACTTCAGAAAAGTCGAGACACCAACTCCCAAATTATTTAAGCAAAACATTGAAACTGTTGCACAGCTCCTTTAAGTTCGCTCCACACTCTATTCAGGAAATGTTCCGAGCGCACTAGAGAGGATGGCGTCGAAAAAAAAAGTATTTTTTGTTTAGGAACGCAACCCACTGCCGCCCGAGGTTTTGGTCACTTAGAAAGCAATGGAGTTTGAAGACATTGCCACCGCAGTTCTCGAGTCGGATTCCGTTCGCGATACAAGTGTCCTCCGATTATATTCGGCGCTTGCGGTTGTTATTCGTGCAGCCTATTACCAAACAATGGTGTCCCGATGACCAGAAACTTGTCGTCATTGAATGCGCTAGCTATAGTTAAATTTGGGAGTAAAGCAATTGAGGAAACAGCGAAGGAAGCGAGCGAACTCTGAGGAACACACGCGTCTAAAAGGTTCATCGAAGTCTTCCGCTCGTTTCTAACACACCAGCAAGAAGGAAAGCGCCTGTAGCCCTTTCTTCTTTTTTTCTCTCGCCCTCTTTCAGTAAAACGGTCTAAAGGGACCTTAATCACGCGGCTTTATATGTATCGATCAAATCCGAGCAACGCCGCGCCGCGCGGAAGTGACGTAGGAACGCCAGCGCCGGTTGGTATGGCCACGACCGCGCGGTACCGCTCGGCGCCCGTTTTCATCGCTCATGTGCCCCCTGCTTCCGAACACTGAAAGGAACAATCAGCAATCATTGCAAAACATTTTTTTTTTTTTCAATTAGCGCTGGCATTAATTATTTCTCCCAATACACCAGTTATCACATGCTCAAAATAACGTACCTCTTGTCCAGCGTGTTTTTTTTTTTCAACATATTTGGAAAAAGCAACCCTAAACAAAAGCGTCGCTTTATTCCAAAGGTTGGTCTAAACCAGTGTTGACGCTAACGCGTTACAAGCAACAGTGTTACCGGTGACGCGTTACGTTTTTTTAGTAATTTAGTTACGCACTCGTTACATTTTTAAAACAGTAATGTGCCACGTACTTACGTTACTTATGTCAAGTAACGGGTAACGTATAGTTACGTTACGCGTTTTATCTTCTTCCCAAAGCATGAAAAAATTACACTTACATTTTTTTTTTCGTGTTTCTCTAGTTCGTTTTACCTTAACCCCAGATGCAGCCGACGCCACGAGCTCATGGAACCAATCGGACAGCGTCAAAAGGGCACCATCATGGTGTTAATCATGTTTCTGTTCGTGTTCAATCATCGCTGAACCAATCATGAACAAAAAAAGTTCAGTGACTTGCGCTCTTGGCGCTGCTTGATTGATCCTATACGTCGGCTGCGTCTGGATTTTCGCTGAAATGAGGCACGGGCGCCAAATATTGCCCTCATTCCCCATACCTTCAAAATTTTGTTTCCCCACGCAAAAAGTTTCAAGTTAGCAGAAACCCCAACGCCCACGCCCGTTGTGCCAATGTCGAAAGACGCGTCCGCCAAAAAAAAAATACGCTGTTGCCGCCAATTTATAAATAAAAAGTATCGGGAAAGTAACGTGCGTTACTTTTACCGGTAACGGTAACGCGTTCCATTTATTTTAAGATAACGTAAATCGGTAACACGTTCCTTTATTTTGCGAGTTACGAGTGAAGGCTCGTTCACACAGTTGCATTCGAGTGCGACTGCAACCATTTGCGCCTTGTTAAGACTGCTTCCGTCGAGCTGTTGCTATGGCGACACTTACGACGAGCCAATGGGGAGGCGCTGTGCTGCCCGACGCAACGCAACGCAACGCGGTCCACGCAAATGTGTGAATCAGCCTTACAGTCTGGTTCACACACTTGCGTGAGTACGAACGAGTGCGACTGCAACGGCTTGAGCCGTTATTTTTTTTACGAATTGCTGTGGCAACGGGGCGGTTGTTAGCGGCCCAAAACCCCGTCGCCACAGCAACCCGTAAAAGAATGAACGTCGCAAGCCGTTGCAGCCGCACTCACGCAAGTGTTTGAAACGCCCTTCACGCATTTCATTACTTTCTTCTTAACGCCTACAACACTGGTTTGAACTAAACAGTTCTTTATTGGATTTTTACTTTCTAAAGACATTGTGATATCACCAGACAGTGTGACGACTCAAGGAAGCCTGGGAGTCGTGATCCTGCCAAGTGTAACATTTTCTCCGAGGCTGTCAACAAAGAGAAGGAAGTACATCGAAACGAATATCGCCAAGGCCATTCTCAGACAAGTACTTATCTCACAATTTATATGATCAAATTGACACAAGACTTAGACATGCCTATCTATTAAAGACAAATTCCTCTTTTACGTTTTACTTTATCTGAAACACTTAAAATGATGCTGAGCCAAACATTTCAGTGCCTATAATACTTGACGCACGATCTTTACACGAGCCAGCAGCTACCGGTGTGCCCGGGCACACGCAACGAAATTGACGTCATAATCCCCCATTTACTCTTAAGATGACAGTGAAATTTGTGGGCTCCGGGGAAAAGGAGAATAATGACAAGCTTTTCATCTCCACAGTGGGGTCTGGAATAAGCGGTAAGCGATCAATGGGTCTAACAAGCAAGTAGCTTTTACTTGTGGAGATGAAAAGTCAGTCTTTATTCTCCTTTAGCCCGGAGTCCATACATTTCGCTGTCGTCTTAAGCGGGAATGGGGGACTATGACTGTCAATTTCGTTGCGTATGCTCGCGCGCACCAGCGGCTGCTGGCTCGTGGAAAGAACGTGCGCCGATTATTATGGGCATTAAATTGTTTGGTTCGGTATCCCTTTAAAGGAATACTGAACCAAACAAATCAGTGTCCATAATAATTTTTATTTGTGACTGCAGCGAACGCGAGAAGCACGAGGTTTCTGTTTTTAAACGTTTTTGCGCAGAATAATCACTCGCACTAAAAACGCACGTCTGAAAGCCAGGAGCGCTGAAGAGCTCGCGCTTGTAGCTTTTTAAGGGTGAACAGAGCACAACTTACGACGACGTCACCTGAGCGCTTCCTATGGAAGAGCCTGCTCCCGGCCGAGGGCTAGAGTTCCTGTGTAGGCTCCCTAGGGGAGCCAGAGTTGGGCGTCTATTTTCCACGTGCCGCCGCGCCACTATTCGCCGAGATCCGATCACCTGAGAAGCAAGATCAGCATGCCGTGTAGGAAAGACGGCGCTACGGAGATGAACGTGCACCTCCAAAGGAACGCTACCGAGAGCCTAGTTTTAGCGCCGCCTAGTGAGAGGTGTTCTCACTAGACACCACAAGATGTCGGTCCTCCTGTACTTAAACTCCATTGAAGTAATCACTAGCGCCTATTCTAATTACCACGAGCAAATGTGAGGCCGACACTGCCACTTAAAGCCGACGACCCTCCCACGGTGGTCCAGGGACGCGTCTTTCCGCTGCGTCGTTTGCTTTCTGCTCTCGCGCGCAGCCAACACCATCTGGTGCAGCAAGGAAAAGATGAAAAAAATACCGAGTTCCAGGCCCCGCCACGAGGCGTGGCTGAAACGAGGCCCTTCGGGAGGTGCGTGCTAGAGGGTCACCAGATAAAGTGGTGGAGTGGTCGTAAGTATATGAACAGAGTATAAACCCCACGCTGAAAGAGGACGTCGAAGAAAACATCGCCTGCGTCCGCTCGTCGCCGGATCCGCCGCTCGACGGTGATCGTTCGGCCGGCCCAGTTTCACGTGTTCCCACTCCAAGAAGCTACGCTGCTTCAATTCTACTTGTCACTGAGAATGTCTTCTTCGCGGTTTGTATGTGCTCGGTGGTTGGATGACTCTCATAGAGCTGTCCTCGATCGTTACAGTGGCCGTAAAAGCGCAAGAGTCGATATCATCATCTTGCAACATTAAAAACTACCGTTACGCCACCATTTATGTCAACTTACAAACGAGCAGCAGCTCAAATATATCGACAAGATTAGAGCACGCAGGCGTACAAATCGTCTTATATTGCTGCATATCTACAAATTTATAAGCTCAACGAACAGAAAACCAAATTATCCTCGCGCAAGGCTGTGCCTTTATGTAAGCCTATCGGGAAGCTTCACGGTCGCAAACATGCCATTCTACGTACAAACCGGCAGCATCGAATACATCGTTTTTCCACACGCTTAGCTCTACGGTATCCAAAGCAATCAGGCCACTGTCAGAACTCTGGTCCATGGGCTGTGACCAGCCGTGGCTCTCAAACTGGTTTCAATTTCACACTCGTCATATTCAAACGAACACGCGATCGAAACATCGCGGTTCGCGCGCGAGCGACCTCACGCGATTTGCCCCAACGAGAACGAGTGCTTCTCAATCAATGAGAAAAGAGCCAGGTGTTTTATTGACGTTGTTACTATTTCGGTAATATATTGCGTTTTTGACTATGGGTATTATGCTGCACCGTTCAAGTCGGCATAAAACAATGAACAGGACGGCCACAAACGAGGAGACAAAGCATCTCAACGTCTCATAACCGATTAATATGACCAGGCTGCGTTTCATGATAAGAAATAGACCACTTTTGATTAAAACAAAGAAGATAAGAGTAACAAGAAAGCGCGAGCACGTGAGCTCGGGGATGCCGGTTATTCTGTAGTTGGAGGATAAATGGACGCAGGCGGCACGGAGCGGTCCTAGCCCTTCTTTCAACACACTGGTGCCGAAACCTGGGAAACTTAGAGGACACCGTTTCTACCGCACCACGAAATCGACGTCTATGGAGCGCCTGAAGAAAACACGCGCAGTCGTCCGCGCATCCGCAACTTGCACCCTGAGTCTGTTGGCCCATCTTCTGCGAGACACCTATCCTGACTCCACCTGATATGCAGGTCTACCTCGAATTTCTTGTTCAGAAAGTAACCCAACTCACGCACCTGGATGAACAGATCGGCAATTTACTCGACGATTAGGACCTGGAGAGCGGGGTTGTTGGCGCGCTAGAGAACAATATGAACGTTTGTCATGCCGCCACCCGAGTCTGTTGTGCTCTAGTGCGTGCCCGTAATGCCAGCAACATATCCCAAGCATTCTCACAGCCAAGTACTTCTGGCAACAGTACCACCATCGTTGACTAGAGTCAAGGCCGTCGCCGATGTTGGACAGCTAGCATACAAACCTGTTCGACAACTCTTGCGTACTGTTTTTTCGCCAAAGCTAAATATACCTTCCTTCTCTAATGCCTCGTTCACACTTGCGAACCGGCGGCCGGATCCGCGCGAATTCTAACGCCCGGCGACGAAAGCAGGCAGAATTTCCGGCGGAGAGCAAGATCACTCTGGGACCAATTTTGAACGCCGGAAACAAGTTTTCTCTCGCCGCAAGCCATTCAGAACGCACGGGGGAAGTGGCGCTTGCTGACGTCAGATCCCCGCTGACGAGCTGGGACGATGGCGACGCGGGCAAGGAGGAGGTTTGGAGCTCTCGTCAGCTCTCGTCTGTTCGGGAAACTGCGAGACGCTGGCGCCGCGCACTCCGCAGGCGGTAACAAATGTGAACGGCCCAATTTTTTTTCGGCGAGCGAATCTAGTCGGCGGCGCGTGTGTATTTCGCAAGCTGTGAACGAGCCATTAAGCTTGCGGGACTGGCAGGAGTTTTGGCACCATTTTCGAAAACCATCAAAACCAACGTCGAACTTCCATGCATCGAAAAAATTAAATACCTCAAGACGTATCAAACCCGGCCAGCGAAGGCGATCGAATGGGTGAGACTCTCGGACGAGGGGTACGAGATTTCCATCAAAACTCTTCTTGAACGACTTGGGCGACACAACATACTGGTAGACGAGCATATTGAGGTGCCTCCCAAATGACCTCGCTGTGCTGTACAGAAAGAACATGAAGGAAACAGAGTCATTTAATGAATCGAGTGGGGGTCAGTCTGCTAGCAGTAGGCCAGGCACGCCAGACACTTGTACAATATTGGAATTTCCCTATTGCAAATATACCCTTCAGCCCTGATGTGTTATGGGACCCTCTCAGCGCTTCAAACCTGTTCAGCCCCTCAAACCCCTTCAGCCCGTCGAACCCATTCAGCCCAAACCCCCCTAGCCCTTCAACCCTTTAGACGTCCAAATGGCTGTGAACCATACATAAAGAATGCTGTTTAAAACGTTATTGGAAACTTATTTCAGACATTGAGTTTTACATGCATGATGTAGCTCAAAAGACGATTAGAACCAGCGTTTGCTCAATCCCGGGAGCAAGCAGCTATAGACGAAAGCGATCAGATCAAATGGGGACAACCATGTTCTTTGTCACAAAAAAAAAAGAATATATTTCAAAGTACTCAAGTATTCGCTGGGTAAATTCCTGATATACTGTAGTTCAATCAATAAAGCCTAGCAGGTGCACCACACGGATACATTACACTGTCAATAAGCACGTCCAGCGAAAACCACCACCACCACCACGTTTATCGAAAACCACCAACGCGCAACCAACATCAGCCAGCATTGAGAAATCCTGAGCACAGTCACGGTGTACTCCCTGATGCTGTCGCGGCGGCGTCTCCGGCGTCTCTTTCGCTCGCTGGATGTTTCTCAATCCGGACAGACAAAACGTCGCAAGAAACAGCCGGACAGCGGCTGGCATCTACCGTCTCAGGACTTACAGTGCCATGACCCAGGCACTACATGCGGTGGGACGCTGACCCCGACTGCCAGGTTTGCGGCGAGTGGGCCGACATTGGCCAACTCCTGGAATCCGCCGAACACGATGACGCTCTGGCGGTGCTGACAGCGGCTTACGCCGCACTTTGGTTCCCCTGCGGAACCAATGAAGAAACCGCACGGATCAAAACAGACCAAGGTGCGGGCCCTCAAAACCATGCTCAACTTCCTCGAGGAAACCGGTCTGCTCTAAAGTGCAGACATCCACGGCGGTAACAATGTTCAAGCGAACCGCCCACGAGCGGACAGAAAGTCGCTATGCCGGCCTCTTTCGCTTCCTCGCATATCTCTCTCCCGCTGACCTCTGGAGAACGGCGAGAAGGGTCTGGCTGGCCTTCCCCCCTCTCCCCAGCACCGGGCGGAGAGAAGCGCTGCACTATTTCGCCACGAGTCCACAACAAGGTTGGCTCGGAGTCGCGGTGGCTCTTCTCGCGGACGTATCGCGTTTGCCTCCCAACGCCGCTCGGCCGGCGCATCGTCCGTTCTGCGCATGGAGCGGTCGTCCACGTTCGCGTCCTTGGCGACCGGACACCCAGGCATTGCCAGACGGGCCATGAGCCCACACCCACGATTGCCTCTGTTCCCTTTTCCAACTGCATCGCCTACAAACACATACAAACATCGCAATTTCCAAAACTCGTCGTGGCCGCCCGATCCAAATATGGTTAAGCGGCTTCCCCGACGCCATATATCTTGAAGGTTTACGTGATCTCTACCACAAACCCATTAAAACGATTTTGATGGGCGTGTATGGTTTCGCGGATAGGATTGGAACAAGACCCCGCAGGCCTCTCAAAAAGCTATGACGGGGTTTGTACACCCTTTGGGAATTCTTAAAGGGTATGTCAGGCCTTTCAAAAACTTTGACGGACATCTCAAACGCATCAAACATCTTTGATGGATACGTCAAAACATTAAAAGTCCTGGTGGAGACCATAGACGGATTTTCAATAGGGTTTTTAGGATCCAAATAAAGAGCCGCGAGGAGAGCCTAGGGGAGCTTCAGTGGCTTTCACCGAAACTACCTCAAAAAGAAAAAAGGAGACCGCTGCCTGCAGTCACCCAGCAAGACTAGTCCTCGGCCCAAGCCCTGCAGACTGGGGCAATCTTGCCGGTAGTCGGGTCATGCCCACTTTGTAACAAAGTTGGGCAACCACCGCAGGACTGCGAAGCCAGCATCGCTTATGAAACAAAACTTAACAGATTCAGAGCTGCAAGGTGCTGTTTCAAGCGCGGGAAGATCAACCATCCGGCACGTAATTTCCGCACATCGACGCGACTGGAGTGTGAAACCTGCAGTGGGTATCACTCAACTCTCCTCTGCGACATGCAGCACTTCGCTCAAGACAGGTTAAGGAGAAGCTCCACTGCTGCCGGTGAATAACGTAGGGATTAGTCATTTTATTCAGACAGTCATGTCACCTGCACTCCTACTGGCAGCACGGTAGTTTCGTCGGTTTTGCTCCAAACCTCAAGGGCCTGGGCAACAGATGCCAATGAAAGTGTTGTATGCTGCCGTGGAAGCTGAAGTCGACCGCCCTGCTCCAGAAACGGTGAAGAACAACCTTTTTATTCGATCCTCTTCTTCTTCAGACTGCAAATGCGACAGTAGCGCCGCCACAACAGTTCCCCCCTTCAAGAATAAAAAGGAAATGCTATGTACAACATTAGAAACAAGAACACTAATATAAAACAAAATCCCGCTATCTTTGTGGTCTGGAGGTCTGTCTGGCAGACCGTCTTGGTTCCATGGCCACTGAACTGGGCGAACTGATGAGGGGACATCCCGGTGCCGGTTGTCAAAGCAATCACTTGTTGCAGACGGTTGTCCTGTCGAGTCTCTTCGACTAACTCTTGCTGCGATAGACACAAAGAAATGGCACAGACAACCTCGTCTTCCTGGGTCTCCCCGGGCGCATCAACAGGCATACGCGAAAAAGCATCTGCCACAAAGTTGTCTTATCCCTTCTTGAAGCCCATGGTGAAGCTGTATGCGAGCAAACGAGCATACCTTCTTGCAATCCTGAATGGTCGTTGGCCAGTCCCTTGCGAGCCCAACAGAGTCAACAGTGACTGGTGGTCGGTCTGCAGCGTAAAATGCCGACCCCACAAGAAAACGTGCCAGTGCACGCACGCCCACATACAGGCCAACGCCTCACGCTCTCCAGCGGAGTACTTCCGCTCCTGTGGCGTTAGGGTTCGAGAAGCAAAGGAGACGGTCACAAGGTCTCAATTTTTTCTTCTGCTGTAGAACAGCTCCAAGGCCGTCTGCTGAGGCGTCAGTTGTCACGACCACGGGCAGCTTAGGGACGAACATTTGGAGAGGCTCACAGGAAAGTAAGGACTTCAGTCTCTGCAAGCTGTCTTCCCGAGCAGCCGTTCAGCGGAAAGGTTCACCCTTGCGTAGTAGCTCACGTAGTGGTTCTGCCTGCTCTGCATACCGAGGGATGAACTTGGCGTAGTAGCCGACCATGCCCAGAAACGAACGTAGCATCGTGACGTCTGTAGGTGCTTGAGCCTTGACAATCGCGTCAACACAGCTTTGCATGGGTGACACTCCCCGCTCGCTGACAACATGCCCCAGAAATGACAGTTCCCGAACATTAAAGATGCACTTGTCGTTTAGCTTCAAGCCCGCTTCGCTGATGCGACGTAGAACTTCATGCAGATTCTTGAGGTGCTCCTCTTCGGTAGTTCCAAAAACAATGATGTCATTCAGGTAGCAGCGTATTTGTTGACATCCTTTCAGGATTGTAGTCATCATTTTCTGGAACGCAGCAGGAGCCGATGCCAACCCAAGACAAACCATGCTAAATCTGAAAAGTCTATCGTGGGTTATGAACGCCGTCAGGTCTCGGCTTTCCGGGCACAAAAGGACCTGATGGTACGCGCTCGATAGATCCAGGCGTGAGAGTACTTAGCTCCGACAAGTGCTTGTAGCAGTTCCTCAGTGTGAGGCAACGGAAAGCTATCAATTATGACGGCTTTGTTTACTTGCTTAAATCGCCACATAGTCGAACTTTCCCGTTCTTCTTTTTCACTGCCACGATCGGCGAGACCAACTCGGACGCACAAATTCTCTCGATGACGCCTGCTTGTAGAAGTCGCTGGAGCTCTTCGGAGACTTCGTCCCTGACAGAAAAAGGAAGTCTTCGCAGCTTGGCAGAAACGGGCTGAACTCCTTGATGCGTCTTCACCTTGTGAGCGAACCCCTTCGCGGTACTGAGGGCGCCGTCAAAAAGGTGAGCGAAGTCATCTACCAAGTTTCGAGGGAGTCCAGATGGTACGCACGTGGCTTTGAAACATTTCAGCGCGCTACCGCTGATCTCAAGGAACAAACAAGCGATGGCGTCGATGCCGAGTATGTCCGTACCGTTCGGGACAACGTGGAAGCGTACAGAAGCCTTACGCTCCTCTTAACCAACAGCAGCAACAAAGCAGCCTGCTACGGCGATCTTCTGCTGCGAAAAATCGAACAAACTTGTGGACGTACCTTGCAGCTGGTAAGCAGAACTGAAGTTTCTTTTGTACGTATCTTCCAACATTATGGAAACTGCTGACCCTCTGTCAACCAAGAATCATAGGGGTGGTCCTCCGACTTGAACTGAAATGTAGATATTGCTCTTCGGTTTATCGTACACGTGCAGAATACTAAGAACGTCTTCGTCAGAGCCATTCAAGCACGCAACTTCTTTGACAGTACCCCCTTTGCTAGTGTGACTGGTGGTACTTTTGCAAACAGCACGAAAATGTCCGACTTTCCCGCATCCAGCACATTTTTTTCGTCTTGTTTTGCATGTAGCGGAATTTGCAAGATGTCCCGACAACCCGCAGCAGTAACATTTCTTCGAAGTGGAAAATGAAGGTTCTCCCTGTGTACGCTGTGGTCGCTCGGCGTTCGGAGACTTAACGTCCACCTTCTGCACCGATGAAGACGATACGAGCTCTTTGGAGTACCGGACCGCTTCCTCGACCAGTCGGCCGATGGACGACGCCCGGTTCAGGGTTAGACTACTTCCTTCCAGTAGTAGACGCTCTAGTAACTGCTGGCTCATAGTCTTCGCCACCAGCTGATCTCGGATGAGCTCGTCCGCCAAGAGTCCGAACTCGCAGCTCGCCAACGAATACTTCGACAGATTCCCTCGGGTAGCTGCGCTCGCTGCCTGAAGCGGTGTTGTGCAACGACCACGTTCGAAGTTGCCTCGAAGTAGGTCTCCAGGGCCGCCAAAGCGACATCGTACTCGTCCGGCGAAGTCGGTGTCTTCGTGCCGGCAGTTGTTTTCTTCAGTGGTACCGGAGGATGCATCTCCGGAAGTGTGTAGAAGACTCTCTTTTTCTTGCTGGCGGCACCTGGCCATCAAGAAAGGAGCTGCGTCCTGACCTGGCACCCTTTCACCAAGTAAAAGAAGAACTTTCCACGAGTGAATACCTGCTGTTTCGGGGGATCGGATTGTTGTTCCTACCGCTCTTACTGCGAAGATTGTGGAACTAGCCCGCAAAGCTCACCCTGGAATAACAAGAACTAAACAGCGGGCTCGAGACACGTATTGGTGACCTGGAATGGACAGACACATTGAAACTGCTGTTAGGTCCTGCGCTGTTTGTCAAGCAGTTGACAAGTCTGCAAAACCCGTAGTACCTCCTCTAAATCCAGTTGCATTTCCGTCTGCTCCCTGAGAAAAAGTGGGAGTAGACATTATTGGGCCCTTTGCCAATGCCCCAAGCGACTGCCGATACGCTGTAGCACTAACAGACTATTTCAGCAAGTGGCCTGAAGTGTGTATGACGGCACTAGTGACGTCAAGAAAGATCATCTCGTTTTATGGGCAGTGTTTAGCCGGGAAGACTACCCTACTGAGCTTGTGAGTGATCATGGCCCTCAGTTCGTTTCTGCTGAGTTTGAAGCATTTTTGACAGAACGGGGAGTGCGACACACCTTCTCTTCATTGTACCGTCCCCAAAGTAATGGATAGATCGAACGTTTCAACCTTGTGTTCAAGAACTTTGTAGAAATCAGGGTCCAGGAGCAGCGTCCCCTAAAGAAAGCGGTGGTGGAGTACCTAGGAGTCTACCGCTGCCACAGGCGAGAAGCCGGAGTTCCTCTTGCATGAACGCCATCCAAAGACGAGGCTAAACATCATGGGGGGCCCGTCCAAGGATTTCTTCGATGAATCGAAAAAGAGTCTGGGAGAGCTGCGACAACGAGTGACTCAGTACCAGCAGAAGTTCAAGAAGTATACGGATGCTCGCCGGAGAGCCAGAGTCAGCGTGCTGAAACCTGGACATAGAGTACGGGTCAAGCAAACAGGACACATTCCAAAAGGTAGCCTCAGCTATTCTGCGCCCCTCAAGGTGGTGAAATACCTGGGGAAGAATGCCTACTGTCTAGAAGACGGGAAAGTGTGTAACAGGAAGCGGCTCGTCGTCATTCCACCAAGCACGAAGTCACCTCCTCAAGCTGACCTGGGCCGCATCCCATGGTTCTCGACACCATCAGCGACCCCATTATCAACCGCATCTTCGCCTTCTATGGTCGCGCAACCACAATCACCTCCAGCGACATTGTTGGAGACTGCGTTGCCGGCATCTTCATCGACCTCGCCGGCACCGGGATGTCCCCTCATCAGTTCACCCAGTTCAGTGGCCATGGAACCAAGACGGTCTGCCAGACAGACCTCCAGACCACAAAGATTGCGGGATTTTGTTTTATATTAGTGTTCTTGTTTCTAATGTTGTACATAACATTTCCTTTTTATACTTGAAGGGGGAACTGTTGTGGTGGCGCTACTGTCGCATTTGTAGTCTGAAGAAGAAGAGGATCGAAGAAAAAGGTTGTTCATCACCGGTACCGGAGCAGGGCGGTCGACTTCAGCTGCCACGACAGCATACAACAGAAAGCACATAGGGTTGAGTTCTTCTGGAAACCGGCAGTTAGCAAGCCTTCATAAGACAAGAAATGGCGGAGATACTGCAATGTCTAGTCATTGGCACTGAAGAGCTCACCGTCTACGTCTTTGAAAACACGAAACGGCCAAAATAGTATTGCAGCCGCCATGCGATTTTGACTCTTCAAAAAGAACACAGCCCAGTCAAGGTTAGAATTGAGGCACTTGGTGTTCCTGAACACTGTACCGTGACGACACCGCCCTCGACAGTGACCTTCAAAATCGTCTACATACAGAAGTGCTTATAGCGTCTGACGCCTCACCACCAAGTTCACAGAGTGACACGTGCTTATCGGCTACGACGTGTATTGGAAGGGGGTAATTTGACGAATTTGCCATTCAATACAAGAACTGACAGCTGCACATACCCTCTTCGGGTGGATGGTGAAGGGAAGCTTCAACTGTTCAACAGGCATTTGGATTTATACCTCTACAAAATGTTTTCCGTTTTCAGAAAATTTACTTACAAAGTCCTACACTACTGCCGCACTTCATCCCGCAGCTCCTGCGCCCACTCCCGTGTCAAATCGGTTAAAGCCGTGACGAACGCCACCGTAGTAAACATCTTTGACCTCATAGAGACGTACATCAACAAACGACATTGGTTCAGAAGAAGGACAGCATATGCACCACCGACTCCGACGCAAATACGTTCTCCCCGTCTGCTTCCCGTTTTGTGTCAAGCACGACTGACGCTTAAATGGCAGTCTTACCGAAAAGATGTCCAGCAAGTGTCAAGGTATGAGATGCGGTTTTCTGCTACTGGGTTTATTACTTGGTTCGATGGTGGGTACTCTCATCTACTCTAGACAACAGACTATCACCCAATCAGTCGTGGACACTGAACTCGATTGCGATTGCTTACCACATTAAATGTTCTGTCCCTGGTTCAAGAGTGACGTTGTGTTCTCTAGGGGAAACAACCTTCTGTGCTTTAGATCTTCGTGCAGTCCCAGGGCCCAGCGGCTCAAAGTTTCTCTAAAAAAGATCGTGATTTGTATAAACATTTATATGACTATGCGTGCTCTAAGGGGGGGGGGGGGGGGGGGACTAGAAGTCCGGGATGATCATGGAGTTAAAGAAAGACGAGAACGAGCAGGCTATACACGAGGACCGTCGACGTTCAACACCAGCCGTTCTGTACCGTCTTGCAACGGCTCAAAAGCGGACGACGGGGCACCTTTGGAAGCGGTAGAAAAGAAAATACTCTAGTTGCGCTCCGCACATCACAGTACCAATGCAAATGCCGACAACACTACATGTTGGTGACGTAGTAACCATAGAGGACGTAAGCACACCTCCTTTGCTTGGGAAACTTGGTCGTGTGTCGAGGATGCTTCTCAGCAGGGATGGTGTCACTCGAGCCTACATGTGTGCTTCGCCTTTCCCACGTTATAAATCTACGCCGCCCTGTTCCGCGTCTGTATCTGCCCGAGTCGGCTTGATCGCTTCCGGCTCCGTTCGTGGGGCGTGTTGAATAAAACAAAGATGATTGTAACAGGGGAGCACGAGCACGTAAGCTCCTGGACACTGGTTATTTTGTAGTTCGACGCAAGCGGCACGGAGCGATCCCAGTCTTTCTTCCAAAGACCCTTTGCAAACTGTGCTCGACACCTAATAGCTACTGCGCCTATTATGTGAGTCAGCCATTGCCTGGGCACGCACTCTGAGCACGTATTAGACACGAGTACTGTGTCATCGTTCGGCGAGCATCAGGGTCCAATCACACGCCTTGCTCCCCAAAAAATGGCAACCGCCAATGTTGCTTGATGAATATTTAAAAAGGGTTTATTCGTGTTAAAAAAAGTGAAAGCCGTTTACAACTCCCTGTAACGCCAAATTGGAGCGCAGCTCTTGAGGAGGAGGAGGGAAGGGTACTCAGAGGAGGGTATACTCCTCCTCCTGCTCCTCCTTGTCCTCCTCCTCCCCTCATTCTTCAATCTCCTCCGGGGGTGGTCACGTGACCTCGGGGGGAGGGGGTCACGCGACCTGGGGGGGTCACGTGACCTCAAGAGGGGTCACGTGACTCGGGGGGTCACGTGACCTCGGGGTGATCACGTGACATCGAGGGGGTCACGTGACCTGGAGGGTCACGTGAGACTTGGGGGGTCACGGGACCCCCCCCCAAGGTCACGTGACCCCGGGGGGAGGGGCTCGCGCGGTGAATTATGGGACATTTCCCATAATGCACCGCGCGGTTACGCCGACGGCGACGCCGCTCAAGCCGGAAACGGGCGCCTAAGAGCTGCGCTCTAAAAATAAATGTCCGCAATTCATCGGTGCTTTTTGTTACATGTTTCGTGTTTATACAGAACGAGTCGACCGAAACCCGTCTCGTCACGCATGAGAGAGGGGAGGCGCGAAAAATAGAGGTGTCTCCGCACGTGAGTGAAGCGATAATGTGAGAGGGTGGGATCACGTGTGCATTGGAGCTCCGGGCAAATTGAATAATTCGGATAGTTGGTGCGTCCAAAGAATAAACGCCTCAAACACAGGGACAGATAACAAGACGACACCGAGAGCTACTTGCAACTGGATTGCTTATTGAAAAGCACATTATTAAGGCGAAAGCCTTCTACTACGAGGAGTGACCAGAAAGTTTTGCAACTCGGCTATAACCAAGAGTCTGATAGTGAAGTCTTTATACCCGTTGGTTTGCTCATCTCTCTAGCCAAACATGTTCGTAATATTAAGACTTCCGTTTTCGCTCTTGGTCTGCACCAGTCAGTTAAACATGGCATCCTCCCCCGATTTCAACCTTGAGTACAGGAACGTGATAAAGTTTTGAGCCAAAAAGGGCCGCCAAGGCAATTTCCAGTAGAATGGTGAATGTGTATGGCGATGAATGCCCTTCATATGCTACAGTAACTTGTTGTTTCAATGAGCATAAACGCGGTCGTGTGGACGTGCAAGACGACCCAAGGTCAGGGTGGGCCAGCACTTCAACCGATTTTATCATTCTGCCCAAGCTGAGTGCCTCATCAGGAAGAATCGCCGAATTAAGGTGTCCGAAATTGATACATAATTGAACATTTTGTATGGCAGTGCTTTCACAATCATCCATGACGTTCTGGGTATGTCGAAGGTCTCGGCACGATGGGTGCCAAAGAATCTCTCTACGCAGGATCGACAGCCCCGCTACATTCGTCAAGGGAGCTTTTGAGCATCTACGAAAACGACCAAGAAGATTTTCCCGTCCGCCTTGTGGCTGGGAATGAGACGTAGCTTTACCAGTGGGACCCCGAAACAAAACAAGTCTATGCAGTGGAGGCATTCGGGGTCTTCCCCTCCAACAAAAATCAAGGCACGACGCTCGGGGGAGAGAGTGATGGCGACAGGTTTTTGAGACGCAAAAAGGATCCCACTGATTGCTTATCTGGAAAACAGCAGGACAATAACAGGCGAATACTACGCCAACGTTCTCCGCAAACTGCGTGTGGCCATCGTGGAAGAACGACGAGGATTGGTGACTAGAGGCATCCTCCTTCTGCATGATAACGCCCCCTTTTACGAGTCTCGCGTGACCCAGGCTGTCATTCGAGAGTGCGCTTTCGAGGAGCTTGACCACCCACCCTACAGTCCTGACCTGGCCCCGCTTCAGGTCAAGAGATCCAACGAGTCAAAAGATCCAATAGTGGATCTTTTGACTCGTTGGATCTTTTGACTCGTCAGACAGGAGTCAAAAGATCCAATGTGGGTCAAGAGGTCCAACGAGCCAAGAGATCCGCTGAGTCAAAAGATCCACGGCTAGTCAAGAGGTCCAACGAGTCAAAAGGTACAACGAGTCAGAAGGGCCAATAATGGATCATTTGACGCGTTGGATTTCTTGGCTCGGCAGACACGGGTCAAGAGATCCGTGGCTCAAAAGCTCCAACTACTCGAGAACCGCGGCTTCATATTGCAAAGGAGTCACGGAAAGCCCCTCAGCACTCCTCCCCTAGTCGCGGGGAAGCGTTGTACAATAAGGATCAGTAAACGATTTTTGACTATGTACCTTAGTTTTTGTTTTAAAAAAAAAGGTGAAACAGATTTAGGTTTGATGCGCCACTCAACTACGCACCGTTTTCCGGGTTTGCGGCCAGAAAACCGGCTCGAAGGGGCATCCGGAGACATTCAGTTTTGTGTCGCTGGCTATGAGAAGTGGGGAGGGAGCGCTTTTCTTCGCTTCGGGTCGATGGCGCCTCTAAACTTTGCGTAATAAAAGTTATGAATATGAGGCTTTTGACGTGACTGTTCACGTTTTCACGACAACATTTAAAAAATTAGCCTCACATCGAGCAGACACTTACTGAGCTCGCTAACTCAATACACTTTCAACCAGTTCACGTCACGCGCGTAGTTTTCATTGGCCAACACAAGAGGCTGCAGGACAGGAAAATAGTCCCCTCTCCTCTTCGCGAGTTCTCCGGACACTCGCAACATTTTAAAAGCTCAAAAGGTGTTCTTTTATTTATTTTTTACTCGTGCTAAAGTAAGCCAAACGAAAGTGACACGCACCAGATTCTTTGAACATTAAAATCATTTCACGGCCCATTTAGAGGGGTCATGAAACGTTATCGGGTTGGAACGTTCATGACCTCGCCGGTTCGTACTGGTCCCAGCCTGGCACAAGTATACTCGCACAGACCGCCACTGATTCAGAAACTAAATTGTCGCGGTAAAATTGTGAAATAGCGAACTTAAAAGTGGATTATTTCTTTCAGCCTTGCCTTTACGAAGCTGGATGACGTTATTGTGGAATCAAAATTACCAGACTGACGACAGTCGAGCTCGGCTCATGCATGGACTGGACACGAGAAATACGTGAACACTCGACTTTAGCTGATAACAATCAATGCCTCGGCGTACACTCGGGTAGTGGCTCGTGTCCAACCACTGCGGTGATGAGAATAGCCCAACTCTAACAATGTCTGAGCTCAGCACGCGTTCTTTACTTTGTCAACCCCAGCACGTGGAGAAGATTAACGTTAAAGGTATAGGGAGTATTCACTGGCGGCCATAGCTGTGTGCTCGGCTGCGGAGCGCGTGCTGAACGCGAGCTTCCACAGTTCTTTCGCCACGTGCATTCTACACCACCAAGATTGCCGGTCTTGGCAGCTTATTAATGCTAGCTCGTTCTGAGCATGCGCTCTAAACAGTGACCTCAAATATGGCGGCCAGTGAATACCTCCTATAGGATGGGCACCAGGCCACGTGGCCGCTTGTTCTGGCTTTGAGTTGAGGGGATGAACGATGCTCATATTTCTCGAATTTCATTTGCGACTGCCATTGCCTAGAAAGAATGACTAAGGCAAGTTTATTCAGTTATTAACGTTAGGGAGTGATTGCAAGTAGTATTTAGCAAGAGTAGAAAAATCGTTTCAAGGTTCTTTTAGGATTCGCCTTAGATGGCCACTTCGAAGAGAGGAACTCCCGATAATTCACTGGTTCTTTTCATGCAGGTAAGATATCGAACATGGCCAATCGGAAGGCAATATCAAGAAAAATAATTCAAAATAATACCTTAAAACATTTTTTTTAAAGGCGGGTTTATATTATGGTAAACTTTTCCTTTCTAATAAACTTTCAGATTCGATATAACATATATTGAAATTTAAATTAGCATTTAATTAGAGGTTGCTGTAATGGAACACGGCATGCAAGGTTCCAAATATGTCGCGAAAATGTGGAAGATACAATTTTTTTTCTTGGCTTTATTATGTGCGAATAAAATAATTCAGTGGGATAATAATAATAATAATAATATATTAATAATAATAATAATAATATTCTATATATTGGGTGCCCAAAAACAACCACATCGGTCTTCCCCTTGGTGCACCAACACAAACAATAAAACCAGCAAACAAACAAAACTCCCAAACACACATAAAGTTATGAGACAAATGTAAGATTATTCAAATGGCGACGGTACATTGTAACAGCTGCAGATATATCAAGTTGGGGTGGAGCGATGGCGTTTTTTAATGACTGAATCTGAGAGAGAGGTGAGGCATTGCACAGTTACTGAACATAGAAGCAAACAAAATGTCTGATTAGAGATGAAGGAACATAAAAGTTCACCCATTTAAGGAGTTGCAGAGAATCAAATGCATCATTAGCAACCTTGTGCAGAAAAACAGACTCGAAAAGATGTCCTGGTAGACAGTAGTGAAAGTGAAAACATTTAAAGTATATGTTCATAATTACAGTAAAAGCGCCTCTCAAAGTATCTATCGTAAACAATTCGGATAACCTTTTTCTGAACATTTTCGATTGTTAAAGCCTGTGTCTTAGATATCGAGTTTCATATGACAGAAGCAAACTCGAGTCGTGACCTCAATAGGGAATTAAAGAGGTGGATCAGTGAAAGGGGTTGTGTAAAATTACACGTCAAGCGAGATATTATTCCTAGTACTTTATAAGCACGGACAAAATTGACTAGGTGCCATACATTAAAAGGAGAACCAATATATAATTTCCGTGTTTATGCAAACAAAAAAAGAATATATATATATATATATATATATATATATATATATATAGCATTCCCGTTCTACCGTGGAATAGTTTTGCTCGCGCGGAAGAAGTTGTTTGCTCGCGTAGGATATGGGATGCAGCAATCCATCGTGCTCTTGCATCAGGACGGCGCCAACCGCGGTCTCTGACACATCCGTTCGCACGACAAACTCCTTGGTGATATCGGGTGCTCGCAACACAGGTCTAGCGGAGAGAGCGACTTTTAACATATTGAAGGCCTCTTCTCTTTCGTCTGTCCAATGTACCTTGTTGGGCTCTCTTTTCCTTGTCATTTCCACTAAGGGTTGGGCGATCTGAGCATATCCTGGTACGAACTGCCTGTAATAATTTGCCAGGCCCAAGAATGATCGGACCTGCTTCTTCGTCTGTGGCTTTTGCGCCTTTATGACCTGCTCTAGTGTGCGCAGCAAAGGTCGAATCTCTCCTTTCTCAAGCTCGTGGCCCAAGAACGTGATCTTTTTGCATGCCGATTTCGCACTTGCTGGGCTTGATTGTTAAGCCTGCCTGCCGAACTTGCTCCAACAAACAATGCAGCGTCGTCAGGTGCTCTGACCAAGTATCGGTGGCAACGAGAACATCGTCGATATAGTGTTGCACATGTGGGATCCCGTTCAAGAGTTCTCTCATGAGTCTTGTGAAGACTACTGAAGCGATCTTGAATCCAAAAGGCAAGTATTTGAACTGGTACAAGCCCGAGGATGTTGAAAACGCCGTAACTGGCTTGAATTCTTCCGTCAACGGTATTTGCCAGTAGCCTTTAACTAGGTCAAACTTGGAGAAGTATCTCTTCTTCCCCACTTCCGCAAACACATCATCTGTGTGGGGCATGGGTTTTGCGTCCCCTACCAAGATGTTGTTGAGGCGACGAAAGTCGACGCATATGCGGAAGGTGTTGTCTGGCTTCCGCACTAGAATAAGTGGAAACCTGTATGGGGATTTTGACTTTTCAATGATTCCTCCTCGCAACATCATCTGTACTTCCTTTTCGATCGTCTCCCTCGTGGCTAGGGGCACGGGATGCTGCAGTGTTTGGAGCGGCACTTCGCTTGTGAGTTGAAGTTGGCAATCAAGGATGTTTGTCTTCCCGGGCAGGTCTGAAAAGACATCATCGTACCCCTTCAAAAGGGCCCTCAGCTCATCTTTCTCTTCTTTTGAGAGATCCTGGCTAAACATGACATTCTTGGCTCCTTGTGTTTTTTGAAGCGACAGGCCTGATAGTAAGCCGTCCTTGTCGTCTTCTACGGCGAAAATGGCCGATGTCTAGGGTTGAGGCTGTTCTTGCTTTCTCCGCTCTTCGTACCGCTTGAGTAGGTTGATATGGAAGAGCGTGCCCAGAACACATGCAGAGAGGTGGTCGAGCAGAAAAGGGTTCGTATCGCGGCAGTTTTGATAGACCCTTCTACACGTGCGCACGCTTCGTCAAAACGTGAATGCCGCCGAAACCAGCCCCTGCGACTCGGCACTCGGAATCAGAAGATAACAATCTCCCTAACATCATCGGGGAGGCCATCGCAGGTCATACCAGAACTCTTCGCCAGGCTTTGCAAAGGATCGCCAGACTATGTTTGAGGCGCTACGCCAGGAAAGAGCGACCATGCAAGAAGGTCTGGTCGCCGCCCTCCAGCAACTCTTCCCCCGAGTACCTCCGGGGCAAATCAACCCCGACACCACCCAGGGACCGTCAGGACTCGCAATGGGTGCGGCCTTCGCCCCATCCCAGCCGGTCCCCCCAGCCACCTACCCCCCGGCACAACCAGTATCCAGTGGATACACTCTACAGTCCGCCCTCGGCGGCTATGACGCAGCTCCGGCTGCACAGGCGGCAGCCTTCGGCCAGCCCCCCCCCCCCCCCCCAGCCACCGTTCCAGACCACCTACAGCGCTCCGCACCCCTTCCCGGTCCCGACTCCAGTCGACATCCCAGCGTACGGACCACAGGCACCTAAGCAACGTATCTTCACAGTGCATGACCTCCCCACACGACGAGACCTCGGGGAGGCCTTTGTGCATGTCCAGAACGCAAACAGGAGCTCTCGGCTCCTGTCACGTCGAGACATCAATGAGCTCCAACTCTTGGAGCCGTACCTGGAGGTGTGGGATAGCTACCCCCCCCCCTTACCCCACAAAACAAGCTCCGAGTCTTCGACAGAGTACACCTACTCTATCACGTGGCCACCTCCGAGACCGAGAGCAGCACGCGCAACTAGAGGTGGTCGAGCAGCCAAAGGGTTTTAAAACAAAACCCTTTGGCTTTAAAAACCCTTTGGCTGCTCGACCACCTCTGGTTGCGCGTGCTGCTCTCGCCTCCTTATATACAGGCGGAGAGAGCCCCCCCCCCTGGCGGCGCCCCCTCATTGGTCAGTAAGGGACCAGAGTGCGTGTGAGGCGTGAGGGGGCGTCGGCAGGGTTGGTGCACGTCGGCACCCAGCGGGTCCACAGACACTTTATTACAAAAAGTACAGAAATTACAGTTGCCAACTGCCATGGCAAAGTGCGGCCGTGTCCTCGTGTTACAACTGAGACAACGGCTTGGTTATCACACAAAATAATTGTCCCTGGGAGAGCTATGAGTGCTGCGACGATGAGGGCCTTGGCCTCTCTTATGTAGATGTCCGGGCTGGGGTCCGTGAGGATGGCAATGTTGCCGTGTCTTGTGGCTACGCCAAGTCCCGTGGTGCTGGCGTCTGCCGCAATGGTCTCTGTGGGTGTCGGGATGCGCCACGGCACGCGGTGAGGCAGAACTTGCCAGACTTGTTGCAGCGTCTCCACATACCCAGGAGGTAGTGACGTCGGTTGGTGTAGAAGTCGAAAGAGTGGCCCCAACATGTGGTAGTGGGAGCGGTATAAAGAAAAATAAAACACCAGATGCCCCACATACCGCTCCAGGGTCTCAAGGGCAAGGGCTGTTGGAGTTGCTCCAAGATCTTTGTCAGGTCCCTTTTTCGTGGGGTGGTGTGGCCGATCATCCCGTCAGCGCCCTCCAGAAGGAAGCCCAAAAACTTGATGGTTTGTGTTGGCTCCGTGGTTGTGTCCTTGGGGTTTACTCGTAGGCCACAGTCACTGAGGTCTCGGAGGAAGTTGCGGGTCACTCTGGTCAAAAAGGTGGGATCGGGGTGGACGAGGAGAAAGTTGTCGAGGTGGCTCCACGCCCAAACCCCGATCGCGCGAAGGTGACGGGCGATGGCAGTTGCGAGCTGCTGCATTATGAAAGGCCCCGGGCGGAGCCCGAAGGGCAACCGTGTAAAACAAAAATACTCATTGTCAAGGCGAAATGTCGTGAGTTTTTGGCTCTTTTTGCTGAGGGAGAAATGGTAGTACGCCTCGGCCAAGTCTATTTTTGTGAAATAAGCGTACGTCCCACAGACATGCACATGCTTTTGCGTGTGTCCCAAATCGATGAGGTAGTTGTAACCTCCCTTAGTGCCAACAACCGGAAATGGACCTTTCCAAGCCATGAGCAGCTTTTTTTGGGTAGTCGGCAGCAAAAGCAGAGCTCGGTCACCAACTCGCTGTTGACGGTATTGGGACTTTTTGTCAAAATATTTCTTTTGTACCTGTTGCGCCTCAGCCAGATTCCTGTGGGCCAGCTCCATCGTCTCTTCAAGGCGATCACACATACCCGTAGGTAGTCTTGCTCTTGACCTCTTCGGTGAGACTGTCGTTTGTCCACAGCTCCTTCAGGATGGTCATAGGGCCTCGAATGTGCCTTCCGTATATCAACGTAAAAGGCGAAAACCCAGACTGCGCTGCGCTACCTCTCTGTAGGCGAACAAGAGGGGAGTGATATAGCGATCCCACTGTCGTGGCTTCTCTTGGCACATCTTTCGGAGCATTGTCTTCAGCGTCCCGTTAAACTTCTCCGCCATCTCGTTGCACATGGGATGATACGGCGTGGTGGTTAGCTGTTGTAAGGACAAGAGGCAGCCTACCTCTTTCATCAATGCTGATGTGAACATTGGAGCCTGGTCGCTAAGTATTTCCCGTGGTACTCCAACGCGCGAGAACATCTGGATCAAGCCCTCAGCCACGGTTTTGGAGTCCATCGATGGAAGCGCCACTGCATCGGGATATCTTGTAGCACAGTCAACCATGGTCAAAATGAAGCGGTTTTCCGTGACTGATGAGGGCGAGAAAGGTCCGATCAGGTCAATTGCGACGCGCTCGAATGGCGTTTCGATTATAGGCATCTTCCCAAGCGGCGCCTTTGCTATCTTCCCCTTGGGGGTCACTCTCTGGCAGCTGTCACAAGAATTCACAAATCGCTTGATTTGTGCTTGCACTCCTGGCCAAAAGAAAGCTTCCAGGACTCGATCTGTCGTCTTCTTGATACCCTGGTGGCCTGCCATTGTTCTTTCGTGAGCCACGTTCAGGATGTAGGGTCTCAGGTCTTGCGGTACCACCACCTGGTTGACCGATTTTCGAGATGTAAAGGACATACCGGCTGAAACAAAACCCCTTTCGATAGGTAAAACTCCGATGTATGGCCTCCATTCGAAGTCTGCATCTGCCCGACTTTGTTAAAGCATACTGCCAAAGTAGGGTCGAGTTTCTGACGCTAACTCAGATCGTCTCTCGAAACCTCCCTTCCCGCCGGTGCTATGCTAGGCACAACGTTTTCCTTGCTGGTGGTCTCTAGATCGGTGGGAACATTGTTTTCTTCGAGCTGCGTGCACCCAGTCTAAGTCTCCCCAGTAAAATCTGGTTCTCCTGGTAGTGAGCATCCTGGTATATTTCCAAGTACTACATCGTACAGTGGATTGTCCATTACCTTGGCTCGGACTGTGCCGCTGTAGTATGGACATGAGACCTGCACTTTAGCCTCTGGCAGTGTCTGACATGATCCGTCGACAAGGTATATTGGCCCTTCTGTGCCAGTGAAAGCTTCAGATGGCACCAATTGCCGTCTGACTACCACAGTATTGCTACGCGTGTCCCTGAGGACTACAATTGCTTTTCCATTCAACGTGCCTTCAGAGATTGGCATATCAGCCTTAACCCTGCCGACCACCTCCGGACGGTCTCGAACGACATTGCCCATTTGTGATTGGATTTCCCGGGTGTTGGAGCACTCTTGCGTACGCTGCTCTGCCTTTGGGCCCGTAGTAGAATGTGGCGCAAGGATACACAACACTTGCGGGTTCGGCTGGTTTTTCTGAGGACATGTTTTTGCCTGGTGCCCCTCCTTTTTGCAGATACAGCAAGCTTTCTGGTTTCCCATCCGTGATCGACATTCCGCTGACTTGTGTCCGGTTTTGTTTCACACCAAGCAACGTGGCTTCTCCACAGCGGAGGTATTGTCCTTTTTCTTTTGCCCAAGCTCTCCAGATACGATGGTTTCTTTTCCCATCCAGTTGAGCTTTGATAGATGTTTGGCATCAAGATAGTTGTCCGAGTTCTTAGCTAGTTCAACTAGGCTTGTGCAGTTCCGCTCCTTAAGGAAACCCGCCAATTTAGGGTTACAGTTACAAAGAAACTGTTCAGAGACAACCAGGTGCCGCACGGCCTCGTACGTTTTGGGAGTTTCTTTCATCGCAATCCAGCGATCAAAATACCCTTCTAGACGGGCTGCAAACTGGCCTCCGGTCTCTCCATTTTGTGGTTTGCAGGAGCGAATCTTTTCCCTGTAGCCCTCGGCTGTAAACCGGAGCCGCTGAAGTAGGGCACGCTCAGTGCACTCGTAATCTAGCGACTCCACTGGAGAAAGTCGTTCGAAAACGCGTAGTGCTTCCCCTACGAGGCACATGCTGAGGGCTGTAGCCCACTTCTCCTGTGGCCAACCCTGTCCGACGGCTATGCGCTCAAACCTATGTAGGTAAGCACCTAGATCGTCCCGTTTTTCATCGAAAACTGGGATGAGCTTGTGGGGACTAATAACGGCTGCAGTTACTGGTGAGGCGCCTCCTTCGCCTGTACGATCCTGAGTTAACTGCTTCCACATTATTTTGTTGCCTTTCCAAGAGCTGCAACTTTAGTTGGAGAGTTTGTTGTTCGCATTGAGCCAGCGCGCGCTCCGCGTCAAGCCGCTCTTTCGTTGCTTCCCTCTCCGCTAGCTTTTCGTTGCGTGCACGCTCCCGCTCCGCGTCAACCCACTTGTGTAGATCATCTCCGCTCAGACCTGAGTACCTCGCCCATCGACATTAGTTCTCTCGTATTCATTTTTTTTTTTTTTGTTACACAAAAGCAGAACACGACTTGCCTCGTCCTGTCGCGGACGCCAATGTGAGGAGGTTCGTTATTCAAGTTAAAGCTCTGTTTGAATGCATTAAATTATTGATGAGGCAAGTACTGTTTTTTGTGTGAGCTTTAGTAGTTCCGTTGAAAAACAATGGCGATACAAATTTAAAGAAAAACATGAAATACGTTACGGGATACACAATTCCTTTAGGGTAGCCGTAAAACAACTAGTTTATGAGTCGCTGACTAATAAATGCGAGTCTCGAGTCAAATAAGTTAGTGGAGGTCGGAGTGAAACACTTCACTTCATTTCACCTGACAACGACGGTGGTGACGTTGTGGCAACGATGTGGTGACCTGGCGTTGTGGCAACGACGTGGTGATGTCTTCCATGGTCGGTGCAGCCGCCGCTGGGAGTCGTCCGGGACAACGGAACATCGTCTTCACGATACCGTCCGGTTGTCCCTCGCAGTTACGCCCAGTCGTTTCTGTGTGCCTCGACGGCTCCCAGGAAGACAACCCCCAGTCCGCTTTCGTCCTCGTTGTTCCAGTCACCTCTTCTTTTTCTGTCTGTTGTCTCGGGCTTCTTTTCTTTTCGAATCCCGTCTTCTTCTTCTTCTTCTTTGCACCTCGTAGAAATGTCCGATCACAGTTCACCACAATATATATAGTTAGGAAGGTGAAGACGACGACGGGGCAGTGGCGCGCACGGCCATCCCGCGCCAGGCCCCACGGGCCGGCTCGGCCTCCATAAAATCGTATGTTTGTTCTATCATCGTGTACTGTCCTGTCCTTTCTGCTGCCGACAGCATCACCCTAACAGTAGGGTGGAGGTGCGGAGCCATACTCATCTCCTTCATTGAACATCGGCGCCGCTTTGATCCTGTGAACCCGCCTCGTTGAGGCAGTCATCCGCAGCTGCAGACCAAACACCAGCCCATGGCTCCGTCGCTCAGCCCCCGCCCAGACGCCATGACAAGCCGAATCAGACGAAGCCGCATCAGACGAAGCCGACAGACTGTCCCCCGCCCTTATCCCCAGCCCCCGACGTTCCGACGCTTCTCAGTGACGTGAGTTCCCCAGCCCGGACCGTGCCGTCGTGTGGTTGGTGCAGAGGTCTGTGACGCGCCGGAAGAGGCCGAAATTCAACGTCTCCATCTTCATCCTCACCCTCGCTGTCGGCAGCCGTCCTTTGTTCTTCCGTGTGTGTGGCTTTGTAAGTGTGCTTCATCTCTTCACTTATTCACCGGCCGGGTTGGCCGTTTTTGTCGGAGAGAGTACTGTTAGGAAGGTGAAGACGACGACGGGGCAGTGGCGCGCACGGCCATCCCGCGCACGGCCCCACGGGCCGGCTCGGCCTCCATAAAATCGTATGTTTGTTCTATCATCGTGTACTGTCCTGTCCTTTCTGCTGCCGACAGCATCATCCTAACAATATATATATATATATACGTATTATCGCCATACATCGAAAGACGAATAAAAGTGAGCATGGCTTTTGATCAATGCTTCTCAACCTGAACAAGAGCCAGTGAAGCGTATGCATGCCGAGCAAGACAAGGGGTACAACGTACAAGGGTCCTTCTCCAACTTTAAAATGCTTCAAAGTGTCGCGCGTGTCGAGATGGCCCTTGATGCTCTCGGGTTCTAGCATAGGCCGCGGTTCATCCTTAGGGGAAGCGGATTATAGCCTGGGGTCTTTGGGTGCACCACGCAGTAGTGATTACACGAACGCACGCCGATGCTGGTTCTCCATACAGCGTGGTGCCAGTCAGCAGTCATGCTGCACTGGCCGGTAAGATACTGTGACATGTTGACCCTCTGGATGACTGCAAAACATTACGCTGTTGCCAAATGATCCACACAACCCTTCCTCCCAGTTGAAGTCATGCTGTGTATAAGACCAACGCGCTGTTTCCATACAAGCCCTCACGATGTGTGGGAAAAGGCGCAGTTTCCGCACGAGGTGTGGGTACTGCACGTGCACAGGGAGCGCATCAAGTGGACCGTCTGCGCGTGCGCAAAGGCGATAGCAGCACCGCGTGTTGGTCTATATGTGTCGTAATTCAGTCACCGATTGGCTGTTCGTTGATTTTTAAATTCGAGAAACAACTATACGTCCCCGCGACCGTGCAGCGTGCACACTTCTCGGGAAATTCTTGCGTTAGTCAAGCATACCGCACATGGCAGTTGGTCACCAGCCGAATGAAATGAAAAACGCACAACGCCGTGACACAGCCGGCCATTCAGGATCCCAAAACCTCTCGTCCACCAGGCCACTGTATCCTTTTCTCTCATCTCCCTCTTTTTTGTTGCTTTGTTATTAGACGCGGGATTTCACCCCGCTGCAGTGCAGTGACCGTCTCGCCCGTCATTGCCTCCCGAAAGCCGTCATTCATCGTAATTTTGTTTTTCTTTCTTTTCCTGCTGTTTTTCAAAGCCCCCCCCCCCCCCCTTTTTTTTCCCGGTGACCGGGCAGGGAGTCAAGAGGTCCACGAGTCAAAAGGTCCAATAATAGATCTTTCGACTCGTTGGATCTTTTGACTCGCCAAACACGAGTCAAAAGATCCAATGTGAGTCAAGAGGCCCAACGAGTCAAGAGATCCAACGAGTCAAAAGATCCATGGCGAGTCAGGAGGTCCAACAAGTCAAAAGGTCCAACGGGTCAGAAGGTCCAATAATGGATCTTTTGACGCGTTGCATCTTTTAACTCGTTGAACCAAACGAAACAAGGTTCGACAACTTGAGTGAACTACGAACTGCCACAAAACAATGACTTGACGTGCAAAAAAAAAATATTTTGCGGGGCATCAAAAGCTTTTAAGGCAAATGGGAGAAGTGTATTAGTGTGAGAGAGGATTATGTTGAAATATATATATATATATATATATATATATATATATATATCCCAAAAGATGGTCACAACAATACGTCATAAATCATCAAGCACACGCCGCTCAAAGTCAAAGCGGACGCGCTTTAGAAATAAAACACAAAGAAAAGCACAGCAAAGCGTCATGGAAGCCGTGAGGCCGGCGGGGGCGCCGCGCCTGCGCGGTGGGGGAGCGTGATGTCATCGACGGAGCGCCGTGTGCAAAAGGAAGACGTGGCGCGCTGCTTGTAGGACTGCGCTGCGTGTAGGAATGCTTTCGCATTCCTACACGTAAGCAGTCTTAAGTGTCTTCGGCCTGTTTACTTGTACACATCATCGGGCTCCCTCCACAGGAAGGCGAAGTCCTTATCACATGAGTGCACAGAAAGGCGAAGTCCTTATCACATGAGTGCAATGACGGTGCACTTAGAGATGTAAACTTTCATGAAATTTTGAGGGGCGTAAAAAAACAGGTTTTTTTCATGTTTTTTTTTTAATACGAAAATTGAAAGAACACGATTGCGAACAAAGCTATGAAAAACCCGATACATTTAATTTGTTAGCAGTGAAAAGATTTTAATTGTTACATTACTGCACCACAAAAGTTCCAGGCTCCAGCAGAGCTTCCGGTTTCTAAATCTAGGTAAGATTTCACAGTCATGGTATTGATTTTACATCAAAGTGTCAAGACGGACATTTATACCAATCCGTGTAAGATCATTCCGATTCATTTCAGCTTGACGCGTCAATGCTTCGCTGTGCAGCGGACGAAGCCTTCCAGACATTCAGGTTGAAGTGCACGTACACAAGTTTTTGCACGTGATCCCCTGCGAGCCTGTTGTGTAGCTTGGTGTGCACATTTTCAAATTCGGACCAGTTTCTTTTATATTGCCGCAGAAGAAGGGGGAATCTGCAGTACACGAGAGGCGAGGGGACTCAAGGGTTGGTTGAAGCAAAGTCCTTGCCACCACGTCGATGAATCCAAGTGCTTCGGAGACTCCGAAACTCCTTCTTTTGACTCAATTCCTTTGCAGGTTCTGTATTTTGCGATGTTAGAAACAAGTTTCCCGACGTCCAGCGAGAGGTGGACGTCGCTGACGGTGGCGCGCGGCACCGTTTCACAGTTTGTGAGCTCTGTATTTTTTTTTTTAATTTTATCCTGGTTAAAAAAAACAAAAAAAAAACTGGTTTTGTTTTTCCGAAATTTTCAATTGTTTTGTTTAACCGCTTACATCTCTTGGTGCACTTAAACACTCTGTCCTCCCCCCCCCCCCCTTCCCGGGCCTTATGCCGCTTCAAAAACCTTCCTTCCAGATTTTTTTACCGTGATAGGAAAATCTTTTACGTAATAGCCGTTTCCGGCATATGCAATATTCCCAGATGTGAAATAGTAATTGCCTCATGCTAGTGCAACAGCCAGCTGTTTGCAACGCCGAAAAAATTAATAGAAATAAAAAAGTGCTTTTTTCCATATTGTAGGTGCTTATTTTTACCCATAAAACAATAGATGCAAGAGAATTGCAGTTTTTAGGTTTGCACCTGAACTTTAAGAAATAAACAGACCATGCTTGGTGAAAGTACCAGCTGAGCTCAAAAAAGGGTTTTTTTCCATCCTGTGTACGTTCGGAACCTGTAAATAGATTTCTTTTTGAGTTTGATGAAGGCTTTTTTTACAGGCCCTGCGAGCACGACATGAGCAACAGTTTTAATGACCCAGGTCTTTAATTTTGACACTTGGGAAAAATGTTTAGAGGGGAATTTGGCGGCTATGATTGACCTTTGCGTCGGCCCATCACGGCGGTCGCGTTTCTGCCGAATTTATTTGTCCAGATTAAAGCCCAAGGTGGGCCGCCTGAAATCCGAAGGATATCCGCACCACTTTTTGACAGGGTTTGAGGAGTCCCTCATCTCGAGTAGTGACTGTTGCGTCTTGAGAAAAAAACACCATACCGGTGGTCATAACATACGTCCATCGGCTTTCGCATGATCTAAAAAGAGTTGCCGCATACTTTAAGGTGTCCGCCGCTTTTTTTCCGCCTCACTAAAGCTCTCCGGTCTCAGAGCAACAATCATCAAATACGTAAGCAAAGAAACATGCGTAAAAGTACACGCCACTCCTGTTTATTTAATGTGTACACAAGTGGTTTTTGAAACTTTTATACCGTGCGGTACGGCGTACTTTGGATAAACTCCTTATAAGGAGTACCTTTTTACCGATTAAAATCATGGGGTGAATCCCCAGTGCCTTTCCATGTAAGAAAATGCAAATATCTTGGAGTCTGGCTCAATGAGGGAAGGAAATGTCTAGAGGAACATGAGGAGAGTATAACTGGAAAGTGGAAAAGAAATTAATCTATTAAGAAGCTCAAGGCACTATATAACTATGATAGATATGATGTGGTCAGAGGCATATGGAAAGGAGCGATGGTACCAGGACTGTATTTCGGCAATGGGGTACTGTGCGTGAAATCAGAGGTTCAATCAGGATTATAAATTCGACAAAGAAGCGTAGGCAGATTGGAAAAGACACCTAATGAGGGGTATAGGGGGACATGGGCTGGTCGTCTTTTGAGAGCAGAGAGGCAAGTAGTAAGTGAAAATTTGAACAAAAGTTTACTGAAATGGATGATACGCGGTGGGCACAGAAAATATTCAAGTAGTTATGCATAAAATGTATAAACACAAAAACGACAAACCGAACCCAAAAGCTTACATTTAAATACTTACACACTATTGACTGGGATGAGCAGACTATTTCAGTGGAAAGGGGAGCGAATGAGGCAGAAAGAAAAAGTTGGAAACAAGAATGCGGGAAAACTCAGCTCCAAGGATGAACAAAACTCAAAAGCAGGACATAAGAAAGGAAAATATGTTTGTCAAATCACTGGTAAGTTCTTTACTGTTTGAGGCGAGAACGGGAGTTTTGAGGACGATTACGTATATGGCTAAATTTCAGGAGATAGACACATTATGTGGTGCCTGCCATAATGAGAGCGGGACACTAGAGCTGTTGGTTTTGAAGTGCATGGAGCTTCGCCCTACCCTTCCTGAAAAGGTAACAGATTTGGCCGGGGCCCTGGGTTTTGCTGGCGACAATGGAAGGAAGGAGAAGAGGATTAAAGTCACAAAGAGGCGTTTAGAACATTGATAGAAATTTTTTAGCAAACATTGAATGATGCACAACCAACTAGCACAGCTGGGGACAGGCGGGACAGAGGAAAATTGGGACTCCCTCCTGCGTGGCTCCGGCCCAAAGGCTCAACCCTGTTCCCAAGTGGCTTTGGTGCTGGGGTAACGCCGAGAAGGTTTGACTATTGGAAACTTGGCGGCTCCCTCGTCGGGGGGGAAGAGGCGGGGGGGGGGGGGGGGGAGGGGTTTAGTTTTTTGTCCAATTCCTCAAAGGTCACCCTGGCGATATTCCACGCTGCCTGGTGGTAGTTAGGGGGAGACAATTGGCTTAGAAGGGCGAGAAGAGTCATATGTTGTTGTTGTTGTTTTTTAGACTTGGGCTAGGTGGCGTAAGCTACCGCCCGTTCAAAAGACTATGGACTTAGGGTGAAACGAAGTGTAGTCGAAAAAACCAACGTTGCCTTTGTACTACCGGAGCTCGATGCTCTAACCGACCTGCTCGCTGTGATTAAAGCGTACAGTGGGCATACCCAAAGGATTCCGTCTGTGTCTCTGCCCAGTATTTTCTCCAACCTGATCTTGGCGCCGTGACGTCACTGTACATTTGAGCAATGAGTAGACAAACTTGCTCGTCGTAGAGACCTTGGCATTGCTTATCACCCGAGCGAAAAATGCTGATTCATTCAGTCGTGGACGCTTGCGCCGTGTCCGATATACCACGCAGCTGAACAACCGCGCATGCTCCGACAGCGTTTCACTGTAGATTCAGTGTTAAATAATGCGTAATTAAAACGAGGTAGTTAAATATTTTCTCGTCTCAAAGCTGCTCAAACCCTTTGTTTCAATAAATAACAAAAAAGAAAAAAAAAGAAAAGAAAGCTTGCATTTTTTAGGTTTTCCAAAGTTTGAATTCGTAGGAATACTAAAAAGAAATTGTCATTGCTCTCCTATTTCCCAAAACTGCTAACAATTTAAAGCGGGAAAATTATTAAATTTATTATGCTGCCGGGTTTTTCTTTCCTTTTTCCTATATATTCCCAACAAATATATGTTGGAACACATATTGTGGGCGGTGGAGTATACAGCTGCGTATGTGGTCAGATACCTTTTCTTCGCCCTTAGTTACCAACCCTTGCATGTATTCTTTGCTTCATGTCTGCCCGTTATACTCAATAAAACACACTAATATTGTAGCGTGAGCTACACTGGCCAAGGTTGAGCAGTTTCGCGTGGCTCGCATAATGAGCTGTGCTCCGTGCTACGCAAGCGCGAGGAGCAGTGACGTCACACGGCGCACAGCTGGCGGGGCGGAGCCGCCGTCGCCGCGGGCTCCGCCGCCACCGCGCGCGCCTCGCCGGTCTGCGCAAGCGCGAGGAGCAGTGACGTAACACGGCGCACAGCTCGCGTGCCGGAGCCGCCGCGGACTCCGCCGCCACCGCGCGCGCCTCGCGGGTCTTCGCATTCCACAGGAGTGACGTCATAGTATGGTGCCTGGATCGCGTCTCCGACTGGTGTGTTTAGCGTCCTATCTTGCCCATATATCAAAAGTGGTCCCGAAGTGGCAACAAATGACGTCACAGAAGCTGGAGTGTCATGCTGTAGCCTGTCGCGATCCTGGCGGTTGACCGTAGAAATGCTGGCGAAAAGCACGAGCGAACGTGTGTGTCGCTGTAGTCACGGCGTCCCAGGCGTCCCAACTTCCAGCTGCTGTACTTCCGTGGACTGTCACAGAGGAGAGCGACCTGCAGCAGAACAGGCGTCTGCCATATATACCACAACTGTTAGGACGCCGCCAAGATCGCGACCGGCGACAACATGACACTTCTATGACGTCATCAGGCGGAAATCGAGAGACCACTTTTTTGGCCGCGGTAAACACGCCAGTCGGAGACGCGTTCCAGGCACCATAGTCATAGCCGCGGAAGACGTACTGGTGCCGCCGCGTGCCCAGCTGTGTGCCTCCGTTGCGCAGAAGCCAAGTCTGACGCTGCACCGGAGCCGCTTGATAGGGCCTCTCATTTTGTGCGCATAAGCTCACGCTACGTATATCCTGGCATAGCCGAGCTAAGCCACCGCAATTTTTTTTATTACTATTATCCATACAGCGTGTATGTGGATTTCCCTATATTACAATGATTTCGCCTTTACAGTGGATCGGTGGTATCGTCAGTTTCCAAACTTGGGATGACTTCTGGCTGAACGAGGCGATCATCGAATATGTGCTTTATTTGGTTGGCAAGATTGAAGGCGTCAGGTTAGGTCAGGTGAGCACTTTATATTACTTCCCTATCATTCGCTTTTATAATAAGAGCATAATTATTTGAGAAACCGTGCACGTCTCTCACATGAACCTTAACCTATGGAAAAAATTAGGCCGAAACATAGTTGCTGTTGGATATGCTGGGGTGGATTGGGGAGGGGGGGGGGATTTTCCAAATTGTTTTTTTATCGTTTCGCGACATGGCACTGTGCCGCGCGACTTGACATCATTTGACACCGGCTTGACATTTCGGATGGCATGTCGGACACCCCGACATCACGCGTGAACGTCGCGTGACGTCTCGTCACCTGACTATGCACGTGACGTGAAATCACATGACACCTACACTTGACACTTTAAACTGTAACGTTACGTGGTTACTGAGACTGTGCCAATAAAGAAAACGAAATGAAAACTCACCGTTTATCACATAGTGCAATTCCGCATAGATTGGGATGATAGATTAAATACAGCTACACATTTTTGTATGACAGACTTAGATGAGCGACTGCGGAACTTTGAGTTATATTTGTTTGAGGACGTTGGGACTGTTTTTCAGTACTCACAACACCCGCAAGGTATTTTTGCCTCTTACTTCTAAGTATTTTAAATTTCTTTTATCTTTTATTTATCCTCCAATCTCCTCTTATTTTCACTCCTCTTAGAACAAGAAAAGCATCTATCTGTGGGAGGGCCTTCGATGCTTCTTTCACTTTTCTTTCGCGCTGCACAATACGAAGTAAAAGCAACACACTATTTCAACGTATACTGTCCAAATCATTCCGTATCTGAGACGTCGCCATTCGTCACGTGACTTTTAAGTTGGGACTATGAATATGAATGGCGTCGCTCTTAACTTGTGACGTGTCGATGTGCAGTGTGCAAGTTATAAGAATTAAGAATATTTGTCACGATTGTAGTCATCCTTAGCGTTGACCAAGGCCTGTGATGCATTAGCGTTCGAGCAATCGAGACATTTAGGAACAAAACCAGATAAATCTAGCCTTATTGTGCTCTTATGTGGACAACAAAATGTGAGGACACTTCAGCGTTCCTCAGCCTCTAAAACATGTGTGGCAAGCTCCTGTGCACTTAAGAAATGAGCATATTAACATGTAAAGAGCACGTAATTACCACTCCCAAATAAGGAGCTCCAATATAGGCCAGTACACACCATCACATTTGACACCTCTTCGCCATGGCGCGCGCACAGTGTCTGTCCAGTTTCTGCCGTTGGCTTAACTATTTCTAGGATAAACTATCCAACTTGATCATAGGAGGGGGGGGGGGGAGTTATAGAGAAGATACAGCTTGAGAACCTCAATACATTTCACGAAGAAAAACTAGCACATTTATACGATGTTTTAAGGCATTTATATTTTGCAGAAAAACAAGTTCTCGAGAACCCGCAGCAGTTTATGGTAATATCGTGATCGATATACGCTCTCAATGGAGGCAAGCTGAGCGTGTAAACGTCTAACTGAGGAAAAATTCAGCTTTGCGGTTCGACTTCTGTTTCAGATTTATTATGAAGGCCCTTCCTCTATTGCATAATTTGGGATACCACTACCAGTAGCAATACACGCCACCTCCTATACCGATCATAGCCTGTGCCATCGTAAACGTTTTCTTTCTTTTGTACGGATTAGGTTGTCTCTCCCATCAAGATGACATGTTCAGATCCGCCTTTTTGTTATTTGGCCTATAACATATATAAATTATTCTACTCAGGAAGAAGCGGATTTCGAGCTGGGCATGCAGCATACGTTAAGCCAGGACATTGCTGAAAAAACGCATCCGCTTAGCGCCAATACCGAGAGGTATTCCAATCACTCTTTCGATGCGTTCTCGACAAGAAAGGTAGGTATTTGTGCGAGCGAAGCTATAGTATCCTAGTATAAAAAAGTACTTCGACACCCTTCGTTCTCGATAAAAGAGAACCCGTTTTTGTCTTGGAGGGTGGTGATTCTAAGATAATATGTAGCGTTACAGACATGTGTAATGTCACCGGCGTTTTAACATCACTATGATATGTAACGTTAAGGACCTAGGTAAAGTAAATCATGATGTTTAAAACCCGAGACTGCGGTGGGGAAAAAATACGAAACTTTGAAATCGAAGAAAAAAGGCACAGGAGAAGACGTCTTAAATACAGCTAAATCGTTTATTTTCTTTTGCTCCTTATATATTTTCGATAAATAACAACTCCTCTCCCGGACGTACGCTTCGTTCACTATGCACCAATCTGACTCTAAGATACATATGAAGCAGCAACCGAGTGACATCTTAGAAATGCACAGAGTCCATCCTGAACACATTCTTTGTTCAAAACGCTACGATCGACGTTTGAAAAACAATGTCCATTAAAACCCTTCATACATATTGCACTAAAAAAGACACTTTTACACACTTCGCTTTAACCTCCCAAAAAAGCTTTTTTTTCTACTTTTTTTTCTCTTTGGTCACACTCTTTGTTCACAACGAAAGTAAAAAAAAAATAATTGAAGGACGAGTTATATATTTCGACAAACTTCTTTTACTTAAAGCCAAGCTGCATAGAAGCCTAACAAATGCAATTTAATATTGTTTTGCTTTTTATTGTTCCTTTTACGATGCTCTTGATCTCATTGGGCTCTTTGTGTAAAAATTTCGTCTCTAACCAACCTGCCTTGAAATTGTAATATTCTACAGTATGTTTAACCATTTCAGAGTTTGGCGCGTTTATTTTTACTTTTTTTATGTTCTAGAAACCTAACGTTTACACATCTTGTCATCTGTCCTACGTGCTTACAAAGCCAGCGGCATCTCATATGACCCTTTCTTGGCGCAAAACTGACCGCTCCCGATGTGCCTTCTGACCGACTTTTTGGCCAGATTGAATCTGAGTCAGATGATTTAGTTTATAATCTGTCCTAAAGACAGCATCAATTCCACATTTTTTGCCGCAGGCACTTATATTATGAGAGATTTTATTTAAAAAAACCGAGCCCCTGCTATTTCGTTTTTGTTTTCTTTATTTCCTTTACGTTCCTTAGAAAAACGAACTTCTAGTTATCTTTTTATTAAATCATCTTCATACCCATCACTCTCCAGTTTCGACCATTGTCTTTTTGCAGATTGGTTCATCCAGTGGGTACATGAATTTCGCGTGGCTTTCATCAATAAAGACTTGACTACTCCAGCTTTAACAAATTGTGCATGACTTTTCTTGTTTCAAAGAGGTTTCGCATTTTCTTTCCCGTATTCCCAACAAAGGCCTCCTTCGACTTGCACACTTAAATCTAGAAACTGTAGGTTTCCATCCTCTGGTTATTCTACGGTAAACCTTTTTTTCTGGAGCTTCTGTCCTCACCGCATTTTTCAGGGCCTGTGTTTAATTACCCTGAAATGAACAATAAAATTATAATGTACTTACTAAGCAATCATAGGAGGCACTTCCACCTACGCTATAGGTTATTGCACTGTCTAATGCGTTAAGATAAATTTCTGCCAATTTTTGAGTCACGGACGATCCTATATAAACTCCATCCTTCTGTGTGGCTCTATTCTACTACCGTCGCTTGGAGGTATAGGTCGAAATAGAAAAGAAAAATGTCCGCTGCTAAGCCCATCTTGCGTGTAGGACAATATGGTCCCGGACAATATGGTGCCGGACAAAATGGTCACGGAAAATCTGGTCCCGGACAATATGGTCCCGGACAATATGGTCCCGGACAATATGGTCCCGGACAATATGGTTCCGGACGATATGGTCCCGGACAATTTGGCCCCGAGTGCAAACGTGGTCACAATCGTCCCAAGCCAATTTTTCGACACTTTCGACGCTCTGTATAAAATGTCGCTGATATCTGCAGAGATTACTTTTAAGGTGAATGATAGAAATGGAATACGGTCCATTCGTCACATGCCGATTCGTCATAGGGGGAACAAACGCAATTTATCGTGCAGATACCGCATGTTTCGATGCAGTGTTAGGAAATAATAATGGAAATAAACATGTTTTTGAACACATGACAAGTTTTATTATGTTCCAACAAAGGTCTAAGATTTTGAACCGGCACTTAGTGTGGGAACGTGTCAATATTGTCCATGCCCTTCAGAAGGTAATTTATGGCACGGCTTCCTTGTACGTATTGTGTGCAGAGTATTAGAAGTCGCTGTTGCATTTCTCGATAGACCCTCTTTCTCCTCCTCTTTGGTGGATGTCCGGCGAACTCTTGCTTCAAAACTGTGGCGACAGAAGCCTGCTGAGATTGCAGGGCATCGATTGCCCTCCAAATGGAGGGATGACAGTGACCGACCATGCTGGAGAATCTTTTATTCCACGCCTCCCCAAGGTTGTTCGTCCTGTGGTCTCCGGTCAGGGTTTGAACATGCACGGTCCAGGCACTTGGAGAAAGTTTTGGTGCGCATCTCCGGAGCCTCACCGTTCCATCCCTTGTTAGTATTCGGCGGAACGCACCGTTTACATGCGTGCTGTCAAAGTAGTCGAAAAGGTCTTCCGCTTCAGGAGGTGTGATCGTCCGCAAAAAGTCCATTCCGCTTGCGACGTCATCCAAAGGTAAGAATGCTACTCCATTCATTATACCAACAAACAGCCTAAATGTGCCACTTTCCTTATAAAGAGTCACCTTATAAAGACGGTCATCAATGCTGTGCAAGGTCCTTTTCCGACTATGTTTCACGGGCGAGGTTGAAACTCAAGTGTAACACACGCAAAGAAGAACGAATGGTTAACATTACGTGGAACAAATATGAACTCTATATTGACAAACAGCTCGCAACATAAGTATTTTGCCAATGACATTTAATAACAAAAAACTGTGAAAAGTAAGCAATAAAAAAGTAACCTCAAAATGACCAACGGTTCATGTCATAAGTGTTTAGGAAAAATAAATACATGAAATCTGTTGTTTTTTTAATACGAACGCCTATGTCAGACAGTACGGAAAAGCCTACTTCTTCCTCTCGTGCTCCGTTCGTATCCCGCTTCTTCCTCTTCGTCTACAAGCAGCCAGGATCAGCTTGTAGACACAACACAATCCCCCCTCGAAGCAGAGTTCAACAGGGGAAGATTCTGTCTGGAGGTTTCTTATTCCTTGTGGACTTTCGTGGAGCTGGAAGCGGCGGCTGTGTATCTGCTCCAGCTTCTGGATTTGCGTACTCCACCTGTGCTTCGTGTCTTGCTGGAAGGCGTGTTCGAGAAAACCTCGACAAATTCCAGCATCCTCCTCTTGACGTGACGAAGGTGCTTGGCCCCACCGCTTCATGAATTCTTTCAGGGGGGCCAAACGATGGTGTTCCCTTCGGTCGGTGTGTAGGGATTTTTACCCGTACATAATCTCCTACACCCGCTGTAAATGGCTTGGCTCTCCGTCTATCATCTGTGTATTGCTTGCTGTGCTTCTGGTAGTCAGCAATGCGATGGCGGATTTGCTGCATCTCGATGTGAACGGGCTTGCCAAAACTTGGGAAGCCCACGATGTCCATACGGGTCCGCATTTTACGTCCATGGATGAGCTCAGCGGGGGAGAGCTTCGTCGCTGCATGTGGTGTGCTTCGGTAGACACCCAGAAACTCCTCAAGGCCTGTATGAACGTTGCCTTGTTCCTGCAGGATAGTTTGGACGTACTGCTTAAGCACACGGTTGAAGCGCTTAACCTGACCATTGGCTTGTGGATGGTATATCGCAGACCGATGGTGGGAAATCCCTCTGGACTTCAGGAACTCCTGGAATATGCGGGATTGAAAGTGTGGGCCATGATCAGAAACAATTACCTCCGGATAGCCTTCCCGGCTGAAGATTCTAATGAGGAATTCGAACACTGTTTTCCGTGAAAAACTCCCGGAGCCTTGATTAACTCTTCTGAATTTCTGTGCGTTACGTTTTTCGGGATGCACTACATTCGACCCACGTTGTAAAATCTTAGACAGCAGAGACTGCCAGGTTCCGCTTCTGTTAATTACTGTGCGGAGAGGCATCTCCGGCTTCTGATCCTTCAGGAAAAATTTAAACTTGACGCCGAACTATTTCGGCTCATCATCTGCTTCGAAAAGGAAGTCATGTCGTCTTCCCTAAGAATTGTTACAATACCACTTTTTTATTTTACCAATGTTACACACCAATTTAACAAATAAGAAGTCTAGTGCGCCTAATATTTTTATCTAAAAAATCTGTGCTTGAAAAATCGCAATCTTCCCGGATCTGTCGGTTTGACGTTGTTCGAGCGTATTCTCTTTCAATTATTTTTTTACCTCATTTATAACGTGAAAATCTTTGTTTTGTTTTGTATCTGCTATTTATTAACTCCTCAGTTTTGTCTACTGCAAAATCCACAAAAACAACCCTTCCATCAAAATCTACTACTTTGGAAATGGCTTGAATTGAGAAGAAAACATCCAACATTGAGGGTTTCACATTCAAACAGACCTTGGGTCCCAATTTTTCAATGTCTCATCTGGTCTTACTTGAGATTACAAAGTAGCAATAGTTGAAAAGCGAAATTTAGAGCCGCATTGGAAGAATCTTGTTTGGTCCGAAAGTTTCCCACTGCTGCATTCCCAATCAAAAACCGAAATTTTCTATATTTCCCTCACCACGGTCTCGGGGTTTTAACGTCATGATTAAGTATCACCTGCTCGCCTGCAGACTAACTGTATTTTCAATATATATAACGTCATGTAAATATCCAAACTAACTCAAACATCTAGTAATGTTATGAAAAGTGTAACGTCATGAACATTTAACGTTGCAGGCAGATGTAACGTCATCAACAGATGAAACTTAGCAAGACTAGTTGTTGCCCTTGTTGGTTCATGGTACTGAGTAAATTTGTATACGCAAGCACAGAGGACGAACACGAAGGAGTGGACAAGGACATGCGCTTGTACATGTCCACTTCTTCGTGTTCTTCGTCTGTGTTTGCGCATACAAGTTTACCTAGCAAGAGACCTAGCGTCACTGAAAGACATAAGCCACGTAAAGCTGTAACGACACTGACATATGTAACGTCATGGACAGACGTAACAACACAAACGGAGCCTACATCCATTTACCTTTTGGCCAAAACTAGCTGAACATACAATTACAACCATTCACCAGTGGTTGAATGCGCATTGTCCTCTCTTATCTGAATGAATGATTGTAATTGTATGTTCCGCTGGTTTCGCCCAAATTATAAATCACCAACTAGCTCAATCTTTCCTCGTCGTAAGTATCCTTTTACCGCTAACCTAAGCGGCAATGCAGATCCGTTTAATTCCAAATTTCAATGGAGACTGATTCTCCGTTCATACGTGCTGGGCGGGAACCTAGGCGTTTTTCCAAATAATGTGTGTTGGCCTTTATGTGTTCCTTTGTCTCATCATGCAGGGTGAACTCCTACTTCGAATGTTTGACTCGTTTCTCTCAACCCACGCTCTCTGCAAGTGTTTCAAGGTAAGCTAGTGTCCATTCTCTGGGATTCTATACGCTTTAACTTAGCACGCATGCAACCGCGTACCTGCATGATAACCTTAATACTTAATACATCTTTTATGTATATTTGATACTCAATCCTCGCCTTTCCGTTTCTCTTGTCGGCCGATAAGATACGGCTGTGTTTTCTGTAGAAATCATGAGGCTCTATAAACGTTTACACATAACAGAATGTTAAAAGGATTATGACTGCAACGTACCTCTCGGAAAGATTAGCAAAGACATAACGTCTTTTAAAATGTTTTTTTTTTTTTTGTGTCTCAACCAAAAAGTAATTGTATTCAGTTTTTGGGAAGACAATGAGTAGTCTGTCGATTGTTAATATTCATGTTAAAAGTACTCTGAATTCTGGTTACCTATTTGACAATACTAACATAAAGTTGGGGCCGAAATACCGCTAGTCTTGCGTACTTGTAATCCATGTTTATTTCTAGTTTTATTTACGACTTGGAAGCAGGACTATTGTTGTTCGTATTATATATACCAGGGGTGGCCAAACTGCGGCTCGCGAGCCGCATGCGGCTCTTTGCTAGTCCAAGTGCGGCTTCGCGGATTCCTCGTAAAGGAACCCCCCCCCCCCCGCCCCTTTCCGCGTTTCCCCAGGAAAAAAAAAGGATTTCAGAATGAAGCACACTGCAGCTTGCGGTTTGGCAACCTTGTACTTCCATACGCACAGTCGTACAGCCTTGTGCCCCCTTCCGTACAGTCGCACTCTGGACAAAAGTTGTTTGCTTCCACTCCCTTCCCCCCCCCCTCCCCTCCCCCCCCCCCCCCCCCCTGGCTGCTCTTAAAAGTTTCGTGGTTTTGCTTGCGGCTCTTAGGCCGGGTCAGCCTGGCCACCCCTGATATCTACTGAAGATTTCCATGGGTACTAAGTCTCTAACGCACGTACAAATGTTATGTGTTTTTTAATTGAGCCCGGTTACACCTGGTACACAGACACTGCTGGTGATGCAGAGGTACAAGACCATCAGCCAAAATGACTTCTGGGCAGAAATCTCAAAGGTATTGTTACCAACGTTTACGCAACACTTCTATCCACCCCTTAATTGATCCCACCATTTTGTAACACTTGAAATGTTAAGGACTAAGCGCAGCCTAGGGTGGACAGACCATGCATTTTATTTCAAAACAAAAATAGCAATAATTTATACCAAACCAGTTTCCACCATGCACTAATTGACGTTCTAGTAATCCACGTTGGTGCATAGTCGCCATTTCTAGCATTTTTTCTCGTTTTGACCACCCAGATCAAAGGGTTAACGTGGATGCAAAGGTCGGGATTATTCATCACCTTTGAAAAAAGATTGTTACCTAAATGCTATATGCTTGGTTCATTCAATAAGGTTTTTATTCGACCATAAAAAAGACTTCTAATTTTACAGCGCAATTGCCCTCGAAGTCCGCATGCTCATTAACTTGACTTTAAATTATTTTCACGAAAATTAAGACTGTTTTTGTTACCCTCCAGAACACTGAGAAAGTCCTAAAGTTTGGAGTTTTCAATTTATAAAATACTTTTTTTTTAAGGTGGTTTAAATTTCTGGAAGGATAACAATATCAAGATTCCTAATGTCGGAAACACAAAACTCATGATGTCTACTTGCCAAAGCAGTAAAAGCAGTTATCTTACAAGAAAAGATTATTACCATATTTGGACAGAATTTTTTTTTTTCTTCTAAAATAGCGTTGCGTTATTCCATGTATGTTAGACGTGTTCAACTCAAAATTCAAAGCGTCGAGGAATACCAGTTGCATTTTGTTCTCTCTACTGCGTTTCTCAATCAAATATACTTATTGAGTTTCTTTGGTAGGTGGTGTAAAATTACGCCGCCCCGATTAATCTACCAGGGTGGTTTCCTGTGAATTCGTCCAAACTTGTCAATCTTCACAATAGAGAGTTTTAGTATTACGTATAGGAGCAAACGCAAGTCCCCTACGTTAGCGTTAACGATGCGTCCTCCACACTGCGCATGAGCCATACGTACGCACTGCAGCGAGCTATGCGTACGTACACTCGCTATCGATTTCTGCGAGCGTACGTAGCGGTCCCCTGCGTGCCATTCTCGTTGCTCTCGTCGCGCACGGGAGAGTGCGAGACTACTCCAGTTTGAAAAATAGCGGTGGTGCGGCAAACCAGTGGAAGTGCTTCGCGCGTTGTACGGGTTCGCTTCACCTTAACCCTGTGGAAGAAAGAGAAAGAAGAAGAAGGGAAAAAGGGCGAGGCTCGTGGCGGGCGAGGACACTCGGAGTTAAGGGAGCTGGAGACAGACGACAGAGCCGGTGCCGAGCAAGGCTTCCAACAGGACACCCGGACCACTAGACAGCCTTGGCCCTCCTCTTCATCGGACTTTGAACTTAAGTACAGATCAAACCTTTTCCCAATGGTAGCGCTTCCCCGTGTGACTTCCTCGGAGCGAGTGGAACTCGGCCTGATCGTGCGCTATTGACAGGCGACTCACAACCTCCTCAAAGAAATCAACGCGACGAACCCTTTCGAGCGCCCACAAAGATGGGTGTCAATAGCCAAGGACGTTGGCGACGCCGTCGAACCCAAAAAGCTGTTTACCATGCGGTCGGTACGCGAGCGGTGCGACCTATTGCTTGCATACTTCACAGCAAATGACGAGACCAACATAAGATAGTACGGATCCCACAACACACTAGAGCGAACCATAGATCGAACTGCTGGTCGCACAGTCCTAAAAAAAAAAAGAAGACAAAACACATTCACAACAGGCAACTGCAAAGAGATTCACGCACTTCGTAGCAAAGCTGGCAAAGCGAGGAGATTCGCGGTGTTGGATTGGCTTGACCGAATACCCGCCTTGAATTTTTTTAAGCAGTTCGCATGAGCACATGTAGATGGTACTGCAAGTCTTTACGTATACGTTTGCCTTCCGCTATACTAAAAGTGCGCGTTCAACGCGCTCCGTAACGTTACGTCGACAGCTTGCGTGCGTTGTACGCAGTGCTGACGCAAGGGTCTTTATGCTATTCTAAAGCTCTCTATTAAAAAAAAATATTTATTTGGTAGTTCTATTTTTTCGATGAACAAAACTGTCCTTTGAAACACTAAAAAGTTTTACAGAAAAAAAATCGCACTGCCTAAAAATAAAATGTCAAAAACTCAGTTTCATATTTTCTTAACTTTGGACATCGTTTTAAGACTGTTGACTTTAGTCAAACGACTAATATAGTTTACGCTGCAAACGTTACGAACCATATTTATCAATAAGCAGTCAATTTTAGGTTTCATAGTTATTTGCGTACAAAACGGCGAACTGTCTACCCGGAGCAAATTTTGCATCCACTTTGAATTGCTCTAGTAAGCGAACCGCGAAAGAAAATGGCAGGAACAAGTATCAGTGCAGAGCTGTAATTGTAAGCAATCTGGTGGCATTGATGTTTTCTTGGTATTGCTTACGAAGTAAATTATATTTAGCTCCAAACGTGTTACAAATCTAAAATGTTAAAATAGTTGAAATGAAGTTTCTAGAAAAAGAAAAAATTATTTTTTTTCTAATTTTTTTACTTGATAGCTCATAAGTTATAGAAACACTGGATGTAAGCCTCTTGTCTAAAATTTTAGTCATTTGGTTTTATTTCAGGAACAACCAGGTAAAAGCCAATTATAGTCCAGTAACTCAATCCTTGTCTCAACTGTGCTGGCTTCATCGTAATGCCGCTGGCGGCCTCAATTAAAGTGGATGCGTTTTAAAGCTAATTTACCGTGATTTATTTGCTGTTATAGTATATACTCATAGCAACTTCTGGAATATCCGTTGGACGTTGCGAGGGGCTAAAATTAATTATTCATGTGAACAGTAATGTCACCTGCAGTATGAGAGTGAGGGTGAGCCAGACATTACGTTTTAAGCTCCTGTAGGCGAGTGCTCTTACCAAATAAATCGCTGAAGCAGAGTGCGATTAAGTAATCCTCCGTATAACAGTCTGGATTATATTTGATAGCACAGTTGCTGAAATAAATGAAATCCCTTAAATATTTGTGTAAAAACCGATCTAGATAGAACATATAATGGTAAATATTTGTTTTATTGCAGCATGATTTTGCCCTAATATGACATGGCTATACTTGTTAAGTCCAGACGCAGCTGAAGCTATGAGATGAAGGGGCCAATCAAACAGCGTCAAAAGCGCATTGTCATGTTGTTCGTCATGTTTCTATATGTGTTTGAACTAATCATAAACAGAAAATGCTCATAACAAGTGCTTATCACGCTGTTTGATTGATCCCGTTTGATCGGATGCCGTTGGCTGCTTCTGGACTTTAAGCTGAAATGAAGTATAGAGAAAGCTTCTGGCAACCCCTATGCAAAAAAAAACTAAAAAAACATGAACATGAGTGAATGCTGTAGAATAACGCAGAGCTTCCGATAAGCCTCTAAGCGGCGGCCGACTTTTCAGCAAGAAACTTGGCTATCTGGTTGTAATATGTTTGCGTCGTTGAAAAAATCAGAAATAAAATACATATTGCTCCAAATTTATTTGAAATCGACCGGAGTCGGCACTATTTCATTGTCAACATTTTCCTTGCACCCCGCAGCCGCGTAGAGCCATGCCTTGTCTTTCTTCAAAAGGAGTCGTCTTCGAAATGAAGAGGGGAAAAAAAGATGCTTGGGTTTTTGCGTCAAACAGGGTATCAACGTGCGTCTTTTAGATTGCTTAGACTTCACTATGTGGTAAGGTTTGTGGACCTCATGCCTCTGACCGAGGTTTTGTACCGGTGCACCACCCCCATTCATTCATCTCTCACCAAAGGACCGCAAACTTGACACTTCTCAGTGTGCAAAACTTGTCTGGCTCCGTTGAGCCAAGGTTGTCTCAAGGAGGGGACGCACAGAGCCGACCTTCGACATTCCCATGTCGATTTTAGGCATGCACGTAATCCTATTTACGCGGGAATGAAAATGTATCTGCAGCTATAACTACTGTGGTTTTGGACAGTTGCCGCCAAAACCACTGTCTCTTTGGGTCGCAAGCACTGGACCAAAAAGTAACTCTTTGTCAGCGGCCATCTCTTTTAAGTTAGACTATCTGATATCGCACTTGTCCTCTTGACTAATGTTTGTTGTTCTCGTTTAGCCTCTGATTGTATTTTCGTCCTTTTTTCCTATTCCTTACTTGCGTTTCCTTTAAACTAAAAGACATAGAGCGCGACCTTTCTCAGTGATGCTTTTCAACAATCAGAATATACGGAATCGTCGAAACTAAAATAATAAAACGTCAAATGTGGAGGGGGAGAGATTATAAAGATACTAAAGGACAAATTTTGTCAAGAAAAAACACACTGCTTCGAACTTGGAAGAAAGTGGTCCCTCGTATTTTTCGTATTTTTAACATTCACGTTTCGGTTATGGCTGCAGTTTTCAGCGTAAAAGGAACATACTCTGTCGAATACTTTCAGAGATATAAGCGAGTAATATACCGCAACCGATAATTTTATCCCGTAACCGACCTCGATCTAGATGCATTAAAGAGACACTACCTCCGTCCAAAGCTGCTATTGTTTTGTTGCCGGATATGCTCTGTCAGAACTGTTTTCAACGCACCGCGGTGAACAACTTTCAGCGTGTAGGGTGAGTGATACATTTTCAAGCTCTCCGGCAAGCTTCATCAAAGATCATGAAGTAGTAAAAAACATTCACGAAGAAATATCTGCCGCAGCGCTTGAGACAATTCCCTTGCGCATGCCGCCTGTCGTAAACCCGAAGAGCGGTCACTCTTACGCTACAAGAAAACAGCGGAAAATTGAAAGGTCGCACAGCAGACAGGTACGTAAAAAGTTGGCTAAAGTATATAGCACATCAACGAGTGAACCAAATGCTCGCACTGAACCGACACCACCTAGACAAGCAGACGGCCTCCGCACCGCCATCACAGTCAGATCGATAGAGGCGTGAGATTGGGCACGAGTGCGGTGTCAGTGTTTGGCTGGGGCTCCTGTCCAATCAGCGTGTCGAAGGTCGGGCTCGGGCCCAATAGCCGAATTAGCACGATCAGATTATGATAACATTTCATGAAAGGCGATGCGGAGGCTTTCGTTATTCTAGGTGGGGTTGACTGAACCAACAATGCCTCGACTGTGACAAGTGGTGGGCGAACCTCAGAGAAGCCATTGTCAAGGCCCCGTCTCATCAGAAAATAGATGTCAGCTGCTCACACATGTGCCTGCAAGTGTAACTGTGAGCGAGGAACACCAAAAGAATAAGACATAGGTGGGACCAGAAACGACGTATACTTTCTTTAAACTTGCAACAGTGCAGTAAAATCACAGCGATAATTTTCAGAATCACAGCCGACAGCAAAAAAAAAAAAAAGACATGGGAAGAGAGCAAAAAAAAAAAGGATATGTTGAAAATTTAAAATATTAGAAGATTTAAAAACAAGTTTCGGCTTGACCGTAAAAACCATTCCGCAGACAAAAATGCATTCTTATCTTGGGTTAAAACGAGTGACGAACAAGAAGCACTGTTGTCGGCTGTTGTTCATGGTGAATTATTCTATTATATCTCTTCCGAACCTGTTATGATGCCCTCTTATGATGCTAGTTCGCTCAAAACATGCAATGCAACCACTGTCTGAATGAGATTAAACGACGATAAGGTAATATGAGTCAGCTGAAGCCCGCGAAAATTACAAACAATGTTCCCGAAGTCTGTGGATGAGGCACCTTCCGGTTTGCCCAATATAATGGTCTCCGCAAACTAGTGTCACTGAATGCTGTGCCAGAGTACCGCTTTCCCATTCTTTAATGCTGTGCCGACAACAGTCCCGAGTATTTTTTGATTTTCTGCGTCATCATTGGACGGCAGCAGTCACGTGAGACGTGTGCCGTCACGATCAACATTACTGTTTCCAATCGCCGCCGTGGGTCACCCAATGAGGTAGACGGCTTCAGAGCGATAAACTGGCAGTTGAAAGTGACACCCAATTTGCCGCCACCATGTTGCACATTGTTGACCCCTAGACACGTGACATTATAGTTTCACTTCTAGACTTTAATGAAGTACCGCGCATAAATAATTGTTTATTGATCTTTAATTACATTATCGACGAGATAAGTTATGCTTTGTTTGTTTTAAGCCCAAAATATGCTTTTACGACAAAAACTCGGGCAGCGCGCATTGCCTCCGCTAGGTGTCGTAAGCCGCGGTGCTGTATTTTGGGTTTTTATCGGAGCTAGGCACTGATCTCTGGGGCTAAGAGTATTGAAAAAATAGTTCATGTTTTTTTTAGAGCGATCGCAATAGAAATCTCGGCTCTTTTTTCCGTAAAAGCCTCAGGATTTGGTACGGTTACGTATCTAGTGGTCAAAATCGTACAACATGGCGGTAACCAAGCGGGGTTGTTTTTTTTGTTTTTTTTTTCTTTTGCCTGGTGGACGGGATACCAGTTTATCGCTCTAAGTCCCTCTACCTCGTTGGGGCGCCCATTTTGCTGCCATCCACCTTCTTCTGCCACGCTCCGGTTCGCTTTTTACTCACTTATAGTGCCGTGACGCGGGTATTTTCAGGGAATCGCGCCTTAACGTTGCTTCTTTAGCGGCTCCTACATGCCTGCTTTCAGTGCCTTCGGGTGCACAAGTAGATCAGAGAACAGCAAAAGACTCTTCCGCTTTCCGTCAGGCAAGAACGCTACTGCGAAGGGGAGGAGCACTTGGCTTGCCATTATAAAAACGAATAAATTCCACGTCTAATACAGGAAGCAAGCATTATGAGATTAGCGTATTTCACTGGTCTTGTCCACGCGCTCGTCCCTTTGCAGTCGATCAGGATGCTTCCACTGTGCTTGGTTCGGCACGAACGATGCTTCGAAGAGCGGCTGCTTCTGAACAAGAATTCGATTGCGGTGCCTTGTTTTTTTAATTCAAATTGCTTCTTTTTCTACGAAGTGTATAAAGCAACGTAAGAAGTAGATTTGCACGCAAAATTCGAAGCACGAATGTCCAGGTGACTTAACGCAATAAAGGGTCACCAAACGATATCAGGTTGGAATGTTCATAACTTTGCAGAGGCGTACTGGTCCTAGTCTGGCCCAAGTCAACTCGCACGGACCGCCACTGATTCAGAAGCTTCTTTGTCGCGGTGAAAAAGCGAGGATAAAAGGAGACTATTTCTTTCAGTGTTGCCTTCGCAAAGCTTGATGACGTAATTGTGGGATCAAAACAACCCGCCTGACGAAAGTCGAGCGCGGCTCATGGTTTGGACACAAGAACTGCTTGAGCACTTGACTTCGGCTCGTAACAATCAACGCCTCGGCGGACACTCAGGTAGTGGCTCATGCCCAACCACTGCGGTGATGAGAATAGCCGAACTTTAACAAATACTTGAGTTCAGCAGGCATTTTCTACGTTGGCAGAATAGGATAGGCACCAGGCCATGCGGCCGCTTGTTCTGGCCCCGAGTTGATCGGATGAACGATGCTCGAATTTTACGGGCGACTGTCATTTACTAGTAAAAAAAAAACGTATGTCGAGTTTATTCAGTTTTTAACGTTAGGGGGTGATTTTAAGTAGTATATTCCAAAAGTACAAATATCGCTTTGTGACTCCTTTAAGCAAAAACGCCTGTGTGAATGAGCACTCAGACGGTTCTCAACTGAGTTTTTTTACGCATTACATTGGTGTTCTCCTGCCTTGTGACACAAAAAAAAACCCATTAATGAAGCCTTGAAAGCACAATCTTAAATAGGTATGTCACTTGATGGCCCGACTGAAAAAGATGCATCTTAAAGCTCGGGTAGTTTGAATGATGACACAAACATCATTGCTGTTTCCAATTTTATAGAGTCATTGATTTTATATCAAGCCGTTCTTGTAACTAACCGTCGGTTTCATTTGTCTACATCAACCATTTGCAGAGTTTGCGATGACTGCCATCTTCCTTGAGAATCGTCATGAAGAAATCTTTGCTGGACTTTGTTGCAAGTTTCATTGGGCCAGCACAGCAATTGCCTAGCTATCACAAGAACCTGAGACTGTTTTACTTTATCCTGTCGCTGTGCAGTCCTGAAAATATTGTATGCGGTTGTTATTAAATCGATGAAATTCTGCTGCCTTATACGACGGTTTTTTAATGCTCAAAAAACGTTTAAAAGTTCAATCGATTAAGCTTTAAGCAATAAAGTATGCCACTGCACCGGGAACACGTGATAGACCACCATTGTCGAATGAATTATAGGTCTGTCTAGATATTTAAACAGTGAGAGTGATTAACCACGAAATGAGATATTCTATCAGTGCGGTATGAATGCTAACCTGGGGTCTTTAACGTGAACCACAAAGTAATGATTACACGATTGCAGCTAGACTGGAATGTAAATAGTGTCGTAAATGATCTATGGTGGCTATCCACTGTGCCACACACATGCCTGAAACACCTGTCGACAATGACAACGGCGCGATATATGCGTGCAGTTTTCATACAGGGTACTATGCTAGTCTCCAAAATGGCGGCAAGATGATGATGATGATGATGATGGTTTGCGGCTCTTCCCTTTTGAATCGGGCGGTCCCGTAGAGTTTGGGACCTAGCCAGTGGGGATTCGGTTATCCCCGTTGGTGAACTAGCATCCACCAGTTCTCTAATCTTCGCTTCGTGGCTTCCACCCTCTCACGCCACCCTCCGTTGGTTATAGGTTTAGCGTCGACGTTGTTGTTGCCGTTAGTCCCACCCACAGAGCTGGAAGCAGACCCAAAGCCGAGTGCCTCTGCCAGTGCGACCTCCCGGGTTGCCTGTCCACACTCCGCCGGTTGAACTGGTTGCAGACCGGTGCACGACAGCACAATGTGTTCAATTGTCTCATCCGCCTGACCACACACACGGCATGCTGCAGATTCCACCGTCTGGTCGAAGCGACGGCAATACACCTGCGTTCGCAGCCCTCCTGCGCGTGACTCAAAGAGGAGCCGGCTGCCCAGACTATTGTCGTATAGTCTAGTCTCTGCCGAAATTTCGTGCTTATATCGATGGTACATATATAGCGTCGACTTGGACTTCGCCGTTTCTGCCCACCGAGCTGCCTCCTCCTCTCTCACCCTCTTTCTTATCTCCGTTTCCCACTTCCTGTCTGTTGTAATAGTTACAGGGGTTGAAAAGAAGCCGTATTTCTTCTCTAACTGATACAGCCGCTTCCTCCAACCAGTCTGCACTCCCATGAGATACGTGTAGACGAACATCTTCTTGGCCCACCGGCCGCGGTCCATTAGACGGAGACGGCTGTCGTAGGTTATCTTACTGGTCGCCTCCCTGGCCTCGAACGACGACCACCCAAGATCTCCCTGGACTGCTTCGGTGGCCACCATTCCGTGACAGCCCAGAGCTTGCCTCCCGACCTCTCGTTGACGACGTTCCATGACTTCCCGCACTGTGCCAGGGACACAAAGAACCGCGTTGGCGAAGGTTAATCCAGGCACCACAACCGCCTTCCAGAGTTCGCGAGTCACCAGAAAACGATTGCAGCTCCAAAGATTACGTTTTCGGAGTACATTCGTACCTCGCACGGCTGCCTGTCGGAGATGAGCATAATGATCGGACAAGTACTCCGGCTTGTTGGTCAGTACAACTCCCAGGTATTTGTACGACTCCTGTACCTGTGCTTGCTCGCCGTTCAGCACCAGACTGTTTAATTTAGCCTCATCGGACCCGGCTAATTGAAGGACTGCCGACTTTTTGGCGTTGAACCGAAGGCCCAACGTAGCCGCCTCCGTCTCACATATACATATTAGACGCTGCAGGTCCTCCACCGTCTCCGCCGTCAATACAATATCGTCCGCATAGGTGAGGCCCGGCAGCAGCCACTTCACCTCTGCGCCTTCTTCCATGTGTGTCAGTGAAAAGCCCACCTCCGACTGGATCAGGCGTTCCTCCAACCCTGACACATACAGAATATAAAGAAGCGGGGAGAGTGGACATCCCTGTCGGAGACCCCTCGTCACTGTGACTTGTTCTGAGTCGACCCCCTTTAGTTGCGTCATTACTGTATTGCATGAGTATAGGCGCCGTATGACAGCTAGCCACCGATGAGGAAGGTGGAGCTCCTCCAAACGTCGCACGAGTTGCGCATGCGGCACACTGTCATATGCTTTTGCCACATCTAGAAAGCAGCACAGCAGTCTTCTCCCCTGTTTTCGGGCAATTTCAATACACTGCGTGAGGGTGAACAGGTTGTGTTCCAACCTTCGACCCCTCCGAAATCCACCCTGAAGCTCGGTGAGCAGTTGGTTCTCTTCTGCCCATGCTGCCATATGTTCCTTGATAATATGGGCGAAGGTCCGGTATACTGTAGAGGTCACGGTCAGGGGCCGATAATCCTTGAGGAACTGTTTGTCACCCCCTCTCTTTGGGATCAGAACCACGCGGCCGACCCTCCAATCTTGGGGCACAGGTTCCTCTCCCCTTAAGATTGCTCCAAAGATATCTGCCAGCTGCTCCACTGCATCTTTTCCCAAGGACTTGAGAACGCTCGCCGGGACCCCGTCTAATCCCTGGGAGGTAGCCCCTTTCAAGCGAGCCAGTGCACGCACAACCATCACTCGGCCGATGTCCCCCTCCTGGTTGGAGTCCGATTGATCCGGGGCAAGTCGGCCTTCTTGTGGTGGGGACACCTCCTCAGGAGCAAATGTCTCCGTCAGGTACTTAGTGAGGTGGGTTCCAAGGTCTTCTGGCGGATTCCCCGTGCTCTCGTCAATTATGGTAACATCTTGTTCCTTTCCCTCCAGCGATCCAAGGTACTTCCAGAACTTTCTCGCTGCGTCCCTTCCGCTAGATTTAATATCTCGGACGGTCTCCAGATCCGCTGTTCTCATCTTCTCTTGGGTTAGTCGTTTAGCATAGCACTTGCAGTCGTGGTATATGGTCCATCTTCTAGCAACCTCACTCCCAGATTCAGTTCGGAGCGATTGTCGATGTTCCCTGTTGGCTTTCTGTCTAGCCAGTATAGCTTCTTTAACCTCTGTGTCCCACCACCTCTTCCTCACTCTCCGTCCACTGGGCTGCCTGGATGCATGTTGCTTGATGAGACGCTTGAGCTCTGTGATGTACTCTTTGTAACCGTACGCTTGTATCCTTATGTTGCTTCTTTCAAATTTCTCCGTAACCCTTTCCACCTCCTTCTGAGCCAAATGCGTTCGTCTTTTGTACTGAGGACGGGTTTTTGCATTTGTCCATGTGTTTTTGCTGAAGTCCAGTCGCAGGCGATTGTGGTCACTGCCGACGCTGTGCTCGCCTTCCTCGTCAATGGAAACACCAACTAGGCTGTTACCAAGGCGCGAAGACACCAAAGCGTAATCTATGCAGGTTCTGCTTCCTCGGGCACACCACGTGTATTGACCCTTGCATGATGCCCGTAAGTTGACTAATTCAAGTTGAAACTCGTCTGCTAGATTCAGTAGCCGACGCCCGTTATCATCTTCCCATCCGTCAAGTTCGTGGAGATGGCCGTTAAAGTCCCCCATGATTAAGACATTCCTGCCTTTCTCCAGTGCCTTAATATCTTTGGTGACACATGCCATAGTAGCTTCATTCTCCTCGTCGCGCGCACTCCCCACTGAGAGATAGACAATACACACAGACACTTGGGTTTGCAGCAACTCTCCCTCCACCCAGATGTGATCTGTGCACTTGTCGAGCGTCCTGAGCCACACTGTCGTGTCCCGCCATAGAACCCCAACACCACCACCTCTTCTTTGACCCTCTTGGCGGTTGCACCCAGCCCAGTGCCAACCCGGGTGCACCGGGGGCTCCTCTAGGTCTCTAAGGTGCGTTTCGGCCACCCCATAGATGGCCATTCCTTCAGACTCCAGCTGATTAAAGAGTTCCTCCCACTTATGCTCCCGTCGTGCTCCTTGCAGGTTGAGAAACCCTACTGTCACTGTCAAGCTCCTGTGGTGCTTTTTCCGTTTCCTCCTTGCGGCTCCACGTTTCAGTCCGCCTTTGTGGGAGCCGCGTTGCCGCTGTACTAATTCATGGGTCCATGAACCCCGATGCCCAGCTGCTGCCGCACCGTCTCCGCTACCAGGCCGCTGAGCCATAAAGGATGCATTGCTGGTGGGCTCATGTGCATAGGGTGTCGGACAAGCGGCGGCGGGTACACGGGGGTTCGTCCATCCAGGCCTGGCGTCAGTTCTGCAGTGATGTCCACGCGGTGATATTGAAGAGGTGGGTCTTCTTGGATCCTCCTGGGAGCGTCTACCATTGACAGGCCGATTCCGGTCGGATGCCGCATCAGCCCCGGGTGAACCCAACCCCGTTCTGGGTACGCCAATGTTCCTCCCCTCATCGACGGTTGCCAACCACTGTGGGCATGCCGCTCCTGCGTGGTGGTCCCCTGTTGCGTGAGTTGGTCTTTCTTTTCTCCATCCTGTTGGCGTCGGACGTATGCTCCCTGCGACAGTCGTTGTTGCACCAGCTCTTCGCACGGCACGTGACCTACTAGCAGTGGTGCAGTCCTGGTCTGCCCACACTCTCTGCCAGCTGTCTGGTTCATGGGTTCGTGTATTGGCCGTTGTTGGGCAGGATTTACAAGTCCATCCTGCTCGCGGTTCTGTAGTGCTTTCATTCGTCTGTCCTTTCCTTGCCTGCCTAAAAAACGGTTGGCGAGTCCTACCAAGCGGCCAGTCACCATGTGGATGCCTTGGTTGCTGTACCGGAGCCCGTCCTTTTCCATAAAACCGTCATTTACCAAATTGCTGCTCAGGTCCACGTACTTGGCATGAATCCTCTTGCACATTTTTCTAAGCCTAGAGTTCAGCATCATAGCCGCTGCTTGGGTCTCCTTTCCTCTGCTCGTGACTTCTGGGACAGAACAGACTGTCAGGGCAACTTGTCTGAAGCACCACTTCTTCTCCAGGCATTCTACTATGTCGTCTGGCTGCTGCCCTTGTAACAGGTCCTGCATTCCAACGTGCAATATATACATCCTGGGGATTCTCCGTGCCGTCGCTTCGTAGTCTGCGATCATCCTGTGCGCTATTTCGACTGTCGCCTTTCGGTTGAGTAGGACGTCGAAGTTTTGACCGCCACCCATCCGTTCCGAGAAAGCCGGGGCAAACCTCCCAACGTTACTGTCTCCTACGATCAGGACCTCTTTCTTCACTCCCCATGGCGGTCGTACCACTGACTTGGCACTTGCCTTGCTTTTTGCGGGAGTACTGGTGTCCTCCCCTGGACGCTCATCCCTGTTGTCATCTGGACCTGCTAGTAGCTTGACAGAATCGTCCACACTGTCTGCTAGCTTATCGTCGTCCAGCGTGCTCGAGGGACTTCCACTCTCTTTTCTTTCGATCGTCGGTGCGCCCCGCCGCTGGTCTTGTGCTCTGTTGCAGCCCTCCGAGCTGCCTCCTCCTCTCTCACCCTCTTTCTTATCTCCGTTCCCACTTCCTGTCTGTTGTAATAGTTACAGGGGTTGAAAAGAAGCCGTATTTCTTCTCTAACTGATACAGCCGCTTCCTCCAACCAGTCTGCACTCCCGTGAGATACGTGTAGACGAACATCTTCTTGGCCCACCGGCCGCGGTCCATGAGACGGAGACGGCTGTCGTAGGTTATCTTACTGGTCGCCTCCCTGGCCTCGAACGACGACCACCCAAGATCTCCCTGGACTGCTTCGGTGGCCACCATTCCGTGACAGCCCAGAGCTTGCCTCCCGACCTCTCGTTGACGACGTTCCATGACTTCCCGCACTGTGCCAGGGACACAAAGAACCGCGTTGGCGAAGGTTAATCCAGGCACCACAACCGCCTTCCAGAGTTCGCGAGTCACCAGAAAACGATTGCAGCTCCAAAGATTACGTTTTCGGAGTACATTCGTACCTCGCACGGCTGCCTGTCGGAGGTGAGCATAATGATCGGACAAGTACTCCGGCTTGTTGGTCAGTACAACTCCCAGGTATTTGTACGACTCCTGTACCTGTGCTTGCTCGCCGTTCAGCACCAGACTGTTTAATTTAGCCTCATCGGACCCGGCTAATTGAAGGACTGCCGACTTTTTGGCGTTGAACCGAAGGCCCAACGTAGCCGCCTCCGTCTCACATATACATATTAGACGCTGCAGGTCCTCCACCGTCTCCGCCGTCAATACAATATCGTCCGCATAGGTGAGGCCCGGCAGCAGCCACTTCACCTCTGCGCCTTCTTCCATGTGTGTCAGTGAAAAGCCCACCTCCGACTGGATCAGGCGTTCCTCCAACCCTGACACATACAGAATATAAAGAAGCGGGGAGAGTGGACATCCCTGTCGGAGACCCCTCGTCACTGTGACTTGTTCTGAGTCGACCCCCTTTAGTTGCGTCATTACTGTATTGCATGAGTATAGGCGCCGTATGACAGCTAGCCACCGATGAGGAAGGTGGAGCTCCTCCAAACGTCGCACGAGTTGCGCATGCGGCACACTGTCATATGCTTTTGCCACATCTAGAAAGCAGCACAGCAGTCTTCTCCCCTGTTTTCGGGCAATTTCAATACACTGCGTGAGGGTGAACAGGTTGTCTTCCAACCTTCGACCCCTCCGAAATCCACCCTGAAGCTCGGTGAGCAGTTGGTTCTCTTCTGCCCATGCTGCCATATGTTCCTTGATAATATGGGCGAAGGTCCGGTATACCGTAGAGGTCACGGTCAGGGGCCGATAATCCTTGAGGAACTGTTTGTCACCCCCTCTCTTTGGGATCAGAACCACGCGGCCGACCCTCCAATCTTGGGGCACAGGTTCCTCTCCCCTTAAGATTGCTCCAAAGATATCTGCCAGCTGCTCCACTGCATCTTTTCCCAAGGACTTGAGAACGCTCGCCGGGACCCCGTCTAATCCCTGGGAGGTAGCCCCTTTCAAGCGTGCCAGTGCACGCACAACCATCACTCGGCCGATGTCCCCCTCCTGGTTGGAGTCCGATTGATCCGGGGCAAGTCGGCCTTCTTGTGGTGGGGACACCTCCTCAGGAGCAAATGTCTCCGTCAGGTACTTAGTGAGGTGGGTTCCAAGGTCTTCTGGCGGATTCCCCGTGCTCTCGTCAATTATGGTAACATCTTGGTCCTTTCCCTCCAGCGATCCAAGGTACTAAATAAAGACCCCGGAGCTACAAGTACTGCAAGCCGTACGGCGACGGGTCTTTCTTGGCGCAAGTCCAGAAGAGCATGGCGCGAATGCCTCGACAACTAAAACAATTCTAAGGTCGGATGAATGGGTCTACTCGTCCGGAAACCTAAAAATATTACTTCCAACGTCACTGTTGTCAAGTCGCTCTTTTACGGCTCTGTACACAAGCGAGAGGTAAACGTCGCTGAATATAGGCGCTAAACAAGACCTAACACATGCTATTTTTTTTTTGTCTCGTGATTTTTCTTTAACATTTCACAAGAGTAGACTGTAGGGGTATAGGGCAACAAGGTCGACAAAGCCATCAACCGAGACTGCATAGACATTTTGGAATTCACAGGTGCCATGTTCCTGAATAGCATTAGCAACTGATTCCTTTATCTTGTTGTTTCGGGGTTCCTCGACTAAACCAACACGCTCGTCAGTCCACATTGTATTAACTAGATCGCACGTTTGATCCTCGAGGCATCGAGCTATATTCTGATGAAGTCCAAGCGACTTCGTGAACGTTTTGGCGTACGAGAGCGTCTGGAGCCATACCAAGGCGCCTAGATAAGCGAGGACATCGTGCAGTCAGCCATGCGGTTTTACACTCACGATCATCACGACTGATTCCGGCAAAGCTCCCAACAAGGAAGACGCTATATTCGTTATGAAAGATGGGAAACAACAAGTCATCGCCAAACGTTTAATGACGAGGTCTATCCGACAAGCTTACCAGCTGTTAGAGAAAGCCAACCTGGACTCTATATTAGCACTGACGCAGTTTTATTCGGGGCAACTAAAATTGGGTAAGCTGAACCCTTGCCAATGCGTATGCGGATGCATGTGCTGCACATATATATTTTGTGCTTATCTACCCTTAACAGCGTACAGAAGGCAAAAATAATCACGTAGGAGATTGTCGCTTTGTGCTGTTACCCTGGCTCTACGCCCGATGGTTTACGAGGCAAATGCAAGAATTGCCCTAGCATTTATCGAATCTCCTCAAAAGCGTTAGCGCTAATTGTAAATGAGGAAATTACATTTTGCACATTGGAGGACGGCAGTTTGATGAACAAGACTGTGGACTCGAAAGCCTTTTTGAAAGAGATCCAAAAATGGTTCACAAGATTTACCACTTGGTTGAAAAAACCCCGAGACTGCGAGTAAACGACACGACACTAGTGTCGTGTCGTTTACCCGCAGTCTCGGTTTTTTTCAACCATGTGCAATGTACACCAGCTCGTTTGCGCCCTTACATTTTGTTCATTTACCACTCGCAATTTTATCCATAGAAGTCAACGGAAAGCTATTTGTATTGAGAAGCACAAGGTGACCACTAGATATATTGTCATGCATTTTGATTTTGAGGAAAACTGGACAGTGATTTTGCCACATGAAATACAGGAACACCACTGCCACAAGCATCAAATATTTGTGTTTATATGTGTTGCGTCGACCTCGCAAGGTCCCGTATGTTCCGGTGTTGTGTGAGAAGACCTGTGCCACGGCACTCCTCACACAGGACTCGCTCTAAGATGCATTGAGACTGGCTGGAGGAGTACATTTCAGTTTGTGCGTCACAAACGTATATATTTCACGGAGCGCCTGCTCATTTTATGAAAAGATTTCAGCTCTACGAGTTCGACCGAGTCAGTCTTGCTAAAGCGAAGTGGATTCTTTTCTGCATCGGGACATGGAGAAAATGACTGTGGTGGAGTTGGGAACCTTCTGAAGCTTCAGGGGATGGTGCACAACCTCCGTTCGCCTGCGGATGCGGCCATACAGACATCAATGAACTTTGTGAAGAAGACGGGAAAGTGTATGCAAAATGTGACTCTCCTTGATTTAAAAACAAAAATGTACGTGGGTGATTTCCACAAAACCACGTAATCCGAATGGTGGTCCGTAGCTGCGTTAAAATGCATCCACCTCTCGCACGTGTGGCGACTTAAAAACGGAAAAGTGCGTCCTCAGCGAACTGCATAATCGACATTTTAGTGCCTTTATGGAGTTTCGCAAGTTAAAGAGTAAAAATGTGTAAGTTTGTAAAATATTGAGGCAAACAACTGTTTTTGTTGTTGTTTTCTTTTTGTAAAGGTTTCTGTATGAACACATGGGGGAGTGTTGTGGGAAAACTATCTACGTTTATGTGTACGCGTCTTATTAACGCGGATAAATTACTCGTCAAATTAGGGGGTTTTGTGATGCGATACAGCAGGTGTTTTTGCATTTTGTCAGCTCACCTATGTCTCATTTATGTAAACTTATAAACAAAATAAAACACGCACTGCATAGTTCAAAGTGTTCAAATTTGTGCAAACTATTACCGGTGCGTTCATAAGTGGAAAACATCATTGTCACACCAACACAGCCATATATTTTACATTTCTGCGTATCGCAGATATGTACTCAGCTGCTTCGTTAATGATTCTCTGGTGTTCACTTTTAAATTACTCTTTTTATCATCTTATACTGTGCTCCAGAGATTGTTAAGATAATAAAACTTGCTTGCCAGAGCTTGAAACATAATATCTGACTTGCCCCGCTCTCAGACTGCAGGTGGCATTAGTGTTAACATAGATGGTTTAGTTTAGCCCTGAGTACCATCCCTCGGATATTTATCAGTTCTTATGACCACATATAACCGTTGTAAAATGGCTTCCAAAAACACGTCATTATTAAAGCCGCCAGGAGCATTGCGGTGAAGCCAGCATAGTTGAACCAAAGATTGAGTAACAAGCCTGAAATTGGCTCATTTAACTAGTTGTCCTTAAAATACTACACAAATATTACACCCAAGACTTGTATCCAGTATTTCTCTACCTTATAAGCTATCAAGTAGAAAAATTAAAATTAAATATTTTTTTTAATTTATTTAAACTATTTTGAAAATTTAGATTTGTGACGAGTTTGAAGCTAGATATAACTTTTTTTTAAACGTGCCAATACAAACCTTATACAACCATATAGCACATGATTATAGCCATCCACTGATACTTGTTCCATGTCATTATCCTTGGCGGTTCGCTTACTGGATCAATTCAAATTTGAGGCAAAATTGTCCCATGTAGCAAGTTTGCTATTTTATACGAATCTAACTAAAAAAAACTAACAAATAAACTTTTTGTTAATAAAAATTGCTTCATAACAACCCCTGCTGCATAAAAATATATTAGCCGCTGGAGTAAGTCAACTGTATTGAAACGACGTCCAAAGTTAAGAAAAATATTTAAAAAAAAAACTTTTTGACAGACTATTTCTCTGGCACTTCGAATTAATTTCTTAATTGTTCTGTTCTAATTTATTTAAAGGACAATAAACCCTTTCCGGAATTCAGTCTGGCCACCTTGATCACTATCATCATCTAAAAAATGGCGTATGTGCTAGACTAATGGCGGCCTTCTGTTCACTGATGAAGGAAGAAGTTGAAGATGCTCATAAGCAGATGGTTTGAGACCTATACAATGTGGACGTTAGCGCGACGTGAAGCGGAAATCAAATGCAAGAGCTACGTACGCGTTCATTTCTAACTCAGGCCCAGTCAATTTGTTAGTAGCACATACTCGGCTTCAAAGCTCCTTGACGTATGAAACTTCAAGGCGTCTATGTGGGTTGGCGCTTCGTTCTGACTGGTTGCATCTTTTTCGCCATCGACACTGAGAGACATTAAAAAAGAACTGTACAGTGAAGCGCCTATTCTCGTTTACCGTTGACTTGCGAAAGTGACGGTGCCACATAAAATACTGCAGACCAAAGGTTTAGGGCCGCCATTAGTACGGTAAAAGGTAAACTGCCATTTGAGTCACCAGATGGCACTGAATTCCGGAAAGGGTCTATTTTGTCCATCTAACAAAACTAACCTACCACATGCCATTTATAAAAAAACTGAAGTTTCGTCAAGTCCATATAAACTCACCTACCAGAGAGCTGTGCCAAAATGTTTTAAAAATGGTAAAGCTTGGAAAGGCTACTAAGCTGGCCACACCCCAGGTTGTTTATGTTGTGGTTGACTTGAGCAATGAAACGTAATCAGACATACCTTTCTATCAAACATGACCACAAGTTTTTTGTCAAACAAATCTTTAAACATGTACAGTACTACACGCTAGGCCGAAATAACGGTGAAAACGTTCATAGACACAAATTATAATATTGTTAATTCATTCCTGTAAAAGCAAAGTGTGTCTCCGAAGTAACGGGGCTGTCTTTAACGCTCAAATTTGTTGTATTTACATATTCATTCTTTAATGACGAGGCTTGTTTCATTGCAGGAAAACAGTCAAAGCTTCGTAACGCCATCTCTGGTGAAGTGCTGGACTAAGAATGTTGGATATCCTTTGATTACGCTTAGTAGGAGTTACGGGCAAAACCTGGCCGTCGTTCGTCAAGATGAATATAATCCAAAGTGCGTATTTTATTGGTTCAAGTCCGTAGCTTCCCTTAGTTTTCTTTTTATTAGTTTACGCCGTCATCTTGTCTACTTTCACATAAAGTATTACAAAGTCAAAACTTTTCTTGTGCGACCGCCTCTCAACTCTTGTTCTTAAAGGACTTATAACAACCACAAAAAGTGATGTTCTGTTTCGGGTACGGCAATGCAATGGGGTGTCCAGTCACCATCTAACCATGTTTTCTGTAAAGTGTCGTGTATTTATTGAAAAACAGAAAGTGAAACTAAAACTACAGGATAAGTAGGGAGAAGCTTGGCGCTATAAGATCGGAAATACACTGCAAGTTTGCCGGTTTAATTTTTTACAGAAGCCTTAAACATTCACAAGAAAAACTGACCACTAAAATACACCTTGTATTAAAATTTTGCTTCGCTGTGTGCAGGTTTCAGTTTTTTTTTTAGCGGCTTTAGATTAAACCTGGGGATTTATGCCACCCTATAATTCAGTATATTACTCGAATTAAGCACTATGGCTACCTGTTTTGCATCAGCCCATTCCAAATCAAAAAACGATGTCTGGTCACTCAATAAAAAAAAAAGTATTTTTATTGTTTTTTTTTGTATTGATATTTTATTAATTCATTTTTCTCTGATATGACATTTTTAAGCTCTTTTTTTCGCCACCCTCCTTTGCTCGTTATGTTTATTTTCAGCCCCTCTGGTCTTCTCTGGAACATTCCGATCACCTACACAGATGGAGAGAAAATGCAATTTCAAGACAACCCTAATGTTTTCTGGTTGACCACCAAAGAAGGCAAGAATCATACATCATCCACCCTGCTTAATTCAAGAGATAGATTGTTAAAAATTTACAAATAAAAGTTCAACTACCGGGCGTCCGCGAGAAAACCGAACCCTGTTTCTCGCATCGCAAAAACACACTAGACATCGTGGAGAGCTGAAACTCCGTCAGGACGTATGCCCCAGCCGTTCGAGCAACATGCCAAAGTTTCGGAACCAATTGTTATCTTATTCAAAAGTTGTAAATGATTTTATGAAACTTTCAATGGAACAATGGTGCCCATTTTCGCCCGTTTTTGGCTTTTGGCGTCACAAAGGTCACTGTAATCAAGAGCTCCGTCGGCAGCCATTTTCCATTGAAATTTTCAGAAAACCACGTATAACTTTTGAATAAGATAACGGTTGGTGCTTAAACTTTGGCATCTAGCCCGAACAGCTGGCGCTACGTTCTGACGGAGTTTCAACTTTCCGCAATGTCTAGATTTATTTTTGCAATGCGAAAAACAGGGTTCGATTTTCTCGCGGACGCCCGGTATATTGAACGTTGTGCCGCGTTAGAAACTCGTATAGGAAAGCTCTACTAAAACATTTCACATCGTGTCTTTCCTTTCAGTACAAACACCACATGTGCATACCACTTACTTGGCTGTTTCACGTGTATTTTGTTTTGCTTTTTTACTGCGCGTAATTACTGTTGTTTTAATTGTTATACTTCAAGTTTAACAAAATTGTAAATTCAAATGTTGGTTTATTATAACAACATTTTCAGCACTATTTTATGTTTGTGTTCACAAGGTTCAGCGGTTTTGAGCACTAACTCTGTATCTCCTCCCACTTTTCTGCGGTTTCCTAGGAGTTAGGTTTCATAGTTTTTGACAAAACGTCCAAAGAAACTAGTTGTGCAGTCTAAAGCTTTTATCTATGGGCGAGCATAACATGCAATCTAAAAAGGCGGTTCAGTAAATTTTACATTTTCTTAGATTCCATCAGTTTGCTGCCCAAGACTTTAAGATACACAATCCTCAAATAGTACCCTTTCCCAATTACAGTCTGACTACTTCAATCACCATCCGAGTGAATGGTATCTGCGACATCCTAACGGCGGAATAGACCATATGCGAAATGTACAGCGCCATCTAGTAGCACGCGGAGTATGTTCGCCATCTTGGTAGCGCCGAAAAAACAAAACCAGTGAACTTGGATTGAGCGCGTTGGTAATAGATTCAAAAATACGAAAGAGTTAGATAAAAAGGACGGACCGTCCTTTTTTTCTGTTTTTTTTTTGTTTTTGTCCGTCGTTTTTGTCTAACTCTTTCGTATTTTTGAAACCAGTGAACCAACCGGCAAAGACCCCGAGTAAACAAGCGACCGCACTTCGTGCGAGAGATGCAATGCCAACGCGTTACTGCGTTCCGCTGCGGATGCAGCGATAAACCTTCCATTCGTGCGTGACGTAAACAAAAACAGGGTTTACATTTTTTTTATTTGTTAGTTCAGGCGCAGCTTTGACAAAACGATCGGTGACAACACGAAGAAACATGCGGACGTTATCGCGCGGCGTGAGGCCAATAACAGCTATTGAACTGGTCCGTAACCTTTTCACGAAGCTGTACCAAATTTGTTTTTGAACTTTTTTTTTTCTTTGACGCGGGCTGTAGAGTCTGCCGGCGTTTTTGTTGACGCGCATGCAGCTCAATGTATGCGGACGAGACAAAGGCTGTTAGCGAGGCAAAAATGTGACAGTTTTCAATCTACACCGCCCACCATAACTGATGATGAGTATGGTTAACAGTCAACAACTAAAGATGAAAGCACCACAAAGCCCTCATTTTAATGTCATATATTTAAAAAAAAAAAAACTTAATTACTTGGGAAAGACAGAAAACAATATCATTGCTTTGCAGCGGCATCAGTACATTTGATCTGGCGTCGATAAACGACGTTTGTAAAACGCATTTAAAACTAAACAGGAGAGTTTGTTTGTATAATATTCTTGAATATTTAAAGGGAAACTCCGGCGATTTTTTGAGCAACCCCAACTAACTATATTTTCGAAATCGCCGTCCTTTAATCTTTCCGGTATGCTATTTAGTATTGCGAAATTCAGAATAGTTATTGTGAAATCGGCAAATGAAAATGACGCCAAAACGAAGATTCGAATATACCCGCGCTTTTCATTGCCGTGACGTCACAGGTGGGCTGGCTTGCGGTTCGAGCGGGCAGTCTAAAAATGAACTATGCCGAGCATTTGTAGCGTGCTGCTGCGCGGGAGCTGGAGCGACTTTCCAAAGCATTCATTTGACACCATAAAACTGTTTGTAATCAGTTGGGAACAAAGTCTACAGCCCAAAGAGAGAACTCCTGCCTACCCATGACGTTACTTTTTCAGTGTTGGCAGTAGAGCTTTTCACTTTGAAAAACACGATGAGGACCAAAATTGTAAATTCTGTAACTTTGCGAAAAAACTTTATTTTGTCCAAAGATTTGGATTACTAGTTCAGCGATGTTTGTTGGTGTTTTTAGCAAGTTTTTAGGCAAATCGGGGACTATGAAGAAAACGGCGGAGTACCCCTTTAAGGGGGGTCATGTAGAATAGAAAACACACACGGACGGCGAGTCAGTTTGCTCAACAGTCACAGAGACAAAATATTGCTGTCTTTTTTTTTTTTCTGTTGAGCGCTACGTGCGATTACATTGAACGTGGAGTTCGTCTTAGGTACATAGCAGTGGCTAAAACTTCGATGTCGGCGGCGGCGAAAACTTTTGTAGCGGACGTCGAGTGGAGGAACTCAGGCGGTGCCAACTTCATTTCACAATTTCCTTTTCTTTTCTTTTTTTGTTTCCTTTTTTTGTCGCAGCCGATGTAAACATTTTGTTTAGTGCGAAGAAGCTCGGGAGTAGTTTTAAGGAAGTAGATGTAGTTATTCTGCCAGGGTTGAACAAATCTTCAGTAATAGCGCAACACCCGTCAACTGTTCTTAAGGTCAATGCTATCTGCAAACAATCTGAGCTCTTTGCATTAAAGACCCCAGGCTAACGGTTGTACTCCACTGGCTACATTGCTCATCTACAGCGAGTGATTCGTCGCAACTTTAAAATGGCTGACCAAATACACGCTGTATAAATATCCCCACAACCCCAATTATTATTACTGAGCTCTTTGCAACGCCTGAAAAATATTGCCCAGGGCACAGTTTCCTTTAAAAAACACAGAGCTTTGCACACACAAAACAATCGCCAGTAACAACTAAAATAAAATAAAAAACTAACCTTGAGTCGCATGTATTGGTGTGGAGCAGTCTACCGCTAAACAGTACGACTTCATGCGTATTCGATTCGAAAAAAGAATTAAAAGTGTCATCAGAGAAAAAAGGCATGCCGGCCTAGTCATTCGTTCACGTTGGGTGATCGGAAATCAGAAAATAATAAAGTTTCCGAATCGCACTTAGTGCCGGAGCGTCCATGCCCTGGAAATGCTGAGAAACCGAAACGCAAGATACTTGACGCAACCAAGATGGCCGCGTGCACAGTGCTGCCAGACCACCAAGCAGTTTCGCATATCGTCTATCCTGCTGATTTGTGAGGGAAGAAATTGAAGACAGATAGTTTTACATAACACGAAGCCTGGGCATTGTAGAAGGTCTAATGTACGGCACGAATTGCATATAAGTAGGTCGTAGACTTTCTGGTTTCAACCGAACAACGCCGATAAGCATTCGTCGAAGTCAAAAATGCAAAATCGGACCGAAAAGCACAAATAAACAAAAAGTAAGTGCACAAACGACTTAGTATAAAATGAAGAAACTAAGATAAAAGTAATCTTTAATTGTTGTTCTTGTTCTTGTTGTTGTTGTTGTTTTGTAGTTATACCGACAAATTTCTGTAGGTGTCAAAAATACAAAAATCGGTTAAAACCAAAAAAACACTGATTTATTTAATGCTTTGCTCCAGCTAGGCCCATTTTAGTCAATACCTTTCCTTTTTATCCGGTTTTTTCACCAATAATTACTGTTTTCGCCGTCGATCCGGAAAAAAACCCGAAATATGTGAAAAATAAATAAACGCCTAAAAACATCGTCTTCTTCCTCTTATAAACAAACAACGAAGAATCTATTGCCTACATACAAGCACCACGACATATCGAACTCGCATCAAATCAGCTCACGCTGATATGCTCAAACCTCTAATCTGTTGGCGAATTTTCTTTTTTTATCGAATTCTTTATTTGGGTTAGCGCTTCGTAAAGAGGGGAAGTTGTAGTTCTGGTTTCTTTTTGTCACTATGGATATTGAAATTAATCGAGGAAGAACTACATGTCAAAGAACATGTTCCCATCTGCCATGAATTGCGGAAGACGTGGTGCCCGATCAATATTTTTTTTTTGTCATTAGCATAAATATGTTAGACGGATATTTAAAGCACTGAGTCACTGATGGCTTAGAAAACGGAGGGAGTGGCTTATTGCCTTCACGCTTCATGATTTGCCCTTCGGCTTTCTTATCGACTGATGCAGCGATCTCATTGGCTGCGAAGCGATAATGAGATGCTCAAGACTTGCCAGGCCCCGGGTTTCTTAGGCTGCAAGTTACTATACTTCGTTTCAGCTTCGGTCCGAGCGCGGCCGATGTTAGAGCCGAAGGGCCAATCAAACAGCGAAGGAGGGACAACGTCATGGCGTGCTCCCTGCAGTTGATAGGACAAGCCGCTATTCGCCGTCTCTCTGTGCGTGCTCCTACGCCGGTTAGTCCTATCAAGCACAGAGAGCACGCCATGACGTTGCGCTTTTTTGCGCTGTTTGATTGGCCCTTCGGCTCATAACATCATCCGCGCTCAGACCGAAGCTGAAACAAAGTATAGAGATGGCACTGAGTTGGCACGTATTAAGAAAGTATAAAAAAAACTAAAATATTTTAAAGGAAAATTATGCATGTACTAATAAATTGCGCCTCAGCTTGGTCAAATACATCGAATTGTATTTGTCTTTAATTATTTTAAGTTCTTGAAATTCCCATTTCTCGCTCAAACAAAGAGGTAAAAGGTTATTTTATTTTTTTGTTAGAATTGCAACTTTTTGTAATGAGTAGAATAAAACTTTGCTCGTAAATGTACTAAGAAGTGAATTGAAATCGGATACAGTCCTCTCCTGTAAAAATCAAAATAACGTCAAATATGTTTGTTTGTTTTTGTTTAGGTTGAAGCTTGGGCAAGTTGGTGTGACATTTTCAAGAGGTTAAAGCAGCACAAGCGACGAGGGATGAGAAGCAGGAAGACACATACACAGCGCTGTGTATGTGTCCTTCTGCTTCTCGTCATTCGTCGCTGGCGCTGTTTTAACCTTTTAAAAATATTGTTTAAAAAAGAGAATCGTTCGGATCTCAACCTGCATAATTCTGTAACAGCGAATCTGCCGAGTGTTCCTAAAGACGATGACTGGCTCATTCTCAACCTGCGCGGCTACGGATACTATCGCGTCAACTACGACGCCAGGAATTGGAACCTCATCATTATGGAACTCAACACCTACCACACGGTAATTCGTCGAGGAGTTGAAGCGCCTTGCGACGTTTAAAGCAGGGTGTCCGAACTTGTTCCCGTGCTGGTTCACTTCGGGTTCGGGTTCAGTGGCTGTGCATTTTCTTTCAGTTTTGTTCCAGACGCAGTCTTGCGTGCAAAACTATCGGTTCGGTTACTAGTTCCAACAAGCGCGAACCGGTTCGAACCGATCCTTAACTTCACCTTAAACCGCGACCCCCCGTGCGTTTCCTGCACCAAACAAAACGAAACCTTCTCGATCCCAGTCGCTGAGAAAAAAAAATATAAGGTGTTCAATACGGCGTTACCTGCTTTAAAAAAACAAATACTACAAGAAAACGGATCATCGGGAGCCGTGCTACTAAGCGGGGACAGCAGTATGCCTAATTTCGTCTCTTGATGTTGACTTTTCTTTATTGCAAACACTATTTTATGTAATTTCATGCCCTACGGGTGCTTAAACCCAGCACCAAAGTACAGGCTTCACGTACAAGGTCAGTCCAGTCAGCATGCACCTTACTCGCAAACTACTCGTCTCGAACGACTGCGTTGAAGACGAGAAAAACAGCGGAGGGACCGTTGAAAGATTGTTCAAACAAACAGACAAAAATGGGCAGCATGTTGCATTTGAAATGCACTAGACAAAAAGAAAAGGCTCGAGGTACAACTAGGCACTTCTTATGAGTTGTGAATGCGAAAGCATGAATGCATCGTTCTTCGCGCCGCGGCCGCTTCTGATCCCCTCCGCACCAAGGCCGCTCCTTGTCCTCTCGGCGCCTCGGTCGTTTCTGCTCTGTCGCGGGCACGCAGCGCCATGGGGTGGCGCTAATTGAAACTGACGCAGCGTCGGCTTCATATCATTGCCGTTTTGCGCGGCTTTTTGGGAGGTTTCAAAGCTGGGATGCCTCAGATCGCGGCTTCGGGAATTTATCTGCCGTTTGGAGCGGCTGATGACGTCGGCTCGCTCCATGGGACAGTTAATGCTTTCGCATTAAAACACTATTTACCAAGCAGCGTCCAGAGATCCGGGCGAATGTCCCTTCAGTTGCGCCTCCAGTTTTGCCTCCTTAAAAAAACAAAAAACACCAACATCCGTCTATTTTTATTTTAGTTTTTTTTTATGTCCGTTTTCTTTTTCCTTAGTAGGTAGTTTCTGGAACATTGAGTTATTATAATGTACGCTAGAGGTTCAACTGGCGCTAGTGTCTATGCGACTTCCGTGACGCAAATTGAAGCAGACAGCAACCAGTCTACTTTTGCGGTGCTCCTGTGCATTCCTATGGGAAAACGCGCGTGCAGCATTTTGTCTCTTCGCCGGAAAATAACACGGAACACTTTGGTTATCTGGGTCGTACCGAATAGCATGAACCTTGATTAACACTGTAAAAGTGTAATTGCTTTAGTTAGCACATTTGTTTTCATCAGTGAACGATATTTAACTTCGCTACATTTCAGTCCCAAACGTGTGTTCCGCAGCAGGTGCGTAAAAACAAGCAACTATTCAAAGCAAACTTACAATCGAAAGGAATATAGAGTGTGTTCAAGACTCGCCAGCATTCCGGTGACGCTTATAAATTGATAATATACCAGTCTGTCACTATATGAAAATGACCCCGTCGTGCATGAGCGGATAAAAACATTCCAAACGTAAAGAATAAAGTATGTGGGCTGTGAAACGCGTCTCTTCGTATTGTTTTCTCTGCAGTGCCGGGCAGCTTTTATCGGGCACTTGTTCTCAAAGACTTCGAGCGTGCGGGGGATATTTTGAACGTAGAACTTCGCACAGAGCAGAAAGAATAAAGCGGTACTTACTTATTTAAAATCGGAGTATATTACGTGGCCTTCAATTTATTTTGATCGCACATGCACAGGTAGTTACTGATTCAGTGTTACTGCGTAGTTCTTGCCGTCTTCCTTAATTTCCAGATGTCCTCCGTTCGTTTGGCACGTATATCCCTCATGCTGAAAAGCGCCGACGTCGTGTTTGCGCTAACAGTGTCCGACAGTGCACAGAAATACACGTACTTAGCACCTTTTTTAATGTGATGAATTTGAAAGAAAAACACCGTAACTGACCAATTATTTCGTCGGCCTGACTGAGAAATGTTCCAAGCTACCTAGTACGTACGAATTATTCGGGATATTTGCTCTTATGATCGAGCGCTGGGAGAAAATGCACTCACTTTTTTCCATAGAAATGCATTACCGGAAGTCAATTTTCGACTGGTTGCTGCCTGCTTCAATATGCGTCAGCGCACTAGCGCCACTTGAACCTCTAGCGTACATTATAATAACTCTGTGGTCTGGAAGCAGCAAACCAAACAAACCAGAAATAGTTATTTAAGTTCTCAGATGGGCATAGAAGTTTACGCCTCAGCGTCGACTCGCCGACGCCGAGCCGTGCAGCCTAAAGACACGTCATTTTTCTCTCACTATTGTCGAGCTGTCTCCACGTTGCTGGCGTTTGTTTAGTCAACGCTGTGTCACTGACGCCAACATCGTGAATATTAAATTGATTTCGCGCCGCCACCCGCAAAAGCCGGCGCGGCTCACATTTACGCCTAACCATTTTCTAATGATAATGCACCAGTAAACGCCACTTGAGATTGCGTTTTGGTTCGGGTTCAATATGAGATGTTCGTTTTCAGTTACGGTTTCGTTTCCGTTCGGTAAAAAATAACGGTTTGTACTTCGAACGCCAAACACCGGACGCCGGCGTTCGACGTTCGAATGCCATAGTGCACGCGAAAAGCAGACAATGCTCACGCTCGCTCTGATTGGAGGGGGATAATGGGCAGAGGCATAGCCTCCTCTACACTCACAAAGCCTGGCAGTTCGACGACGGAGCCATAGAGTGCCCGGTACCAGATTTGGAGCGGGAGGATCTGGCAGCGCAGAGCATTTCTCGGGGAACCTGGTCGTCAGCGCACAGCTTTTGCAGCGGCGAGCACCCGAAACATGGTTTGCAAACCCGACGAGAAAAGAAGCGGTAGCCCGAGGAACGCGAGAAGCACGAGCGGACACTCCATCACTCGGGACAAAAATGTGTTTCGGCGTCTCGTCGCAGCAGGACGCCCGTCACCTGGCTCTCTCTTTCATCCGTTGTCCGCCGCTCTACGTTTTCACTTTTGGAGGCCGCGTTTCGTGGCGATCTGCCAGGCTATTCTACGTGGGCGCCGCCATCTTCAATTCTGGAACTTCCGGTATGCGTGAAAACATCGCTTTCTTCTCGCCTCGCCAGTAGAACGGGTTAACATTTTAATTGCAATCGTCAATCGTTCTTGTTATGTCCCTTCTATATTTTATTACTTGTTCCGGGTTGTTATCGCTTCTTTTTTTTTTTCGGAACGCATACCGGATACGGGGGAAACATGGCTGGGTGCTAGGCTAAACAAGAAAGGTGTATAGAGGAGGCTGTGGCAGTGGCAAAGGCAGCTATTCTTTCTGTCTACCTCCTAATCCTTCCAATCAGAGCCTGGCGCTCTTATGTCACCCCACGCTCTCATCTCGTCCTTTCCTTCTGTGTCTATCTACATAGAAGTCGGTCAAGCTTCAAAGCGTTCTGAAAATGAACACGTCTTTTGTATAGAACAGCCGTTGTCCTCAAAGTGAGGTCATAGAGCGGAAATATCACATCAACGAGCGCCAGATTAACGAAAGCTGACTTTACGAGTCCTACCAAAACGTTCACACTCCAAACAAGCAAATCGGTGATCTCTCATAACGAGCTTTCTATGGATAAACTCATTCACGGTGATTTTTGTGTTTGTCGTCTTTTTCAGAACATCGACGTGCTGAACAGAGCCCGCATAATTGACGACCTCTTCGACCTGGCAGAGTGAGTTCCTTAAGCTTCCAATGACCCTATGACAAATATGCACCTTTCGAGCTCTTATCATCCAGGGGAAGATGCCGAGTCACCGAGCTGTGGATGCATGCGAGGCGTCTGATATTCCACAGAACTACTCATGTTCAAAACGCGTTCAACAGGCCAGTAGAGAAGCAAGGCGGCACGCAAAAGGCGACCATTTGAATGGTCTACACCAGGGGCTTCAATGTACTTTCAATGAAGCCCGGGCAGCGGGTCGCTTTCAGCAGGCCTGCTGCTACTGGCGCAAAACTAAGCGCACGAAAAGGAAAGATGTCGTAACGCGAAGCAACCGCATCAACAAAAATGCCATAAAAACAAAAACGGGAAACATCTGCCTCTATTGGTAAGGCGTTCCCTCCCGTCATCATTCATTGGACACTGCCATCACCAACATCACCAGTATTCGTCCCTTTTTTCATATATGTACATCTACGAATGTTATAATTCCTTCGCGCTCCCATGTATATTGCGCTCTGTCCAGGTGTCGTATCTATTGCACTTTGCCAGAGTCACTCCCATCGTTCTCATTAGTATTCTGCCCTGCGTGAACATGCCAAAGTTACTATGCGCTTTGATTTATGCCTCGTGAATTTTCTGGGTTCCAAATATCGTGTAATGTCACGATTAGCTAAATATCTCACTTGAAAATGAAATACATATTTTCACTCGCCTTATATTATTTTACTTTATTTTTTTAGTCCAACTTTTAACTTTGCATTAAGATGCTGATCCGGGATTATTTATAAATTTGCTTCTCCTTTATATTTAGTGATCTATTATCCGGCTCCTTTGCCGAAAGGTTTGGAGACTCCTGGTCTACATAATTGGATTCTCCGGCATTCGTTCCTTCACTATTTTGTAGCGCGCTAATTGCTAAATGCAGGCGCATAACAAAAATTACAGGAAGACAATTAAGTTTCGCCTGTTTAACGCGAGTGTTAAACATATAAACTCCTCCTCCTTCTCGAGCCGTGCAAGCGTGTCTGCGTGGCCTAGCCAGTAGCGTGTCTGACTCCCTACCGAAGGGTCGTGAATTCGAATCCCGCCTAAAAGTTTTCAATTTTTTTCTTTGAGGCAAATGAATTATTTTATAAATAAAATCATTCGATAAATGCGGTGACATTTAATTCGTGTCATGTTTTCATTCCTTTTATTTCACGCGTGGCGTCACGTTTCACGTGAGCGTAGTGGGTTGTTTTAAATTCCCGCGCGTGGTCCTGTGACGTCATGACCCTATCGACTAAACAGGATTTTCCTGTCCCGCCGACGCCGGCTTTTCTGCGACACGAGCTTCTTAACGCTCTCATGTTAAAACTTTGCAAACTACCCCTGGCTTTCTTATTACATATTGAAATTGTTGATCATCTCTCAATTAAAAAAAAAAAAGTATTATTATGAGTGTAAATAGGGGTTGTAACAGTGCAATAGTTTGGCCTTTCTACTTTGTAAATTTTCCAGAAGCCGGGAGACGTCATCACTAAAACAAGAACAACACATTCTTTCTATGGTAACAATTCCGTGTTCCCGTTTCGAACTTCTTCGAAAATTAGACTTAGGTTATTTTCATTAGTTAGAATACAAAACAAAATAGAAATTTTACTTTTTTTCATTTGTTATCGTCGCACCAGCGCATTTAGACGTACACAACTCAATTTTAAGCGCCTCTCCTTTAGTAAACAACATTAATTTCTCAATTTTTCGATTTCCACAAACAGGTACGGTTGTTGTGGCTATTAAAATACGAAATGGTGATGGTCCTTTCCCACACGCAGCATGAGCATCCTTCCGTACGGAACGGCGCTGCATGCCTCCGAGTACCTACGCCGCGAGAAGGAAATCATCCCGTGGCTGACAGTGCTTAAGAAGTGGCAGTACATCGAAGCCATGCTTGGTGGCGGAACCATCATCGAGAAATGGAAGGTAAACGATCAAGAGGAGAGGAGCATGTTCACGCGAGAACTTTGGGAAATACGTCAACCAACTACTTCTGTTCAACCTTCACAAACAGGCAATGGCAAGAGCTTCGAATTCCCGTGCGGAAGTTCTCAATACTCTCCATTTAAAGTTCATAACAAATGCTCATACATGTATGTTATGAGTTTCTAATGAGTGACAGACACCCGACCGGCCCACGACAATGTCCGTGGCGTCGTCTCGCAACACAACAGGCCGAAGCCCAGCACATGGCGTAACGCTAGTAAAACTGCTCGTCGTTTATGGTGTAGTCTGCTTCATCACAAACTACAATTACTAGTCCACAAAAATGATTAATGACAATTATGTATTACTTTCAAAAATTAATGCAATTACTTCACAATTATTTTTTTTTCTTTTAGAGCTACCCGATTTCAGTCATGCCGATGTGACAGCATTTTTTTTTCTACATTGAGATGCACGCGCACATTCCTTCTCTTATTGTTGAGCATTCGTTACACGGCGCTTTACAAGCAACACATTTCGTGCCTTTGTTTCACCTATTTTTAAAACATCTAATACGGGAACTGAGTTTCAAGTATGACACTCGGTGTCAACATTTTCTGTGCCGCGTTGTCCAGTCTAGTGTAGATTTTGCAACGCTCCACCACCGTGAAATTCATACTCACGTGATGCCGCAGCACTGTGAAAACGCGTATCTTGACATCATGACGCAAAATCCTTACTGCCTTCGAATTCGAATTCGTTATTGACAGATAAAACCAAAGGGGTATCGTCGGTGTACTGAAATACCCGCGAAGAAGAGAGAAGCTTCCCTATTTCATTAACGTAGATATTGAAAAGAAGAGGTCCCAAAAGAGGTATCTGGGGAACCGTGCGCCTAAATGTCACTAGCTTACTCTTAGCATCACCAATCTTTACTAACTGTTGACGCCCTGAAAAGTAGTCGGTCAGAAAGTCAATAAATGGGCCTCTGAAACTCAAGTGCTCTAGTTTATGTAGAAGCAACCAAAGGTCAATTGTATCAAATGCATTTTTGAGGTCTAGAAAAAGAGTTAGCACAAAATTGTTACGATCAAACTTTTCGTGGATGTGATCGGACAGGTATTCGAGTAACGATTGCGTGCCTGTATTTGGGAAAAACCCGTACTGGGAACTACACAGTAAATAATACTTCTCACAGAAAGACGTTATTGTTCTGAAGACACATATTTTATTATTAGAGATACAACGGATAAATGAGAAACGAACATGTAGTTCAACATACCCTTTTTACTTCCTTTTTTTTTTTAAAGATAGGCCCTACAACTACAATGTGTAGGCCGTTGGAAATTCTACCCGTTGAAGGATATAAGTTAATTATTTTTTGCAACAAGTATTTAAGTTTGTTAAAGTTAGCCAAGATACCTCTCAAACGAATACCGTTATTCCCAGGGACCTTAGTCATAGACATACTATTTATAATCAGACAGATCATTTTCCGTCATCTGCGGCAAATAAGCTGAATTGGACGCCGCCCCATATAGGGCCGATGGAAATAATGCTGTAACTTATAATAGTAATTATAATTTAGCAATTAGTGAGGCTAAAAGGTAGTTAAGTTAGAACTAAAATTACATCTAGCCAAAGTAATTATTTACAAATACATATTTCCCACTCAGAATATTAACTCAATTACTGTGACTGAGTACTACCCCAGTATAGTGTGTCTGTCTGTGTGTGCATGCGCGTGCACACGTGTGCGCGTGTGCGTGCTTGCCTGCCGGTGTGTGTGTGTATGTGTGTGTGAAAGAGAGAGAGAGAGATAAAAAAGAGAGATAGGAAGAGAGAGCCCCAGCAGGTCCTAGAACTTGGAAGCACAACAGCGCTCATTTTTTTCGAACCAAGACTTTGTCTTACATTGCTTTTTTTATTATTAATTTACTCACTGTAGAATACTACAAACTTTACAATTTCAATTAGGCAGCTTTGAGGCTGAGAGCCACGGAAGTCATTCTAATTGCGCTTTATTAACAATACCAATGAAAAAAGTAATTCATTTTTGTTTGTATACGTGTATTATAGATCATCGGGGCTTGAAACTGCAAAGCTCATATTCAGAAACAGATTAATAAACGATATAACTGGGAAAAACTCACGTCCCGGTCGCACACCTCTTTTTTATATAAGCTAATTGCAAGCGTATTTAGCTTATTGAACTGAATGTAGTATGTTATATGAAATAGCCTTTTTTGTTAATGTAGGTTTTCAACATAAATCGATTAATATATTTGAATATAATATATATTACATTTATGTTATACAATATATATTTTTATAAAAACGAGGTTTTTCCCAACGTTATCCCAAAGAAAATCTCGGCTGAGCGATATATTTATCTGCATGTTCACTTTTATTTTTAAAAAAAACAAAAGGCCATTCCCGATATTTATGTTAGCCATCTTAAGAGCGGAGCCTGAAGCATATTTCCGGTTCTGAACACGTGGTGTGAAGAGCATTCAGGAACACAGAAATAAATTGAGAACCATATCCACCACCATCATCCTGATCATCATTCACAACTTGTGATCTAGAGATCTAGAGTTCAACTGCAGAATTAAAAGCGGGTTTATATTGATTATCTTTCTTGTTTTCTTTCTTTTACAGCTTTTTATTATCCGCTTGTTGATTCACCATGTTCACAGCTTCAAGTGGTCTAATATTGTTGAAGACAACGAGAAAAGGTAATAGTAATTTGTTTTTTAATTATGCTTGTGATAACTGGTAACTTCCTAACAGTCAATCTTTGACAAAAAGGATCACTAATACAATACTTATTTACGTAAATGGGGTAAAAGTATTCTATCATCATGAATCAGTCAACCCTATGGCAGAGTCCAGATGTTGACCGAGAAAATGATACCAATTGTTTTAACCGGCACAGTGTGCTGCTAGACTTCAAAGCAAATTTGGACGCCACATAGGTGGTCATTGCAAGTGTATGTCTTATTGTTTCATCGTGTTGTCTTCTGACGTTGTTGTTTAATTACTTCAGTGCTTATAATAAAAAATAAGAGCACTAGAAAAATACTTCATCATTTCTCGAGTAGTACAAGATGTTCTGGTTAGATATAAGCTCTAGACGTTTGGTACGGTTGCCAAATCGGTTTATTTCCGATGGAGCTTCCGTTGTAGCCTAGCATTCGTGATGGAGCCTGGCGTTCGTAGAGCTCGTGCCTAGAGGCTGCCGAGCATGCCGTGCGCGCGCAGCCGATGGTAACATGTTGATGGGCGCCAGCATAGTTTCCTCTATTAGCGGCGAGATGTTTTGGTGGCACCCTCCTGTGGTTCTTCTCTTGACGTCATTACCTCGCGAACAACAAGTTCGACGGTGTATGTAATGAGCATAGTGGAAGCTTGAAAGCATTGCGCTCTGAAACCAACGCTGCTAACACCGCCAAAATTGAAGTTCTTCCATTCCTCTTATTTACGTCTAAGGGAAATCCTTTGCTGAAGTCATAGTCAGCATTCGGCCAATCGTGGAAGGCCTGTCACAGCGATAGATTCGATCGCGCACGTCGATAATACTCACAAAGCCTGGCAGTTAGACAGCGGAGCCATAGGCTGTGTTCCAAAATTTACTCGATCCGACTCCAGAGTAAAGGTTTCGTACCGTGGCGTTCCAAAACTTACTCGAGCTCACTCGATGACGTCAGAACTCGCGTTCCAGAAGCGGGTTGATTACTCCGGAGTAATTACTCACGCTACCCTCCTCGATCGGGGGGTAACGTCGGATCAAATCGAGTAAATACGTCACGTGATCTGTTCGTCGTCTGCTTTCTGCGCCGACAGCCGTCAAAGCTCGCTTGCACCGTTGGTTTTGGTGGCGGACGTTCGAAATGACAAAGAATGAGGTGCAGCATGTGGCGATTTGCTGTTTTCAACGCACGAATTGACTCCATTACATCCATACCGTGCACCTTCCCCGGGAAGGTATTAAACATGTTATTATGAGTGTGCGAGCGTAAACGGGAGCTTCTCCGCATTCTCGTCCTCGGCGTTGGAGGGAATGCCGTATTCACATGTTCAAGGCTGAAAATGTTTGAACGCAGTAAATGATAAGGTAGTATTTTTGTTTCCTCCAGAGTGTTTGTAATGAGAGGATAACGCTTGTAAAGCAGTGAAGGCTTCAAAGATTTTATTGTAATCATATTCGCGTCAAAGCGAACGTAAGTTTCATATCATTCTTGAGAAAGCACACTCGCGCTGTATTACTACACCGTGTGGAATCAATTTCTGCAAGACATCATCGGTACAAATTACAATGCGTGGAATATATGTTTAGGGCGCTCGCGCCGATTAATAAAAACACATTTTTGATGTCGACTGTAAGGAGTAAGTAATTTTCATCTCAATATGCAGCTCATAAGGAAGGTGAGTAAAAAGAGCTGATGGATCCACCTCAAAAAACACCGCGTCGTCATTGATATTATCGTCTCTTCGAGTGCTTTCTTCATGATCAAAAGAATCGTCTGCTATTTTCTCCCATCGCTGCTGTGTTTTCTTTTTGCCGTAGCCCAAGACGAAGCCAATCCGCGTAGTATCCAGGTGATTATCCCGGCCGTTCCAAAATTGAGTCGCGGATCGTTTACTCGCGATGTCACGTGGTATTACCCGCTGACGTAGGAGGCAGGTCACTCGGGTAAGATTCGGAACATAGCCTTAGAGTGCCCGGTCGGAGATTTGGAGCGCGAGGATCTGGTAGCACAGAGAATTTCTCGGGGAGCCTGTAGTTAGCGCACAACCTTTGCAGCGGCGAGGACACCGAAACATGGTTTTCAAAGCCGTCGAGAAAAGAAGCGGTAGCGCGAGGAACGCGAGGTGCACGAGCGGACATTCCATCGCTCGGGAGAAGAGTGTTTCGGCGTCTCGCCGCAGCGGTTCACCCGCCACCTGGCTCTCCTCTCATCCGTTGTCTGCCGCTCACCTTTTCAATTTCGGCGGCCGCTTCTCGTGGCGCCGGTTTTCAGCAGGTACATAACAGTTCTCACGCTGCGTGCAATGTAATATACCTTTCCCCAAGCTAATCGCGAGCACTCCGAGATCCTCGTCGTTCATCATCTTTTCTGGGCGAGCAAGCCCACAGCCAGCGCCGCCATTGGTACACGAATCGGCGAATGAAGCTGCCAGTTGCAAAACAAAGTAGTTTTACTGGTGGCATTTGTCGCGAGAAGAATAAGAAGAATCTCGTAGATAACTGTACGCAAGGACATCATAAATCTTTAAATAGCATCGTTTTATCTTGAGGGACCTAGTAAACGGAGATGACTAGACCCGTTTGAAAAGTAAAAGCCGTTTCCCCCTCCCTTCTCCGGCGTTCCGATTGCTTCCTCCTCCCCGGCCCGTCTAACCCTCGCCCTACTTTCTTGAGTTGCAACGGACTCTAGTGTCAGTCTCAAAACTTATTTTTTTTTTTGCACTAATTGCGGAAAGGAAGGAACAAGAAGCCTTCTAAACCAAACAGTAAATTGAAGGCGACGTACTGAAATCAACTTGTTCAAATTCGTTTCTCCATTTCTTCCCTGCGCTTTCGAAGCTGGAAAAGCTGTTTAGTGCCGCTACCACGGCGTCGTATTAACCGTAAACACACAAAGAAAAATCTTTTCTTTTTTTCTTATTTTTTTTCTTGAAATTTGTGTAATTTGGGGAATTATAAGCAATTTAAATTTACAAAAGTAAGCAAAACATTTTCGCTCTATTGCGCATAAGGAATAATTCAACGATTTCACCGGAGCGAAGCGGCTGGCCAATTAGCTTCTGGTTAGGTTTATAGCTTCCGCGCCGAGGACCAGTAACCATCGGCGCCAAACCCCTTGCATCGTCTTGTGAATTTAAGGCCCGTTCGGACACTTGCGACTCCTTAGAACCGACTGCCTTGAAACCTCTTAAAATTTCTTAGGACGAGAGAACACACTGGCACGCTGGCGCCATCTATGCGGGAAACCTGGAACTGCATTTCACAAAAGCGAAGGTTTTGAGGGATTTCCGAGGTGAAATCTGTGTAATACCTGTGAGAGGTGCTCGTTTATAGCGTTGACAAAAGTTTTTCGAGCCAAGAAAAAAAGGATGATGCGCGAGAGAAATAGAAAATATGCGGACTGCCAGGTTTCCACTGCCACCCAACAGATGGCGCTAGTGTGTCCTCTCGTTGTAAGAGATTTTACGAGGTTCCAAGGCTCTCGCGAACATCGTCCACTACGCCGCTCCAAGCCGCGCGGAGAAGAGGCCGACCAAACGTGTTGAGTCCAGCGCAATCAAACGCGGTCCACTCAACACTTTTTTTTTTTTTTTGCTCGTTTTTGTTGATTTGTAATAATGCGATCGGTGTGTTCGAAGCAGCGATTCGGGGCAGGTGTTCGCTGCACCGTGATAGGTTCAAAAAATAAGCAAATATGGGGATGACGAGTTTGAGTAGGCATTTATTTTCTCCCCAATGTCACACAAATGTCGGCGGAAAAAGATTACAGTATCGTGTCCGTCGAAGTCACTCGGCGCGAATCCGCCGGCCGAGTTTTGTTTGGACGAATTGACATTTGGCATTTGCTAGTTTTAGCGGGAACGGTTGCCGGCGCGTACGACTAGCACATGATCATACATAGCTTATACATGGGATCGTCCAGAATTCTATCGAACTCTACCTTTGACACGTCATCCAGCTTCAACCTTTTGCCGGCATCCCAGGCAAGCGCGTCCCGAACGTTTGGCCTATGAAGCTTCTCAGGATAGTGCGTCTTCGAAGAGCCGTTCAAGTGTCCACGCACGGACTCGTCAAGTCGAGCGCACGGAAATGCAAACCAACAAAAACACACAAAAAAAAAAACACGAGGACACCAATTCGACTGGTGAGAACAGCACACGACATACAGCAAGAACAGCAGATTCAAATCGCAGAAATTAGCATCCCGCACACCCATCGATTGGTTCCGACATTCCGAGTCCCAATGGAGCTCTCGCGCGAAGGCTAGTGAACCTGGTGTGACTGCACGCCGGTTCCCTGGTACCGCCGCTGGGAGGCGAAGGAGTGTGTTTTGTTATTTCTGCACATTTGAAAACTGCGCGTTTTGAACACTGTGTGGCAGCACCAGACTTTGCGTTTGGTGCCTGATCGAATTAAAATATGATGCGATAATAATTCAGGGCAATAGACCGATCTCACCAAGCGTTCGACGCATGCGTGACGCCGCCATAACTTTAGTTCACAGGAGGCAAATGGCATTGCACGAGAGGGCTCGTTCCGTTTCGTGATTAACACGCGCAGAGCTCCAGCAGGCTTGTCGCACGTGCAGAAAGACTAAAGTTCCCTCGATGCATTGCGGCAGCGGTGGCGTAGTCAAACTGGCTGGTGAGATCGGTCTATTACTTGTTCCATGAGTAGCCTGATCCAATAAGGAGGTAATAACATGAAAATGTCTGCAGCTCAAACATTGTTGGATGGCACCTTTAAGACAGAGTAAATACAGGCCATGGACAACTTTCTTGGACATACCGTGCAATAAGAGGTTTTCAATGAAATATCGAATTCTTTTATTAATTTACGTTCTATGACGCCCAAGCAATAACAGTCCTCAATAATTAACACTGTGATTTTTTTGTCAAGAAAGAAGAAATATATGATTTTGTTAATGTAGCCTATATGATTCGATTCAAAGAAACTGTAAAGCCGTTGTCTAAAAACTATACGCGTAAAACAATTTAATTTCTGCTTATTGATATTGTCACAAATGACAGTTGATGAGGCGACGAAAACTGGCGGAACCAGGTTCACTAGACTTCGCGCGAAAGCTCCATTTGGGATTCGAAATGTCGGAACCAATCGGTGCGTGTGCGGGATTCTAAGTTCTGTGATTTAATGGGGCGAACTTCTGCCCAAAACAAAAGGAAACAGAACAAAACAATTGAGTGTCGCGGGCGTCGATAGCGGCGTAACAGCAGGATCGATCGCTGGGGCGAGACTGACGGAACACATTTTATACCCGCGTTTGTCTCCGGAACATTCAGCCTAAAACATTCGGCGCGCAGAACATTCGGAACTCGATCAGACGAGAATGTTCACGAACGTACGAGAACGCCAATTTGAAAGAATGAATAAAAGGGCAGTCCGCTAACTGGAATTGAACCTAGACCTTCCGCTCGACAGTCAGGCACGGTAACCATTCGGCCACGCACGCGCTCGCTCAGCGACGCGCGTGGCAATAATTTATAACAGTCATCTAGAATATTCCCGGGGATCATTGTGTTGTTTGTTGATGTTCAGTTGTTGTTCGAGGTCCGTAAGCTGTTGACATCCAAGAAATTAGGGGATGTGAATGTCGAAAAGGATATATTCCACAGTGCTCGCGCAATGCGCACTTGGAGCGCCGCCGGTGTTTTCGCCTCAAGGCCCGTTCACACTCTTCCGACCGAGTAAGACCGAGAGAGACCAGACTGGTTTTTAAGCCTCTTGCGACTTCTTAGGGCCGGATACGCTGCAGCGGAGCTGGTCCTATGAAGTCGCAAGAGGCTTAAAAACCGGTCTGGTTTCTCTCGGTCTTACTCGGTTGCAAGAGTGTGAACCGGCCTTCACGATCAGCCTGAAAATCTTTCCAGATGACAGCGTTTGTCTTCATACTGCGGAATACTAAAAAACACACGACTAACTTTTACTGCCTATGTTCATAACCAACTGTTCTACGACCCACGGATAAGTACGAACCATAGACTGCCAAGCACGTAGTGCGGTGTGCTTTCCGCGAACTGAACGCAAGTCCTACTGCTGGGCGGAAATCTTGGCACCGCTTCAACCCGCTTGGTGCATTCGCAAGGAGGAGAAATATCTCCCTTTGCTCCCCGAGGTGCGCCTCAAGCGGAGGCGCGCTGACATAGACATCTCCAGGGGGATGGGGGGTTTGGCTCCGGCTGCACAAACAGTCTCCACGTTGGTGGGGTATATCTTAGCAATCGGCGGTCTTCTGTTTGCGCGTCTGGCATCAGGTCCACCTAAAAATAATTGGGGGTTGTGTGGATATTTATACAGCGTATAGTTGGTCAGCCATTTTAAAGTTTCGCCCAGTCACTGGCTGTAGATGAGCAATTTAGCCAATGCAGTACAACTGTTAGCCTGCGGTCTTTAACGTGCACCACGCAGTAGTGATGCTCAACCGCACGCCGGTACGATGCTCATCCAGATCGAAATGGGCAGGGTGGGGGATTGAGCCAATACCACCTAGAACACAAGGCCTGCACGTTTCCTCCTCTAAACGTCATTACTAGTAGATCCCCTCAGCGCCCCCTAGCTAGCCCGGATGAGCACCATCGTCTGCTACATCATCTGCGACGTCGTCTGCTCCGTCGCCTGCTTCAGTGGTTTGCGTAGAAGATAATGAGACAGATGCTCACGCCGAGTGTCTGATGCTATATATAGCATACGATGAAGTTAGACGTTCACGTGGAGCGTCAAATGCAGGAGTGAAATCGCCTTACTGCTTTGCGAAGGGCTGCAAAGCCCTTCGCTGGACGCTGGACGCCAGCACTGGACGCCATTTTCAAGGGCGCTTTTTATACTCCGAGTCGCTGAATTGAAGCGTTCTTCCGCAGAATGAGCGCGCGCGCTAGAAATGCCCGTCTCAAAGCCAGCAGCGCGTGCTAGCTCGCGCTCCTGGCCGAGGGAGTGTTCGCGTGCACGTTGCAAACGAACTGGAAGCTGGCTATCAGCTCGCGCTCAGCAGTCAGGCACACAGCTGTGGCCGCAAGTGAATGCGACGTAGTTGGGACGCGGCCCTTACTCTCGTCAAGCTTCAGCCTGTTTGCCGCTTGGGGCGGGTCGGGGATCTACTAACGAAACGTCATGCGCAGGCCTTGTCTTCTAGGTGGTATTGATTGAGCCCAGGATCCCTGGGTTCTGCAGCGCGAGCTTTCGCTCCACGTGCTCCGAGCTGGTGTGCGCTATACTTCGTTTCACTTTATCTGCGAGCGAAGCCAAAGCTAGAAGCGCGAGACCAGCGCTTTTTGCGTTTCTCCCCAGCTCGCGCGCTCGAGCAAAGCCTGAACGCACGGAGCTTTCGTGCTCGCGCTTCCAGCTTTGCCTTCGCTCGCACATAAGGTGAAACGAAGTATAGCCCACTCGGCCACCAGTCCCCCACCCCCCAGGATCGCCCAACTTACTAGCGGCGAGATGTTTTGGTGGCGGCCTCCTATGGTTCCCCCTTGTGACGTCATTACCTCGCGAACAACAAGTTCGATGTGGTTTGTAAATAACATGGTGGAAGCTTGAAATCATTGAGCTCTCAAAGGAACACTGCCAACACCGTCAAAATTAAAGTTCTTTCATTCCTCTTATTTCCGTCGATGATAAATTTTTTTCTGACGTCATAGTCAGCGTTAGGCCAATCGTGGAAGGCCGACCACAGCGACGCTTTCGGTCGCGCACGTCGCCAATTGTGGATTGCGCATGTCGTTCGAAACACACAAAGGAATCTTCCATATTCATACAAGAAAATTTTCCACAGGCAGCTCCTCATACAACTGCTTATGGGCTCCACGTTCTTTGTGTTGCATCCACCCCTTCACGCAGCATTTTATTTTGTTTTGTTTTTAGTAGCAAGCAGTACGTCGTCTTTCGTATCTCACTGCTCTGCCGCTATAGTCGCGTACCGCCATTTTATGTGCGCCTCCAGTTTCCTACTCTGTCAGCGCGCATCGCCTTGTTATCAAGAGTTCGATCGCTGAAATCATCTGCAAACACTGACACTCCTTTCGACTTCCCTCCCGCTGGTTCTGCCGATCCCTGACGGCACGCACCTCCCTCCCAGTGGGAGCTTTCCCGCATAACTAGAATTGCAACGACACCACGTTCATATGATATAATCGTAACCTTCTATCGCCAAGTACCACTGGCAAAACTAGCAAAAAGGTTGTTGTAGCTGTCGCCGAAAACGCAGCGCAAAGTCACTGAAAACGTACGAGCGACTACGGATCGAGCATTTCTAGGCGAGTCTACGTTCAATTACTTCGCAGCGAACTTCTCTTGATCACTCGGCGAGTGCTCCGCCAGCTCCAGATCTGCAAGCGGCCCTCGAAGAGATCGTGTAGAGCGCGATACTGTAATCTTTTTCAGCCGTCCTTTGTGTGACATTGGAGAGAAAATAAATGCTTATTTGAGTTGTTATGCCCATAATTTGCTTCTTTTAGAGCGCAGCTCTTAGGCGCCTGTTTCCGGCTTGAGCGGCGTCGGCGTCGCCGTAACCGCGCGTTGCATGCAACCCGCGTTGCATGCAACCCGCGTTGCATGCAACCCGTCGGCGTCGGCGTAACCACGCGTTGCATGCAACCCAGGTTGCATTCAGTTCAAGTTGCATGCAAACCACGTCGCATGCAAACCGCCGGAGTCGCCGGGTTGCATGCAACCCGGCGGCGCCCTCGAGGTCACGTGACCCCCCAGGTCACGCGACCCCCCCCCCCTTCCCGAGGTCACGTGACCCCCCCTCCCCCGAGGTCACGTGACCCCCCCCCCCCGAGGTCACATGACCCCCACCTCAGTACCCTTCCCTCCTCCTCCTCAAGAGCTGCGCTCTAATTCCGCGTTACAGGGAGTTGTAAACGGCTTTCATTTTTTTTAACCTATATTCTTTTACCTAATAAAATGGAAATAAAGTTAATATTCAAGTGAGCCATTAATTCGGGAAACAATAAAAAACCATCGATATCTTTGTTTTGCGTGTGTGTGTGCGTGTGTGTGTGCGCGCGCGCGCGCGCGTGTGTGTGTGCGTGCGTGCGTGCGTGCGTGCGCGTAGGCGTGGGTGTGTGTGTGTGTCTGTGTAAAACTATTGGAAATCATTCTTCGACATCATTCTCAAGATATAAAGCTCGGAAACTGGTATTTAAAAAGAGGTAATTTTAAGAGACCGGATATAAAGTTCTTGCGCGAATCAATGACGTAGATGGTGAAATTGTCCACTCTTCACTTTTTCCGAGGTTTTCCTCCGCGCGTGCAAGGCCTCCTTTTTCTGTGTGCAGACGACGCTCACTTTTTCGTTAGAGTTTCTATGTGGATAAATGTTTTTCTTGGTGGGTTTAAGCTGTCTTTTTTATATTTATAAAGCGGAAAACAACATGTGGCAGACTTCGGTGATGGGCCTACGGGGTGATACCGCGTGCGGCGTGAGGCATAACCCCGATATTGCCGGCTGTGAAAGCACCGTAAAGCAAGGAAGAAAAAACCGGGACACTGCCGATGCCTCGTCACTAACACTTTCGGGCTTTGATATATATATATATATATATATATATATATATATATATATATATATATATATATATATATATATATATATATTGCAGCGTGTAGCGTTTATGCAATCGTTAGTAATTTTTAGTAACAGGCAACTTGCGATACTTGTAAATGTCTGCAAAATGCCTTCGCTAACTACGCCATCGCAGAAACGAGGTGGTGCATATTAAGATGGAAGCTTGGGTAAGTTGAAAATTTATATTAGCGGCAACAGCGCAAAAAGACTAAGGCGATGCTGCTTATAATATGTCCTTCTGTGTGTTGCGTTGTTTTTTGTTTTTTGCGTTGTTGCTTCTAATATTAAACTGTGCAGCTAGAAACAAATGCCGACTTTTGATGGCCATTCCGGTGCAAACATTTTTTAGCGCGATTACTTTTGTTTTTGTGCTTATATTACAAAGTTTCTAAGTGTTTGAAGAAATAAAACGGTGTCAATGTTGTGGTTGTCAATTACCTTTGAAAAGCCACATTATTCACCCACACCATCGCGGAAACCTTCCTAATCTTCTCTCGCTTTTCCTTCCTGTAGACACTTGAGAAGAATACACTATGCCTGGGCTTGCAAGTACAAGTACGCTCCTTGCGTCATTGAAGCTAGACACGCATTCAACTACTTCAGGCGATCTGAGCCACGAAGCAAAAGGTAATGTGCTAAATGTTGCTTTTGCATCTCCGTCTGGCCGGGAACATTAGAGCAAAAAAAAAAAAAAAAAAAAAACTTTCGACATCGTCAGTCCATAATGGCGAACTCAAAGCCGGTTCAAACAAACCCGGATTCTGGTTTGCGGGTTTTGAAAACCGCAAAGTCTCTGCAGCGTCCGCTGCCCGTTGCGGGAGGACGTTTTATGGTTCAGTTTGGATGGTTTGAAGGGCCAACTGCTGATAACAAAGTGATTTTCCCCTCTCCGCGCGCGACGTGAAAGAAAACAAGAGGATGGCTTTCGAAGACTAGTGCAATCACCAAATACCTTATTAGGGAATGCACTTTACTCCGCCAAAATGCAATGGTCTTGGGGCCGCCAGCTTCCGCGTATACTACGTTTCACAATAACTTGGCGAACTGTGGAGGGTGTGGCACCCGCGACCCAATAAGAGCGCCAGAGCAAGACACGGGATGACACTCTATGGTAGAGACCACGGGGTTGCTAGGGGGGCCTAGTTACCGCCAAAGCAACAGCGCCGTCCGTGACGAAAAGTAGTTCTAGGCTTCTTTTTCTTTTAACAGCAATGGAACTCGCGCGATTTCATTTCTATCGAGAAGATATTAAAAAAAAAAAGAATAAATCATCACAAATTTATAAGTTTCAACATATAGAAACCTAAAAAGTGACGCCCCATTCGTGTCCGCTCCCTATTTTTTTCCTCTTCGTAGCGTCATGGCCGTTGGCGATCGCAGCCGTGCGAATCGACTGTTTCCGCTCAAAACATCGCACTTGGCCCTGGCGCTAGCACCCGTTACTAATTCGATGGTAAATTGAGCGTGTGGTTGTCTCATTAACTGTTACCGAAGGGCTCTCTATTCTAGTGGGCAGAAATGTTACGGAAGTGGACGTTCATCTGAAGTTGGCTAGTTTCAGTAAAATGGCTACCTGTCTAACTGAAAAAAAAGCGCCTCGAGAATTCGTGGACACGAGAAAGAAGGGACAGGACCAAGCCCTACTTACAACTGAACGTTTATTGAAAACACACTCCCTATTCATACACGCAATTAGGCTTCCGACACAAAAAAAAAAAAACCGAACTAGCTTTCTCGGTTAAGTGCATCGACGGTGCACTTGCGCAGCTATTTTCACCCATTGCTCTTATATGTAATAGGCCTCAAACAGTTATCTCATAGATTTATTTTTTTTAATTTTCTCACGATTTTGGTATCTTCAAGAGTAGGCGCACAGGGTCACCTATCACAATGAATGACGAGATTTCCCGATGGAGAGCTTCTGACAGATAGGACCAGCTCACGCGCCCTGTCAGTTATACACATTCCGGCTTGCCTAACGTACGCTCTATACCGCAAGACATGGGTAATTCGTAGACAACTGACGTTGCACAATCAACGTACTCCGCTGCGTGTTTCTTAGCACGTGCCTTTGTTGTGGTTTTTTGTTAATTTCGCGTTGTGTTTCACAGCAGACGACAACCGGTTTCTACGGGCCTCGCATTTGGCGCAATGACACACACGCTCGTGAAGTAGTGTCTAATGCCTCGCTCCCACGCTCTTGTTTCGTCGCAGTGGCAGTAGCCTACACAGTTCGCCAAGTTATCGCGAAACGGAGTATAGTACGAACGGCTGAACGCGCGAAGCCTCGGGGTGCTCCCCTTTGAATTGGGAGGGGTGACTGCCGCCATCTATCGCCGTGGACAGCCTTCGAGGCAGCGGAGACAGCCGCCTCTTCTGTCTTGGCGGATCCGGTATCTGGATTCTGGGTGCGTCGTTGGCAGCCCTCTCCCTCGGAGCAGCGCAAAAACGCGACAGCGTGGACAGCGTGATGCGCATGCGTTTTCTCGGACGCGAGCTGCAGTCCACACCGATAGGGGAGTATTTGGTGCTGTATAGTAGCGCTGTCTAATGAAAAAAGGCGTAGTAGAATATATTCTCCTAGTAAACTATTTCTAGGCAGCACGAGGCGACAGGGCGGAGAGGGGCGGCAGGACGGAGGTGCGTCCAGCCGTTGCGGATCTCTGCAAGTTGAAATAAATTTAACTTTGAATGCGGCTGGTGGGTGCCACGCAATGTCGCAAATGACGCCATACGACCCGCAAAACAAAAAATTGCGGTTTTTATTATTTGCATGACGGACCCCGGGTTAGTTTGAACCGGACTTTAGTGGATTCTTCAGCACCGTATTATTTCGTTTTTGCGTCGCACAGGCTGCTTGTAGGCCATCAGGTGACCGTGTTCTGCACCGTCATCGAGGACGGCGGAGAAGACGAGTGGCAGGCACTGTACGAGCTCCTGAGTCACGCCTCCAGCCCTGTTGAAAGGACCAACATCATCGTCTCGTTGGGCTGTTCCAAAAACCCCTCCACTTTACGCAGGTAAAGCGTGGGTTTTTCGAATGTCGGACTCTTTTTTTATTATTATTCTCTCAGCCATAAAATGACAATTAAATATACGATCTTCATAAAATCCAAGCATGGTGCACGATATTGCAAATGTCGCTAACCTCATAGAAAGTGTTCCAATGCGTATTTATTTATTTAGTTATTTCAAAAGGCCCCGATGGAGCATTACAAAGAGGGGGGTATCATATAAAAACATGCGTAATGGCAGAAACACTATCAGTATATAAAAATTAAACGAGTTTACACCAAGGGCGCTAAACTCGTCAAACACAAAGTTGGGGCCGAAGTTCACGAAGTGCACCGATTGGACTATCCTGACGATGACTTGGCGTTTTCTTCGCCGGCGTTCAATCGGCGCGCTCCGCGAACTTTCGGCTCCAACTTTGTGTTTCACGAGTTTAGGGCCCCAATACAAATATAAATTACAAGTCCACAAGTCACCATTACCCACGACCCACGCAGTCTAAAAAAATGGATGCTGCTAAGCGAGCGATAGAGAAGTTTACAGATGGTGAATCATTAAGAATCACGCAACAGTGACCTGAAGAAGTGTACATTATGTTAAAACCCAGCATAGTCTCAGGTGTTTTAACATAATGGTGAACTTACACCAGCTCGCCTGCGCCTTCACTGTGCTTTTATGAAGAAGTGGTGTTCTCTGGTAAGAGCTATTTCACCTGCCAGCTCATTCCAGTCACTCGTGACCAGGAGGAACGTGGAACAGTTTAACGAATTAGGCTTGGCAAAGGGAATCTGAACTTTGTTAGGGTGATTATGACGAGGGGAAATGCGAATGGTTCGCAGGATGTTAGTTATTTTTAGTATGAACCCAGTTGCCCTGTTTTGTGTTGATTCAAAACTGTCGATTAAGTATTTTTGATATGGGTTCCAAATTATAGATGTGTATTCTAACCTTTGGCTTAATGAGACTGGTGTACGCAAGCAGCTTAGTTTCTACCCTTGCCATATACAAATCTATTTGTTTAAAAACCCAATGCTTGATTATCGCTCTTGTTAACGTATTCTATATAGGTATTCCGTGATAGTTTAGGAGTTAGGTGAACGCCTAAGTATTTATATCAATTTTCTTTTTCTAAATTGAAAACAATAATTCGTAATCGTAATCAAGCATTGGAACGGGAAGAGTTTATACACCAAAAAGAGGGTTCAGCTGTTATTCACATCTGAGGACGAAAGTGACTTAGAAAAAAAAAATAGGTAAACAGAGAGTTCGTTTGATTCATTTAAACTCTGGGACTTACACACAAAACGAGTCTTAAGGGAAGGAGAATTTGGTGAAATAAAGTTAAACTTACTGCACATAAATGTGAGGAGTTTAAATAAACACTGGGATCAACTCAGGGTGCTTTAATCAGGAAGATTATCCTCCTTGGACGTGCTGATTTTAACTGAGATTAATGTAGAAGAAACAGTACGCAAAACGTTCACCTTAGATGGCTTTTATGCATATTATTTAAGCCGAGAAAAAAGAAAGGGTGGTGGACTAATTATGTTTGTTAACGACAAGTGTATGCGTCTTCTCTTACATTGTCTGTGCTGTGTGTAGGCCACCGAGCTCCAACATTTATCTGTTCGTCGAAGAATTGTCTACTCTATTTATTACATTCAATAACAATAAATATTTCGTTCTCGCTGGTGATATCAACATTGATGTTTCCAAGGAAGCTAAATTCGGAGTCTCGAGTTATCTTGACACACTCTCCTCTTTTTGGCTTGAAAATGTAATACATAACTTCACTAGAGAAGAATGTTATGGCGATAAAATTACTAGAACGTGTATAGATCATATAGTTAGCAGAGTCAGTAACCTGCGTATCCTATCTGGAGTCATCAGAGAAAAAGTTGCAGATCACTACTTTACTGCATTGTTGCTGTGGGGTGAAAGGCAAACTTACTGTTTAGTGGGAAGTGACGGATGGAGAATAATTTTATATAACAGCAAAATTGACCAATTAATTAGAACATATGATTGGAATTTGTTACTATCCCTGGACCACATTTCAGTATATAATATTTTGATAGACATACTTCAAAATATATACCGAAAATTGAAAAGGAAAGTGAAAATCAGACAAGCGAAGACCAGAAAATGAGTGGATTACCGAAGAAATCTTGGAATTATGTCACACTAAGGACAGCCTATGGAAGAGATGTAAACTGAAACTTGAAGACGTGCTTTAAAACAAGGAGTTTCGCGAGGTGCGCAATAAACTAACAGTCAAAATTAGACCGGCAAAAAGGAAGCATTACATGACAAAATTTAGCCAGTCAGTAAAAAATTCAGCGGAAACCTGGAATCTTGTCAATCAGTTAATTGGAAGGAAGAAAAAAAGCAATATTGATAGTACAATCAAGAATCATTTCCTCGATGTTGATGACTATTGACTACACTATGTTAGCAGACTCTTTTAATAGTTATTTTATCAATGACGTTAACGAATTAAGAGAGAAAATTATACCAGTAGAAACAAAAACATTCGCTCCCAAGTTCAGTAAAAAAACTCGGCATACTTGCCTCTAATGTGTGAGGATGATCTTGTGACCGTCATAAATTCTATGTCCATAACAAACTCACCAGGTATAGACAAAATACGTGTGCGAGATTTACGTTACAATATAGATCATCTAAAACAAGTATTACTTAAAATAATTAACAGTTCTCTTACAAAGAAAAAAGTCCTCAAGAAATAAAGTTGCTGTAATTATGCCTCCTTACAAAGGCAGTACTAAAATGGATTTCAGGAGTTACCAACCGATATTAATATTGCCAGTAATTGCGCATATCATGGAAAATGGGTTCAGATAAGTATGAATACCTTCTGTGAAAAATTTTCTCTTTTTACTGATTCGCAGTATGGTTATCGGAAAAAATAAAAGCACAACAGCACTTTTGGGGGATTTTTTGGACTGCATCAACGATACATTAGATAACAATAAAATTTCTCTTGCATTATTCCTAGATTTATGGAAGCTTTCGATACCATCATTCATACGTTACTTCTAGAAAAACTTGAAAGAATGGGCTTTAGAGGACCATTTTATTATTTTTTCCATGACTACCTCACGGACAGATTTCAATTGGTGAAAATAGAAAATTGTGTTAGTGCTAAACTCGAGTTCAGTTCGGTGTACCTCAAGGGAGCACTTTGGGCCCGTTGCTGTCTAACATTTACATAAATGAGGTAAGTCTTTTACCGCTACAGTCTAGAATCTTCTTATATGCAGACGATACAGTTCTACTATTACCATATGACATATACGAAAACGCAATTGCAATATTTCAAAAGGACGTGGACATGTTATTACAGTAGGTTTCTGACAATATTATTTCCGTAAATAACAACAAAACGAAACTTATGTGTTTCCTGTAATCCCCCTAAACAGGTGAAGCTTACGGCAGCTATTTATTTAAATTCGGGGCATGGCAACTCTTGCAAAAGTATAGCACTTCCATACGAACAGTCTGTAAAGTACTTAGGCATAGTTTTCGACGAGCATACTTTGTGGAACCATCACTTACAATTTATTAAAAAGGGGCTTCGCGTAGTATCAGCGTATCTTTACCGGTTAAAGAGCGTTTGTGGTATAAATGTTAGGAAAACTGTTTTCATGGCTTTAGGAGAGTCGATCTTTCGATACGGTATGACTTTTTTTGGTCAATGTGCAGGAAATAAAATGCTAGGAATAGATAGACTACGCAAACTGATTGTGAGTAACATGATAACCTAGTAATAGATATGAAAATGAATGATCTAAATATAGTGTATTTTTTCTAAACTGTATGAATATGTAATATTAACACGGCATTACTATGATAAAGCTCGAAAATTGAGGTCGAAAAGAGAAATCTGAGATGCACTGAAAGGTACGAAATACCCCAGAATATTTACGAACTACGGAAAGAGAATAAAACGGCCTTTGATTCCTTCCCTTTTTAATAAATTACCCAATAATTTGATTAGTATATCATCCATGCGAATGGCAAAGAAAGCTCTTAAAAGGTGGTGTCTAGAATATAAAACCTGATTTCCCTGTTGTTCAGATGTTTTCCTTGGTCATTTTTCTGTTATGCGATATTGATGTTCAATTATTGTTTATTATGGTATGTTTCACATGAGATCGTGCGGTGTTTAGAATTTGTTAGTATTTCAGTGTTCAGCGATTTTGTTTGATTATCATGTGGAGAGTAGTTTCTTTTACATGGCGCAAATATTGCAGTGTTTTACAATTCTGTTTAATTTCTTTATTTATAGTACTACTTGTAGTACTGTGTTTTATTCCATTTATTTGTGAATGTTTTAATCTGCCTGGTCCCACGAACAAGCAATCTGCTTTGCTTCTGTGGGCCAGTTACTGTAAGTGCTTCTTCAAAGGAATAAAAAACATTATTATTATTATTAAGACGATTAGTATACTATATAGTTTTTTTTTTCTACATTTGATTCCATCTGTCATAATTCGGTCCATCTTCATTGCAGGGATATTAGTTATGTGGACAGGTGCCTATTGGCCGCGATGGCGTTGTTTGTTGTTGTTTATTTCAGTGGTTTTTTTTTCATTCAAACTCCAGTTGAGAAGCCACCACTTGTCTTCTGTACACCCTTCTACTTCGTCTTTTTTTTTTTTGCGGTGTGTTGATTTTGCTTAGACTGTCCAAGTCCCTTCGAAGAGCAACACATTTATCATTATCTGATGTTTGGCGGTAAGCCACACAGTCGTCGGCAAATAAGCTCTAACTTTCTTTCTAATAAATATTTAAAAGCTTATATTAATAATGTTTTCTGTTATAATGTCCATGTGAGCTACACAGTAAGTAAGATGCTGCCAAAACTTCGGTTTTTGGGTCAAAATTGTAAGCGAGCTAATTTAGATGTTAAATTAACCGCGTACAAAACAATTATCCTTTCAACTCAGAAGTACGATGTACTTTTGTGAGTGCATTTTCCTACTAGGAAATGTACAAAGGAAAGCACTCCGTTTGGTTTTTTAACAATTACAGTTGCAAAGATTCAGTCTCAGCTTTCTTGTGGGCGGGCAGGTTGGCTCACATTATAACAAACACGCACGGTAGACAGCTCAAAATGTATCTTCAACCTAAATTCTGGTTACGTATATCAGTACACATTGCTATACATCACATCACTCGGTGTCACTCGATACCCATTCAGGCATCAAAACAGCGAGGTGCTCGCAAAACAGTTGCACAATAGACGTTTTACAGCGGAGCTGTTGAAGGCTAGTTTCCCCAGTTTAGTGTCCGGTACCAAACAAATGTCGACACGAAACTCTGAACAGCCACCGCCATCTATGAGCGACTGCGCCAACCAGACAACCAGTCTGGTTGCCGCCGTCGCTCATAGATGGCGGCAACCTTTCCAGCTATCATAGAACAATGGATAGTTGGGCGAGTTGGTGGGAATTTATTGTAGTAAACAGGCGCGCAAAACAGACGAAGAAGAAGAAGAAACACAAGGGACGAGTGTACAGCTTCGCTGGTGTTTCTTCTTCATTAGAGTGGACAGTCTGAAACTTTTCAATACCCATGCCACACGGGCAACTCGAATGACATCTGCAACGAATGACATTCGTGTGATCGACGAATCGGCTCGCGATCCGTCGCGCGTGGAACGCCCCACGCTCGGAGTGTCGCGCGCTGATTGGCCGATCGTTCAAAAGTCATTCGTTGTAAATGGCATTCGAGTTGCCCGTGTGGCACGGGTATAACACCCGTGTTACACGGGCACCCTTAATCAGAGTTGAATCAACTTTAACTGCTGTTACGCGTCAGCACAGTTACCATGCTGTACTCTCGGACATCAATTTCAGAAAAAGTGCATAGTGCGCAGCTTTGATGAGTGCACAAGATGCTCAAGCGCACGTGCGCCCATAGCTTTGACTGCATAGCCGCAGAATGTTGTCCGCAAGTGTAGTGTGTCAACTGTGCCTTAGAATAACTGCAGTTAAGACACCAGCTTGCAATTTGTTTAGTGAAATCGTTTTGTTTGCTGTTCCTCGAAGGAAACCGAAAGTTGTTTTGTGTTTTGTTTGATTTTTCATATGTTGTCTTGATATTTCATATGTTGACTTACGTCTTTGTATTGTATAAACGCGATGGCCCCTTGGTCTACATTTTAAAAGCATCGTCGGCTGTCAAACCGTTGTGTTGATTTTGAAGTTATTTTTATTCCACTTTCACTATGTCTTTGTTTGTAAATAAAAAAATGTTTGTAAATAAAAAGATCATAAACAGACACGGTGATACTTTCAAATAATTTGAAGTAGTTTATTACATGATTTGGTTTAATTAAGTAATAAACTAATTAAAGCCCTGCAAGCCTATTAGGCTAACATGAACACAGAGCAGGTTGGCACAGATGACTTCAAACACGAAAGAATTTAAACCGTCCCTTTGTGTTTTATTCTTTCGTGTTTTAACCCATTAGGCTTACTGGGCTTCTTTTGATTAATTAAGGGGATGACTTTCGTATTGCGAAACTACAGGAAATTTTTGTTTCAATATATCTATACGGAAACAGATAAAAGCAGCTTTTTTGGTTCGTTTTTTTGCTTTTGTTTGTTGGCTTTTGTAGAATACCTCCACAGATAAAATAAAGTTGCATAATCAATACAGTCAGCCTCCTGCGACTTAGGTAACCTGTATTGAATATTACGTATTTCTTGAGCATTTTTTCTTCGCCATTGCAACTTTTTTATGTTAAGTTGTTTTGACGACGTTAGGAGTGAGTGGACGCGTGCTCAAAATCTTCTCTATAATATAACGTGACTTCCATAGTTTTCTCTTGTTGTCGCAAAACCGTATATCTATTAGACGCTAACAATCCTGGTTTTCCGCCTTTATTTTTCTTTTTATCTCCTGTTTAGGTACTTCCAGGTGTTCACGCCAACTCACATGATAGCCGTTCCGTTGATCTTTGAAGAAACGTCCAGACGCAGCACATTCGGAAGAGCCGCGGCATCGGAGTTCGTTCTCGAGAACTCGGATGCTCTCAAGGTTATGTAAGCGTGCTTCACCATATGCACCGTACCGCCGTTTATATATGCGCCGACTAAACTAACCTCTATGCTCCTGCCGAATATGCGCCCAAACGAGAAACAAATCGCATTGAACATCGCGTTCTGGGCGCAGCTAGCTTCGTCTACTGGGCAGGGAAAGGCGTCCTGATTAGGCGCAACAGCCCTCATGCGTCTACTAGCCTACTGCCTCAACATATTTTCTCTATGTGATAGACTCTATAAAGGTGATCGTTATTGACACCTTAAAAAACGTATGCAAAGGAAAACCATTTTTTTAACAGCCTGGATGGAAAAAGGATGTCAGAAAATAAATTTAAAACAATAAATGCGAGAGTATACTTAAGATTGCTTACGTGTAGGAATGCGAAAGCATTCCTAAATGCAGTGCATTCCTACAAGCAGCGCGCCCAGCTGTCATCCGCGGCTCGGAGGACAGCGGGCAGCGCTGGCAGAGCGTAGAACGCGTGATACAGGAGCGGGACTTTCCCGCTCCCCCTTCCCCCGTCCTCAAAAAAACTAGCTGGAGTACTCACGTGATGATAATGCAAGTAATGCAAAGGTGCAAGCGAGCTGGACAAGAATGGCGATAATAATCCTTGGAGAAGGGGAACAAGGGGGTCAAAGGGCAAGCACAAATCTCCAAACACAGCTTGTCCTTTGTCCCACTTGTTCCCCTTCTCCAGGGATTGTTATCGTCATTCTTGTCCAGCTCGCTCGCACCTTTGCATTATTTGCATTATCATCATAACCTTAAGAATTCAGGTCGCTCAGCTTTGTTGGTGTTAGACCGGTGGCAGCTGATAAAACCTGTTTGCTCTACTGACGTATAACTCCTGAATAGCTCAGTGAATTAAAGAAAAAAAAAAACTCCTGGATAGCTCAGTTGGTAGAGCGCTCCACTGGAAATGGAGAGGTCCCGGGTTCGATATCCAGGACCAGGCAGATGTTTTCGGTCGCGCACCAGTCACCTACTTGTGTTTGAAGATTTGTGTTTGTCCTTTGTCCCCCTTGTTCCCTTCGATTATCGTCCTCACATCTCGTTATCACTTATGTCACTTTCTAGTCAAGATTGTTTAAACATTTTTTGCCGCGTCATTGCACTCTGACATCTTTCATCTCTGGAGCGAATAACGGAGGCAGGCATGAAATCATTCTGCGCTATTAGTGCTACGAAACGCTGCAACTTATTGAGAAAATATCCAACGCCCTACAGTCTGAAATAAAAGTTTAGAAGTCTGGGAAAAACAGCTGAGTATAAGCACAAAGAAAACATTGGAAGTGATACCACTTGGTAAAACCCGCAAATATCTAAATGAAATATATATATATATATATATATATATATATATATATATATATATATATATATATATATATATATGGGTGGTTTCATCTCAAATCGTGCAGGCAAAAAGGGTCAAATTTTTAATTTCGCTGAAAAACATATATGTTATGGCGTCGTCTCTAAAAACACAGTAGCCACAAACCGCAAGTTTCTCGGATATTTGGTTCTCGACTTACGAATTTTAAAAGAGGCCGCGGCGGAAAGCAGTGTTTTTCACAAACGTCGTGGGTCGGATGTTTCGCTCCATCTCCCGTCGTGGATTTTCAGTCCACATTATATTTACTTTTTTCAAGCACTCTGTAGACACAGATAAAACGCTCTAATACCATGAAATAATTTTAGGTGTTTTGCTTTTTTTCTGTAAAAATGTCAAAAACGCCCCCTCGGTCAATTGTTGACGAACTTTGACAATTAAATACTGGCGATCTACTTGAGTTACATCAATATTTGTTATGTCCATGGAGAGCCCAAAACACGCTCTTTATAGATATTATAAAATCATTTAGCTGTATTAAATATCCTTTGCGGGACGTTTACGTTAATGTTATGCGAAAACCAAAAAGTACCAATTTTAAGACCGATTTTCTCGAAAACCCCATTTTTTATTTTTTTCATTTTTTGTTAAAATGTAGATATGATAGTTGTCTACTCGAAAAGCAAGTCGAGAAAGTGTATATTTTGTTTGTATGTTCTATATTTAAGCCTCAATATCAGAAAAAGACGTCTTCGTTTTGCAAGACCTAAGTCAGACAAAAAAAGACGTGCGCTTCTATGAATTATAAAAGGTTTTCTTGAATTTTCGTCTGCCTTTTGTTATCACTTATAAACGCATTTTGTGGTATTGAATAGTTATTTATGTTTTGAAAAGAGCGGGAAACCACGAGAAACATATCTAATCAAATCAGCAGGCCTAGTAGACCTTCAATATCGAAGAGGCACAGACGTTGTATTTTTTCAATTTATAAAACTTTCACTGTAAACTACCATGACTAGCTATTAGCTGTCATATTACTAAGGCATAAAAAATCACCACATCATTGATCTATTATATACCATTCTTTCCGAAACCAAACGCTAGGGTTTGTTCACCGCACATCGCACAGATCACCAGGGAATGGCCTTTCACTTCCGTAATACACAAAAGTGATGACACAAAAACGATCCGAAACACACGGAGAGATTGTCACGGAGAAGGGTAGGGAATACAAATAAATAAATAAGAATAAAATTACCCAACTACGATCTTAAGGAAAATTGCGGTGAAAAAATAAAAGATTTAGGTTCGAGCGGTGGCAAGGCGATAGGTTCACGCCTGGTAAAGAGTCAGACAAAGAAGTCAACGACACGTAAAGGAAAAAAAAAATTAATTAAGACAGAAAAACTCAGCCGCACGCGGCAAGAATAAAAACCAACTCCTCCGGGCATTCCCTAAACGGGACACAACCAAATGCGTGCGAACACGCTCTCTACAGCACCGTCAGGCCGCTACGCCATGAAGAAATAAACCAAACAAGTAAACAATGCTAACAAACAGTTAGTAACGAAACATAAAAAAAAGTTCAGCAGAACCGCATCCGAGAAACAAAGTTCAGCGGAGTGAAGAAACACTCACGAAATAAAATAAAAAAAAGTCTTAACTGACCGACGTCGAGTTCAGTCCCACGACACTGAAGCCTGGCAGGATGATGGCGTCCAGATGATGTTCGAATCTATTCTTCACTCTGTTCCGCACATCCGTCGGGGCTGTGCGGAACAAAATCAAGAATAGTTTCAAGCAGCGGTGCGCCAGAAGGTAACCGAGACGTAACATGCCTCGAGCTTCATATCGTGAGAGGAGCTTTCGAGGTAGTTACTGCATGCAGTTACTCAAACTTTCTCTTTCCCCTTCCCTTTTTCAAAAGAACACGTCAGCCGGCGCTAACTTTTCATCTCGGGAGAAGACCACTCTTCACAAACGATTATAGTTGACAAGGAGGCTGACTTCGACCCAACTAGTCTCCGGGCAGAATAGACACAAGTATATTTACCAACACGCTCGTTTTTGATGCTAGTCTCCGGGCTTTGCTGTGACATAAAATTGAAAGAATAAAACACGGAGGACAAGCACAGGACAACCACTTCACAGAGCACGGCCATTTGTAGGATAGGGCGTTCAAAGCTTGGGCAAATACGCGGTATTGTTTCACGCGTGCACGGATGGCTGGTTTCAAAATTTTCCCACATCCCTAACGAAACCGGCCCATCTTCGTGTGCGTGCCCGCGCCGCCGGTTTTAGCTCGCACGCGGCGTTGTTTTGGCAGGCAGAACTGTTGTTGACCGTCGATATTGTAAGGCCGTGGTGTTCTCATCCTCCCAGGCAACAGTTCCTTTGCTTTCCCTTCTGCAATACTCTGACTGACTGACTCCTCCTGGGTGGCCGTCACTGTTCGCCGCGTCAACGACACATTCGTACCATTTCACCCCTCGTGACACAGGGTACGCTGCTCGCTTTACTGTCACGGGCCGTCCTATCTAACACAACGAGCGCGAAAGGTCGTGGTCATCTGCTGGTTCCGAAAGGGCGGGACGTTCATATAGGCCAATGAAGGCCCCGAATCAATACGACGCCTGCCGATTTCTATACATTAAAAATTTACGACGCCTGCTGGTCTGTTAAGAAGTGTCGCTTTCTCTTTTGAACTGCTCCAATGTAGCTTGCCACCTATAATAAAATTTAAATGATCAATAAATATAACAAGGTGGAACTACTGTATTTCATTTTTACGTGGGAGCTTTAAAAAAAATGCAAAAATATTTCAAAGTTTGTGAAGACGCGCAATTCGCAAGTCCCTTTCTAGCCGTAAAAACACGTTTTTGTACGATATTGATGCTTAAATATAGAACATACAGACAAAATATACACTTTTTCGACTTGCTTTTCGAGTAGACAACTATCATATCTACATTTTAACAAAAAATAAAAAAAATAAAAAATGGGTTTTTAGAGAAAATTGATTTTAAATTTGGCACTTTTTGGTTTTCGCATAACATTAACGTAAACGTCCCGCTAAGGATATTTAATACAGCTAAGTCATTTTATAATATCTATAAAGAACGTGTTTGGGGCTCTCCATAGACATAAAAAAATATTGATGTAACCCAAGTAGAGCGCCAGTATTTAATTGTCAAAGTTCGTCAACAATTGATCGAGGGGGCGTTTTTGACATTTTTGCAGAAAAAACGCAAAACGCCTAAAATTATTTCATGGTATTATAGCGTTTTACCTGTGCCCGCAGAGTGCTTGAAAAAAGTTAATATAATGTGGACTGAAAATCCACGACGGGAGATCGAGCGAAACATCCGACCCACGACGGATGTGAAAAACACTGCTTTCCGCCGCGACCTCTTTTAAAATTCGTAAGTCGAGAACAAAAAACCCGACGGACTTGTGGTTTGTGGCTACTGCGTTTTTAGAGACGACGCCGTAACATATATGTTTTTCAGCGAAATTAAAAATTCGACCCTTTTTGCCTGCACGATTTGAGATGAAACCACCCATATATATATATAACGGGCATGGTGGCGGGAGGCCGAAGGCGTGTGTATATATATATATATATATATATATATATATATATATATATATATATATATATATATATATGTGTGTGTGTGTGTATATCAACTGGTTTTTAAGGTAGCGTATTTTTTCTTTTGCCTGTCAAGGTACCCGGAAATCTTCGGAGACATCCTGGTTGCTGTCTTCAGTAATATCAACACGATGGCGGAACTTAGAAAGGTACTATATATGTACATGCTTTGGTCGGTAGCCAGTGCCAAGATAATCTCAAGATGTTTGTAGTTTTCTCGTGCTTTTTCTTGCACAAAGCTATTGTGCAATTTAACCTCAATTTGCAAAAAAAAAATATCAGTTATGTAAACTCAAATGCTCGTTATGATTATTTTCGTATTGCATAAATGGTTCACCTTGGGCGATTCATTAGAAACATTTATCACGCATAACTGAAGCATAACGAAAACTTATCACACTTAACTCAAGCAGGGAAGTGAATGTTAATACAGGAAAAAGGCTAAAGCATAATATTACTTTGGCATATTTATCTGGACCGAAACAATATCGTAAATAGAATGATAGATTTAAAAAATTGGTCGGTGCAATGGTGTACTATGCTGCATAAATTTCCGTAGAACTACGTGTGGGTGAAACAAGAAATATGAAGTTTTAGAATAACGTACGCAATTTTAGCGCACGCTAGTACTAAATTTAGCGATTGGGTTCGCGCACACTGCACAGGAGTGTTTTATAACAGCGTTTCTCTGCCGCGAGGGAAAAGCCCGAGCATATCCCGCTTTTAATGCTGCAAACATACAGTAGCAGTTTTTGAATGTAAACTTTAGGCAGAAGTCTGTCTTATTGGGGGAAATCATTATGAATATAAGACAACCAACCAAATCCTATATCAGGGACCCAAAATTTCCAACCCTGTTCGGCTTCTTCTTCAGAGGCGACTATACAAGAAAGGAGCCGCAATATTCTTTTTCCTCTATAGACCTTTCCAATGTTTACAAAATCACAGTCCAGCATGCGATCTTCACAGCCCAGCACGTGCGTGTTCGTCGCTTCGGAAAGCGAGCAAAGCACGCGCCATACGCACGAACGCTCAAAATGGCACCGGCATCTGGCGGCCGCCATGCTCTTCCTCGTGTGAGCAAGCACGTGGAATCACAGGCCAGCGAAGGCTATCTTCACGTGCATGCTGCACGTGCTTGCACGGATGGGGCACCAGCCGGGACGCCATGCTTGCAAACGTCTATAGCGGTGGCAAATGTGCACGATCCCTTCTGCTTCCTCTGTGGCCGTTTTTTGATGACACGTGGTGGAGCCCGTTCCCATACACAGATGACAGTGCGCCAAGAGACCTATTAATGTTTGTTGGCGTGGTATGAATGTGCCAAGATTCCAAGGAGAGCCTCCGGCGGGGGTTAGTTTCGATGTACAGGAGGTCATTTTTTCACAGTGTTCAGCACCACTCAGCACTTTTGATCGAAATTGCGCACATCAGCCTTTTGTTGACGAGTCCGCTCATTATAGTTTTTTGTTTCGCCGATGTACGAGGACGGACACTTCGCGGAGGGAATCTTGTACGCCACACCTTGCGCTTTCTCTTTAAGGGGCCGATCTTTTGGTCGTAGCACAAAGCGTCGAATGGTTGAAATTGGTTTGTGAGCCATCTGAATGCCCTCCTTCGCTAGCACCCGTGCCACAGCTTCACTTGTTCTCTTGATGTAGGGAACACTGATGCGCGTGATTGGCCGACGTTGCGTGTGAACCTGAGGCTCACGGGGTTGTCGACTTCGGTTCTGACGACGGGCAATGCGGTGTATAAAGCTGCCCGTATATCCGTCCTTTAAGTCGCAAATGATGGCGTCTTTTTTCGTCGACCAGAATCAGTTGAGCAAATATTTTTTGCCCTTGATACGAGTGTGTTAACCACCGATGCTTTATGACTCGTTGGGTGGTTTATGTCAAATTGTAGGTATCTTCCGGTGTGAGTTGGCTTTCGGTAAACTGAGAACTGGAGATGATCTCCCAGCTTTTTTACAAGCACATCGAGAAACGGTAAGGAGTCGTTTCTTTTCCCATTTCACGGTGAGTTGGATGTCAAGTTCGATGTAATTAAGGTGTGTCAAAAACTTGTCTAGTTGAGGCTTTTTTTATGATGCAGATGCAGTCGTCCACGTATCGTAGAAACACTTTGTGGCTTGCGGCAAAGAACTGTAGAGCTTTTATTTGTTCTGTGGCTTCCATGCACAGGTTTGCCGTGGCGACAGAGATGGAGGCCCCCATTGCGGTTCCACTGGTCTGCCTAAATTAGTCATCTTTGAAGCTAAAATAAGTGTTACTCAGGCAAAATTTGAGGAGGGAGCAGAGTTCGTCCGGGTTGAGCTTGGTCCGGTCGCTTAAATCACTGTCTTTCTCCTAAGTGTTTCGGGCAGCCATGACTGCTAAGGAGACCGGAACGCTTGTGAACAGAAATAAAACGTCAAAAGATACCAGAATCTCCTCAGCGTTTACCTTTAAATGCGAAATCTGCTCTACGAAGTCGCTGGCGTTGCGCACATATGTCGGAGTTTTCCCAACAAGAGGAGAGAGAGTGTGATAAAGGTAGTTTGACATTACTTTGAGCGGCGAGGTGGTAAAGTTCACGATGTATTGGAGGAGAACGTCAGGTTTTTGTGTTTTTGGAAGTCCGTAGAAACCAGGGGTAAAGCCATTCCGGCAAAGGCGGCGCAGGTGAAGGCTCCCGGAATCTGGGTGCCCTTTGAAAATATCTAAGAATCTTGGTGATCTTCGTGTGGGCTTGCTGTTGGGTCCCTTTTGAGTTTTTCATACGTAGAGCAGTCAAGAAGATCGTGTACCTCATGCTCGTAGGCATCCTGGTCTAAAACGACCGTTGAGTTGCCCTTATCCGCTGGCAGGATCATGATGTTTTTGTCCTTTCGAAGCTTGCGAAGAGTTTGCACCTCTTCTCTTGATAAATTGTGTCGGTGATGTTGTGGAAGTTTTGATAGCACACCAACCACTTTTTTGTATGACTTGTTCGCGAGCGTTTGAATCCAGCTGCGCGATGCCTACGGAGGCTTGTCCTTGAATCTTGGCACATTCAGACCACGCCAACAAACATTAAAGGGGCACTCAAGTGGTTTTTGAGTTCGTGTTTTGATGATGACAGCTGAATTTAGACCCCCTAAGTATCTCTAAAAACCGAAAAATATAGTCATACGGTGATTATTTCTTTAATAAAAATGTAATTGAAGGCCGCCAAACCACGGATCCACCCGAAAACGAAACCACTCTCATTGGTCCTCGCACGCTTATCAAAAGGATCTCGGGCCAATGGCGTTGGACGACGTTCCGTCGCGCAGTGATCCCGAGGTAGCCGCATCGGCCGAACCTCTTTGTCATTCGAGCTTCGATCACGGCGGAGTTCTCTACGCTCGAGGACCTGACGCCGTTAGAGGTTGAAATTCTTCGGCGGACAGCCGACCTGGGGATGATTTCCTATGACGCCACTTCGACGTGCGATGTGTACGATAGCAGCGCTTCGGAGTCATGTTCGGGTTCCGAGGACGGCGAAACGCAGACCTTTTCGGGCATTCTTCGATTTGCGGTTGGGGCAAGTCGAAACCGAACCAACGTTTGACATCGCAGCGTTACCTCTAGTGCGTGATGTCAAACGATGTCGCCACGTTGCCTTTCGCCTCGGGAGGACGGGGGAAAGGCTGGTTCAGACATGTGCAACGAGCGCGTACCTACGACTGAGTTTGTTGCGACCGGAACGACCGCTCTGCGCCGCGCGTACACACACCTGCAACCACAACAACAAGCGCAGCGGGTCGTCAGCTGTTTCAGCGGCCCCTTTAAAAAGGGGACGCACTGCTACTCAATGCCGTAACCGAATATAGACAGACAGTTGTCTTTAGCCTAAAGCTTTATTATTATTTTTTTCTTGATAGGCTTGCAGGGTACAGTGGATGAAAAAAAGAAAAGAAAAAGATGCAGTACGCCGTCTTGGACAATCACGACTCTAATACACGACATTGCACGAGTACAAATATCGCCACACGCCTTTTCTACGATTATAAAGGACAATGTAATCTTAGCAGCGATATAGCAACGTAGAAATATGATTTCGTGATCAGATAGACGTTGCGAGCGTTCAGGATTGCTAACACTAATCACTTCTCTCCGGTGATGAAAACGCGTGAAAATTCGCATCCTTTATACGGTACGCGCCAGTAATAAATTGAACTTGAGCACACGCATGAAATGCGCCAAATAAGAAATCCGGGCGATGTTCGAGGACACAAATGCTTAGAAAGCACCACTGTAGTCGAAGTAAACAAACACGACGGCACGGGCGTTTCTGCTGTCTTGAGAGTGCCGCCACGACATCGCCGCACGAGTAGGTGGATCTCCCCTTTTAGTACGTGCTGGGTTATCATAGCGACACACGACGAAAATTCAGTCAAGGATAGCGCTTTTACGCGGAACGATGAGCTTTCACCACGCCGTCCACGTCGACGACCACTACCGAGGCCTGGCCGGCCCGCTACCGACACGACCGGCCCGACCGGCCTGCAACGCGCGCAGATACGTGCGCTTCCGCGCATCCCGGGGGAGCGGGAAATTCACCCCCCGCGGAGGAAGGCAAGGAGAAAACGTAGTCCCTTGTTTGTGAAACGATAATTGCAGATCGCGTATTCTAAACTAGAAATATTTTACGTCTTTTGAAATTATCATGCACAACATATTTAAATGAACTGAAAATTGTTTCTTTAGCGAAACTTTACAAAGGCCGCCAAAATTTTCAAACATACAATAATTTCATTGGTCCTCGCAAGTACAGAAAAGAGTCCGCACGTATTTTATTCCTGGGTGATTAATAGGCGGTTCTGCCTTCTAAAACTGAAGATACTCATTCACTGACACTTCCTTAACGCCATCGCACCAAAAAGTAGCTTCTCCAAAAACTGCTTGAGTACCCCTTTAATAGGTCTTTTGGCGCACTGCCATCTATGTATGTGAACGGGCTCCACCACGTGTCATCGAAAAACGGTCATAGGGGAATCAGAAGGGATCATGCGCATTTGCGACTGCCATAGAGGAAAAAGAAGCTTGCGGCTCTTTTCTTCCATAGTCGCGCCTGAAGAAGAAGCCGAATAGGCTTCGAAACGTTGAAAGGTTGTAGCTTGAGAAAAAAAAAAATGTTTGTAGCTTCACAGTGAGATATTAGATTCGTTTAAATATGATAATGTGACAGGATTGGTCGACTGGTTGTGTCCGCTTGCGTCGCCTCGGCAAGAGAGGTCTCCTTCGCACACCGTACGACCTTCGCCGATAAACGTTCGCGCGTCGCAGGCAGCAAGTTGCCGGCGATCGTTGCCCACCTTGCTGGGTCTTCCAAAACGTTTCTGACGTGCCCCTCGCGTAGGCGTGCAATTTCGTCCCGCGTTGAAGATCGCAGTCGAGAGGATATGCCACCGACGTCGCGCTCACGACGCATGCCGCAGCCATGGTCCTGGGAGCCGCCATTTCATAACTGTGCTCGTCTCGGCTTTTACCAAATTCTTATCACGAATTTTCCTTGGAGGAGCGCAAAGACTTTGTGTACGCACGCAATTTATGAAAAATAGCGTTCGCTAAAATAGCGCACGCGAAAAGCAAACGCGGGGTTAGCGTTCGGCGGATGCGCAGTGGCGACGACGCTATTCTTTGCGTAGGCAAAACTCTAGCGTGCTTTTTTCTTTTTAACTGCCTAATGGGAGGGGGATATGAGAGGCCGTGCCTTGTCCACTCGTCCCATATGTGTCGTTTGTGTCAGCTGGAGACACGTCCATGGGCTCGGGCCGCATGACAATGGCGGGTGCGCAAAAAGCGAATGTCCGCGGATCGGCTATTAGCGAAGTCCCGTGATCTCACGTCACGGGACTCACAAACCAAATCAGTTTTCCCGCTAACGTTAGCGAGAAAATTGACATCCCGTGCCCTAGACACCAGTTATGTTTCCCCTTTAAAATACCGTGACATCAATTTCCTTGCTAAATTTAGCGGGGAAACTGAATTGTGTACATGTCACGTTATGTCAGGCCGCATGACATAAATTTCTCGTGAAATATAACCGTTGTACTAAAAGAGCAAGAGAGAAAAAGAGAAAGGGCTGCCGGCGCTTTCTTCCTTACTGAGTGGTTAGGAACGAGCGAAAGACCCGGAGGAACACGTTGGACGCGTCTGTTTCTCCAAGTTCTGCTGGTTTCTTCGCGGTTACCTCTATATTATTTTGCTTCCAGATGTAATTGGAGCTAGCGAAATCAATGGCGAGAATCCCCCGGTCATCGGGACATGATTGTTCGGTAATCGGCTGCGCGAATAACAACCGAAAGCGCGGGATATTATCGGAGGACATCTCTATCGCGCACAGGTTCCGACGAGGCAACTGCGGCTGCAATGTTTTCAAACTACATCGCTTTCCGAATGACCAAAACGTCCGGTGGAAGTGGGTTGCGTTCGTAAACAGAAAACACTTTTTCTCCGATGCCATCCTGTCCAATGTGCTCGGAACATTTCGCGAATATAGACGCTTTGCAGCAGCTCTGCGTGGGCGCCGCCATAACCGACCGTCAGTTTTTGTTTCTTCTTAGTCCGTTTATTTCACTTCGTCATTACCGTTGCAGGCCAGGTCATTGCCATTTTGAATTTTACTGCGTCTTTCTTCTCAGCATTGGCCTCTGTGGAGGCTCGTCGACGCCCGTTTCAGTGGCTCATATCTCGGTAAGCCAAGTGAAGGTCGGCAATGGCGGCCGTAGTCTGGCACGTGTGTAAAGCGTCTATAGCGCGCAGCGAACTTAACCGCTGTACCGTCGGTGAACATGGGTTACGCTGTCAAGGTGGGTGCAAGTTTTCTCGTGAGAATCGCTGTTTCAGCTTGTGACTTTTCGAAACTTAGTTTATCTCAATCCTGATATCTTGCAATGGTGACAGTGACTCGATTTTCTTTTCTACAACGCTTAGTTGAAGGCTTGCTTTCTCCGCCGGGTGTGGCAGGACACTGTCGAAAAATTAGTTATATCGGTTTTTCTTAATCGCGATAATTCCTGCGCTATTGCAGAAAGCTGTGAAGTTACGTTGACCATAACAACGCGACTGGGTTCTTCTTATTTTGTAAATTAGTGCATAACGTATCTGGAAAGAAAAGTTGAACTGGTATTACTGAAACATGCTCGTGCATCGATTTCGAATCGTTGAATCATTTAATAACTCGCTCCGGCAATGGGCCCATCTCGACTTTGCTGTTTTCAGTTCTAAAGAAAGGACACGCTCGTTGACACAAAATAATCAATTAAAACTTTTATAAATATCTGCAAGCCGTAGGGAGATGCCTTCTATCGTTCCCTGCAATGCTCTCAATTCTCCCGTCACTGTTCACATTATATTTTATTGTTGTGCACGACATAAAGCGTCAAAAATGTTATCGGTGCACTTCATCTAAAACGACAAAATACTTGAAGGAAAATTCGATCGATGTATAAACTGATACAATATTTTGAGCACTTACCTCCGATTTCTATCGGTAGCGCGTTCAATGGCGCTCTTCTCGGCATCGCTTCACTGGCGGATGCCATAATGTGGGGCAAGAAACGTTCCCAATGAGTAGAGAAACACCATCCGCGGCACACAAGAACAGAAGACGCGCCCTAAGTCGGATACCAAGCACTCTGGAGCACCCAACAGCACACCCGAGGCGGGAGCGGCGCCTGATCGAAGAGCACTTTCGCCGACGTTTCTAACCACTCGGCATGGCCGCGGAACCTAACGCTCGTTAGATGGCGCCACAGTATTCGAAATGGAGCTACCCAATAGGTCACGAGACGTCAGGTCACATGACATCCATTGTGCCATCAAATTTGGCGGGGAAAACGAATTGGTGTATAGGTCACGTGACATTAATTTTCCAGCCTAATGTAGTGCGGAAACGTAACCGGTGTCTAGGACACGTGACGTCGATTGTCCCGCTAAATTTAACGAGCAAAATAAACTTGCGTATACCTCACGTGACATCAATTTCCTCACCAAATTTAGCGGGGAAACTGAATTGGTGTACATATCGCGTGACGTCAGTTGACGTCACGTGACCCGACATCACCTGACATATACTCGAGAGAGACGTCACTTCCGTGACAGAGTTTTAGTGATATCGACTGACCACTTTGCATTACTTTCCTTGCGCGGAAAAAGACTTGTTCTACGTCAAACCAAATATATCGAAACTAGCGCCAAGTCGTGAACGATTACCTAGAAAACAAATATACCAAGTGGTAGGCACATCGTTTCCTCAAATTATGTATGATTGGGCCCTTACTAGTTCTCAGAAATCAGAAATTCGTGTAAATGTATCTATAATTATGTTCAAGCTTGCGTGATTCAAAAGCATCCGCGATATTATAACGACTTCATTTTATATGTTTTCTTCAATCGTTTTAGTTAAAAGAAACATTTTTTAATGACCTTGAATCTAGGAGTTTCTTGAACCTCCCTCACGTTGAATATGTTATGTTTGTGTGTGACTAAGATTAGAAACGTATTTATCAAACGTTCGACATGCTTTAATAATATGATACTTCTTGCTGATGACCCATATAAAAGGGAGGTCACCTCTAATACTACTTGAAAATATCTAATTAAAAACCTGTTGCAACCAACACGAAGCTTGCTAAAAATACTTAGTAATTTTTAGTCGCTTTTGTCTATCGGCTGTCAGTTAGGACTTCATTGTGATATCTTAACTGTTTACACTAAATAGACACATTAGGCACAGCTGATTATGCGTGTTAAAAATAGTCCCTATACTTCATTTCACCTTATGTGCGAGCGAAGGCAAAGCTGGAAGCGCGAGCACGAAAGCTCCGTGCGTTCAGGCTTTGCTCGAGCGCGCGAGCTGGGGAGAAACGCAAAAAGCGCTGGTCTCGCGCCTCAAGCTTTGGCTTCGCTCGCAGATAAAGTGAAACGAAGTATAGACATTTTTAATGTTTACAAAATCACAGTCCCGCGTGCGGTCTTCACATCTCCGCACGTGCGTGTTAGTCGCTTCGGAAAGCGAGGAAAGTACGCACCATACGCACGAACAGTCAAGATGGCTCCGGCCACACGCTCTTTTTTGGAAAGGTCTATAGACCAACATCACGGGTTGAGGCTGAGCCAAATGATCAGCAAAAATAGTGCGATTTTATTACATTCCTTTTTTTCGAGTCTTCTTATCCTCTATATATGGCTGTTATTATTGTTAATTAAATAAATTGCAGTGGTCGTAAAAATATGTTTTCTAAATAGACGTAGTGTACCGGTCGTCTAAAGACGCCTTTGCGTGCATAAGTTGCTTCGAAATTCTAACTTATTCGTTCCAACCATTTAATCAATAATCGTTGTGAACCTCAGCTAATCACGTTACAGCGAGGCTTGCCAAGTCTTATGAGCAGATTGTCACAGTTCCGCCGTCACAAATACCTTCGGCAAGCGCGGCGCTTCTCACTTGATGCTCCTGTTGCAAAACCAAAATCGTGGGCCACTCTTCGCTCGTATACTCTTGTAGACCATTTTCACATCGTAGATATCACCAATAGTCATTCCCTCGTAACGTGGTGACTGCTTGCGACGAAAAAGCTTGTTTAAGAAGTAAAAAATATAAAAAATGAACACTTAGTTTTATTTTTTAGTTTTGTATATCTGGATTGCCCTTTTAAAACAATGAGGAGCGCAAGTTCGTCTGCTTCTTGCGCATGAGTTTCGGTGACGTCTGTATGCCAAGCTTTGATTGGCTCCGAACGAAGGATAGTGAATAGACCTCAAGGCAGCTAGCATCGAGGTCTACCCACCCCTCTTCCAACCAGAGCCAATCAAAGCTCGGCGTTCTGACGTCATCGCAACACCTGCGAAAGAGGCAAGCGTACTTGCGCACCGCTTTATGTTGAGGCTATCCGTGTCCCCACCACTGCACCGAAACGCCTAGAGCAGAGCCACTGGGTAGGCTGCACTTCAGAGTAAGGACAACTTCAGTCATCTTGCAGCTTCAAGGGACACTGAGAGGGCATCTATGCTCGTTAAGGTTTTTATTTGTACAAGACATATGAGAGCCGAACTACGCAAAACACAATTTTCGGCTTCGAAATTCTCCGTGGTCACGTGCCGTTATTTATGGATTGGAAGAACGAGGTAGGGCTTGCAGCGATAAACTGGCAGCTGAAAGTGACACCCGATTGGCAGCCGGCATGTTGCACATTTTTGACTACTATACGCGTGACCTTTTTACCTCTAGGTTTTAACGAAGTACCGCGCACAAATAATTGCTTATTTATCTTTAATGACCGTACCGACGAGATAAGTCATGTTTTGTTTGTTTTAAGTCTAAAATGTGTTTTTACGACAAAACCTCGGGCAGCTTCGCAATGCCCCCGCTAGGTGCCACCATCAGCCGCGGTGCTGTATTTTGAGTTTTTAGCGGAGTTAGACACTGATCTCTGGGGCTAACAGTATTGAAGAAATATTTTATAGTGTTTTTTTTTTTTTTTTTTATAGCGATCTCAATACAAATTTCGGCTTTTTTGTTTAAAAGCCTCAGGATTTGGTACGGTCACGTGTCTATAATGGTCAAAACTGTACAACATGACGGTACCTAGGTAGGGGTCACTTTTGCCTGGTGAACGGGATACCAGTTTATCGCTCTAAGCCCTTCTACGTCGTTGATTTGAACACACACACCAAATATAATCAAAGTCGTTGGTCATCGAACATACAGTTATTATAATGTACGTTAGAGGTTCAACTGGCGCTAGTGTGCTCACGCAAATTAAAGCAGACAGCAACCAGTCGAAAATTGACTTCCGGTAATGCATTTCTATGGGAAAAAGTGAGTGTATTTTTTCCCTGCGCTCGATCATAAGAGCAAATATCCCAAATAATTCGTACGTACTAGGTAGCTTGGAACATTTCTCAGTCAGGCCGACGAAAGAATTGGTCAGTTATGGCGTTTTTCTTTCGAATTCATCGCTTTAAAAACGGTGCTAAAACGGCTTCGTACATGTATTTATGTGCACTGTCGGACACTGTTAGCGCGAACGCGGCGTCGGCGATTTCCAGCATGGGGGATATACATGCCAAACGAACGAAGGACATCTGGAAAATCAAGAGCGGCGGCAAGAACTACGCAGTAACACTGGATCAGTAACTCGCAGTGCATGTATGATCAAAATAAATTGAAGGCCACGTAATCTATTCTGATTTTAAATTAGTAAGTACCGCTTCATTCTTTCTGCCCTGAGCAAAGCTGCTTGTTCTACGTTCAAAATATCACCCGCGCGCTCGATATCTTTGAAAACAAGTGCGCGATAAAAGCTGCCCGGCAGAGAAAACAATACGAAGAGACACCTTTCATACCCCACGGACTTTATTCTCTACGTTTTGAAGGTTTTTATCCGCTCATGCACGACGGGATCATTTTCATATAGTGACAGGACTGGCATATTATCAATATATAAGCGTCACCGGAATGCTGGCGAGCCTTTAACCCACTCTATATTCGTTTCGATTGTAATTTTGCTTTGAATCGTCGCTTGTTTTTACACACCTTCTGAGAAAAAACACGTTGGGGACTGAAATGTAGCGAAGTTAAATATCGTTCACTGATGAAGAAAAATGTGTTAACTAAAGCAATTACACTTTTACAGTGTTAATCAAGGTACATGCTATTCGGTACGACCCAAATAACCAAAGTGTTCCGTGTTATTTTCCGGCAAAAAGACAAATTGCACACGCGTTTTCCCATAGGAATGCATAGTAGCACCGCAAAAGCAGACTGGTTGCTGTCTGCTTCAATTTGCGTCACGGAAGTCGCATAGACACTAGCGCCAGTTGAACCTCTAGCGTTTATTGTAATAACTCTATGGCCCTAGACACCAGTTATGTTTCCCCTCTAAAATACCGTGACATCAATTTCCTTGCTAAATTTAGCGGGGAAACTGAATTGTGTACATGTAACGTTAAGTCAGGCCACATGACATAAATGTCTCGTGAAATATAACCGTTGTACTAAAAGGGCAAGAGAGAAAAAGAGAAAGGGCTGCCGGCGCTCTCTTCCTTACTGAGTGGTTAGGAACGAGCAAAAGACCCGGATGAACGCCTTGGACGCGTCTGTTTCTCCAAGTTTGGCTGTTTCTTTCGCGGTTACTTCTATATTATTTTGCTTCCAGCTGTAATTAGAGCTAGCGAAATCGATGGCGAGAATCCCCCGGTCATCGGGACATGATTGCTCGGTAATAGGATGCACGAAGAACAACCGAAAGCGCGGGATATTATCGGCTTATCGGAGGACATCTCTATCGCGCACGGGTTCCGACGAGGCAACTGCGGCTGCAATGTCTTCAAACTACATTGCTTTCCAAATGACCAAAACGTCCGGTGGAAGTGGGTTGCGTTCGTAAACAGAGAACACTTTTTTCCCGATGTCATCCAGTCCAGTGTGCTCGGAACATTTCGTGAATATAGCGCGCAGCGAACTTAACCGCTGTACCGTCGATGAACATGTGTTACGCTGCCAAGGTGAGTGCAAGTTTCCTCGTGAGAATCGCTGTTTCAGCTTGTGACTTTTCGAAACTTAGTTTATCTTAATCCTGATATATTGCAATGGTGACATTGACTCGATTTTATTATCTACAACGCTTAGTTGAAGGCCTGTTTTCTCCGCCGGGTGTGGCAGGACACTGTCGAAAAATTAGTTCTATCGGTTTTTCTTAATCGCGATAATTCATACGCTATAGCAGAGAGCTGTGAAGTTACGTTGACCGTAACAACGCGACTGGGTTCTTCTTATTTTGTAAATTACAGCATAACGTATCTGGAAAGGAAAGTTGAACTGGTATTACTGAAACATGCTCGTGCATCGATTTCGAATCGTTGAATCATTTAATAACTCGCTCCGGCAATGGGCCCATCTCGACTTTGCTGTCTTCAGTTCTAAAGAAAGGACACGCTCGTTGACACGAGATAATCAATTAAAACTTTTATAAATATCTGCAAGCCGGAGGGAGATGCCTTCTATCGTTCCCTGCAATATGCTAACTTTTCCCTAGCAGTATGCACGGAGTGTCCTGAAAACTATTCCAAAATAGAGCTGCAAGCATACTAATGGTATGCTGTTATCATCGGCGAGTGTACTCGAGATCGGCCAATTTAACACGAAATTATTACAGGGGTAGTATGCATAATAAGCACAGCAGAAGTATACTGGAATTGAGCTACTTTTCGCTAAGGGATGCTCTTATTTCTCCCGTCACTGTTCACATTATATTTTATTGTTGTGGACGACATGAAGCGTCAAAAATATTATCGGTGCACTTCATCTAAAACGACAAAATACCTGAAGGAAAATTCGATCGATGTATAAACTGATACAATATTTTGAGTACGTGCCTCCGATTTCTATCGGTAGCGCGTTCAATGGCGCTCTTCTCGGCGTCGCTTCACTGGCGGATGCCATAATGTGGGGCAAGAAACGTTCCCAATGAGTTGAAAAACACCATCCGCGGCACACAAGAACGCAAGACGCACCCTAAGTCGGATACCAAGCACTTTGGAGCACCCAACAGCACACCCAACGCGGGAGCGGCGCCCGAAGAGCACTTTCGCCGACGTTTCTAACCACTCGGCATGGCCGCGGAACCTGACGCTCTTTAGGTGGCGCCACAGTATTCGAAATGGAGCTACCCAATAGGGCACGTGACGTCAGGTCACATGACATCCATATTCCCATCAAATTTAGCGGGAAAAACGAATTGGTGTATAGGTCACGTGACATTAATTTTCCAGCCTAATTCAGTGCGGAAACGTAACCGGTGTCTAGGACACGTGACGTCAATTTTCCCGCTACATTTAGCGAGCAAAATAAACTTGCGTATAGCTCACGTGACATCAATTTCCTCACCACCTCGCCCCTTCTCCTGGCTGAAGACGCCGCTCGACCCTTGAAGAACGCGCGAACAAACGCGGTTGGGTGTAGCCACGTGACTTCTGGCACACTCTCCTCTGCATTTCTCCTTTCCCAGTTCAGTTTCAACTGCAATTTCGAGCAGCTACATTGTTTTTTTGTTTTTTTTACTTTTATAAAAATATACGTGACGCTGCAGCAAAATATCGTTTGGATAGTCTTCAGACACGATATTAAATCGCTTCGCTAAAAATACCAAAATAGTTTGTTTGTTTGTTTGTTTGTTGTTTTCATTGAGGGTGGGGAGGGAGGGGGGGGGGCGTGTCAGTGTTTCTTTAAAACTGTTGTTGGCAGTTATGTAAAGCTTTATCTTAAATCACAGGGAATTATTTTCCCTTCTTCAGAAATCTTAAAACGGTCCGCGACAGAGCAAAGCAATATCGCCTGAGCTTACTAGCGACGAACCTAGTGCTCAGGAAGTCCCATTTTCGAATCGTAGCAGCATTCGCAACTTTCACGACCTATAGGGGGCGCGCTGGAGCTTATCACACTGGCTGTCATCTGGATGATCGTCGTAGAACAGCTGTACGAGGCGGGGTCTGCGACGTGTAAGTAATTCTAGTTTTGCTTTATACGAGCAGTATTAGAGCCTTACTTTTTTTTTTTTTTTTTGCGCCAGAAAGGTGTAGGCAAGCACCTTTATTTTGAAGCCGATCATCCAGGAGCTAGGGAGCCCGAATCTCACACCGCGGTACCACCATCGCTGAAAGTTGCGAATTGCTAATAAACACCTTTCAAAAGTCCGCGCCATCGCCTGTCCGCCATTGCTTGATCGCATACTCTAAGCTTGTATTGGACACGAGTGATGACGTCAGCGTTCGGCGAGGACTCGGATCAAATCACGCGCTTCGTGTCCAAGCAATGGCGACCGCCGATGTTGCTTGAAGGGATTTTGAAAGGGGTCGATTACGCCTGGCCTCAGCTCTATAAAATAAAAACGGCGGTGCCTGCAAGTGAAGGATGAAGGCCGATCCTCTAAGCCAAGGCGAACAAAAAATCTTGATTTTTTTTAAATCCAGTAAGTCGGATTTACTCAATCAGATTAATGTTATTTAAATCACTGTAGCTAAACAATATTAATTCTTTACCACTAGATGCATTCTTCAACATGGCAAATTGACACATGGCCACGTCCGATCACTGATAAGTGATCGGACATGGTCATGCGACCCTGAACAGTGCTTGCAGTGCACAAGCGCGCGTGCTTGTCAGAGGCGCTCAAAGACCGGAGCTCGCTCTTGTAGTGCTACGCTCAAACTTAAAACAAAGTATAGAAGGAAACCAGCTTCATTCTTTTGTTGTTGGTTAAAAACTATATCTTTTTTTTATTTTTTTAGTTATACCTTGATTGCAATGAGACATTACTTTTCTAATTTTTGTTTCTTCTTTCTTTTTTTTTCTTTTTTGATTTTGTGGCAATAGGACGTTACGTATAGCTGGCGAACACGAAATCAAGCTCAACGCTTCGATTTACTTAAAAGAGCACTTCATTTTGCTCCTGTTCAGGCTTTTATGAATCGTTCTTGCTTGATGGTTCTTCGATCGAAATACAAATCAAATGCATATAAAAAGCATCAAGTGATAGCCGAAAGCCAGATAAAGCTTCTTTCGAGATTATTTTTTCGGAAAAGTTTTATTAGAGAGTTTTAGTAGATCGTTCCGATGACCCCGATAACGATACCCGATACTCTGCCTCCGCCTTTGCGCTTACATAAATAGTATCGTTATCGGGGGTATCGGAGGTATCGGAACGATCTACTAAAACTCTCTATTTTAAATTATCATAGAAAAACTAGTATGATTTAAATCTTATTGATTTTACTCTCTATACCCTGCTCTAAGCGCGAGTTGCAGTGACTCTGCTTCAAGCCCGTTTTGCGATAGGCGATACAATTGCGGCGCCCCCGCGACCTACGGGCAATGGATTGTACTTACTCTAAACGAACCTTATAAATTACTCTAGTCTCGATGATTCACCAAGACTGTCATTAAACACTTGTCTCGTGCGTAGGTAACCAACCTGTTCAAACAACACGGGACGTCGCTAGATGCGCACAAGGCAGCCTTGGAGCGCATCAAAGAAAGCGCCAACCGCAACGTCCACTGGGTGATGAATCACTACGCCGAGGTGTCGCGCTGGCTTAAACGAGACGTCACCGAGTTCATCTTGGACGACCAGGTGATGCGTGGAAACATCACCAACAACGCCACCATCGGAGGCGACAATGTCTCGGACGTCTTCTTTGAAGAGAGCGATTTTACCAACGTGACTCGAAATTAAAACCTAGCCATCGCTACAACTGCGTCTCGTTTGCCTGCAAAACCTTTGTGGTAAACGACGTTGTCGTGAGCGCGTGTAAGCTAAAACAAATGCATGACTGAAGAATGAGCGTAATCTCACTGAGAAATATCTGGCACTGCTTACTATTGGGCGAGGTATGCGATTGCAAACTGGTTAATAATCATTATATAGCCCCTCGGGAGCCCGAGGCAAGGTGCTGGCCTGCGGATCCCCAGGTAGCGGGTTTGAATCCCGGCTGGGGTGTCCGTCAGCTGCATTCCAGTGGTCTAGACCATGGGTCTCCAAACCCTGGCCGGCGCGGCCAGATCCAGCCCGCAGAAGGCAAAATGCCGTGATCTTTCCCGGTGACGAACGGCCCGGGGCCCGCTGCTACAAACGCAAAAACAAGCGCGCGTACAAAAACAAAATGGCGCTGCGACGAGCGCCAAAAGCGCAAATCAAGATGTCCAAAATAATGAAAGAAAACTTCATTGAAACGCGGGTTGTCATCACCAGCATCACGTGCTCGTAGTTCCCACCTTTATGTGTGCGTAGCTATAACAAAATTCCTTCGTGTTCTCATGTATATCGTGCTTAGTGTATTGTGTCATAACGCTCGCATAAATTCTCATCAGATCCACCATCCTCGTCAGTCGTCTGCCGCGTGAGAATATGTCCAAGTTCTTATGCGCTTTGGTTTGCGCTTGGAGAGTTCTATGGGTCACAATTATTTTATATCAAAATTAGCAACATATTGCATTTAAAAAAAGGCATACACATTCATCCACCTTAATTTTTTTAAGTGTTTCTCTAGCTTAAACTTTTGTATTTAAATGCTTATTAAGGCTTATATATTTTATTATTTCCTCATTTATATTGCGTTATTTATTTTCCGGCCCTCGAGAGTGCGACAGGATGCCAATCCGGCCCCTTAGCCAAAAACTTTAGAGACCCCTGATCTAGACAGGTCTGCAAGCTAGTCTTTCCACCGGCCCTGCAGTCGTAGCGTCGACGTTGCAAATAATAAATAATGCATAGAACTTTAAGGTGACAATGTTGAGAAGCGACGGAGTTTTCTCTTTCTGTTGCTTGCACCTTTTTTTTCTTTTTTTTTTACATAAAAACCCTTAGTAAAAAATTACAGAAAATATCGACACCAAAAACGCGGTATTCTCTACTGTGTTTCATCTTGTGTTGTACCGCAGGAAGGGCTACAAGCGCGAGCTCCTTGCTCTAGGGCACATCTCGGTGGCACAAGCTCTCGTGCACCAAGGGCAGCTGCCAACGCTATGAGCTCGCGCTTCTAGCCTTCGCTGAGGTACAACTTAAGGTGAAACGGAGTATAGTTCAAACACGTCATACGACCAGCCTAAGGTCTTGCGTTACTAAAGTAAAATATATACTCCTTTAGTGACACACGACGCACCGGCTACTAGAAATATAGATGCTAGTAAAGAAATAAAGGATATTTTGTATTCTCCGACAGCTAAAGAAAAGAAGGGCGTCTCAAGTCACGAGCATTTGATTGTCACTCCGCATAGATTAAGACAGCGGCATAGCCGTCAAGAGCAGCAATTACCAAATCACAAAAAGAGTAAAGATAATAAGCCGCGCCTGCGTTTCTTAAGCTGTCAGTCACTAAGTAGACAGTTCTTTGGGTTTGTCACTCGGTGCGTAATGTGCCCTTTTGTAAAAGCCAATCTAGGCCATATGGACCCCGTAGACAAACGTTAGCAATTACTGCTATGGTGCAGTCTCGAACCAACTAATTATAAAGAGAACGTTCGGGCACGTTTATGAACTGTTTCCTGCGTTAGTGAAAATAGTAGTAATATTGATGAGAACCTCTCGAGTATTTGCAATTTTCAGTGTCTCGAGGCTTAGACAAAATCATGGCCGTGCCCCAGCCTACTGTGATTTCTCCGGACATTGTCAGTAATTTTTTTTCTCACGATGTTGGGAAGCACGTTGTCAACTATTATATTTTATACGTACTGTGACTCAAACAAAATTTAACAAAATGTCAAATTTTAGAATGCACCTTGATATGTGAAAGATAACAACTTTGTCGATGCTTTTCTAAACTTGTTTTTATATGGGCTGTCCAGCAACCGCGGCGCCTCTACGCAACAATTCCGCTAGTTTGTAGAAATGGCAGCGCTATTTTTAGGCGTGCTTCCCACGGGAAGTAAGCATGCCGGCGCAAACCGTTAACGGGAAAGTCCAGTCTTACTTACAGATCCTGTTCGTTCCCCAAAAAGAAAATGTCCTCGGCTGGTTGAGGTGGGCACACAGATTAGCTGCTTTACTAAATGTTAAATACGCCATAAACAAATGCGATTCCCTGTACTAAAAAATTAATGCATCGTACTTATTTCAGAAATATAATCAATGACACTCAATTGATCGATTCCATTTATTCGGGCGCAGGTGCGAGACTTTATTCACACCACAAGCGCTAGGTGACAATAGCTTGGAGCCAGTTCTGTAAGTCTTTATATTGAGAGTTCATCCATACTGAGTTTGAGATGACGTTGTGACTTGACTGCTGGAACGCCCAGGTAACTTCCGCTATTGTGTCGTTGAAGTTGTAGTATAGGCTTCTCATCTGAAACACAGGACGCGTGTTATAAACTCTAAAGTTACCTGTTGATTCGCATCGCGTTCATTCGGAACTCACTTCGTTGAATTCTTTTTCATCCAATATTCTGGATGACATTTGGATGAGAATTTCCAGGAATTTATCCTTCCACCTGAAACAGGTCAAGAGTGTTTTTATTGCCATAGTGAAGCTTTAGCCCCATGTTCCAGAGGGAGAAAACAGTCGTCGGATGGCCAAAACAACATGTTTTTGGTGTAAGGCTTTTGATGCTGTTGGTGTAAGGTGCCTTTGGTTTCAAAATATTATGCGCTGGAGAAAACCGGCCATCTGCGTTAAGTCCTTATTTCCAACTCATCTCATTTGCGTTCAGACCATTGAAAAGCAAAGCGAAAGAGCCTAAGTAGGCACTTGATCTTGATACTCCACCATCGTTTTATGCACAATAAACTCCAGCCATCGAATTTCGATAGAAGCGCATCCGAACGCTGTTTCTGTAGCCAGCTACAGCCACGCCATCTTCCAAATGCCATCTGCCACCAACGTGGCAACGCTAGCTTGGGCTCTAAGCTATAGGCTGCCGAACACACCGCGCTACGCGCGGTCGTCCCTCACTTCGCTCAGGGAAGCATTAAAGGGGCACTCAAGCAGTTTTTGGAGAAGCTACTTTTTGGCGCGATGGCGTTAAGGAAGTGTCAGTGAATGAGTATCTTCAGTTTTAGAAGGCAGAACTGCCTATTAATCACGCAGGAATAAAATACGTGCGGACTCTTTTCTGTACTTGCGAGGACCAATGAAATTATCGTATGTTTGAAAATTTTGGCGGCCTTTGTAAAGTTTCGCTAAAGAAACAATTTGCAGTTCATTTAAATATGTTGTGCATGATAATTTCAAAAGACGTAAAATATTTCTAGTTTAAAATACGCGATACTGCAATTATCGTTTCACAAACAAGGGACTACGTTTTCTCCTTGCCTTCCTCCGCGGGGGGTGAATTTCCCGCTCCCCCGGGATGCGCGGAAGCGCACGTATCTGCGCGCGGTGCAGGCCGGTCGTGTCGGTAGCGGGCCGGCCAGGCCTCGGTGGTGGTCGTCGACGTGGACGGCGTGGTGAAAGCTCATGGTTCCGCGTAAAAGCGCTATCCTTGACTGTGAATTTTCGTCGTGTGTCGCTATGATAACCCAGCACGTACTAAAAGGGAAGATCCACCTACTCGTGCGGCGATGTCGTGGCGGCACTCAAGACAGCAGAAACGCCCGTGCGTTTGTTTACTTCGACTACAGTGGTGCTTTCTATGCATTTGTGTCCTCGAACATCGCCCGGATTTCTTATTTGGCGCATTTCATGCGTGTGCTCAAGTTCAAGGTATTACTGGCGCGTACCGTATAAAGGATGTGGATTTTCACTCGTTTTCATCACCGGAGAGAAGTGATTAGTGTTAGCAATCCTGAACGCTCGCAACGTCTATCTGATCACTAAATCATATTTCTACGTTGCTATATCGCTGCTAAGATTACATTGTCTTTTATAATCGTAGAAAAGGCGTGTGGCGATATTTGTACTATTGCAATGTCGTGTATTAGAGTCGTGATCGTCCAAGACGGCGTACTGCATCTTTTTATTTTCTTTTTTTCATCCACTGTACCCTGCAAGCCTATCAAGAAAAAATAATAATAAAGCTTTAGGCTATAGACAACTGTCTGTCTATATTCGGTTACGGCATTGAGTAGCAGTGCGTCCCCTTTTTAGAGGGGCCGCTGAAACAGCTGACGGCCACGTATAGAAGCGGTCGCCGTGCTGACGACCCGCTGCGCTTGTTGTAGTGGTTGCAGGTGTGTGTACGCGCGGCGCAGAGCGGTCGTTCCGGTCGCAACAAACGCAGTCGTAGGTACGCGCTCGTTGCGCATGTCTGAACCAGCCTTTCCCCCGTCCTCCCGAGGCGAAAGGCAACGTGGCGACATCGTTTGACATCACGTACCAGAGGTAACGCTGCGATGTCAAACGTTGGTTCAATTACGACTTGCCCCAACCGCAAATCGAAGAATGCCCGAAAAGGTCTGCGTTTCGCCATCCTCGGAACCCGAACACGACTCCGAAGCGCTGCTATCGTCCACATCGCACGTCGAAGTGGCGTCATAGGAAATCATCCCCAGGTCGGCTGTCCGCCGAAGAATTTCAACCTCTAACGGCGTCAGGTCCTCGAGCGTAGAGAACTCCGCCATGATCGAAGCTCGAATGACAAAGAGGTTCGGCCGATGCGGCTACCTCGGGATCACTGCGCGACGGAACGTCGTCCAACGCCATTGGCCCGAGATCCTTTTGATAAGCGAGCGAGGACCAATGAGAGTGGTTTCGTTTTCGGGTGGATCCGAGGTTTGGCGGCCTTCAATTACATTTTTATTAAAGAAATAATCACCGTATGACTATATTTTTTGGTTTTTAGGGATACTTAGGGGGTCTAAATTCAGCTGTCATCATCAAAACACGAACTCAAAAACCACTTGAGTGCCCCTTTAATATAAGCTCAGGCCCGAGCGTGCACCAAAACTCGTCGGCACCGCCAAAGGTTCACCAGGTGATCGCCTTCCTTTCTCAGCATCGACATCCAGAACGGCGCGTCCGACTCTGGCTATCGTTGTGGCGTTCACGTTAGCAGACGACATTCGGAAGATTGCGTCTCCCGTTGCTGGCTTCCGAGCTGGGTTCGCGCGTTCCTCCATAAAAAAGACGCTTTGTTGCCACGGTGACGCTAGCAATAGCAAACGGTCTTTATCGTGCGGAAGGAGACGACGGGGTGGCGAGATTAGCTGCATATTTGGGCTCTTGCGCCTCGCGTTTCAAATGGGCGGTACGTGAACAAAAAGAGTTCGAAGTAAGGACATAAAGGGATGCCGAATCGAAATGTGGAGCTCACAAAACAAAGCTGGAGTGATAGGCGAGACGCTACAAAGCACCGTCCCGCCTATACACTAGCCGCTCATACAGCCACTCATACAGCGCTATATCTAACGAATGGCCGTATTTTTGGAAAAGAAGAATTCGATTGAACACGGCCGACGAGCCCGACGAGACATGTGACACCGCGATTCTCATCCCCCCTCCTTTTTGCTTCGTCCACTCAAGCAAGTGAACCGAAGCGAGGAGGAGAGATGCAAGTCCGCTTCCCCTCATTCTCAACTGTTTGAAGAGTATCGTGCCGTCCCTATTCCTCGCTTGATCGCGCCCTTCGTTTTTAAAAATACGGTCATCCCTTTGAGATATCAAAGTACGAGTGATGTTTTGGAGTTCGTAGCGTCCCGTTCAACCCTTCTGCGGCCTTATTTCGCTAACCGCAAATATTGATTCGGCATCCGGATGCTGAACCAAAAGTGAGGAATGTAACGTCACGACTCTCTTCGAAGAGTTGAGAATGAAAGGAAGTGTCCTCGCTTCTCTCCTCGCTTCGGCTCACCTGCTCGAGGGGACGAAGCGAAGAAGAGGGGGAATGAGAATAGCGACGTCAAATGTCTCGTCGCGCTCGTCGTTCGTGTTCAATCGCGCACTTCTTTTCCAAAAATACGGCCATCCGTTAGAGCTATCGCTGTATGACTGATGTTTTTGGGTTTTTTCAGCGTCCCGCTTATTGCTTCAGCCTTGTTTTGTGAGCTCCAAATTTCGTTGCAGCATCTCTTTCATGCAGACAACTGGTTTTCGCCAGCGCTAATTATCTCGACGGGCCTTACACGAACTTTGTTGTTAAATCGCAATTTAAACAAAGTTTTTTTTATTACATGGGGTTAAATTACCGATTTACTTTTCGCGTATGTTTGGGGACAACTTTTTTTTTTTTTTCATTTCTGAAAAGACGAGAAACGCGCCCAGCTCTAATCAGTGCTCAAGCTGGGAGATGGCACCTTTGACTGCATTGCCCAGAAACGTTGTCGCCGAATTCAGTCTAGGGTCACTGAAAACTCAGGAAGTGCAGAGCGTGGAAAGTCCCCCAATGATCACTCCGCAGCCAATGAAATTGTGGCATAAGCCGACAAGAAGGTCAACGGTCGAATCATGAGATACGAAGTGAGAACGCAATAAGCCATACCCTTCGTTTCCTGAGTTTCCATTGACGATAAATGTTGCAAGCGTTGCAGCCTCAGCCTGATACTATTATCCGGGCTAACTCAAAAACATGCGATACGTACATGAAGAACATAGAAGGCCAGTTCCTTCGGATAAAATCCATCGTAATATTTCTCGCACCCGCGCCTTGCTGGGAGACGTGGTCGAAGATCTTGACGCAGTCTTCTGGCCTCAGCAATTTTTCGTTGAGCGTTTTTTTAAGAAGCCTGTGGACACCAATATTATGTTATCCTATGTAGTTAACAAAACATTTCTATTTCCATAAACCATTTTTTATCACTACCCTTGGCTCCCACGAAGCCGGATAAAAAAAAATCCAGTTTTGATTAGGTAACTGAAATATATTAAAATTCAAACTGAGCTTAAAACCGGTGATATTTTCCCCCTTTATATATTTGTGATGCTTTTTATAATTTATTTTAATTGTTTGAATGATTATACTATGAAGTTGTATTTTGCAAAAAAAAAACAAACAATGGATTCCAATGAAGGGGAAGACAACAACACACATGTATAACTTTCAAAAAATGTTTAGATGAGAGAAGGCTCACACTAGATGCTTCTGCTTCCAAGACTTAAGGTTTGTTCACACGGTGCATCTCTTCAACGCGCAGCGGTTTAGCGAAACCGAGATTTCGCGCAATTGGGCCTGTTCACACGTCGAGTCTCACGCGCAAAATCTGTGACGTACTGACTCACGAAAATTTCGACAAACCTTGTCATCTCCTCCGGGAATATCGGGTGCTTGTCATCAAAATAACTTAAAGTACGCACAGTGTGAAGCCCCCGATAGTCTGCTTCATTATTACCACCCGATAAACTTCGTCGGATTTGGCTCACTCGGTTTACTTGGCCTGCCAAACCGGGCAAAAGACCGCGAACGTCAAAGAACAGGAGGATGGCTGCTGAGAGATCTGCTGCACCGCGCCACCAACTCGCACTGCCAACTCGTGCCGCCCGTACGCACCGCTTCACCGTGCGTCACTTACCACCATGTTTTTTTTTTTTTGTTTTTTTTTTTTTTCCTCCTTTGCTCGGATTAGGCTTCTCCAAAAGCTCGCTTCGCCTCGAGGGTCAGACGTCCCACCAATGTCGAGCGGCCATTGTCAGCGGCCACGTTTCTCCTTTGGCTGATCGGACAGGCCTCGGTGAGGTTTCAGTGTTTCAGCAAAATCTCGCTCCAGAAGCGAGAAGCGAGGGAAACTTTTATAGAAGGCGCGCGCTATCTTCGGTCGCGTTCAAACGGCGTATCTGTTTCGCGAAACCAAGCTTTGCGACACTAGACTCTCCAAAAAAGAAGCACCACGTGAATAGACCTTTGGAGCGAGCGCAACTGCATTATTCTCTTGAGACGGACATAGTGCTACAGAAAGGCAAAAAGTGTCTTTATGGTTGAAAATATACTAAGAAATATCTCGCTCTACCAGTACTATAATAGCAGTTCATGACATTTTTGAACAAGGTCTCGTTGTCGGGAACAAGTTTTTAAATAAAGTATGGAGCTATTTTTTTTTTTGAACGCCTCATTGAGTGAAACAGTGCTTATGGCATATTTTTTTTATATCTAGATTTAAGTTTTATTTCTGTTTTAGGAGCGATGCTTGTACGCAGACTTGGGAAGTAATTCATTACAAGTGACGGATTACTTGTTAATTCGTTACTGTTTCAAGTAACTTAGTAATTGCCAGGTTACATTTCGTGGCAGTAATTTGTAATGTAATTACGTTACAAATATTGGTACCGAATTACTTTAATTACTCGTTACTTTTTGAAAATATGAATATAATACAGAAACTGGAGCAATATAAACACGCGATTCAGCACCATACAGATAGAAAATTCAACAAAATAGGAAACATCGTGAAAAGGAGAATAACTGAAACGAAAACACGATTTTTTGTATGACCAGTCACTGAAACCACTAGAAAAACGTACAAGGCATATGCAAATATCCGAAAAACTAAGATCGAGTAGACAGCGCCGAGTACGCGTTGCCTTCTGGATCTCCTAGTGGAGGTAAACGCTGATATTGAGCATGGGCACCTCTAGCTTTGTTTGCAAAATTCCAGGGATCATTTTTGGTCGCCGTAAGCTAGCGGGATGGCGGGTGCGGTTGCAGCTTTCGCTGCCTTTTCAGCTTACAGGTGAGCGGAGTGCACCTTCATTCTTTCTCTTAAATACAATATCTTATTTTTACGAGGGCTATTATAATGCGGTCATATGAGGAATGGAAAGTAGTGTTGCAGAACATTCGTGAAAACATCAATATTGTTTCCATTGTTTCATTTGAGAATTGTACGAGAAAAGCAACGTGAAAGTAATTTGTAAAGTAACGTGTAAAGTAGTTCGTTACTTTTAAGCGAAAGTAATTTGCAACGGTAATCCATTACATTTGAGGCTCGGTAATTTGTAATTGTTATCCATTACAGTTTTCAAGTAACGGGTAAAAATCTGCTTGTACGTAGTTATCACCAGGATAGACATTGTTTGGCTATAACAAGTAAATCGTCTACTTCAGGTACGCTAATGTTGTTTTGCCGTTGGTTGTTGTGAAGCCCGTGTTTCTACAAAAAGCAAACAACAAAATTACTTCTTTTTTTTCTTTTTTTCAGACTCGTACAGCGCGACATTAACATCTCTTGGTTCTCTAGTTTCTTCCCCGGTCTCAATTCGGGCTAACACGTTTATTATTATTTTTACGATTTTTGGATTACTGCACCCGCTCTTTATTCGGGAAACGGGGTTATCCGGGAAACGGGGTTATCCGGCAGCCGCGCTTTGACGTTAAAGGAACAGCAAATATTTGTAGGTTGAGCAAGTCAGCTTCCCCAAGTACGCAAACCCCTCGAGGTTGTCTTGAAAATGAGTAAAGAATGATTTGATTGCGGAAAAATAAGTTAATTGCTGGTGCGATATTTTTTTTTTTTTTTTATAGTCATGCATTGACAGTCTGAGAGACGCAGGGCGCGTCGCGTCCCAGGCATCATATTATCCCTATGCAGCCAATGGCGTTGCAGCATCAGCCACTGAAAACGCCGAAGAACAAATGACCCAACCAAAAAGAGTAAACATACTAATCAGGGTACATCGATGTCCCTTTTAAGGCAATACCATTCTCCGTAGGCCCTCGTGTAAACAACACGCAAGAACATAAGTATTTTAATAAGTATTCTGTTTCAAAAAGGCACCGAGACCCACGCCAGATGTTAAGGGCTCGAGCTCTAGAGCAAGACAAAAAACGGATCGTGTTACAAAGTTACCCGCTGCCCTCACTCTAAGAAGGCACATAGGTGTTCAGTGAATGATAACGCTCATGCGCGTTAATCTTTTCCAAAAAAAAAGAATGAAAAAGAGAATATATATATATATATTCTCTTTATATATATATAAAGAATATATATATATATATATATATATATATATATATATATATATATATATATATATATATATATATATATATATATTTATTTATTTATTTATTTATTTATTTATTTATTTATTTATTTTATTTATTTATTTATTTTTCATTTAGTTTAACCTTACATTTAGTGGCGCTGTAAAATATATGCTTCTTGTCGATATGAACTCTGAGACAATTGAACAATCCAGCGTCCGCAAGACGGCAATGGGCCTTTGAACCGGGCACATGGGCGATGTTATATAGAGCCGCACTAATCACTCTGTGTACGTTTCTCCTGGTGTCTAAAAAAATAAATACAATTCGCCACCTCGCAACAACGACATTACATTTGCAAAAGTCTTCAAGAAAATTAGAATGGTCTGCGGGTTATTCTAAACACTCAAATGTTTCGCTTTAATAGATGAAATTTAAGCGAAAGTTGCACGTGGCTGCTCCTCAAAACAAAGTACTCGCGCTGAGTGCCCGGTGCTGTGAACGTACCTTAAAGGGCATATCCAGCTGAAAAATAACGATCGTATAGGTCTTCCCGCTTCACGCTATTCTATGCACCTTCAATTACGGTGCTAAATAATCGAATCAAAATGACTAACGTTTCACCGGGAAATTAATTCGAGAAGCTCAAACTTTGGTACACACATTTTTGTTTCGTCACTCGACGAAACATGTGACGTAACGAGATATACAGCCACAAATCGTGACGTCGCACTTTTTATTTTGGTTCCCCTCCTTACCAACATCGAGCCGCTCTCCCGCGACACCCGAAATGTGTGTCGGACACAGTGGCGGATGTCTCAACGATCGGCTGCGAGAGCATCATAATAACAAAACCAAGACTGTCTCTGGCCATCTAGAGATTTACCGCCGAGTTCATGGTTTCAACCCCTAGTTCACAAAAGGCGTTGCATTAACGATGCGATGACAAGTGTATCAGCGCCCCTTGAATTTTTCCTCTGCCAAAGACTTCTACGTACTACGTGGCGATGTAGTCAATGTGATATGAGCAGATTCCTAATGGTTGTTGTTCTTCTTTTTTGTCTCATAGTTATGCTTTTTACAAATAAGTAGAAGAAAAAACGTGAGTTGTAAGTCATCGCTGTGTTCGTCCTTCTATATATCGTCTACTTTTGTCGTTGTTTGTAACGCGCTGTTGCTGCTATAATGAACCCAAGACGCGTTCAGCGACGCGACGCGACCGACGCGCTGACAACAGGCGGGACGACGAGATGGCCGGAGATGGAGCACGGCATCCTGATCCTGTTACGTCACAGACTGTTTATGACTGGGTTGCAATACGGGAACCTGCAGAAGGGTTTTATATGTTTTATTCTTCAAATCGCGAGCTGAAATTTTGTGGACACTTCCACGAAAAGGTTATGGAACCTGCCGCAACATTTTTGTATAAAACAAACGACCCCTATTTCAGGCTGGAGAGGCCCTTTAAAGCAACGAATGCGCCATATTTTTTCATTTAAATGTGTGTGTGTGTGTGTGTGTGCACGTGTGTACATTTGTGTGTCTGTGTGTGTGTGTGTGTGGTTATTTTTAGGGGCGGGGCATGTTATTTGTTATGGAAGCATTAAAAGAAGTACGGGTTTAGCTCCGCCTAAACGTAAACCCAATCTTCTTTTTTTTATGTACACGTGTGGAAGTTTAATGGTGAATTTATAAGCTAGATGCGTGGTTCACAGCTCCTTACGCTACCCAAAGAATAGATGGTTTTCACCTTTGAATATTTATACATTTTTGCTAGTTCTCGGGGCTCTACTAAGTAAAACGTCAAAGGCTTTCTTGTCATAAGACTCACTAGTGCTTTTCTGCCTCGGAACGTGTTTAACAATAAACGAGCAGGCGATATCACCCGGCATAAATTATTTGAAATCTCTGGGAAGCTGGTGATGTCCTACACTTTTTTTTTCTTCTTTTTCCTGAGGTAAAATGGGCTTTTACTGTTTAGACTTCATGACTATAGTCCGCTGCAACTCAAGAAGGTAGGGCGAGGGAAAGACGGGCCGGGGAGGAGGAAGCAGACGGAACGCTAAAGAGAGAAGGAGGTTTCCCCCTCTCTTCTCCAGCGCTGTCTGCTGCGCTGCCTCCTTCCCGGCCCGTCTTACCCTCGCCCTTCGTTCTTGAGTTGCAACGGGTTAAGAAGGTAGCGGCAAATGCCCCTCAAAGGGAATCATATATCCCTCCGCCACCTCCGCATCCAATAGAGTCCCATCGTTTCCGTGACGTCGCGGCCACCGCGCGAGGAGGGTCTTGCCTTTCTGTACATATTTGCTTTATCTTTCGACTTTGGCTTAGCATTGTGGAAGCCACAGGAGGGAGATTAGAGTTTTTCCCCTCCGATGGAAACAAATACGACTTTGAGGGGTTTAGCTTCCCCCTCCGATGAATACAAAGGGGGTCGGAGACAAGTTGGAATAAATTGAAGCGGAACAATGAGCGTTTCCAGTAAACTCTTCTTTCGACTGCGGAGAGATTTGCAACGGGCGCATCACGCTTGTGGGAGGAGCTTCTCCTACCTTCTTGACTTGTAACCGACTATAGACCTTTCCAGCGGCAGTCTCGAACGAAGCGATTTACAGCGGACGTCCCTGGTTTTGAGAGGGTACGTCAGTGTTGCCCGGCTGCGTTGAGCTGTGGGTTTTCTAGGCAGTGGGCTGTGGCAGCCTGCGTAGGCGCAATTCAGGGCGCTGGTGAAGGCTAAATTGCCGCGTTCTATTTTTTTATTTTGTGTTCTATGGCGAATAAATTTCTCGGGGTTTTTAACAATGCATTGTACTATTTTTTGGGAACAAAAACGAAGAAATGAAAGCTGTTTTGGTGAGTCCGTGCGCGACAGAACAAATGCAACTGGAAAATTTGTTTCATTTTATGTTGATCTTTTACAGCACCGTAAACTCAGCCGTGTCAATTTACAAAGGTCTTAGCCGTCGAAAATATTTGACCACACAGGATATCTGAACTGCATGGATATTCCCCGCCCACAACATGAAATTCAACGAGTATCATCATTCGAACAACATATATTGTACGTACCCCACGGTGCCGCGTTATCCGAACAGGACTTGAGAAAGGTCTCAAATAACACAGCATGTCCCATATACAGTGTCGACGATCGACGATAGTCACCTCACGACAATCGGACGGAATCCGGTGTGTTTTGGGGAACATCTAGAAGAGAGCTGCTTTTTTTTTTTTTTTTTGCACAGCTTCAAAGCAAATGAACGAACGTGTCTATTCCGTCCCCACACCCCGGACCCGACCCTATCAGCTAGTTTTCGCGAAGACCCGGAACATAGCCGGGAAGGCTTTTTTGGAGATTATCTAAACGGAAATAATCCTCCAAGAACGCCGAACTGCCTGAGTCGCGGGCTGCTTGACGCTCGCTCTCTTCATTTGTTTCCTGCGAAGGCCGAGCAGGCTACCGAGCCCTGCTTTTCCCTGGTTCTCACAGTGGAAGATAACACACAAAGGGTGAGCATCCTAAACAGGCAAATAAAGTAAAAACTTCCAAGAAAAGCCGGCGAACTCCGAATGCACAATACAGGTGGGGAGTCACGCTGACCGGGTTTCCACAGCTCAGGCGGGTGCCAGATATTTCTGGCTGATAGGGGTCGCTCGATTCGCAAAATGGCGGCGGCCAGAGTGTTCTTTTTGGAAAGGTCTATAGTATAGACCTTTGCAGAAATCGCCTTTTGCGCGCTGCCATCTTTGTCTGCTGGGCCGTGGAACGCCTTCCAAGCATGCGCTGTTGATCTGCTGTGCGGTATATCGGACGCTGCGCATGCGTGCACAGCTCAGTGACTCAGCATTTTTTGCCCGGTCGCTTCGTAGTTGCCTCACCGGCGGATAGAGGGCGCTGACGCACTCGGCGCCATTATACTCTGTTTCATACTTAGCGTGCAACACTGTCAAAGCTACTGGCGCGATCGTGGGGCTTGATCTCGTTGATCATTTGCACGCGTTCTCGCGCAAACAAGGCCATAGATGAAGCCACGCGCTCGCGCCAGTAGCTTTGACAGCGTTGCACGCTAAGTATGAAACAGAGTATAGGTTGCTTCAATTTGGTTGGTTTCAGTTTCAATGTGAACGCGGCGATGTTGCTGTTTTACGCTGTTTTGGGTTAATTTTGTGATACGATTATTTTCCTTGTAGCACACAACCAATGAAACAGTGGTATTGAGCCACTTTGAGGACTACGAGGTGTATTTTAAACTAAATTGCGGGCTTTTTTTTACCAACACCTTTGATGTATCTGATTATGGTCGGTTGTGAAACGTCGTACTGATGTACAGGAAATATTATTATCGTCTACGGCCGTACCCGAAGGCACCAGTTTCCAGAAAAACAAACTAATGAAGAGACTAACACGTGAATGTAAAGAAGCATATTGACAGCTTGATTAGCAAGGTGCTGAATCGTACAGAACAGATGAACTCGCGAGTTTACTACACACTGTTTGGTTTTCGTGGGCACTCAACCTTTAGCGAACTTCGCAGACTAAAAATGTATCGTGTAATGACGCAGATATTTGATATAAACAAGTAGTATCGTCTCGGCCTTTTTTTTTTTTTTTAATTAGGTACTCGAGCATGTTTTGACAGGCCGAGTAGGAAATTTCTTAAATTATCAGCCCTGCTAAAGTACTCATAAGCAGCATTTCGCAATATTGGTCCTTGGAAGTAAATTCTTTTTATATTAACCTTTGCTTACTCAGGATATGATATAAGTGACAAGCCCATCAAATTAAATCTGGCATTTGTCTTCCGTAAAATTGGCCAAATAAAGTTAAAGGGCACAGGATGACAAATACCTAAAAACGTTTGGCTGAACATTCTAGCGCTAGGCACCACTTCACAGACCTGTGTGAACAAATATTTCTTTGTTTGAACAGATTCGCTTCGTAAATTTCGGCGTCGCCAGCCACTAAAAGTAAACCTCTATTCGCCATCGACAATCCTGGACTCAAATGATTGTTATGCAGGCGGTTATTTTTTTTTTCTTTTTTCCGGCGTCAGATATTGCTGTTTTTAGATACTGGCAAAGATTAAAATAGCGTACGCAACAAAAAAACAGAAAACAAGGCGTCGTCATTATGTCGCATGCTTCGAACCCAAACCGCGTTTTGGATTGGCAAATAGAAACGACGTTATTTCTTTGTGCACGCTATTCTAAAACTCGCTACTGTTGTCTGTGGCAGCTTCTTACACGGGAAGTCCCAACCTTTGCGTTAAAATAAATTAAGTGGATGGCACTGGTTATCTAAATATAATCAATAAAACCCTTAAATGACTGTCGAAATGGGAGCGAGCGTGGTATAAAATTTCTTAAACTTCACAAGTAAACCGACCAACGGAATGATTACGTCGCAAAAAAAAGATTCAGAACCTCATGCACATGTAGGTGTGATATTATGAACAAACAAATCGCCTGATGTTGACGTGCCAGTACTTCTAGCCTCAGATAAAATACAAGTTAAACGTTCGTTGTCTATCTCCTCCGCGAGTTTCCTCGCATAATCAAAAGAAACAGTTATCGATATATTCTAAATACAAAAAACGATACTTTCAGGAAATACAGATAGTCTGCTTGCGCTGACTATTTTTGACGGATTCCGATCCTAAACGCGCGATATAAATATACGAGCTTCTTACTGAGAATGTTCCGCCACTAACAGTAAACAAACCTCAGTTCTCATAAGGATCCTTGAACCCCCGTGATGTCTTAGTCGTCGAGTAGACGTATCGGACAACAGTTTCTGAAGTAAGGCAAGAAAGCGCGGTGAAACGCGACGAAAAACAATATTACAACCAATACAACGCATCCGCCAAGGCGCGGAGGGGAGAGCGGAGCAGCAACTTGAAGCAACCTAATGACTGCCGCGTCACGTGATTCCAATATGGCAGCGCCCATGCGGAGGAGGATGAAAAGGTCTATAGTGGAATAGAAGCATTTCAGTGACGAGGGGAAACGATGCGGGGAGAGCGAGGGAAGAGACCTCACCCTTCAACTTTCCCTTCCTGCTTTGGTACCTCTGTTCATGACAACATTGTCAACATTGTCGAAAAATAATTCCTGAGCCAATTTTATCAAACTCGTCAGAAATTTAAAACAAAACGGTTTTAAGCTGTTTTTTACTAAAAAGAACTCAAGCATCACTTAAAGAAATCTTTATCTGCAGCTTTATCTTCTGGTAGTTTCGAACTCAGCCCGAAACGAACATTCTACAATGCTGCTTCTTCCTTAGAATCCACACCCCTAACCTCGCTTCCTTCTCTTATCGGTACTGTGGCGTTCTCCAAATAGTCCTCTGAAATTATGAAAAACCGTGCTGTGTCGTTTCTTTTTTTCTTCTTTTTTTCCTTCTTTTACATGAGCCCCAATAAACGCATTTCTTGACACCGAAAACTCGCACCAATAAACACTGAATTAGTGGGAATAAATACACCCCGAAAGAACATCCCCCCATTTGAAGATAAACTCGGAAAACACGGAACCCTAATCCTAATGCCTGCATTTGAGTCTTGTATGCGTCGCGACTTCCAGATCGTGAACTTACGTTCGCGTGATGCGGTGGTTCCGGGAGCAAGTGAGGGCCCACACCATGTCGGACCTTTCGTAGCCGACATCCTGAGAGCCCCCCACAAAGCGGTCCCAGAGGAACTTCCAGTCCGAGTAGTCACCGTGCTCAATGGCCGTGCAGTACACAAACCCTCGGTGGTTCCTCGAAATCCTGCCGAATCAAGTCGCACCATTAGGTACCCATCATAACCTAAGTTCCAGCATTGCACGTGATTTCAAATGGCATGCGCTCTCGAGTCTCGCCATTAGTAGAGGTCTAGCGCAACTTGAACTTCGAATAAAGATTGACAAAGCCCAACTTTGCTCGCGAATTTTTCCTATTCCGATGGCAGCGGGCGAGTAAGTCCAATGTCAGGACTTTCTGTTGAGTCACCTCGAATCGTTCTCTTTTTTTCATTGTGATTTATCTTATCCTTACAAATTTTCACTCAAATAGGCTTCTTACTATTCATTGTTAGATGCGAAGTGTGAAACAAATGAGCTTCTATATACCCGTGAAAACGATTTTGACTTTGACTGTTTAATTAGCGTGGTAATATACGGAAGCATATAATTAGTGTTGTTTTTGTCACTACTGGGGCCTTATTTTAACTGAATTTAGTGAAAAAAAAAAACAGTATGCATGCACGCTTGGCGTAGCAAACAGATTCTTAATATTTTTTTGTTTCGGAACCTATTGTTTTTCTGTGTTCAGTAATTTACATTGTATTTTTTTATTATTTTAATAGGTGTTCCACCGCCAGAAATATTGCCTACAGCATGAAAACATGGCGATATTCCTAAGCTTTAAATAAGCAAGACGCATTTCACCAAAATCTGCGTATACGGTCGGTTTGAATAAGTATACCTAAACTGTTCGCGTATTGTTTATTTTATCTTTTGAGTACTCAGCTTGTTGGCTGTTCCGGGGTTGTCCTTGAAAGCTTTAAACAGGGCCAAGGCACCTTGCACACATGGTGGATAGTCGTACTTGCAGGACAGAGCGTAGATGTCTCGTCGAAGCAGTCTGCGCAAGCAAATCTATCCATGACTTCTCACATAAAATGCACACAAAATCAACTTTTTGTAATCTTTTTTTTTTTTTTTTATGAAAGTACTATTGACGAAGGTGTGGAAAAATAATGTATATCTCTAGGTCGATGAAAAATGCGTACTAAGCATCGACAGCATGCCAAAATATTCACATATTCTAGATTTGTTTCTGCACTGACAATTTTTTTAATGTAGTCAATATTTATTAAGATATTAAAGGAGTACGGAAACAAAATTTTGGAGCTCATTTCTTTGCTGCAAGATGACGTACGTAGCAGTTGAACCTCAGAAACATCAATATTTCGTTGGAAAGCGCAAAAAAAAAACATATTTTAAACTCAATTAAACGATAACCAAAAACCACCTGTTTGATGGTTATGAAGCTTCAATGGAATGTCGTAACGGCATCGGCCTCCGACGGTAGCACCACTATATGGGAAGCACGCTCACTAGTACAGATTACCTAGGCCGGAACGTAATACCGAAGGTTAGGTGAAGAAAGCCAAAGCACAGCTGCCCACCTTGGATTCACTCCACCAGCCAATCGCTTCTACTCATTCTTTAACGTCACGCACCGTCAGGCACCGTCAGGGACTGAGGAAGTCGCTTTTTCAACATGCATGGCGCGCTCTGCTTTCAACGTCGTTTTCGCCAAGGAACACCGACCTCTCGAAGTAACCGGGGTTTACGTCGCAGAGCTGTGCCGGTGTTCGCTTTTGTGCGCGGTAGTTTCTGTGCGACTGTGAATTCAGCGATGGTCTCGCCGTCCAACTTAGTCGCCGTCGACGTGCTAAGGCCTCTTGCTGGACGATCGCGCAAGCTTTGTTGGACGAGACGGACGAGACCGACAAAAGCGGTGTTGGTCGCTTCTCTTTATTCGTATATGGTTCGCCATTGAGACGAGTCGCGTTGCAAAATCGTGGCGATGCGAGCGTTTTTTCGGGGCAGTTTGTGTGTGACGATGTGAGAATTGTACAGTCGTGTTTTCTGTGCTCTGTGACTTTGCCTGCAAAATCGCGTCCCGTCGAGACCAGAGCTGGCTTCCTCTACACCTATGCCTTCACTTCGTTCGTTTAGTGGTCGCGCTTGTGACAAGAATGTCGCAAATGCGTCGTGGTGTGCGCGCTTTTTCGCGGTGGCGTGAAAAAGCTGCGGTTGATGGTATACGCTGCGGGAAATACTCGAATGATATGCCACCGCCATGCTGCCTCACCGGACTCAGCCTGCTTCCCTGCTCGCTTTCGTAAATGAAGGATGCCAACTGGTATGGCGCCTTCAAAGCGATATTTATATCTCTGTGAAGCTGGCGCCTTCGCCGAGTCTGGTGGTTGTGATCAGTCGTGGGTAAATAAGGTAAGCAGCAATTCTCTCGTCCTACCAATGTCACACATGATCCTGCCGTTAGCTTAGACAATATGAAGTAGGAAATCAGCATCTCACCTCGTGCGAGATAACAGAGGTACCTTAGCCGCCTCGCGACGATGTCGTCCTGTTCAAAGGCCCGAAACTGACGTTGCCGACGTTGCCATATCGGCCAAGTCGCGGAGCAGACAACGCACATGTCATAGCTTGCACGATTCCGCCTGCTCCGCAATCTCCAGGTGATATGTTACAGTCGTTGGGCACTCTGACTAAGCGAGGTAGTAACGCGTTGATGCTGCCAAGCGTTAAAGGGGCACTGACAACCCAAAGGTCGTATTTTTTTTTTTTTTATTGTCTAAAACGATGCAACTTGTAGCCATAGACACGCAAAAAAAAACGCATCGCGAAAAAAAAATTTCCCGCACGCGCGCGCGCCTTTTTAGTTTTGGCATTTGTATTTCCCGCGTTCACCTCCTCGCTTCTTTTGATCGGTGACGTCAAAAATCAGGAAATTTAGAAGCTTTGTAGGTGACATTTCTATAATATTTAATAACGGCAATCGTAAAACATGTTTTTTTTTAACGCAATTGCGAACGCACTACGGCTCCTCTTTTTGAAATACCAAAATTCAGAGTTCGGGGTGATGTTGCTTCCTAGATTTGTACCCTCCCTCGGAAAACTTGGCAGCGCCCGTTGGCGAGCCGGAGAAAAACCGGTTTTTTCCCGCCGGCGCCTTTCTATCCCTCACCTCCTCCTCGGTTGGGGTCGCCGTGACAACGGCGGAGGTCCGAAAGAGAGTCGAGTCGCAGGAGACCGCAAAATTTGACTCACTGAACTGGCGCGGATCGCGCGGGAACTTCAAATTCGGCATTTGGAAATTGTTTTTTTAATTCACAAATACTGAATTTTAAAGTTTCAAATTTTGAGGGTAATGTCCCGGCATCGTTTTCAATCTTTTCGGATAATAAAAAAAAAATATGATTTTCACGTGTCAGTGCCCCTTTAACACTCATAACTACGGTACACTTGGCCGTCGGGAGGCCGATGACGTCGCGGGAGAGTCTCGGGCGCGACGGATATCCCGAGACGCACCGCACTTTTCGATGGCTGGTTTTCAAGCGCTCGCCAGAATTGAACACTTAGAACGAGAAATACAGCCATTCGTTTAAAATACAAGCGTGTGATTGTCATTAGCCGGTAAAGTTGACCATGTTTAACTTATTTCTGAACGTGAGAGGTAAATTTTGAGTTTCGAATCAGTACCCCTTTAAAGCACAAATCAAGCATTGAAAAGGAACCAGCTCAGCGAATTGAGCAAAGATACTCCACAGTGGTAAACATTTTCAAAAGCAAGACAAGCATCATACTTTCTTGTGGTTGTTGTTTTTTTGTGTTAAGCAGGACAGTTCTTTACGTTATCTGTCTTGCTTCACTATTAACGTGCCCCTTCTTGTACAAATATAGGTTTGCGAGCGTAGTGTTCCCAGGCGAGAACCTTGCCGCATTTGTTGGCGTGATGGCTCAGGACTGACTTTTGCTTTTATTGTTATGGGCTGAGATTATTGTTGTTTATATTGCAGCGACAAGGGCCACGACGACTACGATGGAGACGCAGTGCACGTGCGCTCGAGACAATGCGGCATTCCATCGCACCGCGAAGAAGACGCAGTTTGACGCAGTGCTCGCGCGTTCGAGAAAGAGCGTATTCCAACCCATCGCGCGAGCACGAGACGTTCGAACGCTATAGGCCTCCTGCGCTGAAGCTTCGAACAAACTGTAGCGCCCTCCTTTTGGGTAGTACAAGCTCAACTGATTGAGCCTCTCACTACTTATGGCACGTTGGTTGAGCTTTTTTACTTTTGTCTTGTGCTGAAGAATGAAAAACACCTTTGGACGCAAGAAATCGGCCAGACTCAACGCCGCAAGACAATCAAAAGTGCCAAATTCATGACACCACCGCTAGGGTACGCGTCTCTTATCTCTGGGTGGTGACGTCAAAACACCTGTGAAGCGACGCTTTAATTTTTCTTTTTCTTTGTCATGTCTACTTCGGAACGCGCGGAACGGCTGTTCTTGGCTCACGCGCTTAGCGTCTTAGCTTTGACGGCGTTCGAATTTTTGTTGTTTCTTTGTATTTTCATGGTGATCTCGCGCTCGGCACCAGAGCTGGCACGCTTCTGCATGCGTGGCAGTTTGAGACGCTAAAGTCTGTACTACCCAAAACGAGGCCTTTTCGCAGCACCCCCTGGGCAACGCAGGAGGCCCATCGGCAAACGCTGCCGGCGTTCCATTTTCACAGTTCTACTTTGATCTCAAATTTGTAAATAAAACCAAACACCCCATGCTGCAAATTTTTAACAGCACTCCGGAACCTAAAATAACTGGGTTACTTTTTTAGCCGGAGTTATATTACTTTCAATATGAGAAAATACCGCGTAGGTGTGCAAAACTTTTTCTTACTTAAATTTCAAGAATGAAATACACCGAGCTCGATTAAGGACAGCCACTCTTTCTTCGGCAAAATAATTCATTGTTTCTCTCGTCACCTCGTCTGTCTTAGTTGCTTGGCGCATTGGTTGGTTTTGCAGTGTCTCGTTACATTCTGGTCCCGCAGTAGCCAGCGCAACTATATACGGGGCGTTCAATTTTATTTTTAAAAAGATCTTTTCTTTTTCTTTTTTTCTTTTTTTTAAAAAAGGGGGTGAGACTCGCAGTGTCACTTGCAAAATAAAGGAACGCGTTACCTACCTACGTTACCTAAAAAAGGAACGCGTTACAGCTACCGGTACCGACAAAAAGGAACGGTCGTTACTTTTTTGTTACTTTCTATTTGTAAATTGACGGCTACAACGATTTTTGTGCGACAGCGTTTTTCGACACTGGGACAAAGGGCGTGGGCGTTGGGGTTTTTATAAAGTGGGACTTTTTTGCGTGGGGGGAAAAGACAAGCGAAGTGCAGACGAAGCCGACTCTACGAGCTAATGGGCCAATCAAGCGGCGTACAGAAACATGACGAACACCATGAAGGTGCCCCTTTGACTCTGACTAATTAGTCACATCAGCTCGTAGCGTCGGCTGCGTCTGGACTTGAGGTGAAAGATGTAACGAGTAACGTAACTACGTCACCCGTTACTTGAAATAAGTAATACGCTACCCGTTACTGTTTTGAAAATCTAGCCACTACGTTACTACGTTACCGAAAAAAGTTACGCGTTACCGGTAACGCCGTTCCTTGTAACGCGTTAGGGCCACAACACTGGGTGAGAATTAGACGAGTGCCGTCTTCACCATGTATTTCTCAGGCTCGGCGGACATTACATGAGGGGAGAATCGTCATGCTAAGTTGAACGATTAATTAAAACTTGTTCATTCACTTTTTAATTATTGGTTTGGGGGTCATGCTGGAATTACAGTACAGAAGGCAATTATTATTAGAGGCTAGACAAAATAAAATTGCGAAACGATAATTAATTCTGAGAAATTAATCGATCAATGTTCGTGTGTTTTGCCCAATAACGTGCCCCCGTTTTTCGATAAAACGTCGATTCGCTCAAATGGCGCTGTTAGCTAAACAACGATTCGCTCACGTGATATAGACCTTGCGCATGCGTTGACGGACGTCGACAACCATACCGCAAGAGGAGAATACGGTGCTCTAGGCGCGCTGTCTAATTAAAATGAGCGGAGTGGTCATTAATCTCCCTAGTAAAGTGTTTGCTCGATTCTCGGTGTCTCCTTTCTTTCCTCTAAGCAGACTTTTTTTTTTTATTAAGAGAATGCTCACGTTCTTAGGACGTTGTCCGACGGCATCTCCTCCCAGTTGAGTGCGGTGTAGATGGGGGTGATGAGACGAATCACAAAGGCCTGCCCGAAAGGATAAGCGAGTACACTGCTCGACACTGCTGGCGCGAACATGACTTGGGTGCTTTTTTCTCATTTTACTTTGAAAGGACCCTGGTGGGCTTCAAAATTTGCCGCCTATACAATTTAGTATTTCAACTGAACACTTTCCAATACTATAGTAGTTTTCGTTACAGTCTTTCAATATTGGGAGGAAAACAGAGCAAGCCGGCGATGGCTTGTTCGCGTTAACAGTGTCGCCAAGTGTACAAATTAGAACGTACCATGCATTGGACATAAATACGTTATTTGCTCTCTGTTCAGTTTTGTATAAACCAAACTTAAAAGACACTGCACGTTTAAAAGCACTACAAAACACCAGCTAAATAGCCCACAAATGTAACAAACCTATTCTTACAACAAACAAAAAATTGTCGACGCAATATTTACACTGTTATACGCAATTTAGACGAGGCCGTGGAATAGGCTCCCGGGCGCGCTGGAAAATTCTCCTCTCCATTTGCCTCTTGCGTTTTTTCGAAGCGCGTGAAGCCAACACATTGTGCTCGATTTTCTACGTCACATATAGACCAGTTTCCGAAATCCTGGCCACCAACAATAAAAATGGGAAATATTAATCTCAAACTCAGGCTGTTGTGAACAGAGGGGCTGCTCATAAAACAAGATTTTTGTTTTTTACAGCACTCCTGGCATCGGTGTTGTTCTTGGAGGTTCGTGTCTACGAGTTTCTGACGTTCCCCACTACGATATGTGCAAAGGTTTCTAAAAAAAAATTAAGTCTTGAGAAAATCCCCCCCCCTCCTTACTGTGTCATGGCGTCGGCATAAACAAACATGGCGGCGCCCATGGAACAGAGCAGACGCTGGTCTAAACACCCTTTCATTTCACTAACTACCTGACCGGTGGGGTGGGGGGGGGGGAGGGGGGGGGGAGGGGGGGGGGGAGGGGGGGGGAGGGGGGGGGGGAGGGGGGGGGCAGACATATGCGGCGCCGTAAGGCGACTTCCATTCCGTTTGTTCCGGTTTCAGCGGGCTCGCGACTATGTTGGTCTGTTATGTCGTTTTCACTTAACTTTGTGATATAAATGTATCCCTTGGGTTTCAGAACCAATGATACAGTGGTAATGGGACACCTTAAAAACTACGACGTAATTACGAGCCTGAATTGTGGACGTTTTAACGAACACCTTCATCTGATCATGTTCCTAGTTCAGCCAGGTTCGGCGGCACACGACTGAAATGATGCCGGGTAGCCTAGACCGTACTGGACGTACCAGCGGGTACGTCCAGTACGGTCTATGGCCGTACTGGACGTACTAGTTTCCATAAAAATAAACTAATAAAAAGACTAACGCATGGAGGCAGTGAAAAAGCAGATCGACGGCCAGAGATACAATGTTCTGAATTGCACAGAACAGATGAGCTCGCAAGTTTAGAGCTCACTGCTCGGTTTTTGAGAACACCAACGTTTTGTGAAAATAGCCGACCTGGAAACCACCCTGTAATGACGCGTGGAATGCAAAAAAGAGTCGATATTATCTCCATCGGTTCCTTTAAATAAGTTAAGTACTCGAGAGATGTTTCCATAATACTTCCTAGGCCGAATAGTACATTTTGTTTTCAACTATCAGCCTTGCTAAAGTATTCATTATCAGCATTTCACAATGTTGACTTTAGAAAACTGTTTGTTGTACGGACATTTTCTTACAACGTATTGAGAATATGAGATAAGAGACAAACCAGTCAATTAAAGTCTGACGTCTGCCTCACGTATAAATTGCGGAATAAAGTTAAATGGCGCACGAAAATTGACCTTCAGCAAACTTGGCTCATGTCAAATGCCAGGCACCACTTCATGGACTTGTGTAGACAGATCTTTATTTGTTTGAAAAAAAATTTTTTTTTTTTTTTACTTTCAGTGGCGTTGATAGTAAATTTGTTCCGGCATCTACAACTCTGCACTCGAGTGATTTCCATGCAAACGGTTTCTTTTCGGCGTCACATATTGCGTACCGCGGGCGCTTTTGTCAGGCACCCACAAGTTGTCTTTGACACATTGGTTTTACCAGGGGAGCGCAACCCTTTGTGTCTAAATAAAATAATTGAGTTTGATATCTGAAGAAAGTCAAATGACTGCAGACATATGGGACCGAGCACAGTGTATACTTTATTTAAATGTATAAATAAGCGTATCAAGCGAATGCTTATACCGCAAAAATGGTTACCCCATATAATGAAAAGCAACTGGTTTGGATTTGTTATGAAGGCAGAGCACGATGCTCTCAAGAAACACACGTAGTGACCACTTGCGTTGACTATATTTGCCTTCTTCTTTACGATCATAAATGCGTGATCACAAATATCGATTGCGCTTCTTATCGCGCCACTAGCACTTAGCCACTATCACTTAAGCAAATTTACGCTGTCATAAATAATGTTCCTCTCAAGCCTCGTCTGTCTAGAAACATCTGCATATTGAATGTGCGCCAGTGCTGACGCTGATTCTTTACCTCACACGTTTATGGTATACGCCGACGGTGCAACTAGTCGTAACTTCTTATAAAATAAAGCGCGGAAGGTTTTACACATGATGGAGTTGCAGTTAGGTAGTAAAAATAAGTATCAAACGACACTTCATAAATCAAAGCGAAAAATTGCGGTAAAACACGTAAAAAAAAATTACTACAATGTTAAACATTTCGACAAGAACCCTGAGACTGGGACAAGTCTCAGGGTTCTTGTCGAAATGTTTAACCACCACCAGCTCGTTTGCGCCCTGACCTTTTGTTCACTAATACTACAATGTCTTCGCCGCGAGGAGGGGAGAGAGGAGCGACGATTTTGAAAGTGCGCCATATGGGCGGCCGCGTACCGTGATTCCAAGATGGCAGCGCCCATGCGACGTAAGGTCTGGTAAGATCTTCCGACAAGTAGCGATATTATTTGAATCGTGGACTGTGTGACGGTGCAGGTTTTAGGAAGCGAATGGCGGCGCACAGCAGAAGATTGAACTGAATGGCGCGTTTTTGTTCCACCAGAATGTGCTTTGTCATTTGCATTGGTTGTCGTTACTTGTAAAAATGAGTATCAAGGGACTTTAATGCGACGGAGGGTGAAACGGTCTTTACCGAGTACCAGCCAACGCGTTTTAGGTAAAAGAAGCCTTAATGTAGAATTCTTCTGCGTCACTACAGAAGGCTACCGAAGGCACAGATCGGACATGACTGCTGCGTCAGCAACTTTCGGCTGGAAGTCGTGTTATCACTGATTGAACACGATTTCCAGCAGAACGCTGACGACTCACTTCTGTCTAAATTTGGCGCTACAATGGCCTTGTTCATACTTCGTTTCGCATTCAAGCCGACGCTACGAGGTGATTGAACCAATTAAACAGCGTAAAAAGCGCAAGTCACTGGGTTTTCCCTGTACATGATCAGTTCAGCGATAATAAAACACGTTCAGAAACATGACGAACAGCTTGTCGGTGCCCTTTTGAGATTGTCCGGATTTAAAGTGAAACGAAGTATAGTGACTAAGGAAAATTCAGCCCTAAAGCTTTCTTATCTGTAAGGTATTGGGGCACGTCTAACACGAGTGTAGTGTCAACTTTCGGCTGGAGACTCGCGTTCTGACCGATTGAACGCCATTTCCAGCCAAGTGCTCACCCGCCACGACGTGAAGACGGCAGTGGACGTTAAGAGCCGCTCGATGTTCCTCCACGCGTTCAAGACCGTTTTCCACGGAAGGTACTCGGTTTCCTTGGTCAGATAGCGACACGCCGAGAGGGCCAAGCTCGTCTGTCCCAGTCCAGAGCTGCGTAGAGCGCTACACTTTTACGTACTGTTCAAATCTTGAATAATCGCAATTTTGAGGGAGCAAACGGATGAAGCCTCGTAAAGTAAAATTACCCTAGGATATATAAAATACAATTTATTACTGACACATTTTTGCCGCTTACAGTAGTGCACCTAGATAACATGATGGGAAAAACAGCGTAGAAAACGTGGACTACGAAGAAGAACAAACATGACAAAACAATGGTTTACCATGCTGAACCATAGCCTCCTATATACTGACAACGCCTGGCAGGTCGCCACGAGAAGTGGCCGCCGAAACGGAAAAGGTGGAGGGGCAGACAACGGATGAGACGAGAGCCACGTGACTGGCGCCCCGCTGCGACGAGACGCCGAAACACACTTCTCCCGAGCGAACAAGTGTGTTTCTGGTCCTCGCCACTGCAAAATCTGTGCGCTGACGTCCAAGTTCCCCGAGAAATGGCTCTTCGATGTACTGTGCTAGCAGATCCTCGCGCTCCAAATCTGCGACCGGACACTCCATGGCTCCGTCGTCGAACTGTCAGGCTTTGTGAGTATAGAAGAGGCTATGGCTGAACAAACACGACAGGACAATGCTGTCGTGTTCTTGATTTTTTGTGTGTGATTGGTTTAGCCGGTCATAGAAATCGCACAAATATGACGAGCGCCGTGACTATGCACTTTTCACACAGCTTGAGTGGCTTCATCGTGTCTTGGTGTTGGCTGTGATCGGACTTGGTGTGATACGGGGTGTAGAAGGGAAGGTGTGACCAACTCTCGCTTTGCCAAGAAAGGCAAAAATGGCTCCATGATTCAGCCTGGAGAGCAGAGCACCACCCGTAAGTCAACAGCAGCACCACAGTTGTCGAAAGCTGCTCTCGCCCTTTCCCCTCCCGACTGCACATTCTCTCCCGCTCAGTAGGAGTGCAGGCTGGTGCTTCTGTCGACTCACAAATGATACTCTGCTCGTTGGACCGAATCGCGGGACTATCTGGCCAGTCTTCATCGTCGGTTTTTTACGGCTGCTGATTCGGACTTGCTCAGAAGACAATCTCTAAAAAGATTGTACATTATAATTATTATCGATCAAGCGGAGTACCAATGATGTCGGCCAAAGGCGCGTTTTTGGTCGTTTTTTTTTTTTTTTATAATACAGTATCGTTGTACTTAGGGTCAACTTTTTGTGGCAATGCTGCCAGAGCTACAGAGCCGAAGCACGCTGTCTTGCTGGGCAGTTGAATATAGTTCAACCAAAATAATTTCCGGGTGCAACTTAACCAATGAAAAAATACAAAATTGTTCTATTTAGCTTTGACTTCACAATCTTACTATAATATTAGAGAAGGTACGCCAAACTTATTGCATTTTTTAGCTCCTTTGGGATTTTCTTTTGCTAAAAAATACCGCAAGGACAACGGAAGAAAGAACAAGAAGACAGGAAAGAGCGCTAGCGCTCTTTCCTGTCTTTTCGTTTTTTCTTCCGTTGTCCTTGCGCTATTGTTTAGTGATGTTTACCCAACTAGGCCATCAGATGATTTTAATGAATTTTCTTTTGTATTTTGTTGAAGTTCGTCGCAGGTTTTAGTTGTTCTAGTAGTTCCCTGAAAAACAAACACGGCGTCTTTCTCGTGTGCATCGTTCGTCGGTATATAATCGGTATGGTGTATCGTCGGTACCTTCCGCGAGCTCGCCCCTTTGTTCTCCCCGTAGGAGTTTCGCCAAGTTTGGCAACCAAAAGTTGTCAAAAGAAATCAAGCAAATGGTGCGCAACCTGCACGAATGAAGATTCCGAGTCAAGAGGTCCAACGAGTCAAAAGATCCAACGCGTCAAAAGATCCATTATTGGACCTTCTGACTCGTTGGATCTTTTGACTCGTTAGATCTCTTGACCAGAAGCGCGAATAAGTGAGACAAAGGGAACCGGGGTTATTAATTGTTTCCGTATTAGCGCCGAGATGTTTCGGTGGCGCCCTTTTATGGTTTCCCTCCGTGACGTCACGACTGGGATTTGCCCAACGTTATTAGATTAACTCAGTTACGGAACTGTTCATAGACGCTGCATGCACGAACAGTACCCCCCCTCACTCACCATGACTCGCCCAGATTCGCTCGACGCGCCGCCGGACGGCTGCTTTGGTAACTGAATCGGGATACGTTCGTTTCAACGTAACTAGAAACGTAAAAAAACAACGAAAAAAACTCTTTTTGTAGTAACTTTTATTGGAGATTAGTACAAAATGGGGGCGGGTGATGTTTTCTAAAATTTTTAGTTTTCAAGGTTTTGCAGCACAATAAATATTGTTTTTATACAACCATGCCTCAGCGGAAATTTCAGGTAGCGCGTCCCGACCTAGGCGCATTTTAACTGTGGGGGGTATTTCGCGGCGCGTCCGCAAGGGAGATGGGGGAGGAACCCCTGTAACCCGATTGAAGCCAAAAATAGATGTCACGTGCAGTTCCTCGAGTGACCGCTGCGGGAGAAATGGCGGCGTTGTGGTCGCCATTTGGCGCTTCAGCTGTGCTCTTCAGAATGCACAGTTATGAAACGAAAATATAGATGGCGCTTCGAACGACTCTAGGCGAATTGAGGTGAGTGAGGGGGGGTACTCCCCTCCGTGGGAGTTCCACAACTGAGGTAATCTAGTAACGTTGGATTTGCCTCGCCGTGACGTCACTAGTTCTTATTTTGGCTACTTACCATCGGGTGTGACGACGAGTTCGATGGTGTGTTTAAAAAGCACAGTAGAAGCTATGAGCCATCGCAATCCGAAACTAACACCGTCAAAGTTGACAATCTGACAATGCTCATATGCCCATGGTTTGGCCAATCGTGGAAAGCGGCTCTGGTGGAAAGCTTACCGCAGCGACGCTTTTGGCCGCGCACATCGCTAATAGGGAGTATTCACTGGACGCCATATTTGTGGGTGCTGTTTAGAGTGCATGCTATGAACGAGCTCACATTAATAGGTTGCTAAGACCGGCAATCTTGATGGTGCGGAATGCACGTTGCAAAAGAACTGTGGAAGATCGCCGTCAGCACGCGCTCAGCATTCGCGCACACAGCTATGGCCGCCAGTGCGCGATCAAAAGCGTTGTTCTGATCGGCCTTCCGCGATTGGCCCAGTGCTGACTATGACGTCAGCAAAGGATTTCTCATTGACAGAAATAAGAGGAATGGAAGAACTTCAATTTCGACGGTGTTGGTAGAGTTGCTTTCAGAGTGCAATGATTTCAAGCTTCCACCATGCTCCTTACAAACACCATCGAACTTGTTGTTCGCAAGGTAATGACGTCACAAAAGGTAACCATAGGAGGGCGCCACTAAAACCTCTCGCCGTTAATACCGGTTCGTTAGCTATACTTCGTTTCACCTACAGCACCCTCTAGAACACTGTAGTTTCACCTTATGTGAGAGCAAAGGCAAAGCTGGAAGCGCGAGCACGGAAGATCCGTGCTTTCAGGCTTTGCTCGAGCGCGCAAGCTGGGGAGAAACGCAAAAAGCGCTGGTCTCGCGCTTCTAGCTTTGGCTTCGCTCGCAGATAAAGTGAAACGAAGTATAGCTCACCGGCCACCGTGTCACCGGCGTAAGCGAGCAGGGATGGGGATTGAGCCCAGAATCCCTGGGTTCTTCAGCGCGAGCTTTCGCCATTCGTGTTCCGAGCATTGGGGCACCACCGAACAGGGCCAGCGGTAACCGAACGCGATCCAAATGGAATTTGACTTCGCTACGTAGCGTGTGCGTGCTCCTATGTTGGTATACGCACCCGCGCTATGATTTTTCAGCGCCAAAAGAGTTTACTTATCAATAACCTCTAAACTGCAGCGCGGATGAAATTCACGGCATTTCTTAAATCGACGCCGCAAATGTGCGTCGGTCGCGAGACCACTAGAATTCGACGAAACAGACCGTGACGTAATTTACCCTGTAAGTCGGTCCGAGTGCTTACGTCAAAGTGTTGGCTTGTATGTAGAAAAGGATGAAACATAGGGAAAAAGACGCGGATATGCCTGCATGCTCGGCGACCACGATTCAGCACGCCTAACCGCGATCCTCTATGCGAGGAGATCAACTATAGCGTGGATGATTGAGCGTGTTGATGTCTAAATTACGAAAAAGAAAGAGGAGCATAGAAGACAATACGGAGGACACAGGTTCTCAACTCACAAAAACAACGTTTGCCGACTGCCTTCAACTTACCCCCCGAAGCGGGGCGCGTCGAGGGGGATAGGGTATGTGTACGCGTCTGTCACGCCGAAACCTAAACTAAAACCAAAACCAAGAAATGTCCGGAACTACTTGGCGCAATAACACATAGCCCTTGTTAAGAATGGAACCTTCGGCGACCTTCTTCCGAGTTTCAACGCTGCGGAAACGAGTCCGGAAACGAGTCACGATCTGTTCAGGACTGTCGCCCACCTGTCGAAGCCTGTCCAAAACGAGTCTCAACGCGTCCGTGACGTCAACGGGACGTGTGTGTGTGTGCGTGTGGGTTCGTGCACTCCGGAAGGGGAGAGAGGCATGGCCTAACTGCGGAGAACCATGGCTACGACGCACTTCTGGCTACGACGCGGCGGACTCTGCTGCAACGCACTTGGCGGTTGCACCTGCTGCCCTGGCGGAGAGTGAGGGAGAAAACGGACCCTATATAAGGCGGAGCGTGAGGCTGCTCCGGTGTTCTCTCGGATTTGGACGACTGTATCGCAACCATGTAATTAAACCGTTCGTTACGTTACCAATTCTCCCACCTCCACTGGACCCCTGGGTTCTTCACTTCGGGGAATGGTCGTCGTCACGAGCCAGGAAGCCTCCGGACGTGCGGCTTAAACCCCGCCTCGAACACCCTTAGCTCCGACCCCTTACTCCCCCTGGATTTCTCTTCAATGCCACAAAAAGTTGATCCCGACTACAGCATTGTCACATTCGCTCTTCGTGAATTTAAACCTACACTAGCGAGCGGCGCGGCGCTCGCACTCTAAGATTGTGCTGTGCGCTCGCGCTTGTGCATTGCGCAAGCGTCATTTAGAGCAGGGGCCTCCGAACCCCGGCCCCTCTGACCATATCCGGCCCGCAGAAGACTTCCGACTGGCCTGAGGCTGGATGCGGTCCTTCCAATGAAACCCGGCCCGCGGCCCGCTTCCGGAAGACCCTCTGCTACCGGCGCCGAAAAGAAGTGCGCGTAAAGAAACGACGCTGCGACGCACTCCAAATGCGAAAACGAAGATACCAGAAATAAAGAGAGAAACTGCATCGTAACGTGGGTTCTCTCGCCATGTTACTAACTGAACATTGTTATCACCAGAATCACCGTTCGAAGTCCCCTACTTAATGTACATCTATGTTAAAATTCATTTGCATTCTCATGTAGTACACTGTGCGTGCTCAGTGCCCCTCTCACAACTATTACGTATTGTCAACATCAGTTTTATTATTCTTATTAGGTTTTTGCACTTCGAGAATAGGCCAAAGTTTTCATACGATTTCATTGATGCTTGGTAAGTTTTCTTGGTCGCAATTGTTGTGCAGTGTTATAATTAGCTAAATATTCTATTTCAAATTGAAGTATACGTATTCGTCAACCTTATGCTTTTTAGTACTTACCCTAAGATTAGAATAGAATAGTTTATTTCAGACATACATGTGTCATACATATGATTCATTTTTGTGATTCATGTTTGTGCTTAAACGTTATCTCGTTTTATCTTCTGTTTTCCTTATTTAAAGTTTGTTTGTTTTTCCCGGCCCCCAAGACTGCGACAGATCACTAATCCGACCATTTTAGCCAAAATATTTGGAGACCCAGGGTTTACAGAAGCGTGCTCGCACTTCTTGCCTAGGCTCGATCCGCTCGCACTTATGGTGAAACAAAGCATATCATTAATCATAATGGAGATATACGCCAAAACCTCGAGGGCAAGAAAGTGAGTGGCACACAGGACAGGATATCCTGTGTGCCACCAATCTTTTCGTCCTTTTTTTTTGCTTTTATCTCTATTATCAATTAGAACCCACTAGAACTACTTGCAGTCTTAGTACACAACACGAAACCTGTTAACACAATATTAAACAAATAGGATATTTGTTTACTCATCTTCATAAGCAAACGTATCTTCATTTCAAAATCACCAAAACGGTCAACAAGGCTTACCGAGCGAAATCGAAGAGATCGTTTAAAATTTGAGCCCGATCCAGTGTGTGTATCCGCTGCGTTCAAATTGTTCAACCTAATTAGTCGATATATCATTTTTACAAAAAATTCGAATTTCAAATAATTTTTATATATGTGTGTTACTTGCCGTGTGACTCGTTCTCAGCTGCGTGATCAGCATCATCCAATTTTTCTTGTCATAATTGACTCGATAGAACCCCCTCGCATCCGCGTTGAGCAGCAGCCATGTATGGCTGTCATTAATTTCCGTCAGAGTCCCTTGAATTTAGAAGGTGGAGCAAATAACGCGCGCGGACACAATCATGCGAAACAAAACGTTCATTAGCTGCGCCCACCTTTATAATCAACTTTAAAGTTGCTTTTATGCAGTAAAGTCTGGTTCTGAAACTTGCGTTTAAGTTACAACCGAATTTTTGTGATCTATTAATACAGAAGAACACGCTGGCTCGCTGGCGCCATCTATAAGGTGCCCTGGAACTGCATCTCGCAAGAGCGAAGATTTTGCGGTAGTTCCGAGACAAGATGTGCGTACTCCATAATAATGAAACTTATAATCCTATGCACGCTAGAAATTTGAGTGTGTCATGTGCATCCTTCCAATGCTTGTCTTTGATACGCGCCAGACAACTTACAAGACGCTGCGACAGCATTCCTTTCCAAACCCTTGATGTGGTGAATTTCATCGAGTGTTTCACTCCGGTAAGCCCCTCGAAGAGAGGGGTGTTTCTTGTTACCAGCAAAACAAACGAATTAAAAAAACAAATTAAAAAAACTTGTTGAACGCGACAGTGTTATCGGGTCCCTTTCGCATGGCCTCCTCATTCGCTTCTCGTGCTCTTCCTGCCAGTGAGCAGAAAGTGCGGCGGACATGGCCTAGTCTGTAGCGTGTCTGGCTTGCAACCGAAGGGTCGTGGATTCGAATCCCGCGTAACATTTTTTCGAATTCTTCTTTAAAGGGACACTGACAGGTTATTTACGCTCGCCGGGGTTTTTATTTGTACGTACATGACACATTACAGCCCAACTACACAGAACGCAGTTTGCGGCTTGAGATTTGTTTCTTTTCTGCCCGAAAACTGGGCGGCTTGAGTCGCGCTCACTCTCTTCTCCGTGGTCACGTACCGTTCTTTATGGTTCAGACACAACAACCAAATATAATCAAAGTCGTGGGTCATTGAAGGTGCACACTCATTATTAATAATAGAAAAGAAATATTACGCCCGTTTTTTGTGGCTTCTAAAAAACCTCAAAAACGTCGATTGAAGAAACAAAAAGTTGCACAGCCACGTGACTTCCGCCAACACGCTCCTCCTTTATATTTCTTCTTCCTCCCCAGTCCCGTTTTTGTTTCGGTTTCGAGCAGTTGCGTTTTTTTTTTCTTTTACTTTATTAAAAATATACGTGACGCTGTAACAAAATATTGATTGGGGAGTCTTCTGACACCATTATGAATCGCCTAACAAAAAATAAAACAAACTTTTTTTTTTTTTGGGGGGGGGGGGGGGGTGTTAATATTCTTTAAAGGCAAATTAATTGCTTTATAAAGTGAAATCATTTCAGACATGCGGCGACCCTTAATTTGCATTACATATCATGTTTTTATTCCCTTTCATTTCAGGCGTGACGTCACGTGTCACATGAGCGTTGTGGGTTGTTTGAAATTCTCGCGCGAGGTCATCTGGCTGTGACGTTATGAGCCTATCGACCAATCAGGATTTTCTTGTCACGCCATCGACGCCGGCCTTTCTGTCATGCGACCGAGGCCGGCTTTTCTGCGACAGGACCTCCATCCTGTTAAAATTTGTACAGCAAAAAACACTGTCATGTTTGTACGTCTGCCGTTGACGTAAACACCGCCATTACCATACCAAGAGTAAGACTAGGAATTAAGCCACTCGGTGGCACTAAATTTCTGAAGAGATTGAGGCTTAAAATGGACGCAGTTCGATAGTGTTACAGGACCACTCGAAAGGTGGTGCCAGTATATTCTCTCATGGTAAGCCGTTACGAGTGATTGCAAAGCAATCGATAACACTCAAACACAAATGTGTGAACCAGACTTTATAATTAAAATCACAACTCATTATTTTGCTCATCAGTGCACAGGGACTACTCCTCGTAACTCAACAAGATCATCGTCAACGTTACGTTAACCCGAGGAATTTGTCCAGTGCGTTCATCATCTTAACAGGTACGCAATCAGGATCGTCAAAATCTTAAGTATTGGGAATTTCTTCGTACCTTGGGTCGTGTTCAACCACATTTCCTGGAAACGATGTTCTGGATATGCTCCATTCGCATACGTGATCGGTATACACCATATGTTGCTGTAGATAAATTAAAAAGGCTAAGTAAATAGACAAATCCGGCTGAGGAGATTAGTTTGTATAGACAAATAAAGTTGTAATAAATTCGTCTTTATGGTTATCCGTTTCCACATTAAAAGGGCGATGCAAGAACTTTTGTACTTTCAGTAAATAGCGCTTAGATACATTGACGTCAGTAACCTACGAAACACGTGTTTTTAGTTGTTTTTTTCTCTCAACGCACCGGCAATTACAGAGAAATTCGAGATTAACGAGCAGCGTTCATGCCTTAACTTGCAGTCAAAACGTGCGGCCACGTGATCTGAAGTCGATTACGTGCTGCCAATGTGTATCATATATCTCCGCGCTGTGGTTGCCAATGCACAGGGCACGCGCTCAGTTCCACAGATCGTTAAGGTAGAACACTGTAGTTAAGGTTCGGCTATTCATGTCATCGCAAAGATTGTGCACGGGCCACTACCTGAACGGGTGTCGAGGCATTGATTATCACAAGCCCAAATCGAACCCTACGCAGTTATAAAATGTAAAAGCGCTAACAAGACGAGGACAAAATGGAAGGCGAACAGGACGAGCGCTTACTCTCACCTGAAAATTTATTTAAAAACAGCTAAAGCAAACAACCTCCGATAAAAATACATTGAATCACTCAGTTGCGTCACTCACCACCTCGCGTCAATAAAATCACTCTCTTTTTGATGCAGAGAAATTGACGGCTGGCTGACGCAGCCTTCAGTGCCCTCTTTCTTTATAGCATGCGCTTCAAGCCCTTCCCTCGCAGCTTTTTCACGGGCCCTCCCCACGATCGTGGTATTTTGAAAGTTGGGCTGGGGGCACAGACAGGCCGTGCAATGAAGAGGCAAGTGGCGAGTTTCCGCCTCTTCCTCTTCACTTCCACCCCCAAATGCGGCGCAAACTATAAACCCCAAAAACGCCGTTTCCTAGCTATGCATTACAAGATGACTCGAAGGCACGTAGACATTACCTGCTTTCCTCGCGAGGCTCGGTCAAATAGTAGCGAGACTGTGAGATCTTCGCCGATCGAGAGGTGTAAAACCTCTGCACAGTCACTATCGGATAGCCGGCTTGCTTGGTCCAAGTATTCATCACTGACGTCACGCTCAGAAGGCCTAAAGAATTCTGATCGGTCTGCAAAACAAAGCACATCGGGGAGAAGATCAGACTAAAGACTACAGTCAACTGAAAATTGGTTTCAAGTTACTGGCAGCTCAAAACAAGCAGGGTGTGCACCATGATGATCGTGCTTCTCGATTTGATCGGGGGATGCCGCGATTCGATTGGCTGCGGGGAGATAATAAGATGCCCTGGAATCGCCACACTCTACGTTTCTTAAGACGTCAGTGACAATAAAGTGACTCCATGGACAATTCTTTTTGTCCAGCCAAAGATGTGTGGGCTTAAGCCATCATTTGCTACAAAAAAACTCCCTGATGTAAGTGTTGATCACACTCTTCATAGCAACGTACTTTCGTTATAGAACTCTGCTTTTGTCCAGTTTTTATATTATGGCACGTGTGTTTGCACGAACGTACCCCAGAATCAAAACATCTGAGGTGGCCCATCTCTATCTTGCCAATTACCATAAACTTGTATTATACAGAAATGATGCGGACAAAAAAAAAAAAAAAAAAAAAAACAATTCCACGATTCAGATTGTTGGCTGATACACTCTTTGTGGAAGTTTTGAACAATTCGTAGAAACAAAAACAGCAGGAACAACAACGAATAAAATCAAAAGAGAAGTGCTGAAAAGCTGTAAAAAATTTTGGAATCAGTCATGCAAAAGTCGTTTCACAGCGACTGTGATCTTTCCGTTTTCAAAGCTATGTCGACTACCGCGCGCAATCGGTCCTTGGGTGTCTCATGACTTTCAAACATCACGACTATCAACCAGCCTCTGAAAACGTCCCTTCCTTTTTTTTTCTTTTTTGCGCTACAACTTATGAGGGAAATTTGTATGTAAAAACAAAACCGGTAGAGCTGGCCCGAATAAAAAGATAGAAGTTTAAAATTACCAGGATTTCCGAGCTATGTGGTAGGTTACCGCAAATTGCAAGACCCTGGCTTTCCTTGCGGAACACAGTGTAAATTGACTAGATTGTAAATCACTACAACGAACCGCGGTGTGTCTTAATGTCAAAAATAAAGAACGATGTTAATAAAAACAATATATTGTATAGTAGCGCCTCGCTTATATAACCAGCAGAGTCCCGTTCTCTGTCTTCTTTTTTTACGATTCGTCTAAAATTTTGATATATATTTCTTTCATGCTATAAATGTTCATAAACACTCCCACTCAAACCACGAACAGACAAAATTTGAAGTGTTATTACAGGCTCAGCCACGGCATAGGAGACTAAAAAAAACGTAGGTAAATAAAAAGTACTTTGAATGGCTAAGATAAATAGGATAGCAACATTTCTTGACCAAATAAGCATTTTTTCATTCAGTCATATTATTATATGTCACAATTCACCACAAAACGACCTCCAAAATCAGGGGGTAACACAAAAATTTCAATATCTTATTTTAAAAAATAATAATTGATCAGATATTACCTTTTCAATAGCCTTCCATACGGCATCTTCGTTAATATATTCCCGCTTGTAGTTTTGTAAAAATGACTGTAAAGAGAATAAGATGCAAACGCACTCTTGAGAGGGGTTTGTGTTTGTACCCCTTTTCATGCGTATTATTTATTAACTATTATTTTTATCTACACTGATGCCCGTGACGCCGAGGATGCTTTATTGCCTATCCTCCCCCACCGCTAACCCCCCCCCCCCCCCCCCAAAAAAAAAAAAAAAAAAAAAAAAACGAAGAAATACGTATAGTAAACCTTTGTCTGCATGGCGCGAAATACTTGTGATTGGGGTTGTGTGGATATTTATACAGCGCGCAGTTGTTCAGCTATTTCAAAGTTGCGACGAGTCACTCGCTGTAGATGAGCAATGTAGCCAGTGAAGTACACCCGCTAGCCTGGGTCTTTAACGTGCACCGATCAGTAGTGATACACGACCGCACGCCGGTACGATGCTCATCCAGTTCCAAACAGGCAGGGGTGGGGATTGAACCCAGGATACCTGAGTTCTGCAGCGCGAGCTTTCGCTCATCGTGCTCCGAGCTGGTGTGCGCACCTAAAAGCACACCCAGCCACCGATCCTCCCCCCCCCCCCCCCCCCCAAATAAACGGCGTGAGATATACGAGAGATAACAAGTTTTCACGACTATATCGTGGATATCCGGGAAGGGAGATCTACAAAAGGAGAACTACTAATATATAGAATTGTAGAATTAGTTTCTTGAAGAAACAAAAATCCCAATAATTAATACGTTTATAACTTCAACCATCATTCGTAATAAATAATATATCTATATTTGATATAGTTGCCCAAAACTCATTGCAAAAAAAAAACATCACAAAAACAAATATTTTTATTTGTTAGTAGCCTGATACCTCTAGTCCTAAAACCAAAAGTTAAAATAGTCGAAGGAAGATACAATCCTCCTGTGAGTTCTTAGCGTGAACCTGACACATCCACTTATAAAATCGAATATATACGGGTGGGCTCTACGTTGCCAAATGAGAACTCCACGCTCACGTCATAAATACCCTCAACACCTTTCGTTTTGGTACGCGTACAACATTGACTGAGATATTCACAACGCCACTAAACTAACTCAACGTTATTTAACTTAATGACGCCCGTAGAAATTAAGCCATTTTAATTCGGTATAATTTTGAGATAGAATCCCTGAACTCATGTTACTGATCGAAACGTGTAGTACCGAGTCCAATACACGCTAGAACAGTGGGAAAGACTAATCAAAATCATCAACAAAAGGTCTAGCACTACACGTTCCCCTTCCAGATGGATCATTCTATATCTGTTAAATAGTACTGAAATTAATATTAAGACGAGTAAATGTGTGTAAATGTATAGACGGTGAGGCACGGTGTCGAGGGCCTTAAATAAATTAGACAAACGTTAAAAATGTTCACCATTTTTATCGATATCTGATTTGCTCGAGAGAGCTGGCGAGTGAATCTGCCGCCACAGCTTTCTGTTCTAGCCGCTAGGTGCCGTTCATTTCACAGAAATCGCCAATACTTACGCTAAGCCCTCTCCTCAGTTTCTCTTTTTGTAAGAAGCCCTCCAACATTCTTATTAAACACATGCCCTGAAACGGAAACGGAACACCATTATAAAAAAAATAATAATAATGTAAACACATGTTTTTTTAATTGTAATATTTTGTTGCCATTTTTTTTTTGTCACATATAATTGAATATATATGGTATGTCCTCTAATGTCAAGATACTTTTCAATGCCATTTGGGAAAGATTTTGTATTTATTCATTTCGAATGTTTCTCCCATTCGCTCAATCAGAGCCCATCTAATGCCTCCTAGAGCTTGTTACTACTAAAATTATAAAGCCTAGGAAACACTATTAGGTGCTCTCCTTGGAAGAGATACTATCCAAGTACAGTTTTCAACAATAGTACTCTGAACGAAGCGTACGCTGCTCAACACATCAAAACCGTAAGTTTTTTTTTTTACAGATTATTTTTAGCGATAAATTTAGGCGCCCTCATTAGTGACGCGATTGAGCACCTTCCGCTATACGTGGATTGTGTTACAACCTTTCAATTTTAACGGAACATCTGTAACGCCCTTTCATCGCTTGTTCGACCTAATTGTCACTCTACTCTATTATAGCGAATTGCGGGTTAAGATTTTGTCCCGACAAATGACGACACAAACCTTTTCGGGAGATAACTTACCCTACGCCACAAGTAGGCGCTCATTCTTCGGGCGGCTAAAGAGCTATCGTCGTGAAACTCTAGGTAGTAAGAAAAGTTCTTGCCTTTCTGACACTCCCATTCGCCAGCGGGTGATCCGACTGGGCGTCGACTTCGGACTTGTCCAACGGCGAATACCGCGATCCAAGACTATCTTGATACATCGCCTCGTGAACATCGTAAAGGACTTCTAGGCCCTCCTGGTAAAATCGCAAGCAGACCTAGTTAGACATTGTATACCCGTATGTCTGGTGTTTCAGCGGACACCTGTCAAACTTTTTTTCAATAAAAACTACGCGTTTAATGAAGAAATAAAAAAATGATGCCGAATGAACCAGTGTAATGCTTATTTTGTGAGATACACGACGTTTTGGGCAATTATTTTTTTTACTTCAATTCGTGTACTTCATTTTAATTATTATAAGCAAGGGTGTATATAGTTTCAGCTCTAAACCCACTGGGCGCCATTGTAAACCACTAAAGCAGTCAATCCTAAATTGTTAAGGCGTGTAAGCAGCTATTTACGGCGTCCCGAGGAAACTTTCAAATTGACCACCCCACGAAGTTTTGGTTTGCTGTGTTTAGGGAACGACAGTTTCACAAACAAAAAGGCGTGGCTTAGTATTTTCGCGCTTTCTAAATGCGATAGCATTTCTTTTCTTTTTTTTTTGTAGATGTGCTAACGCTGTTTGCACATCTACCACAATGCCATCCCATACAAAAATGGTCTATGGTCGTCTATGGAAAATTATATGGCAGGCTATCACCCCCTATGGCCCTTTATGGTCGGGCATAGAAATCCATAAAGACAGCTACAGCCAGCTATAGAAAAATATATGGCCCTGTGAGTAAAGACTGGGAACCAATAAATGTTCTTTACCCGCCTATAGAAAATGCTATGGCCACAAGTCTAAATACTGGGAACCAATAAATTGTCTTTAACCGTCTATAGAAAATTTTATGGTCCTGAGTCTAAACACTGGGAACGAATAATATTTCTTTAGATGCCTATAGAAAATTATATGGCCCCATGTCTAAAGACAGCAAACCAATAAATGTTCTTTACCCGCCTATAGAAAATTCTTTGGCCCAGGGTTAAAAGACTGGAAACCAATAAATTGTCTTTATGCGTCTATAGAAAAATGTATGGCCCCGAGTCTAAAGACTAAGAACCAATAAATTTTCTTTCCACGCCTATAGAAAATCACTACCGGCGCTTACTTTTTAGTAAAAACATTCCACGTTAGAAAATTAAATCAATACTGAATTTCTGTAATGCCATGGTGACAAACCATGACCCAAGATATGTTCTCTGCTGATGCAACGAGTCGTGAAAACCAGTAATATTGTTTGTTTAAAAAATCCATTGAAATACTTGTGCAACAATTAAAATGAATTATTACCCCCAAATGTCAAAATAAATTACTCTCACGCCGAACACTGCAATCAAGCAATAGCTTGATTGCAATCTTCAGCACCAGTGTACTGCATGTCATCACTGCATTGTCAAAGTGATTCATCAAACTTATTAAAAAGATAATTATTAAATTTTAGTTAATTAGCCTAATGATCTACATTTGCTTTTTTTCAGGGTTTTGGAATAAGAGATGGGGGCTATTCCAAGAGACAATTCAAATAATCTATTAAATACGAACAATATTTGCTCCGCCTCTCCGTGTTTTTGCGACAAATAATGGGTCACCGGCAAAGTCGGATTCAAAAATTAGACTGCCATATATACAGGTAGTGCGAACATAGCATATATAGAAAAGCCCGGTGGCGCTGCGTTGTCGCTGTTGTGCGGGGTAGTGTTCTGCCTGTGTTCTGTGTATTCTGTGTGTTCAGAGATGTATGCATATGCGTATATCTACCATGTAGCGCTCAGAAGTCAGAAGAACTTAAAAGAATAAAAAAAAACTTTTTTTTTTAGAGTTTGCTGGCTAAAGAGAGCCATAGGGAAAGCCATAGAGAAGTCTTTAGCCAACCATTAGACAAGCTAAAGACCGCTATGGCTTCAAAGCGATAGGGCCTTAGACAAAGCTAAAGAGGCCCATAAAGGCGACCATAAAAAATGCTAAAGACAGCCATAGAAACTTCTTTAGCTAATTGGGCCAAATAGCTAAAGCCGACCATACAAAGAATTTTCTGTAGCCGACCATAGGACATTTTTGTATGGGATATACAACACTGAGTTGATGGTGAGCGCTGAATTAAAAGATAATGAAATGCTGGAGATTCGCCCTGTACGTGTTCCTTAAAAAAACACTAAAAGGAAGAAAAAAAGTTTTTTTAAGGACTTAAATTGAACTTATTTTTTTCCGTAAATACCTATACAAAGAAAAATATTTTGGAGCTATGATTACGGTGTTAGACGCAATTTAGGTTGGTGTGCTCTTGGCCCCGCCCGGTGCTTGTAAAACTGAGCTGACTAAGCACCTCTTCTCGTCTCTCATTGGTTAAAGAGTTGATTGACGTGTGAAATGTTCGTTCTGAAATTGAAATTGTTTCTCCGTACCGTAATTGTATTTATATCGACAATATCTTTTTTTTATGTTTGAGAAACAAATAATCTAGATAGTGTCACTATTGTTTTTAATAATATCCCTAGATTGCCTTTCCGCTTCGGCTTCAAACGATAACAAACCTCTGCCTGCGTTTGCGCCGAGCTAAAAAAAAAAATTGGTTGTGGGTATGTTTACACATTTTTGAAGTTAATCTGCCTTCAACGAGCCATTTGTCTCTCGGCTGTAGATGAGCAATTTAGCCAGTGCAGTACAACCGCTAGGCTGGGGTCTTTAACGTGCACCACGCAGTAGTGATACACGACCGCACGCCGGTACGATGCTCATCCATATCGAAACGGGCAGGGGTGGGGATTGAACCCAGGATCCTGGGTTCTGCAGCGTGAGCTTCCGCTCCACGTGCTCCGAGCTGGCGTGCGCTAGAGCCACTCGGCCACCGATCCCCCGCGGCGTGCTCAACGAGCGTAGGTCGTCGAGCACGCTTATTTTTATGAGTGCGAGTTTTTCTGCGTTCACCGAAGTTTTAGAAGATATTCTCAACCGTCCTAGTTTGCAGCAAACAACTGTCGCAAGTAAGTGCCTTCGGGAACGTTGTGCGGGTGCTTGGGTTCGTAGCGGGATTGGCCTAAGCCTAGCGTCCCACGTCAACGGTGTTGCTTGAGCTGGCTTGATTTTTTCTTTGGGCGTGTTGGTGCTGAATAAAAAATTACAACCATGGTTTAATACCGAGAAGGTACCTACCTACAAAAGTAAGAATTTGCGAGCCATTTGGCTAGAGGCAATCGGATGTCCCCTCCCGTCAACACTCTAAAAAAAGGGGGGTGTAGACGTTACACCCCTTGTCACATATACGACACCCCAAAACTTCAGCTGGACGTACAGCGCACTGACGTTTTACCGACGCTACCAAATTTCACGAGCGGCTTGATGGCCGAGTTGAACAACTCATTAAAATGTTTAATGTAAGTGTGACTGACTGCAAACAAAGTTATCGGGTTTTTCTAGGCTCAACTCCAAAACCTGTGTGTTTTTTTCTGTAGACTTTGATACGTACTTTAGCTGTTTAATATGTTATATTGCACCGTCATCAACCCTCTCGCAAAAGTTGGGGCAGTCAGTTCGACGTCAGTGCGCTGTACGTCGAACTGAAGTTTTGGGGTGTCGTATATGTGACAAGGGGTGTAACGTCTACACCCATTTTTTTAGAGTGAAGTTTGTATATATTCCTTTCATTATGTTTAGAAAAGCTAGTAGCTCTAAAGCTTGCCAGTGCACCTTGCCTACCAAAGGGAATATTTTTACGTCGCGTGTTAATTGTGCGTCATTGCACTCACATTCCTTGCTCGCGGATGCCATTTGAAAAAACAAAACAAAAAACAGTAAAGCTGAGAAAACTGCATACTTATTTTGTTGATTTTTTTTATTCTCTCGTCCGCTTATTACCGCACATCGATAGACGCTGACAGAGGCTTGTATTGAATTGTGGCTCGTGCATGATGGAACGCTAGAACGCCGCTTTAATGGACGCGTCTTCTGAGCGTTGCAAACGTTTTTAGACGGGAGCGGAATAGCAGACGGACGGAGGCGAAAACGGACGCCAACGGACAACTTTCGTGTCCTTGCCTCACTGGCTTTGCAGACGACGATAGACGGTGGTGAAATAGGCAGACGACGCCAGAAGCTGCCGCCCGTCTGCTCGCACTGCGACTAGCAGGCGAGACTAGACGCACCGGATGTCGCGAAAGGGAGACAGCTTTTTAGCGTGTTCAGCCAAGCAGCCAAGCCAATCCGGTAGTAGTGGGCGGAGCCACTGATCTGTGAACGGGGCTTAGAGCGTGCCGTGACCACCACCTAAATTGCGTCTAACGGCGTAAATATTGCGTGATTTTTTTGTTGAAAATTATTTCTAGAAAAATGCGTGTCCCATTTATGCCTTTTAAAAAATATCTTTTTCTTTTACTTAAGTTTCTTTTTTTTTAACTGCTGGCCACCATATCACCCCTCATCTGTATGCATTCTTAGGTGGACTGCTTTGGCCCCGCGTCCTGCGTTCGATGTCCGCAGTGGTAACTCATGGCCACTATTTCGCCTTGTGCGAAATAGTGGCCATGAGTTACCACTGCGTAAGCCGTTGTGGCTTACGTAACGACAAAATTTAACGTTATTTCAGGAAAAACCAAGTTGTTTCCTTGGTTTTTGGTTGATTAATTGTTGTTGTGAGCGATAGCTTCATACTCTGTTGTTGTTTCTCTCACAACAGGTTACACGCCGTATCTTAACATTGTATGGAGTATTTCTGTTAAAAATGTTTATCTTCAAAATACGTTAAAAAACAACCAAAAAAACTGCGGCAAAAAGAAATTTGCGCGTTCTCCTCTACTTACAGCGTTCCAATACGGATCGAGTCTTTTCAGTGCCGCGTACTTGTTGAACGATGCCAGCGCACCGCTCAGCCAAACGCTGCTCCACCATGAGAGCGTGACGTGGTTGCCAAACCACTGGAAGTGAAGGTTTTTGCACTTAATCACTCAAATACTTACCTACACACTGAAAATACTTACGCCCTCGAGGGTGTAAATCAGCTTGTCGAGCTGACATCGTAAAGGTGTTGCACCAACACCCTTAAAATGTTGGTGAACGCCCGAAAATGGGATGCTTATACGATCATAGCAGCATTCTAGGGATATTTTTTACGAGCACCAAGTTTACAAAAAAAAAACATGCACCACTTACAGCTCTCACATACACAGAACGGCAAACACAAACGTATTGGCTCACGCACGAAAGAGGAATTGTGACGCTAGCGACTGCTCCACCGCCATATCTCAAAGACACACCTTCGCAAGTGCACCAAATTCGCAACTAAGCAGATTACACCTACGTTGCTTTGTTCTCGTCAATATTTCGTGTACTTCAGAATATATCTCAAAGTAAGGAACGTATCTCCGAGTAAAAAGTTTTGTTGGGGGCCAGAATTATTTCGGATTGTCGCTAAAATAACCTCGCTAAAACGGGCGGTAGTGTGGCGAGCACCCTTCAGAAAGGGCATTCGACTCACTTCAGCCTTTTCCACACCCTCATTACACCCCTGAAAATTGGACGGCGTTCAATGCAACAGCGCCCTATTGCACAATTGAAAAGGGTGTATAAGGCTTCCAAAATCCGTCTTTGGTGCATTGGATCGCAAGGAGGGGCACGCCAATTGGAGGACAAGAAAGAGAACGTGTAGAAAACACGAGATGACGAAGCAGCCAAGCGCGCGTCGTCATTGGATGAGGTCGGAGCTAAACGAAAGCACGTGAGCGCGTTTGGGGTGTAAACAAACCTACGACGTGCGCTAGAAACAGACGAACTTGCAGGCCTATCATGTCATAATAAGGGTGCTGAAAGGGTCTTGGGTGTAAGTCTCTGGAATAGCGGTTTACACCCTTAAAAGTGTAAAATTTTTTAGTGTCAACCAGTGTTACGTCTGGCTTCCTTGGCTCCGTCCTGGAGTTAACCTTCACCTGTCGCCAACGGCTGCAAAGCCTATTGTCACATTGGGCCCCGGCGCGCGCCAACGGCGCTAGAAGGTCACGTTCAGATTCTCAAGACCGACCCTTGAGTCATCGGGCCGGTGGTGGCTTTCGCAGCCGCACTTAGTTCAATCGTTTTGCTATTAGCTTACGCAATGCGTGACGGTAATCATCCGCTTCCTTTTGATACTGGGCGTGCGCTATACTCCGTTCACCCTTGAAGGGAAACTCCGGTACATTTTCTTGATTTTAGGAATACTACTGTGTTTAGTGAAAGAAGTGTTCCCGAATTACAAGGTGTAATATGTTATATATATATATATATATATATATATATATATATATGTTATGCCTCGTGTAGTTTTGTCGCTATCTTATCTCAAAGTTTTGTTTGATGCCAACCCTTGTGATGAGCTTCATGGTCATCGTGTGACAAAAAGTTTGCACCGCAGTACAGTAAAACGTACGAATGGCCCAGTCGCAAGAGCAGTTCCGATCAGTCAGGTAAGATTCTACGACTGATTTACAGCTTTGTTTTGTAGATATATCCAACATCCGTAGCAAATATTAACACACATTCATAAAGTGGCCGGCCGAAAAGCGAGTTCGCCACGATGAACGCAGGCTCATCGCAGGTTTAGAGCGAGCCCCCTTGTATTCTGAGAGTAACTAGAAATCGTTATGCAATGCACGTTGCAGAAGAATTGTGGAAGCTCATCGTAAGCTTGCACTGATCAGGAATAGGACTAAACTATGACCACCAGAGAACGCCCTTTTCGGCACTACGACGCACTTCAGCGAGTAGGAAGTCAATAATCTTCGTGTGCGATCGCCGAAGAGTACTCACAAGCTACGGTCGCTAAAAATTGACGTAACAAGCAGAAAACGTCCGCTGGGAAGGCTGTACACATTGCAGAAAAACACGGTGAAAAATTTCTTTGTCTGAGGAGCGGATCCAGAACTCTGTTTCGAGGGGGGGGGGGGGGGGGGGGGGGGGCGGAAAATTTTTAAGGATGCTTCTCCCATCCTTTTCTGTGCACGGGGGGTCCACCCATGTGAAATTGCCCTCCGAGAAGGGATTCCGAGTCAAGAGGTCCAACGAGTCAAAAGATCCAACGCGTCAAAAGATCCATTATTGGACCTTCTGACTCGTTGGATCTTTTGACTCGTTGGACCTCTTGACTCGCCATGGACCTTTTGACTCGTTGGATCTCTTGACTCGTTGGACCTTTTGACCCACATTGGATCTTTTGACTCGTGTTTGGTGAGTCAAAAGATCCAACGAGTCAAAAGATCCATTATTGGACCTTTTGACTCGTTGGACCTCTTGACTCCCTGCCCGATCACCGAGAAAGGGGGATGGGCTTTGAAGAAGAGCAGGAAAAGAAAGAAAAGCAAAAATATACGATGAATGACGGCTTTCGGGTAACAAGGAGGGGCGTGACGGTCACTGCACTGCGGCGGGATGAGATCCCTCGTCTAATAACAAAGCAACAAAAAAGAGGGAGATGAGAGAAGAGGATACAGTGGTTTCGGGGACGAGAGGTTTTGGGATCCTGAATGGCTAGCTGTGTCACGGGCCACGGCGTTGTACGCTTTCCATTTCAATCGGCAGGTGACCAACGCCATCTCTTCGTGCGGTATGCTTAATTAGCACAGGAATTTCCCGGGAGCTGTGCAAGCTGCACGGTCGCGGGGACGTAGGTTGTTTCTCGAATTTAGAAATCAACGAACAGTCAATCGGTGACTGAATTACGACACGTATAGAACAACACGTGGTGCTAACGTCCTGCCCCTGCGGTGGTGCTGCTATCGGCATTGCGCACGCGCAGACGGTCCACTTGACGCACTCTCTGCGCACGTGCCGTGCCCACACCTCGTGCTGAAACTGCGCCTTTTCCCACACCTCGTGAGGGCTTGTATGAAAACAGCGCGTTGGTCTTATACGCGCAGCATGAGCTCAACTGAGAGGAAGGGTTGTGCGGATAATTTGGACAGCGTAATGTATGGCAGTCATCCAGAGGGTCAACATGTCGCAGTATCTTGCCGGCCAGTGCAGCCTGACTGCTGAATGGCACCACGCTGTACGGATAACCAGCATCGGCGTGCGTTCGTGTAATCACTACTGCGTGGTGCACCCAAAGACCCCAGGCTATAATCCGTTTCACCTAAGGATGGACCGCAGCCTGAGTTTGAAACCGAGGGCGCCAAGGGACATCTCGACCCGCGCGACGTTTTGAACACCTTTGTGTTCGAGGCATTTTACTACCACTTGTCTTGCTCTGCATGCACAAGCTTCTCTGGCTCGTGTTCAGGTTGAGCGTATTGATCAAAAGCCACGCACACTTTTATTCGTCTTTCCATGTATCGCAATAGTACGTATATATATGTTTTTCTTGTTGTTGTTTTTGGTCTGCATTAGCACGGAAATCATATATTACTTATTTTAATGTACGGCACCTAGTCATTTTTTTTTTCGTGCAAACTGAATTATTTTATTCGCACGTAATCAAGCCGAGAAAAAAAGAACACATTGTACCTTCCACATTTTCGCGACATATTTGGAACCTTGCATCCCATGTTCCATTACAGCAACCGCTTATCAAATTCTAATTTAAATTTCAATATATCTTATATCGAACCTAAACGTTTATTAGAAAGGATAAGTTTACCATATATCAACCCACCTTTAAAAATGTTTTAAGCTATTATTTTGAATTATTTTTCGTCATATACTGCTTTCAGATTGGCCAAGTTCGATATATCTTTCCTGCACGAAAATAACCGATGAATTATCGGGAGTTCCTCTCTTTGAAGTCGCCATCTAAGGCGCATCCTAAAGGAGGCTTGAAACGATTTTTCTACTTTTGCTAAATAGTGCTTAGAATCACTCCCTAACGTTGATAACTGAATAAACTTGTCTTGGTTGTTCTTTCTAGGCAATGGCAGTCGCCAATAAAATTCGAGAAATATGAGCATCATTCATCCCCTCAACTCGGAGCCAGGACAAATGGCCACGTGGCCTGGTGCCTATCTTATACCTTTATGCCCGTGTCCCACTAGAGCGACAGACAGAAACAAAAGACTGCGACAAGCCTCAAACCCATGCAGCATGCTCGCGATGGTACCTTTTCGTGAACTAAGCACGAGCGATTGCAAGCCTGCCAAAGATACCCTCGCGTGCATGGTGCTCGTGTTTGAGCATAGCCTCCTTTATTCTACAAAGCCTCTCAAATTGCGAAATACTCTGGTTTGAGGCTTGTCGCTGTCGTTTGTTTCTGTCTGTCGCTCTAGTGGGACACGAGCTTTAACGTTAATCTTACCCACGTGCTGGGATTGACAAAGTAGAGAAAGCGTGCTGAGCTCAGAGATGGTTATGCCCGTGTCCCACTAGAGCGACATACAGAAACAAAAGACAACGACAAGCCTCAAACCAGAGTCTTTCGTGATTTGAGAGGCTTTGTAGAATAAAGGAGGCTATGCTCAAACACAAGCATCATGCACGCGAGGGTAGCTTTGGCAGGCTTGCAATCTCTCGTGCTTACTTCACGAACACCGAACGACTAAACGCCTGCCAAAGGTACCATCGCGAGCATGCTGCATGGTTTTGAGGCTTGTCGCTGTCTTTTGTCTCTGTCTGTCGCTCTAGTAGGACACGGGCATTAGAGTTGGGCTATTCTCATCACCGCAGTGGGTGGACACGAGCCACTACCCGAGTGTCCGCCCAGGCATTGATTGTTACGAGCTGAAGTCGAGTGCTCACGTAGTTCTCGTGTCGAATCCATGCATGATCCTCGCTTTACTGACATCAGGCGGGTGATTTCGATTCCACAATCACGTCATCGAGCTTTGTAAAGGCAAGAGTGAAAGAAATCGTCCCTTTTTATCTTCGCGATTTCACAATTTCACCGCGACAAAGAAGTTTCTGAATCAGTGACGGTCTGTGCGAGTATACTTGTGCCAGGCCTGGACCAGTCCGAACCGGCAAAGTCATGAACGTTCCAACCCGATAACGTTTCATGACCCCTTTAAAGGGGCCGTGAAATGATTTTAATGTTCAAAGAATCCGGTCGTGTCACTTTTGTTTGGCTTACCTTAACACAAGTAAAAAAACAAAAAACAAGAAACACGCCTTGAGCTTTTAAAATGTCGCGAGTGTCCGGAGAAATCGCGGAGAGGAAAAGGGACTATTTTCTGTCTTGCAGCCTCTTGTGTAGGCCAAGAAAACTACGCGCATGACGTGAACTGGTTGAAAGTGTATTGAGTTAGCAAGCTCAGTAAGTGTCTGCTCAATTTGAGGCTAATTTTTTTTTATGTTTTCGTGAAAGCGTGAACAGACGCGCCAAAAGCCTGATATTCTCGACTTTTATAACGCAAAGTTTTAGAGGCGCCATCTACCCGAAGCGAAGAAAAGCGCTCCCGCCCCACTCCCCATAGCCACAGTGACATGAAACTGAACGTCTCCGGGTGCCCCCCTCGAGCCCGCAAACCGGAAAACAGTACGTAGTTGAGTGGCGCATCAAACTTAAATCTGTTCCAACTTTTTTTTAAACGAAAACTAATGATCTTATTAAAAAAATCGTTTACTGATCTTTCTTGTACAACGCCTCCCAGCGACTGGTGAGCTGCTTTCCGTGACTCCTTTGCACTATGAAGCGGCAGTTCTCGAGTAATTGGAGGTCTTGACCCACAATGGATCTCTTGACTCGTGTCTACCGAGTCAAGAGATCCAAAGCGTCAAAATGGTCCACTATTGGACCTTCTGACTCGTTGGACCTTTTGACTCGTTGGACCTCCTGACTCGCCGTGGATCTTTTGACTCGTTGGATCTCTTGGCTCGTTGGACCTCTTGACCCACATTGGATCTTTTGACTCGTGTCTGGCGAGTCAAAAGATCCAACGAGTCAAAAGATCCATTATTGGACCTTTTGACTCGTTGGATCTTTTGACTCGTTGGATCTCTTGACCAGAAGCGCGAGAAGGGGGGAGGGGGGGGGGGGGTCGACTTTGTTTGGGGGGGGGGGGGGGCGGCCGTTTCTGTCGACCCCCCCCCCCCTTGGATCCGCCCCTGCTTTGTCTCCTCCTACGATGGACTAAAGGCCAAAGCCACGGGCCGCCAGCTCCAATCACGTCCCACGCTATACTTTGGCACTCTTAACATTGATTAGGGATGGACGAATAATGCTCGAATCCAAAAGCCCCTCATCATTTCTATAGCGCTGACGCTGCAAAGAGCCTATATTTCGTGACTTTCTTATGTAAAATTGTTGACTCACTTATTGCTCTTCGATTCGAACCACTGTCCACTTGTCCCCTCATCAGTGGTCCGAGACGCGGGCACCGATACGTGCATCGAAGCGAAATACCGCACAATTTCTAAGTGGCTCGTGATTGGATCTGGCGGTCCGTAGCTTTTGCTTTTAGTCCATCGTAAAGTTAGACGAAGTATAGCAGTACGAAAAGTAACCTCCTTGAGTACGAACATGATATCGGAGCACAAGGTTGCTCGACAAACAGCTAACTCGCTGAATGCCCGCTGAGAAGCATGGTGGTTGCATTTTTAATATCGGTTTTAGGGTGGATCGCGGTTTCCCAGTAACTTAATATTGCCGCGCGCGTAGCTGGCCAAGTAGGCATCGCGGCCATGAACTAACGGCTACCGTGATAACCTCCCACGCCAAGAGCCAGGGTTCAATTCCTGGGAGCGACGCGTCGTTTATTTGTTCTTGCAATTTAGTGTTCTGGTAAATTCGAGAACTCTGTTGCATGTTCGAGGTCAGAATGTACTGTCCGCCGAATCTTCTACGCCGATTGTTCCAGAAGCCCACGTGTGTACAAAAGGGTCTCCACGTGGCGAGCATCAGTCAGTCTCGCCCCAGCGTTCGATCCTACTGTTACGCCGCCATCGACGCCCGCGACGCTCTATTGTTATCTACTGTTCCCTTTTTCTTTTTTTTTTCGGGGGGGGGGGGCGCAAGTTCGCCTCATTAAACGTTGAGTTTGTTTAACTTTTCGTCGCCTTATCAAATGTCATTCGTGACAATATTTTGGCAGTGCTCGTATTTAGGCACCGTAAATCGATATCAGTAATTCATTTTGGTTCGGCTTTTGTCCGGAGTTACCCTTTAAGCTGAGACTGCAACCAATGCAACAAGACCGAGAGCATGAGATCCCGACTTCAAAACATTCTTCCGCAGAACGAGCGCTAGCGATAAAAAGGCTCGTCCCAAATCAAGGAGCAAGGTCTAGCTCACGCTTGTAGCCTTGGCTGCAGTCTCAACTCAAGGGTGAACAAAGTATAACAACAGCGAGTTTCCCAACTGATAGAACACTCGGAAACCAACACAGACTATACGGCGAGAAAGTGAGAGAGAGGAGGAGACGAGAACGCGCGGGTACGTCAGAACACCGAGCTCTGGTTGGAAGATTTAGTGGGTAGACCTAAAGCTAGAACTGCCTTTGTCTCCACTGCCCTTTTTGCGAACACGTTCAAAGATTTAGTGGAGACAAAGGCAACTAGATTTGGGTCGATTCACGAATGATTCCTACCAGAGATCTCCTCCTTTCTCTCAGATTTCTTGCCGGCCCTAAAAGATCAGCTTAGAACATATCTGCATGCTCCTCTCACCAAGGACTACCGAAATCTTAGTAATCGGCACCAAGACTTTGTCCCATTGCTGACACTTCGATTGGCATTTTAATCCGATCGAAGTCCCCGAAGTTGCGAGGCCGAATAAGGCTGGTCATTCGTCAAGTGGGTATGCTCGTAGTACAGTAGTCGTTTGGAGCAGAGATGCACAAAGTTGGGGTCGCGAGGGCCCCAGGGAGCCGAGTCACTGTTAAGCGCAGTCAGAGGAGAGGGTGAGGTTGCCGGATGGCGTTCGGGTATTTCAGGGGTCGCGGGCCTAAAACGTTTTTGCACCTCTAGTATATCGCGTCTCCAGCTCGACGCTCGCCCTCCCGCGGCAAAAACGGGAAGCGCTCTAATGAGGGTCCTCCGTTTCTCGTGCTCAGCGGGCACGGCGGAACTAATCGCGATCACGGCTCGGGAAATTTCATTTCCGAATGCAAACAACACTCTTCACTGTCCCAACGTAGTGCTGCAGCGGGTATGGGATTGTACACTCTAAAAAAAGCCCGTGCGTCTCCTTTCCCGCACAACACTCGGAGAGCCAATCAGCGGAACTTACGGAGGCAGCTAAGCGAATGACGATGCCAAAACATATGTTTAGACCAAAAAACGCAGTCTGAGTTGTGACATTAAGCAATGCAAAACGTCACGCTTGCATTGCTTAAATGTCACAACTCAGTCTGCGTTTTTTGCTCTAAACATATGTTTCGGCATTGAGATTCGCTGAACTGCCTCCGTAAGTGGCGCTGATTGGCTCTCCGAGTGTTGTGCGGGAAAGGAGACTCAAGGGCTTTTTTTAGAGTGTACCTTACTGGAGAGTTTTAGTATTGCGCATAGAAGCAAACGCAAGCCTGTTCGTTTGCGTTAGAGTTGCGTGCCCCGTGTTGTGCGTGTGCCTCATCGCCATGTGCCATCCAAACCGTAATTTTGGGCTCCGCACACGCGCAGTGTGGAACACGCAAAGCTTACGCAAACACACAGCGCTTGCGTTCACTCGTATACGCAATACTAAAACGCACTACTGTTTCACCGGCTTCCAACGCCAACGAAACGTGCTGCAGTGAGCAGACGTGCAAGTGGGTATTGGCGTTCCTTCGAACTGGAAAGGCTGATATTGGCAAACTGACGGAGCGTAAAAATGAAAGTAACTAAGGGTTATGAAAAGATTGGTAATTAAAAAACTTTTTTTTTCTTTTTTTTTACATTTGAGCGTTTGGTCTGGAAAGATATTGGCAGCGACTTTGGACGTTTTGCCGATTGTCAAAAGTCTCGACTTCGATAGCAAAATATACTTTACCCACAATAATCTAATTTTACAATGATTTCTCGAATTAGCTAGAATGTTTTCATTGATTTTAAATTTTTTTTTATTTTATTACTGGGTAATTAAAAATACTGCAATTATTACCAGTGATGATAATTGGAAAACTTTTGATTGACATATTTGTTCGCGCTTTTGAAATTAGATGATAAGCAACAAATTATAATGGAGCCTGAAAAATTACGTATTAAAATATCTGAATTTTAATACTATTATTATTAATACAAATCGCGGCAATGTATGCTCCCAATTAACGCCAAGATCACGAAAATACGCCATTCAACCATATTAGTCTTACCAGAAAGGTATAATTTTGTTTTCTTTTTATCATATGAAAAACGCTGACATCGTTTTAAAGATAGACAAACAGTCAAACACTGGATGTAATATAAAGTCCTATGCGTCACGCGTTGCTATAAAAAAAATACACACACACTTCAGCTGTCTGATTCAGATTCCGTCTGTGGGTCGTTGCAGTGAGAGCAGCGTTTATTAATTTATATGTTTCGTGGACATATTGTAAACATTGGAATTATTCTGTTATCCTCGTGATAATGTTAAACCAATTATTCATCTAAATACCCAAAAACCCATTAAAATGCCAGCAGTTCAATATTTCCCATGACAATTATTTGAGCGAGAAAAGGCAGCGAGAACGCACAAATATCAGCACTGATTTGTTCAACAACTACAACAACTACAAATATCAGCCTGGATCGAACATGTATGGCACAAAATAAAGTTTCCGCGAACAACTTTTCTAACTAAATAATTACGATGTGAGATACATCTTGAGGTATGAAAGATTCCGAAATTAAGACCTATACCGAGAAATTAAATCCAAAATAGAGGTTAGTTTCGGTTTCGCCCCAGAATTAAAACGCGCCTCCTCGCGTAAATATTACGCTAAACACTGTTCTTGTTTTCAGGGTAAAGAGGTTACCTGCGCTCATAACACCCTAGCTTCCTCGTATTACCAGAAATAATTTGTGTCGCTCAGTGAAGCCAGCACACTCGACAGGCTCAACAGCGGCACGCATCTCCGACCCTCACTATAACCGCCATTTTGGAAAATGAGTGGCGACACCCATAGTTAGTTGGAGTCGCGGATACACCACGGTGGATAAGGAGTAAAGTGTCCGAACAAAACCAGCCAAGGTCGAAAAAATTTCTCGGGCTTCGCGCATCTCCCAACAAAGGGCACAAGGCCACTCGCGCCGCACGGCATGTCTCATCGGCCTCCTGTTGCTCCAGACATGCTGCGCCCGCTTGGGACCGCTTCCGACGAAAGACAAGACTGTCGTCTGACGCCATCGATCGGGTAAGCCTGGAACATTTCCTTTTTGGTGTATAACTGGACTCACGGTTTTGTAGTATTTTCCGAGATCAAATTTACGTACTATCAATAACCAATGGTCGCTGATAACATTGTCCGAATTATTTCGAGCCCACGGTGCGAAAAAGGAAAAGGATGCAGATAAAAATATAAAATAGATATATATACGTAGATCGGAAGTGTTCCAGGGCTATACCTACATTCGGCACCAGTGCTCCATTGTCTCGCCGTAAGAAGTCATAAGCGGTTCAACGCACGGATGTGTAAACTTGTGAACTTGACGCAGCTTCTACGGCAAAGCGCCCGTGCTCATTAAACTTGAGTAGTGTGGATGTTAGGTTTTCGCCTAGTGTGTGAGCGTGAGAAACTTGCCACACGGCTATCAAGCATCATTGATCATGTGCGCCAATACGTATCACATCATTAACACAAAGAGTTATCTTCAGTGGGTTAGATGTTCTAATTATTTAAAAGAATGCTCCAGACTTGTATTTCCGAACTGATTTAGCTGATGTAGACGTACATTAAGAATTGATGGTTTTGATTTGCAATTAAAAATAACCTCCGTTTGTTTAAATTTCTTTTCTAAATCATTCGAAGACCAAACACAATACAAGCATGGACTTCCATAGATCAATCAGAGGTCAAAAGATTCTTTCAGCCCAACCTGGTACCCATGGCGTATCGTATATATATGGCTCTGACTTGTGTATGCATAGGCATAGAAGCATAAATATCACTGTCGCTTGCCTGCGCCGATATTGTGCGTGCAAGGATTGACAACTGATGCAAGGCATCCTTGACCATCGTCTTGCGGGGGTTGAGGAGCAGGAATGTCGGTTCCTTCATGAAGATCAGCCCGAAGTAGCCAGACATCGGGATACAGCAGTTGGCGAACGCAACAATGTCTGAAATAGACATAATTCTAAGCGTCTTCATGCGTGCTGATGAATGGTATGACTTTATTGATAAACATTTCAATCATGAGCGCTTCTTGGGCGGAAGTACATAGCGTTCATATCTGGTCTGAAGCTAGTGTTTACTTCGGCTGGCTATTTCAACTACTGTTCTCAATTAAAACAATCTCAAAATAAGTTAATGTTGCGCTGTTATATGACAAAGAAGCCTCGTTTTACCGTAGGTCTTAAAAATGAAGAGCGTGGGGTCACAATGCAGCAGGGAGTATGGCGGAGGATAGCGTTATTTCAACACTTTCTACGCTTATGCCACGTCGTCAGTCTCTTTTTCCCATGGATGCCATTTTATAGTTCTGAAAATCATCGAAACCTGCGCGTTCACGTGGTATTGTTAATATATATATATATATATATATATATATATATATATATATATATATATATATATTATTTTAACTGGTAAAACTACTACAACGAAAAGTGCACAAGACACTCGTATTTGTGTTGTCCCGTGTGTTGATTTCTTTTGTTTCATTTTCGATAAACATTCGCCAATATAAACTGAAGCTGACTATTACTCAGGAATTCGGGTTCTTTAATAACAATCATTTATTTAAAATGTTGACGCTTGTATATGTTAGTCTACTGCGCTACTGCAAAAAAAACGTTAGCGACGCAGTGCTGCGATAATTGTTCACCTTAATTCATTGATCGCTTCTTCTCACCTTACCTAATTTAGGCATGGGATACTTGGTCTCGTAGTAGTCTTCGTAAAAGTCGATAAGTTTGGGCACAACGTCCATGGCCATCTTCTGTGCCAAGCTAGTCGCCGCAGCACGTGTCCATACGCGCATCTAAAAACCGTTGAGATCACACATGAAAATATAAACTTCGATAATGCCTGAGTATACATTGAGCTGTAAGATTGGAAAACAAACTGAAAATATCGACCACATATTTTTCTGGGAGTGTGTTAGTTCAGAAATTTAAAAGGCATAGGCACAAAAAAAGAAAGAGAGAGCAAGCTCGTCCTGCAAAGCCCTCCACTCTTTCCATTTTAGCGAGCGAACGATGGAGCGGAGGCAAGAAGGGCTCTCCTCCTCTCCAGCGTTCACTCTGATAAAGTGGAAAGAGTGTAAGACAATGCGGAACGAGTTTGTCTTGCTTTTCTTAACCTGCAACAGGATATAAAAAAAAGAGGGAGGATAAGAAAGGAAGTAGGAAAGGAGGTAGTAGTTTAGAAAGGCTATGCCGGTGGGCAGTTGCCGCGCCCGGAGCACGGACGGTGTGACCGCAGCTCAGTGATTGTTCAAGCATGGGGTTTTCGAGTCCCTGTCTCATGCCTACGAAGCTTTCACGAGCTTGTGCCTCCCTTTTTACCTGACTCGGCAGTGGTGGTGCGTTCCCCGTAACGGCCTTCACCGTATTGACGACACGACAATCACCTCGATCTGCCCAACCTGTGATGTTCCTCTGGGGACTTGAAACACCTTCTCTGCCCAACTCTAGAGGGCTAAAAGAGATCCTTATTTGACGGACGAGTTACAACTCGTTGAGGTTAATTGCTCTACAGTTTTCGACATTATGCCCCCCCCCCCCCCCTCCCTCCCTCCCTCCCTCCCCCCCCCCCCCGACTCAGAAAGTGATACCCACACGCCAGAATCTTCGCATTTTCAGAGGAGGCCAGTCTACTGGACCATCATACCTGAATGCACATCTTGTCATCATTTGTTCACAACCAAAACATTCTTCAAAAAGGCACAGTTATTTGTGTTTCACGACGAAAGAACTTGTAATGTTAAAGGAACAAAAAGAAGACGACTGTGAGGGAGCGCGCAAAGAAGTGTACATGGAGAAGGAGAGTTTGCGAGGAACAGCCAGCGGTTGACAGCCAGGCCTGGAATGCTATCCTGGTCGCAAACAAGAAAGTGACGTAACGAGAACGTTGGGGCGGAGCCTCAAACTAGAATGATTTTTGTTTGAGGCTCCGCCCCAACGTTCGGGTTGACGCACGGGGTCAGCTAGAATTTGACGAGTCCCCTACGTCGCGATGACGTGTCCACGCAGTTGGGGCGCAGAAATCCCCGCATTTCCCCCTGTTCTTTTTGTTATCTTCTTTCTTTCCTCCAGCAGTTAGAACAAGCGAATCACGGAGAAAAGGCTAACTTCCGGAAAATGGAAGGAAACCGAGAAAAATGTTTTTCTTTTATAATATACGAAATATTATTTAAATAATTATGACGTAAAGTAAATTTAGCTAAGATATCTCAACTTGTTTTCTCGAAGTCTTTCGCTACGGTCTTTCAAAACAGACATGGTGAAAACCGCGGTAACGACCTCGTGGTGTTTGTGCCTCGTTTGCGTCGTTGCTTTCCCTGTTTCTGCACGATACAGATGGCATTACGAGAAGATAATAATATGTGAAGGTACGCTGCGACACCGATCATCCTTTGTGAAGCCGCCGTGAACATAAGCTGCAAATAAAATGTCCTGTTTGCCTGTGAAGGAGACTCCAAATGGATACAGCGCTGACGAGGACTCTGTGGTAATATATGACGAGTCGTGAGATCGACGCAGAGCGCACCGGTCGTGAACATGATGTGGATGATGCAGGAAATTTTCTTTGGGCAGTTTTAATAATGCTTTGCTCCCTTTGCTCACTGCAGTGATTACGACGGTAGTCCCCATAAGCCATGCTCTTTTCTTTCGGCGCTGAAGAAATGGACGCGACCGCATAATCTCGGGCAGTCCTTTTTACTTACTTTTTTATTGCAGAAAAGCTCGTGCAAAACAAAAATACGGCTTCCAGGTTTTTACACGTCCCTACATCAGTGGCGTTGTCACAAGGGTGAGGCGAAGGGGGGGGGGGGGGGGGGGGGGGGGCCGACCGCTTCGGGTGCAGCGCTCAGGGGGGTGTCGCGGCGGGCCACGAGAGCGGGGGGGGGAGGGGGGGGGGGGTCAAGGCGGGCTACCGGCCCGGGTGCCACTGACCCTCGTGACGCAACTGCCCTACATAGGTACCTCGCCATCCCATTGGCTTCATTGCGCGTGACGATTCAACGCTCTTTGCCATTGTAACGTTCGTGACACTAGAAAGTGTCTGCCGCTAAATGTCGCTTTTCGAGTTCGGGTTGCGACGACAAAATGACGTAAGATCAAGAATGCACGGGAGTATTTACATTGTTTAGCTCGACAACCGTACCCTTGGCGAGATAAACTCGAAAGAACAAGGCCGCGATGCTCGTCGGATCGACCGCGGCTGGGGTTTGACATGCCATCGGTAACTTGAGCAACGCGCACACGAATTCTTTCGTGCTGTTGGATGAGCTCCTTCGGTGGCAGGACCGGGTCGAAGAGCACGGTAAGCTGGCGTTCAACGTCTCTGATATAACACTTGGCGTGATGCAAGACTTAAAAGGTTAAAACAGCGCAAAAAGAAAACGACGGACTGGATGAAGGAGGACACAAACAGCGCTGTGTCCTCCTTCATCCAGTCCGTCGTTTTTTTGCGCTGTTTTAACCTTTTAAGATGTCGTACCAACTCGCCCAAGCTTCAACTTTAGAGATGCAATACTTGGCTTCTATTTGTGCCGGCGTTATGAAGCTTGAAAGTGGTGGTGGTGTTGTGGCTCGTAATGGCAGCCTTGCTGAGATTATGAAGACGATAATATTCGTCTTCATAATCAAGATTCAAAACCTCACCTTTGTCACAAAGTGACCAACGCTTCTGCGAGCACGGAGGCAGCAGCCAACGGTCTGAGAAAGAATTGTGCCGCCGCCACGACCGCCAGCGATCGCCCCAACGGCAAGAAAACAAACGACAAGCTCATTGAGGTTTGTGTAGCACTGACTTCTGATTCATCGGACGACAAAGGTGGATGATGTAAAACGCAATGTAAGTTTGCCAGCGTTTTGCAAAACTAACGCGTTTCGTTGAAAATTTAATTTGTGGAATTTGTTAACGCCTTGAAAGTTTGACGGGGACTGCATTGTGAACGCAGCCTTCACACAAGTGCTGTGTTAGAGACGTGTCCTCGACTGTTCCGTTTTCTTCCACTTTGAAACTTTCCTTTTTATCCTGCCTCAGTCTCGGGCTAAGAACAAAATGGTTCACACAAGTGCTTTTCTGAAGTGTTTTTGCTTTGCCTGCATGCATATAAAGACAGAAACACTGCCTGTATGGTGTATAAAATAAAGAAAATTTCGCTTATCCTGATAATGTTGACTATCTATTGAGTGCTGTTGATAGTAGTGGCGTAGCCAGGAGCTTTTGAGGGGGTGAGGGGGCAGGGGGGTTGAGGTGGCTGGGATGTTCATGACTTGGGGTGCGGGGGGAGATGGTGTCGAAATTTGTGTGTATACTCTAGAGCCCGCCAAATTTGGAGAGGGGGTGAGCGAAGCCCCTTAGGTCTCCCCCTCTCGCCCCCCACCGCCTGTCTTCGCCACTGGTTGATACCATATGGAGAGCATCCTAGATTCACAGGATGCCATAAGCATGTGCATAGCCACTGAGCTCGTACCATATTGGCAAAATAGTGGCTGACATTCTTCACGTTACGTAGCAGTTCTTTCTTCAGTGCATATGCTCGCTTTTCCTTCACACATCTACTCTGCTTCCGCTTGTCGTTTATGCTTGAAAGTTGAAGGTGATAAGTCAACAGTGCGTATTTTCTCTGCATCACAGGCAAATTTCAAAAATCCAGTTCACACTACTCTTTAATTTCAATGAGTTACTGTCACTTTTGAAACGACAATCTATTTAACTGGTGTCATAACCTGTAAATTAAACATACGTGTGTTGAATGTAGGACAATGGTATCTTTATTGTCTTTCTTGGTCACGGAAATGACAACCATCTACAAGATTGCACTGGCTGAATTTCTCGTCTACAGTGGGTTACCATACTCTGCCAGACTAAACTCCTGCTGTCTAAACAACTAACAATTTATTTAAAAAAAAACCTGCTCGTAGTTCATTGCAGGGCATCAAACAGTGTTTCTTAGGACTGTCCGATGACTGACATGCAACTCCAGAAGCTTGGCGTGAAAAGGTGAAATATCTAATTGATAGAATAAAATGTCATAAGCAACCCATCCAGAATTTATTGCGTGAATGACAGTTGCTACAAACCGCAACAAATGGTCAACTGTAGACAGTATAAGGTTTAAAAGCGCAAACAGACAGGGACAATAAAAAATAACAGAAACGACAGGGACAAGGCGCCTTGTCCCTGTCGTTTGTGTTATTTTCTATTGTCCCTGTCTGCTTGCGCTTTTAAACCTTACACCTACCATGGACCAACTAGCCCAAACCAAAGTTTTAATGTAGACGTAGGTACTAAGCGTGCACTAACTTTGAAGCGGTAGAAACCCTGAGGTTTTAACGTCAACTTACCACCATGTTGTTAATGGCAAAGTGGTGTTTTCGGTAACGTGTAGGAGGCCTTCAGAACTGTGACGGTCTCCTTCAGACCGATGATGATGGTGACGAAGATTCAGTTATAGCGAGTTCGTTTCACACGCACTGGCACCGTTCGAGTTCTCTCCCAGAATGCATCGCACTCGCAAAGTGTTGCACGGAAAACTGGACTCAATCGAACTCGCCAAATGCACCGAGTGAAGTAGACTGATGCTGCCGCCATCTATGATGTAGAGAAGGTACCGACCTCAAACCGAAACTAGCCCCTTTTTGTTCGGAGTGATGGGTGGGAATGTGAGAGTGCAGTCGCTACCAACGTCTATCTACAAACGTTGGTTGCTGCAACCTGTAATTTATAGTTCCGATGACTTCAAGCAACTCGGCTGTCGTAGAGATAGTTACAGACGGCGTAAATTTCCGCAACCAGCTGTCTACAAAGCAGCTGGTTGCGATCTTTCAATTCTCATAACCGTTTACACTGAAGAAAATGCTGTCCAAGCAGAAGCTTGATCCGTTGGCGTGGTATTATGCGTGAACCACTGAAAGGGTACGACTTAAAACTAGTCTGCTGGAATATCCAGCAAAACGTTTCGTGGGACTTTCGATTTCGATCGTCATTACAAGTGAATCAGATATTAGCCTTGTTGAGGGCGTCGAAAACGAGAGCTTTCTCGAACAAAATACGACGGGGCAAGATAGCTGACGTAGGTAAATGTTAAACATGATGATGTTGCCCAAGCCTCGGGTAAAGTCACTATGCTAAGCTTTCTCTGATGCTTATTGGGCAGTCAGAGGTTTCTGCTGGGGGAGTTTTGTCGACAAATGTTCAATTTTTCACCCGCACACGAATGGTGATAAACATCTCGGGGGCCGCTGATGCGTTTGTTCTGAGCATTTTTTTACACACTGGTATATTTCAGCGTTTGTACGGCAACGGAGCGACTTAAAACCTCCAAATAAAGCACGGTTTGTCAATTGCTTCCTTTATGAAATAGCAGACGCTCGCAATTCAAGCTCGCGTTTGATTCCGTTGCCCGCGGGAAGCAATTGCTATCAGAAAATATACTTTTTTTCCTTTCAGTTCCGCGACACATCGTAGCAGACGAACTTTCGTTGTCTGCTCCCGCTCCTTGCCGGCCTCGCCGGAGCGAGGCATGACGGGATTGCATTTTGGCGCACTCTCGATTTTCTCGGTGCAGCGAGCGCATGCACGCGTGGAGCGTCAGCGATGAAACGAACTCGGAGAGTGCAACTACTCGTGGAGTGCTGGGCGAAACGAACCCGCTCCACGCTGCGAGTGGGCACGCGTGGGCACGAGTGCCGTGAAACGAACTCGCTATTAGATTCTGGGGTCAGTCGACGCACCCCACGACGTCGGTGTGCTTGTCGTGGTGGCAACGAAAGCCTTCTTTCGCACATGCCTCAGCTGCCTCGGTCCAGGGTTTTGTCGACCCAGCCGTCTCTTCCCAGCCGGTTGACAGCGACTCTCGCGACGGCCGTCACGGCTCTGATCACCATCGACTGGGCATTAGCTATGTGATCATCGGTGGCAACCGCGCCCTTGTAGCTCCCGTTGCGAAAAATCTCAGTGCGATTCGATTAGTAGCTGCTGCTCAACGGTCATCATCTCTCATCGTCACCGTCTCTCGTCGCGCAGCTGGTCACACTGCGATTGCATGGTGCTTTTTGACAAGCGGTATTGTCGTCAAAAACAGTCCTCGTGCATTGCGAAGGCAACCGGGTGCTCGCGGAAAACCCGTCACTGTACGCGTTGGTCGGGCCATTGTTGCGCAACAAGCGTCGCCGCCATTTTCTACACTCTAGAATCCCGCTCAAAGCTTGTTCCCCTTCGTACAATCGAAACAGAAGTTAAAAGCACGAGCACATCACCCCGAACGACGCTTGCACGAACGTTGGCTTGCACTGCGCAAGCGCGCCGGCTCGACAAGGACGTTGAAAGCCCGGAGCGCATTCTTGTAGCTCCTACACTCGCACCAACTCGCACTCATAGTGAAACAGAGAGTAGGGTGTGTCAAGCAATACCGCAGTTAATCTAGTTACGCGACTGCCGCTATGTGCTACGTAGGTCGTACGCGGTCATACGTCACTTTGTCGTCAGGGTCCGAACTCGAAGAGCGACAGTTACGGCAAACAGTTGCTTTCGTGTTTCGCGAACGTTCCCATAGGAACCGCGTGGAATTATCACGCGCGCTGTGGCCAATAGGAGCGCGCGGTTCGTAGGGGGGAGGAGGTTTTGAGAAACACGACCGTGACCGTTTGTGACCAGAATAGCACCCCTGGGATGGTTTGCTGGTAAATGCGGAAGAGGGTTTTAAGGTCACGCGACATCCTCTGTGGGGAGAAAGCACCCAGCGTCCAGCCGATTCCACTCAGCAGACGTAAGCCTTGCCTATCGTTGTTTTGTTGTTGTTGTTGTTGTTTTTTACCACAATTTACGAAACATTTAAAAATAAACTATACACCCGCTTCTAAAGTATACAGATGCAATTCATTTCCCTCACATTTAAAGCCTGCTCACACTTCTGCGGTCAAATCCGAACTTGAAAAATCGAAGTAAGGACAGATTGATGGCAGTCACTTGCGTGGAAAACTAGGTACCTTTGGTTTATTGTTTACACGGAGCCGCTCACCTGGCCTCAACATTCCTTCTCAGGCTAGTTTAACTCCTCTGGTCCGAAGTCCTCAAGACATTAGACCACAGGAACCTATGCTCGAGGAAGGCTCTATTGGGACGGGCTAGAGCTGAGCTTGTTGGTTCATGGCCAGTTAAACAAAACTTACACCGCACACAAAAATCACCATTCACACTGCTGGACTTAAAGAGTGGCCAGTTCAGCAGTGTAAATGGTGTTTTTTGTGTGTGGTGTAATCTTTGTTCAGCTGGCCCATCGTAAGCTCTGAGCTTGCGACACAGGGGGCGAGCCGCTCAGGCTTGGCAGCACCACATGTGACAGCGTCCACGTTACGCCGCATAGCAAAACGCTGCCAGCTCCGACCTATTCTAATGCGTCTTAAACGTCTTGGCCGAGCCTTCCCGCGGCCGTGTTTATCGATCTATGTGCCCTAGAAAATGAGGGAGAGGAGGAGACGAGGGCACGCGAAGTCACTCAGACCGCCGTGCTCTGATTCGAATGATTAGTGGATAGGACTCTAGGTAGACCTAAAGCTAGCTGCCTTTGTCTCCACTGCACTCGTCGAACGCGTTCGAATGCCAAAGCTAAACGCCAGACGCTGACATTTCGCGTTCTAACACCTTCAACGAGCGCAGTGGAGACAAAGGCTGCTATAGCTTTAGGTCTACCCACCAAAGGTTGGTATTTTTGGTTGAGATCACTCACTCACAGTCAGTTGAAAATAAAAGCTGAAACACTCACTCACCCTCACCCTCACGGCCACAGCCACCTTTAAGTCCTCACCCACGAACTCGTGAACTCACCGAACTTACGCCCCTCACCGAGCTCATGAACTCACCAAACTCACGAACACGCGACCCCTCACCGAAATCATGAACTCACGTCCCTCAACGAACTCATGAACTCGCCAAACTCACAAACTCACGCCCCTCATCAAACTCATCAAACTCATGAACTCACAGACCTCACTCACTCAGAAGTAGTTATCGCCCTCATTGTAGTCGCAGCGCTGGCACTCGCGTTGCACGCGAGTTGCGCGTCTTTTGCAACCCCGCGTGCACGGTCGCTGTCGTCTTGCGCCTCTCCGCCGCCAGCCGTCACGTCGCCAAGTAAAGAAATGTTTTGAATTTTTGTTTGTTTCGCTTCGACTCCGTCGGCGCGCTGGCCTAGCGCTTGAGGCTGGCTTGAGGAGCCGTGCTCTGTTTGGCGTGCAAGGGCGCATCATCGCCAGTCTCGTGAAGCATTCTTTGACCTTTTCGGTGTGCGCTGTTCGTTTCAAGGATTCGCGACAACTTCGTGCATATGTGGAGTGAGCGTCTGCAGCGTTGTTTACTCAGGTGTGAGTTATTATTATTTAAATATGCACCGCCGTGGGTGTGTACTTCGCTTCTCCATAGAATATTTCGAACTTCTCCTTAATGGTAGGATGGTTTGCTCGGAAATTCTTTGTCGGGTAGAACTATTTCGGACCTGTCTGTCTTTGTAATTATCGTCATTCCCACAAATTATCTCTCCTAAAATAACTGTCTGGTGGATTTTTTTCTTTCTGGAAGAATTAACAATGGAAGAACTTTGTATGTACTATACATCCTTGCATAATATTTGTTTTTATCGCGTCTCTTATTTTTTGTTGCACCGCACCTACCAATTAAACCTGAAACGTACGTTCTAACCTACCAACTACGTGCCTCGTAAAATGTAATACTTTATGAATCCTGACATAAAATTGTTATCGGTATCAGATAGGCCTTCGGGATTTTTGTTGCTCGGACAATGTGTGCTTGTGTTCAAAGTTGTCAACATGTGGAATATATATGTACAGGTACAAAGTTGCGTTTTCTATTAGAATCATTTGTGGTTATTTTTCATTGATGTTAGTTATTAATTTGCATTCACTAATTTGTAGGGTGACCAGACGTCCCGTTTTGGCCGGGACAGTCCCGTTTTTGAGGGCCGCTTCTGCCGTCCCATCTTTTTGTCCCAATAAAGAAGCATGTCCCAATTTCGGGACATGATTCTTTTTTTTTTTTTTTTATGTGCGCAGACTTTTACAGCACGTCCTGCAGGATAAAGTTCCGCTTAGGAAACTTCAGTCGTCGCCAAAATACGCCCACACCAACAAAGGACCCGAAGCAGGACCTTCCAAATGAGTGCATGCAACTGAACCGTGAGCGGGACTGTTCCCAAGGCCCTAGGGCTTAGTGCAATATGGTAACGTTTTGAAATGAGAGCAGTTATTTCATTAAAGTTTTTCTCCCAATCTTAATCTTCAACCCCCCCGGGCTGGGATGTCCCGTTTTCTACCTTGTGGGAAGAAAAGGAGCGAGGATTACGCACCTTTACGTCTGGGGACCGGTGCTCAAAGAGGAAATCCGATGCCCGTCCCACCGCGCGGCCGACGGCTACCAGCGAGGGCGGTCGCCGCGCCGGGTTTGGCCAACGCCATGACAACAACGATGATCCCGGTATCCAACAGCGTTTATTGAGTACCAGGGGTCCCCAACAAGACACTGCGGTCAAGCGAGCCGTGGACACAGAGTGCCCGCATCGCCCGCCGACCTGAGAGCCAAAGGGGTAATTGCGAGCGGAGTCATCGCCAGTCGAACGAGCTCACGCCGCTACCCGTCGTCGCAGGAGTTCGGGGCCAGGGCTCTCGGCAGATGGACGTCCACAGGTAGTGGGGAGGCCGACTGTCAGAGCCAGGGGAATCACTAGCGTGGAGTCATCGCCGGTCGGACGAGCTCGCGCTGCGACTCGACCCGTTGCCCGGAGTCCTATCCAGGACTCCTCGACCACACGGCCGTCCACTCGGAGGGCAGGCACGACTCTCTCTGGCGCGATCTCCCTGGTCCGCCCGAAACGGGAGACGCACGGAGGAGTGCGAGAAAGTAGGTCAGCATGGTGACGTAGTCTCTCCGACACGATACGGAGCGACCAGGCTCGAAGTCAGACGGCTTCGCCTGGAACGTCCGCGGCTTACGCCTTCTCGGGGGAGGGAAACCAGTGGCCCCCACAATCCCCCCCCCCTCCTTAAAACATTTGGCACCCCTTTCAGAGAAAGGGGCGCCGGCTCTCAAACCCCCAAAATACAAGACCTGCACGCTGACAACACTGGTGCCATTCGCGCTCACAAATACAAGACCTTGAGTCGGGGGCCCCGGCAGCCCCCGGAACCGCCGCTATAAATGTTCAACGCACCGGAGTTCACGACGCACTCGTGGGTCGAAGCACTCCGGTGCCGTCGAATTGTGGAGATCTGGCTGCCCTCCCCCGCGCCGACCCTCCGGGCCCCAATTCCCGGCAGAAGCTTAGCGCGCCAAACCTCCGAGATGCGTCCTGCCTCGGGGGAGCGCCGATGGCCTCGCGTACCTCAAGGTCCGACTGAACCACTCCCCTAAGCCAACTGACGTCACGCGACTGGCTTCCCAAGACAAAGGGGCGAAGGCTTGAAAAGGGGAAGCCGGACAAAGAAAGGCTCTCTCTCTTGCACGGCAGCTTGGACGGCGGACAGCGTGCAGCGGCGACAGGAGACGAGGACGCTGGCGTGGAGATCGACGGGACACGGACGCTGGCGCGGGGAGTGCGGGTGCTACGTCGAGTGGCGGACTCGACTAACGGACCGGACGGCTACCCTGGAGGACGACGTCCCCATGACGCGGTTTGGACTACCGCTGGGACTTGGAGCAGCTTCGGGGCAGCGGACTTCCCCCCGGCCTCGCTGATGACCGTTCCCCGATCCCGAAACCCCCCACCGGCAATGAGTGAGTGAATAAACCCTTTTGCCGAGAGCGAAGTATTGCTGTGTCATATTCGTCCGGGAACAGGGTCTGAAGGAATCGGAGTTAGATGCCCGCATAAACTGGCGCCCAACGTGGGGCCCGATTTTCGATCAGGCAGGCATTCCGATTCCTAACCTGTTTCCGGTTGAATTTGGACACTGTTTCGCGCTCTTTTTGGGGGTCATCTTCGTCGCAGGAACGCCGCACGAAGTTTCGTTGCGGGCGCGCCGCACGAAGGTCCTGACATGATCGCCTGCCCGACGAGGAGGCGCGGACCTTGACCGTTGTCGTTAGGGGTTAACCCTTTTTCCCAGCCTGTCAGGAATTTGCGTATCCCCCGTTACGAGAAGCGCCTTGACTTTTCGCTGTTCAGCGCGCCGATGAATGCTGGCAGGTTGATCCTGCTGCGCAAGAGCGCTGTGTGCGTTGAAATTACCGCACTTTTCGAGGCCCGTAGCGTCGGGCGTCACCCCACCTACGCCTCCGGCCGTCCACGTCTGCTGAGAAAGATGCCAGCTCACGGTTTGGGGGATGTGATGCGCCTAACCGCCTTTGCTCGCGTATCAATGTAATGTTTTGGAACGCTTGTTACCGATCGGACGCGTTAGAGAGGCATCGCTCTGGGTGGAGAACGCTCCCATGGCGGATGGCGGTTGCACGGAATGTGTTTGGAAATTATCCCCGCATTGCATTTTGTCCGGGAGGAGACTAGCGTCTCGGTTTTTACTGCATGCTAGCTCCCAGTTGGCCTTGCTTGAGCTGTCAGCGCGGTTTTGAGCCTTGTTAATTGACAGCGTTTTAAGGTACGGTATGCGCTCTTTTGGTTCCAACCAAGATCGCTTTGAACGAGTACCTAGTGGCCAGAGGCTACATTTAGGGGCTAAGCCCACTAAATCGTGCGGGATACGCGATGTCTGGTGCGCAGAGATCGGAATCCAGAAAACCACAGAGTTTCCGTTTTCACTTTTCAGTGGCTGTGCGTGTGTAATGCTCCGTGGAGGCCAGTTTGACGCGATGGGCATGACCCGTGCGTATCTGGTTGTAGAGTCGTGAGGTTGATTCCGTTTAATTGTGCGCACAGTTGGTTCCGGATCCTCACACCGCCATATCGATGGTTGAGCCTCGCGGCGGGAGTTACTCTTTCATTTCGTTTCCTCCGTCTCCGGAGGAGCGGCGGTCAGCGCGCGCTTTGCGCTGCCGCCGGAAACAGTACGGTTCTCAGCCGTGTTTGGGTTCGCGTTGGGACGCGAGGGCGTAGAGAGCGTAATTAGTCGTGGAGAGAGTTGGGTTAGAGCGAAATTATAAATTTAGGGGAGAAAAGACAGCTAGGTGGGGAAATAGATGTGCTTGTGCGGTGGAAAGCTGCACGAGGGAAGTGGCGGTCTTGCGAGGATGTGACGAGTTGTTCATAGTTTTATCCTGTACAGATGCGCGGTTGGCCCGGGAAAACGCACGGTTCACGTCGGCGGGTACGTGCCCGGGAAGCCTAGAAATTATGGCAGCGGCATGGCCGTCGGCGGCCTATAACTGTTGTGCGTTGGGTCAGCCCGTCGCTGTACAAACTGCAGCCTTTGCATGAATGGGTAGCGGGTGTTGGAATCCAGCGGTAAATGCGGTAGACACTTCGACGCTGCGGAAACTGTTCATGCAGAGCAAATATAGTTTATTAGCTCGTCCATTTCCAAGACCGGCCGGTTAGATTATTTGGCATTTCAGTGTCGCGCTTGTTGCGCGGAAGATGAAAGGTGCGCGTGTGGGATATTTACATTGTTCGAACCCTACCTGTCCTCACAGTCGCAAGAAGACTTTTCAGTCATGCGGCGTGTTGACTTGGTCGGGGGCGAGCTTTGTGCGTACCCTACTGCGTTTGTATGTGGACACGTTGCTCGGGTCGAGAACGTCGAAGAGTCGCGAGACGCGTTGACGGCGTACTTTTATTGCTCGATCCCGGCCAGCCTTGACATCAGCTGGAAGACTTTTTAGTTATGCGGTGTCGGGGTTTGGCTGGGGGAGAACTCTAACGTGCGTCGATGCGCTTGTCGCGGTTGTCGAGCCCGTGCGGGGTTCGGTGCGGACCGCCGTTACGCGCTCGTCGCTCCTGTTGGGTGGTCACCTCCGAGCAGTGAAGCGGTAACATCTGGTTGCATGCCCAGACGTTACGGACATAGCCGTGCAAATAGGCTGTCCGATTAGATCTGCTGTCCGCACGATCTAGATACTGTTCCCTTTGTACTGGCATTTGTGGCCGGTATCACGGAACACCAGCCTTTCAGTAAGGTGATTCTCCCTTCTGATGAAAGCGTGCTGCGTAGCTTGGCTGTAGTGTGTTTGTAGCTCGGGTGTCGCGAACGCCGAGTGCATGAGTGCCCGTCTTGAGTAATTGCTACTGTTGGCAGCGTGTTTTTTTTCGTAGTTATATTGAGTCGCACCTCGCGGACGGGACTGGATTTGTGGCCGTTTCTGTCTTACGGGAGGTTATTGTTCATTTTTGAGGTTTTGTGCGTTCCTCGCGAGTGTGTTGGAAATCAATACTGTTATCGCAGGTGTGCGGTTCTGGGGTTCGGTCAGATTGTTTTCTGTTTTAAAATAATGCGGTTGAGTTTTATAGGAGCAAACGTTGTATAGTGGGCATATGTACGAATTGAGTATACAGTGAGTGCTTATGCTTTTTAGTTGAGGAATACGTTTTCCTCTTAGGTACCTCTTGAACGCGTAGCGTGACGTTCTTAATGATTGCCTGCCTGTTGGTATTGAAATGAAGAGTTTTGTTTTTATTTCGTGGCATGTCCAACGATCGAAATATTTTGGTTCCGACGCGCCGTTTGATATAGCGTGTCGGTATTCGTTTTTGCGCGATTCCGCTGTCTGGAATATTTGGCACGGAAGCGAACTTCAAGAACCGGCGTGTGGTGTGTGTCTGAGTGCCCGTGCGTGTTGTGAGCTGTGGTGCTCCGGACTGGCTCCGGGGCCGTGCTCCGTCGGTCGCGAGCTGCCCAGGAAATGAACGTCCACCACTGGCCTGCCTGGTCTGATGCCACCACCACTATCATCGAGGGTGCTCGTCATCATCGGTGACCCTCAGCTGAGCAAGCTCCCTGCCTGAGGTCCTGGGGACCACGCAACCTCAAGCCCCCCGGAGTCTCAGCCTTGAGGGGAGGGAGGTGTGGAGATCTGGCTGCCCTCCCCCGCGCCGACCCTCCGGGCCCCAATTTCCGGCAGAAGCTTAGCGCGCCAAACCTCCGAGATGCGTCCTGCCTCGGGGGAGCGCCGATGGCCTCGCGTACCTCAAGGTCCGGCTGAACCACTCCCCTAAGCCAACTGACGTCACGCGACTGGCTTCCCAAGACAAAGGGGCGAAGGCTTGAAAAGGGGAAGCCGGACAAAGAAAGGCTCTCTCTCTTGCACGGCAGCTTGGACGGCGGACAGCGTGCAGCGGCGACAGGAGACGAGGACGCTGGCGTGGAGATCGACGGGACACGGACGCTGGCGCGGGGAGTGCGGGTGCTACGTCGAGTGGCGGACTCGACTAACGGACCGGACGGCTACCCTGGACGACGACGTCCCCATGACGCGGTTTGGACTACCGCTGGGACTTGGAGCAGCTTCGGGGCAGCGGACTTCCCCCCGGCCTCGCTGATGACCGTTCCCCGATCCCGAAACCCCCCACCGGCAATGAGTGAGTGAATAAACCCTTTTGCCGAGAGCGAAGTATTGCTGTGTCATATTCATCCGGGAACAGGGTCTGAAGGAATCGGAGTTAGATGCCCGCATAAACTGGCGCCGCAACGTGGGGGCCTGATATTTGATCAGGCAGGCATTCCGATTCCTAACCTGTTTCCGGTTGAATTTGGACACTGTTTCGCGCTCTTTTTGGGGGTCATCTTCGTCGCAGGAACGCCGCACGAAGTTTCGTTGCGGGCGCGCCGCACGAATGTCCTGACAATTTCGCCTGCCCGACGAGGAGGCGCGGACCTTGACCGTTGTCGTTAGGGGTTAACCTTTTTCCCAGCCTGTCAGGAATTTGCGTATCCCCCGTTACGAGAAGCGCCTTGACTTTTCGCTGTTCAGCGCGCCGTTGGAATGCTAGCAGGTTGATCCTGCTGCTGCAAGAGCGCTGTGTGCGTCGAAATTACCGCACCTTTCGAGGCCTGTAGCGTCGGGCGTCACCCCACCTACGCCTCCGGCCGTCCACGTCTGCTGGGAAAGATGCCAACTCACGGTTTGGGGGATGTGACGCGCCTAACCGCCTTTGCTCGCGTATCGATGTAATGTTTTGGAACGCTTGTTACCGATCGGACGCGTTAGAGAGGCATCGCTCTGGGTGGAGAACGCTCCCATGGCGGATGGCGGTTGCACGGAATGTGTTTGGAAATTATCCCCGCATTGCATTTTGTCCGGGAGGAGACTAGCGTCTCGGTTTTTACTGCATGCTAGCTCCCAGTTGGCCTTGCTTGAGCTGTCAGCGCGGTTTTGAGCCTTGTTAATTGACAGCGTTTTAAGGTACGGTATGCGCTCTTTTGGTTCCAACCAAGATCGCTTTGAACGAGTACCTAGTGCCAGAGGCTACATTTAGGGGCTAAGCCCACTAAATCGTGCGGGATACGCGATGTCTGGTGCGCAGAGATCGGAATCCAGAAAACCACAGAGTTTCCGTTTTCACTTTTCAGTGGCTGTGCGTGTGTAATGCTCCGTGGAGGCCAGTTTGACGCGATGGGCATGACCCGTGCGTATCTGGTTGTAGAGTCGTGAGGTTGATTCCGTTTAATTGTGCGCACAGTTGGTTCCGGATCCTCACACCGCCATATCGATGGTTGAGCCTCGCGGCGGGAGTTACTCTTTCATTTCGTTTCCTCCGTCTCCGGAGGAGCGGCGGTCAGCGCGCGCTTTGCGCTGCCGCCGGAAACAGTACGGTTCTCAGCCGTGTTTGGGTTCGCGTTGGGACGCGAGGGCGTAGAGAGCGTAATTAGTCGTGGAGAGAGTTGGGTTAGAGCGAAATTATAAATTTAGGGGAGAAAAGACAGCTAGGTGGGGAAATAGCTGTGCTTGTGCGGTGGAAAGCTGCACGAGGGAAGTGGCGGTCTTGCGAGGATGTGACGAGTTGTTCATAGTTTTATCCTGTACAGATGCGCGGTTGGCCCGGGAAAACGCACGGTTCACGTCGGCGGGTACGTGCCCGGGAAGCCTAGAAATTATGGCAGCGGCATGGCCGTCGGCGGCCTATAACTGTTGTGCGTTGGGTCAGCCCGTCGCTGTACAAACTGCAGCCTTTGCATGAATGGGTAGCGGGTGTTGGAATCCAGCGGTAAATGCGGTAGACACTTCGACGCTGCGGAAACTGTTCATGCAGAGCAAATATAGTTTATTAGCTCGTCCATTTCCAAGACCGGCCGGTTAGATTATTTGGCATTTCAGTGTCGCGCTTGTTGCGCGGAAGATGAAAGGTGCGCGTGTGGGATATTTACATTGTTCGAACCCTACCTGTCCTCACAGTCGCAAGAAGACTTTTCAGTCATGCGGCGTGTTGACTTGGTCGGGGGCGAGCTTTGTGCGTACCCTACTGCGTTTGTATAGTGGACACGTTGCTCGGTCGAGAACGTCGAAGAGTCGCGAGACGCGTTGACGGCGTACTTTTATTGCTCAATCCCGGCCAGCCTTGACATCAGCTGGAAGACTTTTTAGTTATGCGGTGTCGGGGTTTGGCCGGGGGAGAACTCTAACGTGCGTCGATGCGCTTGTCGCGGTTGTCGAGCCCGTGCGGGGTTCGGTGCGGACCGCCGTTACGCGCTCGTCGCTCGTGTTGGGAGGTCACCTCCGAGCAGTGAAGCGGTAACATCTGGTTGCATGCCCAGACGTTACGGACATAGCCGTGTAAATAGGCTGTCCGGTTAGATCTGCTGTCCGCACGATCTAGATACTGTTCCCTTTGTACTGGTATTTGTGGCCGGTATCACGGAACACCAGCCTTTCAGTAAGGTGATTCTCCCTTCTGATGAAAGCGTGCTGCGTAGCTTGGCTGTAGTGTGTTTGTAGCTCGGGTGTCGCAAACGCCGAGTGCATGACTGCCCGTCTCGGGTAATTGCAGCTGTTGGCAGCGTGTTTTTTTCCGTAGCTATTTTGAGTCGCACCTCGCGAACGGGGCAGGATTTGTGGCCGTTTCTGTCTTACGGGAGGTTATTGTTCATTTTTGAGGTTTTGTGCGTTCCTCGCGAGTGTGTTGGAAATCAATACTGTTATCGCAGGTGTGCGGTTCTGGGGTTCGGTCAGATTGTTTTCTGTTTTAAAAGAATGCGGTTGAGTTTTATAGGAGCAAACGTTGTATAGTGGGCATATGTACGAATTGAGTATACAGTGAGTGCTTATGCTTTTTAGTTGAGGAATACTTTTTCCTCTTAGGTACCTCTTGAACGCGTAGCGTGACGTTCTTAATGATTGCCTGCCTGTTGACTTGGTCGGGGGCGAGCTTTGTGTGTAACCTACTGCGTTTGTATGTGGACACGTTGCTCGGGTCGAGAACGTCGAAGAGTCGCGAGACGCGTTGACGGCGTACTTTTATTGCTCAATCCCGGCCAGCCTTGACATCAGCTGGAAGACTTTTTAGTTATGCGGTGTCGGGGTTTGGCTGGGGGAGAACTCTAACGTGCGTCGATGCGCTTGTCGCGGTTGTCGAGCCCGTGCGGGGTTCGGTGCGGACCGCCGTTACGCGCTCGTCGCTCCTGTTGGGAGGTCACCTCCGAGCAGTGAAGCGGTAACATCTGGTTGCATGCCCAGACGTTACGGACATAGCCGTGTAAATAGGCTGTCCGATTAGATCTGCTGTCCGCACGATCTAGATACTGTTCCCTTTGTACTGGTATTTGTGGCCGGTATCACGGAACACCAGCCTTTCAGTAAGGTGATTCTCCCTTCTGATGAAAGCGTGCTGCGTAGCTTGGCTGTAGTGTGTTTGTAGCTCGGGTGTCGCGAACGCCGAGTGCATGAGTGCCCGTCTTGAGTAATTGCTACTGTTGGCAGCGTGTTTTTTTTCGTAGTTATATTGAGTCGCACCTCGCGGACGGGACTGGATTTGTGGCCGTTTCTGTCTTACGGGAGGTTATTGTTCATTTTTGAGGTTTTGTGCGTTCCTCGCGAGTGTGTTGGAAATCAATACTGTTATCGCAGGTGTGCGGTTCTGGGGTTCGGTCAGATTGTTTCTGTTTTAAAAGAATGCGGTTGAGTTTTATAGGAGCAAACGTTGTATAGTGGGCATATGTACGAATTGAGTATACAGTGAGTGCTTATGCTTTTTAGTTGAGGAATACGTTTTTCCTCTTAGGTACCTCTTGAACGCGTAGCGTGACGTTCTTAATGATTGCCTGCCTGTTGGTATTGAAATGAAGAGTTTGTTTTTATTTCGTGGCATGTCCAACGATCGAAATATTTTGGTTTCGACGCGCCGTTTGATATAGCGTGTCGGTATTCGTTTTTGCGCGATTCGCTGTCTGGAATATTTGGCACGGAAGCGAACTTCAAGAACCGGCGTGTGGTGTGTGTCTGAGTGCCCGTGCGTGTTGTGAGCTGTGGTGCTCCGGACCTGGCTCCGGGGCCGTGCTCCGTCGGTCGCGAGCTGCCCAGGAAATGAACGCCACCACTGGCCTGCCTGGTCTGATGCCACCACCACTATCATCGAGGGTGCTCGTCATCATCGGTGACCCTCAGCTGAGCAAGCTCCCTGCCTGAGGTCCTGGGGACCACGCAACCTCAAGCCCCCCGGAGTCTCAGCCTTGAGGGGAGGGAGGTGTGGAGATCTGGCTGCCCTCCCCCGCGCCGACCCTCCGGGCCCCAATTCCCGGCAGAAGCTTAGCGCGCCAAACCTCCGAGATGCGTCCTGCCTCGGGGGAGCGCCGATGGCCTCGCGTACCTCAAGGTCCGACTGAACCACTCCCCTAAGCCAACTGACGTCACGCGACTGGCTTCCCAAGACAAAGGGGCGAAGGCTTGAAAAGGGAAGCCGGACAAAGAAAGGCTCTCTCTCTTGCACGGCAGCTTGGACGGCGGACAGCGTGCAGCGGCGACCAGGAGACGAGGACGCTGGCGTGGAGATCGACGGGACACGGACGCTGGCGCGGGGAGTGCGGGTGCTACGTCGAGTGGCGGACCGACTAACGGACCGGACGCGTACCCTGGAGGACGACGTCCCCATGACGCGGTTGGACTACCGCTGGAACTTGGAGCAGCTTCGGGGCGCGGACTTCCCCCCGGCCTCGCTGATGACCATTCCACCGATCCCGAAACCCCCCACCGGCAATGAGTGAGTGAATAAACCCTTTTGCCGAGAGCGAAGTATTGCTGTGTCATATTCGTCCGGGACAGGGTCTGAAGGAATCGGAGTTAGATGCCCGCACGAATTAAGCCAAGGAAAGTTCCTCGATGTCCGGACGAACGAAAGGGGTCGACACGAAGTTCTTGCAAAATACCATGCGCCACTCACATGCAGACGTGGAATTCGCGGTGTTCGGCCGGTTGCTCGGCTCACTCTGAACGTTCGTCGACTCGTCGTGGTCGACCTCCGTTGAAGGCGGACACGGTGACGCGCGCAGGTGACAGGGTGCAGGTGACCCGGTGGCGAGGGAAACGCCGGCCACCGAAGTCGAAGGTGCACCTTGGAGCCGGCATCAGGTGACGTCCGTGACCAGGCCCGCATCAGGAAGCCTGGATCAGCTGGGCGCCTCGGTGAAGTCCGACGACAGAAGGACGACAGCGACCATCTTGCCTCGGCCGGAAGTCAGCCTCCCCGTCTGTTGCTCCTGGCCGCGGTCGGGTGCGCAAACTCTCCGGCAGCGTCAGCGATGACGCACATCCGGCAGGTCCCGCCCCGTCGCTCGGGGTGTCCGCCGCCGTCGCACGCAGAGGGGGATGGCTAGGAAAAGGGGGGCACGAGCATCTTCCTGAATGACGGAAAGAAGAGCCCACGCAGCACCCCGCAAACATCTCTTCGCCCTCTCCAGACCCGCAGTATGGCAAGGTCGAAGGGAGAGATCATTGTTCTCGGTCGACACACTGCCACCGAGGGGAAGCAATGGTCCCCGAAAACAGGTTTTGGCCGGGTCCTCATGGTATCTGGACTCGGCTGCCTGCGTACATTAACCGGTCCACCGCAGGGTGGGAGGCTCAAGTTGGAAGGCAGGCCACGCGGTGCTACTAACAGAATTAGAGGGCACCCTGCTGTTAAGAATGGAACCTGCGGCAACCTTTTCCGAGTTTCAACGCTGCGGAAACGAGTCCCGAAACGAGTCCCGACGTGTTCTGGACTGTCGCCCACCTGTCGAAGTCTGCCCGAAACGAGTCCCGACGTGTTCAAGACCGTCGCCCAGCTGTCGTGGTCTGCCCGAAACGAGTCTCAACGCGTCCGTGACGTCAACGGGACGTGTGTGTGTGTGCGTGTGGGTTCGTGCGCTCCGGAAGGGGAGAGAGGCCTGGCCTAACTGCGGAGAACCATGGCTATGACGCATTTCTGGCTACGACGCGGCGGACTTTTCTGCTACGCACTTGGCGGTCGCACCTGCTGCCCTGGCGGAGAGTGAGGGAGAAAACGGACCCCTATATAAGGCGGGGCGTGAGGCTGCTGAGTTGTTCTCTCGGATTTGACGACTGTATCGCTACCATGTAATTAAACCGTTCGTTACGTTACCAATTCTCCCACCTCCACTGGACCCCTGGGTTCTTCACTTCGGGGAATGGTCGTCGTCACGAGCCAGGAAGCCTCCGGACGTGCGGCTTAAACCCCGCCTCGAACACTGCGTACGCAAACTGAAGTCGTCGGGAACTGAGCCGGCGACTCTCCGCTGCCAGCGGTGGCTGCACCAGGAGCTGGGCCAGGGACTGCGAATACAACTAACTCCGTAGAGTCTTCGAGCTGCACGCATCCTTAACGAAGCGCACGGAAGGGGGTAGCTAAAAAGCCGCCCCGTCTCTAGTGCGTTGTGCCACTCTTATAACGCAAAGGCGTTACTCTCGGAAATCAGCAGAAGCTCAAAAGTGTCAGCAAAACAAATCTATCCCGAAGAAGACCCTCGCGCCAACCACAATACAAGTGGCGTACAGCGCGCGCGCCCACAGTATGAAAACTGCCTCTGGACGCCGGCGGATGCGTGGCCTACGGCTCCCGGAGCCCGTCGGTAGCATTACGAGCTACTTGGCGACGTTAAAGGGGCCCTGCAATCATATTTAAGCGTCTACCTTTTTTGCGGTTTCCACGTCTCTTGGGGTTCGGGCAAGCCAGCGGGCCCGGAGAGAGTAACTAAATATCAGTGCGTCATATTTTAACCAGGACGACGCGGAAACCTCCTCCACCTACGAGGGCGACCCGCGTTGCCGAAAGCGCGCGATATGTCACGTCTTAGGTCCTGGCCTTACTACTGGTCAGAGCCGCTAAAAGCTTTTTTTTTAGTCGAGATACAAAATATAAGTGTCGCGAACCGTTTAAGTTATGTATGAAAGTAGTTTTTGTTCAGTATTTTAGATCAGAAAAGAAACAAATGCAGTTTATAAAGTACGGAAACAAGAAATGACCCGTCGACATACCCGCCACCAAGCGGCGGAAAAGGGGGGCGCATACTAGAAAGGAGTAGTGGGATCAGGCGCCGAAACGGAAAGGGCCCGGATGTACGCGGCGGCGCTGCGGTCGTATACCGGCTCGAGGATCCGACCGGTTCCGAGCGTTCCGAAGGCCTTCGGCGCGGGCCCTGCTGGCGATTTGTCCATTTGGCGGTATGGCAGCGCGAAGTGGCTCCCGTTCTGAACTGATCTTTACCCCTTGTTCGTCTGTCGTTTGTGGATAATGAAGTGTTATGCCGAAATAGTCTTTAATCGCGCAGCAAATGCATTGCGAGCCGCCCTGGCCGCCCGCTTCATACAGCCTATCTAACACATGCTTTAGTGGCGCCCTCTCGAGCCGTCGACACGGAGCGCAGCAGCCGTGAGCGCTTGATGAGCTCACTACCCCTCTTCTAGTTCACGGCCACTCAAGCCAGGACCTACGACGTCATGAAGCAGGTTATTGTTTGCTTGTTTTTGTAAGTCTAATTTGCCTATAACTTTTAAAATAAAGCGAAATTTGAGAAAAGAAAAGTTTCGTTAAGTTACTACGTTCAGTGCGCTCAGGTTCGGTGCAAATTAAAAACCAGTCAAAAAGTTGTTGCAGGGCCCCTTTAATGGCAGACGCACCACCCGACTCTCCCGGAGAGTCCGACAACTCAGTGTCAAAGAAACGCGCATATTTACAAACCCAGATTGTCCCGCTGACCCGCAAGAAGCTCTTTGCTGCTAACAACATTCGTCGCGAGGCCCACAGGTGTCAACGCAACGCGATTTCCGTGGCACGGAGGCTCTGAGGACGCCGACAAGAGGCGACAACCCTCTAACTAGGTGGGGGTTGGCAGCGGAGTCGGCAACGGTCCGGCAGTGGGGGACTGTTGCTAGCGACGCCCATCACCAGATGCGACAGGTACGATAAAGCGTCTCCTGCGGCAAGACACGAGAAGAGAATAAACAAATCGTGACTCACTCAGGTTTCCGAGCTGGCTCTTGGACCTGGTTCCCAAATCCGGGCACCGATGGGATTCGCATCATGGCGGCTCACAAAGGGAGCCGGCCTCCCCAAGGGAGGCTCCGCCATCTTGGCATGGCGCGGCGGAGCAGTGCCACGACAACAATAGGTGCCATGGCCCCACGTTGGGCGCTATTTTGTGGGAATTAAAAGGAGGGAGGATTACGCACCTTTACGTCTGGGGACCGGTGCTCAAAGGGGAATCCGATGCCCGTCCCACCGCGCGGCCGACGGCTACCAGCGAGGGCGGTCGCCGCGCCAGGTTCGGCCAACGCCATGCCAACAACGATGATCCTGGTATTCAACAGCGTTTATTGAGTACCAGGGGTCCCCAACAAGACACTGCGGTCAAGCGAGCCGTGGACACAGTGTGCCCGCTGCGCCCGCCGACCTGAGAGCCAAAGGGGCAATTGCGAGCGGAGTCCTCGCCGGTCGGACGAGCTCACGCCGCTACCCGTCGTCGCAGGAGTTCGGGGCCAGGGCTCTCGGCAGACGGACGTCCACAGGTGGGGACGCCGACTGTCAGAGCCAGGGGAATCACTAGCGTGGAGTCATCGCCGGTCGAACGAGCTCGCGCCGCGACTCGACCCGTTGCCCGGAGTCCAATCCAGGACTCCCCGACCACACGGCCGTCCACTTGGAGGGAAGGCCCGACTCTCTCTCGCGCGATCTCCCTGGTCCGCCCGAACCGAAACGGGAGACGCGCGGAAGAGTGCGAGAGAGTAGGCCAGCAAGGTGGCGCACTCTCTCCAACACGATACGGGACGAGCCAGCTTGAAGCCAGAAAACTCCGGCCGGCACGTCCGCGGCTTACGCCTTCTCGGGGGAGGGGAACCAGTGGCCCCCACAACCTTGAGGAATATGGTCACCTTACTAATTTGTATGAATAAACTATGACCTAGTGGTGTAAGTGCAAGTTCTTTTATCGAGAACATTTAAATTACTTCCTTGTAACTACTGGAAGCTGAATTCGGATATCCATGCTATATTTGAGGAGGGGGGGGGGGGGGGGGGGGGGGGGAGCGGTCACGCAACTTTAATGAATTATTCAAGATTGTCTTTTTTAGATACGGAAGATTATGGTGCTTAATCTCTTCAAGCGGAGAATGACTTCCGTGCACGCACGCATTATTTTTTTAATTAATTAGGCACTGAATCTTAGCACCTTCCCTCGTTACTTACTCCTATAAAAATATTGTTGGTAAAAAGAGGAAAAAAAGACCGTGCCTCGTCAATGACCGAGACGTGCACCGGCATGAGCTGTACTGGTTGACGAATAATAATATATAGGAATCATAACTAATAGCTAAATACTATTGGAGCTAGTAAGAAAATCCTTTCTCCGGCACGCGAAAGGTTTTCGGGTGCAGCCATATTCCGACTATCGTCAATGCCCCCTTTTGAACAACTAACGGGGTGTCGCAAAGTAGGATAGGAACGTCAAGAATGTGTTATCACCAATACTAAGCAAAAGGAAATAGATTGTTTCATATTTCTTGGAATGTAATCTAGAAACTTATCGTCTGCAATTATTCCTTGACAATCAACAATCGAATTATCCTTTATATGCTACCAAATAAATGTCGCACACAACCTTTAACCTCTTAACCATGTTGAATAAACCTGAGACTGTGGCAGAAATGAACATAAAAGTTCATTTCTGCCCGTCCTGTCCTTTTCTGTTCCTTCGACTTTTATGTTCATTTCTGCCCCAGTCTCAGGTTTATTAAACATGGTTAACATCCATCAGCTCGCCTGCACCCTTACTATGTTATCTTTAAACCCGATTGCGAACAAGTCCGGTGTTTCGGGCGTACTCAAACACAAAGACGAAAATACGCACTTTTTTTTTTTTTTGCTGTTGTTGTTTTACAGGACTTTAGGCTACAAATTAAATAAGCGGGTACACAGGCGAATTTTGGCAGTTGCCGGTTGACTTTCATATTAATATTGGCTTCATGATTAGCGCCCGTGCATAAGACGAGCGCACTCGAAATAGCAACCTCTGCCTTCAGGCGTACCGGCGTAGCGCCCGTTTTCTTCCCTCACGAAACAATGAAACGCCGCACATGGGAGCCTCGCAGTCACGGCAGCGGCCGAGACAAGCGGAAGAGCCCTGCCCCTTCTCGTCGCCCCGCCACAGAGCAGCGACCAGCGGCAAAAGACCGTGGCAAACCGCCGCGAAGCGAGCCGGAGCCAAAGAGCGGAGATAAATCCATCGGCGCTCTCTCATTTCTCATCACTTGTAGAGAACCAGCCCTATTACATCTTGTTGCAGGTTATAATTATAATGCAATTAAATGCAAAGATGCAAGCGAGCTGGACAAGAATGACGAAAATAATCCCTGGAGAAGGGGAACAAGAGGGACAAAGGACAAACACAAATCTCCAAACACAGCTAGGTGACTGGTGAGCGACCGAAAAAATCCGCCTGGTCCGGGCATTGAACCCGGGACCTCTCCATTACAGGTGCCCGATGCCCGGACCAGGCGGATTTTTTCGGTCGCTCACCAGTCACCTAGCTGTGTTGGAGATTTGTGTTTGTCCTTTGTCCCTCTTGTTCCCCTTCTCCAGGGATTATTTTCGTCATTGTTGCAGGGTACGAAAAGCAGGACAAAGCTCCTCCCCCGACACCCTTCACCCTTTCCACTTAGCAGAGCGACCGCCGGTAAGGAGGCGAGTCCCTCCTCGCCTTGTCTAGCCTCCTCTCCGGCATTCACTCTGCTTCGTTGAATGAGTGGAGGGTTTTCACGGGAGGAGCTTGTCCTTTTATCTTAACCTGCAACGGGGTATAAAGTAAATGTACTTTATAAAGTTCATGTAACTAAATGTGCGAAGAGGTCACATGACACGCCCTTCCTCGACGTCATCCCGCCAACCATCATCGCACCCTTGTCCCCTCAGGGACCTCATGTCTCGCCAAACTCACCGAGCTCATGAACTCATGCCCCTCAACGAACTCACGCCCTTCACTCATCCTCAAACTCATGCTCAAACTCAAGAGTTTTCGAGGCTTATGAACTCACTCACCTTCACTTCACGCCTGATCGGTGAGGGTGAGTTAGGTGAGTGAGTGCACTCTTGAGTGAGCTATGCCGAGGTATGCTACACACTAATACTACCAACTAGATCTCGGCGTTCTAAAGTCCCCGCGCGCTCTCGTCTCCTCCTTTCCCTCACTTTATTGGCACATAGCTCCGGAGTAAAGGTTTTGCACCTCGCCATTCGAAACATGCCCACGTCCAGCGTTGCCCTGTGTGTGTGTTTCGTCATTCGACCAGCAGGAGCTGCTGGGAGCTCGGGTTCAACCGTGTGTCCGGAATCGTGAGCGGCAACGGTGGCAGCATATACTGCCATGTTTTTCGTCTATCTGCGCTGGAAGATGTCTCTACGAAGCGTTTGTCTGTTCAACAGTTCCGAAATCACTACGGAACGACATTCACTAGTACCAGTCATTGAAAAAATCTACATGGTATGTATTTTTCGCTCCTCTTATTGTCAGATTGCTCTTCGCTCACTTGCGGATGGAGTAGACATAGTGGGATTGAGATGATCGCGGAGCTTTTCGCCAGCGCATGAAGGGAATGCGTGTTCTTCATTTCCAGGACTTGTGTAAAAAAAAAAAAAAAACGTTAGCGCCAAACTAGCTCCCGAACGTTTTGTATGGCGTTATGCTCAGGTGAGCTGTCATTAATTATAAACTAAGGATGGCTGCTGCACTGCATGTCTATGCCAGTCGGGCCGTGGTCTATGCGAAATGCTTCATCTAAGAGCAGCGTGACGCTAGTGGCTTGTCGCACACTTCCAAGAATAGCCGAGGCCGCCGCCTGCCAATAGGACATCCGTTTGGATAGGAGTCGAAGAAGCCCGAAACAGCGGGACCCTGTCCCTCCACCCCCCCCCCCCCCCCCCTCTAAAGTGAGCACGTGCTCAACCTTCACTTCATCAACGGCCCAAACGAAACCTGAAGGAGGACTGGCATCAAAACAGCAACGCGTCTCCCGTATTAAACCAAACTGAACACTGCAACATATGCTGAAAATATTTTGTTTACTAGATTATTTTCTTTTATTTTTTGTGATCCTACTTTAATTAATTCTAATTACAAATTTCTGTAATTCACTTAATCTCGTCTGTTTTTTATCCTTATTAGTGTTCATACAAACCTCGGGACAGATTTTTTTTTCTCTTAGCAACAATGGCTTAACACGGAAAGTAGTTTACACAAACCTTGGCTTGGTAGAAAAACAATACAGGGTAGTCCAGCAAATCTAGCCTGTTGATACATACCGTTCCCTTGCCAAATGAGGGGAAATCGTTCAGCGTAAATGCGATGAGATAGCTCGGTATCTTGGGTGTCCTTGCAAAAGTGTCGGCGACCAGACTTGCGGTTCTGGACGGATCACAGTATTCCATAATAAGCAAGAGCATGAAGATTACGAAATGATTCACTAAGAAATGTAATTACAAGGGATGTGTCAACAACGCATACACAATTGCAAGCATGGCGTCCCGGCTGGTACCCTGTGAGTGCGAGCACGTAAAGCATACGCGTGAAGCTTACTTTGGAGAAAATATAATTTCGCCCTAAACAAATGTAAGACGTGTTCTGTCTTTACTTACTTTTCGTGATACTACAAATATAATAATGATGATCTGAAGTATTTGGTTTCAGCTGTAGATATCAGAAATATCTCCAGTTGAGATTTATGCGGAGGGCAAGTTCGTCTGCTTCTTGCGCAGGCGGTAGCGGTGTCGTCAGAACGCCGAGCCCTGATTGGCTGATCGCGACCCCCTATCTGAGCGTCGTCTGCTCCTTTGCAACGTCGTCTGCTCGCAACGTCGTCTGCGTCTGTCTTACCTTTCCTGCGACTTTCGAAAGTGCAGAGGCCAGATTCACGAAACGATCTTACGCCAAAAATGTGCGTAAGACAAAACGTAAGAACAAATTCGTATTCACGAAACGAAGTTATCGTAAGTTTTGCGCAGGTTACGACAGAATCCTACGACAGCTCCGAAGCTGTCTTACGCACTTCTTACGATCAAATCAGCATGGCCGACAGCGTCGACCAGTTACTTGGTCGCGACGACCAACGGACGTTTATTTTTGTACGTGCTGTTCTCACGCGTCCGGACTACAAGCAGCAAGAAAAAAAGTAAAAAGTACTTGAAATAAACCACGACGAACAAGAACGCTGGATCCACAAACACCCGGAAAATGCTCCAACGGCCACGATTTTACCGACCCCGACCAAGCGAGCTCGGCTGATAGGCCTAGCAGGCACTCCGACTCGGCGCAGCGGTGCTCCGACGGTCCTTGGCCAAGACCGTTTGCCCACGACCGGCTGGCGTACTGAATGGAATATGCCCGCGCGACCCTTGTGAACCCTTCCCGTATTATACATTGATCGCTGGCCTCAATTTAAGATTAAGAGGTCAATCTCTTCCTCTTGTCATCTCCTTGTTTTCCGAGGCAGCGGTGACTCTCGCCGGTGAAAAAGTGGTGAATCTCCGACAGACGCAGGAAAGGTAAAGCAGCCATCGCTTTGACTAGCAGACGTAAAGCAGACGACGTTAACTGCGCCAACCCGCCGACGCCGTTAAAGAGTGACGAGTCTCGCCGCACACGAAAGGAGAAAAAAAGCATTTGGGGGAAACTTCCGGACCCTAACCACCCTCACTCTCGGTTCTTAGCAAACAAACCTCGGCGCCTCGGGACACCTCGCCAGTGAGTCCTTTGACTTCTCTCCTTGACGCGCGTCTGCAAGTTGTTAGACAGAAACAACGACCGCTCGAGTTATTTAATCTGCTCTCTCTGAAAGGCGAAGTCGAGCACGCTCGTAAAGACCTGCACTTCCGAAAGTCGCAGGAAAGGTAAGACAGACGCAGACGACGTTGCGAGCAGACGACGTTGCAAAGGAGCAGACGACGCTCAGATAGGGGGTCGCGATCAGCCAATCAGGGCTCGGCGTTCTGACGTCACCGCTACCTCCTTTCTCATGCGCAGAAGACGAAAATGAGCCCACTTGCGAGGCGTATATTCATAGAATTTTTGAACTTTCGGATTTTTCAAAAACTATGGCTTCGCCACCGTGTAGAGCACGCGTGCTTCAATGAGCTATTTTGGTCCTAGCACTTACACTGTGAATTTTTGTAGTAGCATTTTTACTAACGGATTGTCATCGATGCTGTGGCAGGCATTGTAAAAGTACCGTCTGTACTTAAATTAGTTTCTTTTTTTATTATGTTGACCCTACCTTCTCTCAGTTCGATAGACGGGCATGTTGGAGACCGTGTTGATTCCCTTCTTGTGAACGATGATGATGTCGAAGCTGGCCTTCAGGGCCGGATCATCGAAGCACGGAAACACTCGTCGAGAGTACCTTGGCCTGAAGTTTGTTAGAGCCGCCCACCTACAACGAGGGCAACAGCAACATCGCACAGAGTTTCCAACGTACGCCCTGACACATAATTCGCATTACCAGAAGCAAGCCTTTCTGAAAAAGTAGTCATTGCAAGCTAACACCTATTAAAAACAAAAGCCTATTTCGCGCAGTTCAATAGTCCTTTTGCTAAATGGACCTTTTGTAGAAATACGCGGTGCGCATGCGCGGAGTATTTGATGCGCCTGGGTTCGAGAGTATCTAGTTCCAAACAATCCGCCATCTTGCATTTCTCGCCTTTGAGCGCCTTGGAGATCCTCGAGACTCAAGTTTTGATGTTGCGAACATGGTGAAAACGAGTCAACGTACTGACGACGCCCATTCTAGATTACGACGTGCACCGCAATCATGCCGGTGAACTGTGTAGCCTTCGGCTGTCGGAACTATTATCGCCCGGGTTGTGGAATGGACCTTTTGTAGAAACATCGGTTCGAGAGTAAATAGTTTCAGTACCCTCTCTCTCTTCCTTTTGGCCGAGCAGAGAGGGAAGATGGTTTCGTTGTGTCGACTTCGGGGCGGAAGATTACGCACGATGGGGACAAAGGCTAGTTTGGGGTAGAGTTCCTGTATAGGCTCCCTACGGGAGCCAGAGTTGCGCGTTTGATTCCATATGCCGCGTGCCGCCCTCGCCGCTATTCGCCGAGATCCGATCACGTGAGGAGCCGTATCAAGTGTCGTGCAGCAAAGTAGACGTTGCACGTGCCCCGGCGTACGTTCCCAGGCTTTTGAGCCCGCCGCGCGCCTCGAACGCGCGGCACTGCTATTCGCCGAATTCAGTCACGTGAGGAGCTGGATCCACATGCCATGCACCAAGGAGCATGCTGCGAATGTAGTTACACACGCTGCGCGTGCTGGCGTCTGCAGCAGTAACTGTTCGAAAACAAATGGCATCTGCCACGCACGTTGAGCAACGTTTTATTTTTTCTTTGTTTACTTGAAAGCTTTTATACGGGGAAGGCAAGCACGTGCGGCGCGTGTAATTACATTCCCAGCATTCTCCTTGATGCTTGGGTAATTTAGCTACAGGTCTATTGGCGACGTGCGCGATCGAAAGCGTCGCTGTGGTCGGCCTTCCGCGATTGGCCGAATGCGGCTACGACGTCAGCAAAGGATTCTCATCGACGGCAATAAGAGGAATGGAAGAACTTCAATTTCAACGGTGTTGGCAGTGTTGCTTTAAGAGCGCAATGATTTCAAGCTTCCACCATGCTCCTTGCAAACACCATCGAACTTGTTGTTCTCAAGGTAATGACGTCACGAAAGGTAACCATAGGAGGGCGCCACTAAAACATCTCGCCGCTAATACACCTTTCCATAAAGCGTTTGAGGGCGCGTTCCATGCTGTGTTTGTGTTATGCACGCGCACTTTCTGGCTGGCCGCAATTGCGCGCGAGCGCTGGCTGGACCGTGATTTAGGACATGTGGACTGTGATTTTTGTAAACAGTGGAAACGTCTATAAGGAGTATTCACTGGGAGCCATATTTGTGGGTGATGCCTAGAGCGCATGCTCTGAACGAGCCCACATTAGTATGCTGCTTAGACCGGCAATCTTGATGGTGTGGAACGCACGTTGCAAAAGAACCGGGGAAGCTCGCCATCAGCACGCTCTCAGCAGTCGTGCACACAACTATGGCCGCCAGTGAATACTAAGAAACCTACGATTTGAGGTAAATCAATATGATAGGGACGATAGAAAAACAAAATAAGCGCTATGTTGCTTTTTATTTGTTTCGCGAGTTATCATTTTCCCGTGCTGTTAGAACTCACCGTTCGTCCTTGTTTCGATCGCGATAGCTGACCCTGTAGAGACCCTTAGGTTCCGTGCCCATCTTCCCAGAGAACTTAAGGGACAGGTTGTAACGCTCGTTCTTGTGCAGTCTGTCTTTCAGCTGGATAACAAACTCGTCCTTGATCAGGTTTCGCCAGGTCTTCTCCACGCGCAGGGGCCTCGGGACAGACCGGAACGTCGCGGTAAGGTAGAGTACCTCCACGCTCAATCCGGGCGCGGCGTGGAGCGTAATTAAGGCTGTTCGCAACCGGCACGCAAACGTGATCTCGACAGTTCCGTTGAAACTAAAATTCTGAGAAGGTTCCAGGTTCGGCTGAACCTCCAGCACGTAGTGAACTGGTAAGTAACCTTTGCGAGTGACGTTGGGGTTACGAGCTGCATTGGTCGGTGACACATTTCCCAAGTTTGGCGTGTCTTTAGTTGATATGTCATCCTCGGTCGGCACCGGCACTCGCCCATCCGTTTCTTCGGGAACGGACGGTTCGGTCGTTGTTGGAGCGTCCATGAGGAGCGACTTCGCGTTCTCGTCGAGCTGAAAGGCCTTCGCCACACTGGGTACCTTGATCTTCCTTGTTGGTAGGACGTCTCCCCCGACGTGGCTTGGGCCGACGCTGCGAGAGGAGGACCACCACGTGATCGGGCCTAACTTGACACCCGGAGGTTGGGTCCTGTTCTGCTGCGAGAGCGTGTCGTTGATGGAGACGGCGGCGAAGGCGAAGATGGCGACCACAGCGACCACGAAGCCCGTTGAGAGGAAGAAGAGCTGCCATTGTTGCCGTTTTGCTTCTGGGGCTTGAACGCTGTCGCTGTCGACAGTACGAAAGAGCTTGTTGCTTGAGTCAATCATTTTCGTCTCTGTTGACTTTGGTGGCCAGGGTGGAATTATGGAGGAATATGGTTCATGCGGCCCTGGATCTATGAAGGAAAACAGAATTGACATGTTTCGTACATCGGCGCCTTCAATTTTTGTTTAATTCTTCGTTTGCTTACTTTGTACAGCTGTCTCATTTACTGCCATAAATGTGCGTGTTTCTGTTGAACGTGTGCTGACAGTGCGTTTCCACCACGACCCTTTCGCGCCTTCAAGACTTTAGTTCTTGGCAGAAGATAAGTTAATATATTCACAAGCTCCGCTTCCAGCAAGCTCTCGATATATTCAATTTTGCTTTGTATGAGTGCGCTCACAAGACGCCGAAGGCTTATCGAAGGGCCTGCGACAGGACTCAGAGCACAGCAAAGGCTACCAGCGTGTAATCGCCTTAAAAGTCGTTTTATAGAGCTAATAAAGTTGCAAATTAAAGTTCAAAAAGGGCGAAAACAACGCCTCGTCGCTCATGCCCGCCTCCCAGCGGCGGAGTACCTCCTACTCACCGAAGTGGCTCCGGTGGCGGAGTTGCGGGAGACGAGGCGACGAGGCTTCCGCGGCTGTCGAAGCGGACTCGTCGCGGCGCTTGCGTGGTGTGCCCTCGTACGGAGCGACGCCCAGCTCCGCACTCCTTTTTAAGAATTCGGCGCTCAAAATCCGATAAGCCCGGTAAATTCATCGATGATGGCAACCCGATTCCAAAGCTACGATGGTTGCAGCGAGGCCTAATGGCCGACCGGGCCGACGGGCTATCAACCAAACTCGCGTCCAGTTGGCCAACCGCTTTGCTCCAATCGCTAAACTGTTTCATTTTACGTCATGAAGCGCAATGTTTTGCTTATTTAAAGTTGTTTTCTGCAATATTTAATTTGCTAATAACTCACAAAATATTGCGACGGTACGCATCCTATGAGGCAGCCCGTGGACGCAACCTACGAAGCTCAGAGTTCGCGCTTCTCACTGTTAGTTTCGGGTCCTGCTTGTTCGAAAGGAAATGAGTCGCGTCCGTCAAAGTTTGAAATAAAGAATTGCCAAAGCTAGAGCACGTGCGGAGTAGCACGTAAAGGTCACGTGTCATGCACTCGCGCTCTTTTGCCTGGACAGTGCTTTATTTGGGGACAAGAGTGATTTAATTTTGAGTAAGATGATCTTTCGCGAGACGGTGTTTGATTGGACTTGCCAGTTCGTCCCCCGATCTAAATTATTTTCTGTTCAATTTTTTTTTCACGTGTTAATTTTATCTGGACAACAGATACCTCGATCGGGTGGAAGCAATTACAAACCGACCAACCTTCTATTCGGAACATTCCCGTGTGTACACTTCGATATCAAGCCAAGCGTCGAATTCGGTATGCATGAAGAGCAATAAGATTACGCTAAAGCGACCAAGCGTTAACCCGATTTAAAAAGTATTGTATTTAAACCGATTACGTTAAGCAGAGCTTCTGCTTACCTCTTGCAACGCTTACTTCTTCTTCGTCTGCTTGTAGTAAAGGCATAGCAAAGGGCCCTATTTTAAAGCTCGAAGCACGTGGAGCAAACGTACGCGAAAGCTGGCGCTGCAAAAACAAGAAATCCGTCCTGGGTTCAAAATTCAAACCCTCTCTCCTACTCGTGTCGATCTGGATGAGCATTGTACCGGCGTGCGGTAATCAGTACTGCTCGGTGTACGTTAAAGGGACCTTGAAACGATCTTGAAATCGAATTTTATCCACCTCACGTCGTAAAAGGTGTGAAAATAAAACCAAAACAAAAAATAGAGAGCCAGAAAAAATTTTCGCTATAGAACTTTTGAAAGAAAAGCGAACTCTTTTACACCTTCTTTCCTTCGAAAGCTCTCTGCTTTTTCACTGCAATGCATCCGCAGTGCCACGGTGATCCACGGTGATCCACGGTGCCACGGCAAAAAGGATCGGTGGCCTAGTGGGCTAGCGATCACCCGCTCGGACCGCGTGGAGCTAAAGTTCGCGCTGCAGAACCCAGGGATCCTGGATTCTATGGGCGTACCAACCGGGGGGGGGGGGGGGGGGGGGCAAGGGGGACTTGGCCTTCTTAAAGCTAAACGAGTCCATTGCTTCTCGAGAAACCGAACTCAAGGATATTCTTATGGCATTTGAAAACTCGGACCCTCAACAAGAATGCCTCGTCTACACGGACTCTAAGCCGCATACAAAGCATGCAGGAACTTATCCACTTCCAACAAGACTGCAAAGGCCATCAAAGCACGCGTCATGAACCGACAGACAAAGCTTAGTGTGAGGTGGATCCCAGGCCACCAAAACATTCCTGGGAACGAGGCAGCACATGCCGCAGCACGGGTCATGCTCTCTTCTCCTTCCTCTGATCCAGGCTATGGTGGCCTCACGTGCTCCTCGGAAAAACAAGACCCTACAGCCCTCAAGGACGATGAGCGGACGGAGTGCCGCGAAAGGCTCCATGCACTCAGAAAACAGTACTCACACCCTTTGCCGGATGGACCCTACTCCCGATGGGACAGGGTCTGTTTCAGGCGACTACGCACGGGAACCGCCATGGTACCTAAACGTACTGCAATGTACGCTTGGAACAAGCAACGACTGAAAAGTTACAACGAATAAAACGCAGACCCCGCAGACGACATGGACGAAAGTCTCTGCCGACACTGCAAGGTCTTGGCCTCAGAAAATCACGTTTTCTGGGACTGCATAAACATTTTTGAAAAAAAAAAAAAAGAAGAAATTTTACAGACCATTCCCGAGGATCAAAGACCCAAGAGCTTGGCGGAATGGACCAGACCATCTGGCTCACTCAAGCATCGAAACGATTTATTCGACTCACCTGACACTTCATTTAATCCCCATCTCCTACCCCAGTACAGCACTGACTCCTTAAGCCCAGCTGACCTGGCCCTGGTGTTTCTTTCATCTTATTATTATTAAAAAACATTTTCAAACAAAAAAGGGGGGCGCTTGCTCCCCCCCCCCCAGTTCTCAGAGGTAAGGCATGTGTCTTGCCCCCCCCCCCCTCTGAAACAGCCGCCACCGGGCAGGGTAAGCACTGGCCGGCGGCACCCAAGGGATACCAAAGGCACCGCCCCCCGGTCCTGGGGGGGGGGGGAGTTTGGTTTGCCCCCCCCCCCCCTCAAAAACAAGTTGGTGCGCCACTGCTGGGTTCAATCCCGTGCACCCCTGCCCTTTTCGATCTGGATGAGCATCGTACCGGCGTGCGGTTGTGTATCACTACTGCGTGAAGCACGTTAAAGACCCCAGGCTAGCGGTTGTACTGCACTGGCTAAATTGCTCATCTACAGCTGGGAGACTCGTCGCCCGTTGAGGCAGACAGAGTTCTAGGCTCACTCTAAAAAAAAGGGGGTGTAGGCGTTACACCCCTTGTCACATATACGACACCCCAAAACTTCAGTTGGATGTACAGCGCACTGACGTTGTACCGACGCTACCAAATTTCACGAGCCGCTTGATAACCGAGTTGTACAACTCATTAAAATAGTTAATGTAAGTGTGACTGACTGCAAAAAAAAGTTATCGGGGTTTTCTAGGCTCAACTGCGAAACCTGTGTTTTTTTCCTGTAGACTTTGATACGTACTTTAGCTGTTGAATACGTTATATCGCACCGTCATCAACCCTCTCGCAAAAGTTGGGGCAGTCAGTTCGACGTCAGCGCGCTGTACGTCCGACTGAAGTTTTGGGGTGTCGTATATGTGACAAGGGGTGTAACGCCTACACCCTCCTTTTTTTAGAGTGCTGTATAAACATACACACAACCCCACAGTACGTCAGCCAAATCCACGTCGCCTACTGGATAAGCGCCTACCTCACCAGCACCGCGATCATAAACAATAAATCGCCGGCGAATGTTTCTCAAAAGTTTTGTTAAAGAATATTCTGATCCACATTTGGTTGAATAATTATCGATGTGCATGGGCGTACCAACCGGGGGGGCAAGGGGGGCACTTGCCCCCCCCCCCAGTTCTCAGAGTGGGGGGGCAAGGCATGTGATTTGCCCCCCCTGAAACAGTCATCACTGGGCAGGGCAAGCACTGGCCGGCGGCACCCAAGGGATACCAAGGGCACCGCCCCCCGACCCGCGGGGGCATATTTTTAACGCGTAGGCGATACAAACGTTAGCAACGGCGTTCACGCCGGATTGGCTGGTTCCTGGAAATAGGCGCTGCCGCCGTCAACATAGGCAGCGGTTATAATGCGAGTTTCTGAAGCGCTAGCGTAACTTAGTTGTAAGATGTCTGCCTCATACATAGCAGACCCGGGTTCTATACACGGTGTGGGCTTACTTCTTTCGAGAACAGAATTGTTTTGTCGAGGCATTTGGCGATGTTTACGACATTTCTTTTTTACGGTTAACACAGAAAGAAACAAATGTTGTCGATGAAACATCGCTGAACTAAATCACATGGGATTCTATTTACGGATGTGCATGGGGGACAGCGGGGCTTGGGTTGCCGGCTGCAAAGCGGCGTGTACGGGGGTAGAATTGGGGGGGGGGGGGGGGGGGGGGGGGGCTAAGTGGGTTAATAGTTTTGTAATTAGCAGCCGCACACTGTCGCAGCGAAGCGGCGTAAACGCAGGCCAGGGGGGGGGGGGGGGGGGGGGGGGGGTTAACGCGCTTCGAGTGATACACGCGCCGTCCGAATCCGAAATTTAAGTTCCCGCGCGTTGCCGAGCAGCCAATCCGGCGTGAGCGTTAGTTGCAAGGGGGTCTATCACCTGCGCCGTAAAAGTTCGTAATGCTCAGTGAAATGACATAGTGACCGAATCTGCCAAACTTCAAATTCGGCAAAGTTCCGCACATGCCGAAATTTAGAAGGAAAACTCGGCAAAGATTCGGCAAAAATTCGGCGAATGTCTGCGCACGCGCACGAACGCGACGGGGCCATGGATCACAAATGGACGCCACGCAGTCGCGCGGTTACCATTGTACAGTTTAGTACAACCAGCGGTTACGGCGAGGTGTGAAGTAGGCGACACGGTAACTGTGCGTTTGTGAGCTTTTGCCGAGTGTGGTTCTCTTCAATATTTTCTGCCTCAAGAACAAAAGATCGACCAGTAATTTACGCAGTCCACTGCGCAAGTGACAAATGATGCGGTGCATTCTGGATAACGTGATTTTCATTTGACCTTTCCATTCATGCAACGAGGTAGTTGAAACATTGACTGACAACAGACAATTACGCTCAGTGTGCGCAGCCCACTCCCGTCAAACGGGGCAGAGTACGAGAGCTTGCCAGAATGTATGATATGCAGCTGGCATCCTCGTCATAATGTCATACATGTTTTCTCCCTTCTTTCCTTTTTACGCACTTTCTGTAGTGTGTATATTCTGTACATTTATATTACACATTTTAATGTAAACCCGAGACTGGGGAAAAGACAGACAACGACAAAGAAGAGAAGAAGAACGTCTCAGACACAGCTAAACGTTTATTGATGTAAGAACCCTTTATATAGGGCTTGAAAAAAGAAGGAAGGAAAGAGAACCCTTCTTCACACCACGTCTCTCCACAAAAGACACGACACCGGACCTCTAACAATGGGGTCAAACCAACAAAAGAACTGACAGCACCAAAGATGACACATCATTAAAAAAAAACCGCTGGGAAAGTTACAGATTGCACTGGACCTTTCACTGAGAAAGTCAGCTATACGTAGGGGTGTGCGAATATTGAAATTTTCGAATACGAATCGAATACGAATAAGACAAAAAAAACGGGCTTCGAATATCGAATCGAATATCGAATATGTGTCTAGTAATAAAAAATTGCAAAACAAGAGGTAACAGCAGGTTTTATTGCCCTTTTAAAATAAATCAATGCAGCTGCATTTTACTGGGCTGCAGCAGGCTAAAGATACTACTAGTAATGCACTCATTACAAATTATCATGTACGAAAATTAACTGTTCAACGTAGAAAGACCCTTTCACGGGAAACCTGCGAAATTTCACTAAAGTTCGGAGTTCGACTTATGGACAGTGTTGCCCGGCTGCTACACGAATATTTCAATTTTTGGGAAACAAATAATTTAGAAAGTACTTTATTTTATACTTCATAAAATGGTTACCAATGTTTACTTTACACCATATAAAAGCGAAAATATGCACCTTTAACGCTTTCATTAGTTATTCATGCGAACCAGTGGTGCCAATAAACCCACCAAATATTGCACTTTTCCTCTGCCAAATAAAATCAACTAGTTTCTTCTCTTTTTTTTTTTAATTTTCGCGCATGCACACGAAAGTCGAACTTCAGTCGAACCTTTGTCCAACACCACATTGAAGGTTCGAAAAAGTCGAACTTGTTCGAACTCGAACCTGGGCAGGTTCGCGACATCCCTAGTTTTGACTGCGCGGGAGTAGCTGGAGTTGTGGTTGGTTGGAAAATGTCTTTATTATAATTATAAAAAGGTGATTTACGCTCGCCGATCTTGACTTAAGTCATCTTCTTTGAGCGAATGAGTTTATGTTATTTTTTTTTTTTAGATGAATTGTGTAAGTTTGGCCTCCTTCACGTGAGGAGGGAATCTAGGGTTGCCTTGCGATGCTCAGGGGATCCAGTGGGCAGGACCCATTCTTCAAGGCTATTCGGTCGCATTTGGTGTGGTAATGCCTCTAGGGCTTTCCGTCTTGTCTCTTCAGTGCGGGGACAGTCCCAGAAGACGTGGGTCTCCGAGGCGGTCTCCTCGCAGTATTCACAGAGGCTCTCGTTCCTGGGTTGTGTCGACGGTCCTGCTTGTGAGTTCTGAAGTTCTGTCTCGTGCTGTTTCGTTGCTAGTCTGCTTTTCTTGAAAATGGCTGTGCGTTTGGGAACCATTGATGTATGTGTGCGTAATCTTCTAAGGCATACTTTCTCCCAACGGGTGTAGTTATCCTCTGGGAGGGGATGCGGGTCTTCTCGGAGGAGGCTCCCGAGCCGCTCGCGGCGTGCCTGGCGTTCGACAGCCCTAAGTGCCAAGGGGTCGACTTCTTCTCCTTCCGGTTGGATTGGAGATCCAGTGTTCAAATGTTGTACGTCGTCGCTGTCAGTGCCAAGGCCGGGTAATTGATGAGGAGGGAGGGAGACCCGTGCGCCAGCGTCCGCGGCGTCGTTCACGGGTATTTCCTGGTGTCCCGGGATCCACCTTATGGTTACTCGTCTTCCTTCGCTTCTGTATATGCGTGCAATTGCTTTGACGGTTTGCACCGTCTTACTTCTGCTCGAGGGGTTACGATACTCCTCGAAAGCCTTCTTGGCGTCTGTGTAGATGTAGATTTTCTTGCGTGGGGCTGGAGTTGTGGTCAGACTTGTACGTAATCCGTTACAAGTAACGAAATTACTTGTAATCCGTTACATTTATCTGTAATTTTGTAACGGATTCGTTACATATTTTCTGGGGTAATTGTAAAGTAATTTAATTACTTATTTATGTAAGGGATTACTTGTAATTCGTTACTTTTTTTATTGGCGGCGGAAAAAGCGGGAAATTTGAACGCAAGAAAAAACATCTTCAATTTCTGGAAAAAAGATGTGTTCCGGTAAGCTCAACTGCAAACCTGCCGTCGCGCGCGCACACACACACGCATACATAGACCTGTCGAAACTTTTTTTTTTTTTTTTTTGCATCCCCTAAACATTAAAAGCTCTTTCTTTTTAATCTTGATTCTTTAGATTGCTTACCTACGACGAGGGGAAGCACCCTGATGTGAAGAATCGGACTCGGGACGAAAACAGTTGTAGGCCGTGACGACAACGGGTCAAGACATGAATTTCTAAAACACGCATAAATGGATAAAAAACGAAAAGAATATCTTCCTTCTTGCCATTTTGCTCACGTTGCTGTTTTTTGCTAGTGAAAATTCATCTTCTTTCCACTTCCCTCCCACTAGAGCCAAATCCGCCTTTCCTTCCTTCAAACTCTCTTCGCTATCCCCGATGCTATCCCCGATGAAGGGGAGAGGAACACATACTGCCCTCCAGAAGCTGGAGTTTGTATGAACATAATAGACAACATAATAGACAACAACGATTGACGCGCCATCTACCCAGGAAGACGGCGCGGACCACTCCTCCAGCGTTTACTTCAGCTTTGCAATGAAAACGGCATCAAGCTCCATCTCCCAGAATAAAGCTTCGCGTTTCCTCCAGGACTCAGAGTGCACCTCCATCGCCTCACTTCAGAGGTACGATGCGGTGCGCCAAGCGTTTGTGCGCTATAATAGTACGCTCCCATCCAGCGCCTCGGTGGAGGTGGCGGCTGACATCTTTACAAAGAAGCGGGGAAAGATGTCGGATGCGACTTTCGAGAGTCAGCTACTGCTGAAGATCAACAAAGTGTGACTTGGTCAAACAATAAACAGTTGCATAATGCCGTTCTTTGTTTGTTTCTTATTAATAGTGCAGTAAAGTTGAAAGTAACGCCGCGAAAGTAACGGATTACTTTTTCGAGTAACGGTCACTTACTTTTACGGATGGGTAATTGTAATTGTAATAAATTACATTTCAGACCTCAGTAACTGTAACTGTAATTCCTTACTTTTTTTTAGTAACGTGTACAAGTCTGGTTGTGGTCAATGGCGATGCAATGTTCTGCTCGCATCTAGATTTTTTTTATTATTATTATTTTTCAAACATTTATATTAGATAGCACTCTTGACATTTATTTTATTTTTATATTTCATTCTCGAAGTTTATTTTATTGTATCAATTTATAGAACGCGCAATTAAATCACATATTGCTATAAAAGTGCCACACGACAAATGGCTTGGTGAAAAAGAAACCGAAACTGACCCTGTCTTGCTGCCATCGGACAGATAGAAACGGAGCAGACCGATAACGCACGCATCACACGCCTTTCTCAGTGAATAAACATATTCATAGGGGCATGCGTGGCAGGCAGATTATTCTTACTTGCTCGAATATTCGCAGTTTGTGCGAATATTCACAGTTTTTCCCGAATATTCGGCTTTGGCCGAATATTCGGGAACTTCCGAGTATGCAATTATCGAATCGAATATGTTTCGAATAGCGAAACTATTCGATTCGTATTCGAAATTTCGAATATTCGCACACCCCTAGCTATAAGACTATACACACACAAAAAAAAAGGAAAAAAATGTTAACAATACCATTAGAGATTTAGAAATCGCTTCCATTCCGCATCTAAAGACAAAGAAGGCTTGTTCACTGCATTCCCATGCTTCGTTATTGCGATTGACTCTTTCAGCAGGTGCTTGTGGTCGTTTGTTTCTGTTACAATTGTGGTTGTCGAGTTCCATAAAGGAACGCAATTCCTACACTCCTGAATATTGTTCGAGGCGGGGCTTGGGCCGCACGTCCGGGAGCTTCCTGGCTCGTGACGACGACCATTCCCCGAAGTGAAGAACCCAGGGGTCCGGTGGAGGTGGGAGAATTGGTAACGTAACGAACGGTTTAATTACATGGTAGCGATACAGTCGTCAAATCCAAGAGAACAAATGGAGCTCTCACGCCCCGCCTTATATAGGGGTCCGTTTTCTCCCTCTCTCTCCGCCAGGGCAGCAGGTGCGACAGCCACGTGCTTTGCAGCTGGGTCCGTCGCGACGTAGTCAGAAATGAGTCATAGCCAAGGTTCTCCGCAGTTAGTCCAGGCCTCTCTCCCCTTCCGGAGCGCACGAACCCACACGCACACACACACACGTCCCGTTGACGTCACGGACGCGTTGAGACAACGTTTTGGGCAGCCTTCGACAGGTGGGCGTCAGTCCTGAACACGTCGGGACTCGTTTCGGGACTCGTTTCCGCAGCGTTGAAACTCGGAAGAAGGTTGCCGAAGGTTCCATTCTTAACAGCCCCTCCGGGGCCAGGGAAACCTCGAATGGCCGGTGGTACAATCGCTGGCCTGAAGAGGTGGGCTTGGAGTAGGCCTTGAGAAGACGCTGCAAGCACCAAACAAACTCCCAAACCTCTCAACGGAGGCATCAGCGGAAACGTCCCCCACAACACCACGCCACACCGCAGTCAAACGCTCGGAATTCGCCAAAGACCCGCCAGACTGGATTACGGATTACCAAAATTTGGTACAATTCCGGGTATCGAGACCCCCCTGTCGCCAAAAAAACTCATTTTTCCAACGAGGTCACTAAGAACAAAAGACAAAAGACAAAAACTCTTCGCAATTTGTGAGGTCCTTTTGGGGTTTCAACGAAGTGCCCCCACTTAGATCCTCATTCCCGTGGATGACGAAGACCTCTGAGATCATCTCTACTATTTTTCGTGATGTCAGAAAAATCTGCTCAACCCATCGGCATTGCCGTTAAATTTGCCTTTCCTTTTTCTTACGCTGAAGTCATAGTGATCGATTTTCACGTGATTTCTAGACGTGAAAATGCGGTCCTTATAGCGCCGATAAAACAATCCGCCTCTTTCGTTCCCCGTCACATTGGTCCTAGCAATCTCCTGAGCTGTACAGCGAAACCCTGACACACTAGGGTCGCTCTTCTGCTCGACTGTCAAAGACACTCTGTCTACTCGTAGCAGAGGACCAAAGTTACGCGACGCCGGAGCTACGAGAGATCTTTCACTGATCCCGTCTTCCTCCGCCTTTTTCGCCGGCGCGTTGGGACGGCGTACGCTTTCTGGTGCTACGAGGTCAGGCTGTTCTACAACCTGGTCCCTCTCATCCCGGTTTTCTGCCTCCAACTCTGGGAGTGCTTGCTCCCCGTCAGCTGCCTCTGGCTCTGGATCACTCGTCAACAAAGGGGCGACCTGACGCGATTTGGACCTCGTACACGACTGAACTAGCCCTTCTCCCAGTTGTTGACCCCTTTCGCGCAGCAGGAAATCTGACCGGTTAGAAAACAAATAAGGATACTCCAACGGGACTGTTTGCGAGACAGCCGCCTCTGTCACTAGCTCTCCGAACGGGCCAGTTATCCTAACTCTCGCCATAGGCAGACAGACACTGTGCTTTTCGAGCAGCTGCTTGATCCAAACTACCTTTCCAGTAAAATCGGATGGCGTTACATACGACGGATGAACAACGTCCATCGTCGCTGCACTGTCACGAAGCACCCTGCACGGCTTTCCGTTTACCTGGAGCTCGTGAAGATAGGGACGAAGGAGCTTCAGGTCCTCGTCACTACCGTTCACGTACGAGAACACCACCCGCGGTTTCTTACATCTGGCCGCTGTGTGTCCCGGCTCCTGACAGTTGTAGCACAGGAACGGCTTCCTTGCCTCGAACTGCCCTGTTGGGCTTTTCCGCGCCTCGTCTCCGTTCGAGTGTTCTACGCTCTTTTCTGGGACCTTTTGTCCTGCTTCGGGCTTCTCGGGCCCGTTTTCTCGCGAGTCATTTCCCTGTCGGAAGGTCTTGCGCTGATCGCTTCGGCCGGATTCGCTTTCCTCACCGCTCAGCTTTCTACGCGTTGCGTACTCTTCGGCTAGCTCAGCGGCCCTTTCGACAGAGTCGACTCCCACCCTATCCTGCACCCAGAGCTTGACTGACTGCGGAATGCTACGAAAGAACTGTTCGAGGCACACACACTCGACTACCTTGTCTCGGCTTTCGTACACTTCCTCGCTCTTCAACCATTCTATCAGGTTGGTTTTAAGCCCGTACGCGAATTCCGAGTAGCCCTCGCTGCTCTTTTTGGATGCGTTTCTAAACCTTTGACGGAACGCCTCGGCAGAAAGGCGGTACCGCTTCAAAAGGCTGGACTTCACCTTGTCGTAGTCGTCCGCGTCTCCAGCACTAAGGCGCGCGACAACCTCTGCTGCCTCACAGGGCAACAAAGTCAAAAGCCGTTGCGGCCACGTTTCTGGGGCGAAGCTCAACTTCTCACATGTCCTCTCAAAGTTAACTAAGAATAGGCCCACGTCTTCCCCAACTTTAAACGGCTGCATGAGCTTCTTCATTTGATACGACTCGGTCTCACTTGCTCGTACTGGAGCCCCAACTCTACTGTTCTGCGAGTTTAATCGCTGTTGTTCAATTTCGAGCTCTAGCCTTTTCAGCGCTCGCTCCTGGTCTCGTTCCTCTTTCGCTGCAGTCTGTGCTCGTTCCTCTCTAGCTGCAGCTTCACTCTTAGCGTTCTGAAGCAGTTCCCACGTATTTTTAATTTCCTCTGCTTCTGCGCTCTCTGAAATCGCTTTACTGATCTCAGATTTCTTCATCTTTTGCTCCACCTCCACACCCAATTCTTCACATAAACAGAGTAAATCTGTTCTCAGTAACCTCATCAGATCCATGATCGCTGCTTTTTAGCTTTGGCTTTGTTCTAAAACTTGTCGCGAGGTTATACCAAAACCTAGCGCACGAGTCAAACACTAAGGATTCCCAGCAGTTCAAAATTAATTACCCATAATCTGAAGCCTGGCGAATCCCAAAGCAAAGTCCAAACGCTCAACCGCAGATGTAGCACGCTGTCGCATGGTCCGATCCCAACCGCTGCCAACCAGTTGTTCGAGGCGGGGCTTAGGCCGCACGTCCGGGAGCTTCCTGGCTCGTGACGACGACCATTCCCCGAAGTGAAGAACCCAGGGGTCCGGTGGAGGTGGGAGAATTGGTAACGTAACGAACGGTTTAATTACATGGTAGCGATACAGTCGTCAAATCCAAGAGAACAAATGGAGCTCTCACGCCCCGCCTTATATAGGGGTCCGTTTTCTCCCTCTCTCTCCGCCAGGGCAGCAGGTGCGACAGCCACGTGCTTTGCAGCTGGGTCCGTCGCGACGTAGTCAGAAATGAGTCATAGCCAAGGTTCTCCGCAGTTAGGCCAGGCCTCTCTCCCCTTCCGGAGCGCACGAACCCACACGCACACACACACACGTCCCGTTGACGTCACGGACGCGTTGAGACAACGTTTTGGGCAGCCTTCGACAGGTGGGCGTCAGTCCTGAACACGTCGGGACTCGTTTCGGGACTCGTTTCCGCAGCGTTGAAACTCGGAAGAAGGTTGCCGAAGGTTCCATTCTTAACAATATGCTGGGATACCTCGGGATATCGATCCTTGTTTTTGACGCATCGTTTATGTTCGCCTAGTCTATCATTAAGACAAGGCTTCGTTTGACCTATATAGCACAAACCACAATCAAAAGGGATCTTGTAGACTATACCCGAAATACATGTAACACATCTTTCCTTGTGTTTTTTTAAAGAACCTTTCTGGGCGGAAGCGAACGGAGTTAACCGTTTCAAAGTGCTATCTGTGCTAAACGCCATGCGTAAACCAAACTTATCACCGACTGATCTTAAATTATGTGAAATCTTATGGAAAAACGGTACAAGTACAAACTTTTTGTGCTCGGGCATTTTCCTAATTTGTTTGTCTTTTGCAACAATGTACGAAAGCTGCTTGGAAATAAATTATCGAGGATACTTTGCAAGATTAAGCCGGGAAACCACAACTTGAATCGACGTCATAATGGAGTGCCAACATGACTTCTGAACCGCGTTGTTAATCATGTTTCGAACCAATCCTGCCTTAACATGCTTTGAATGGCAACTATCAAAGGCAAGTACTGGTTTAGCCTTTTCTTTACCATACGACCAACATAAACCGGGAACCAATCTGAGCTGGAGGTCTAAATACTGAAGTACGTTGGTGGCTGGCTTTTTTATAGAAAACTGCAACTCCGGTGCCTCCCTGTACACGGCATTCTCGATAGAACCAGCAAGGGCTGAGTCACGGACACATATATCAATATGTCATCCACGCATCTTCTAATAAGTACTGAGCTCGGGTGATGATGTTCGATCACCTTATGCAATTTTAGGTCTAAGCTCCGGAGGTATATTTCTGAAAGCGCCGGGGCGACAGCCGAACCAATACATACGCCTTGACGTTGAATGTATTTTCGCTCATCATAGTTTACCACTGTCGACTTTAGGTACAGTTCAAGTATCCTTAGAAGATCATTGATCTCTATACCAGACTTGGACTTAAACCGAACTAAATTCTCTTCTAGAAACGAGCGGACCCTAGAAATCAAAATGGCTAGTTGGAGTGAATAATACAAATCCTTGATATCCAGGGAAAACATCGTGCAGACTTTACCATGAAACGGTTGAATATCTGATATCAAATTCATGAGAGGTTCTCCCATCTTCGTTGATAACTACTCTCAGAGGAAGGTCAACCTTGTGGTCTTTCAAAGAGAACTTAATGGCAAACGTATCTTTCAAGTAACCATTCACACTGGCAGCCAAGGGCATAAAGTCACTGTCCTTAAACGTCCTTGCTATTTCCCTCTTGTGTCGGCCCAGATCCCCACCAAAAGAACGAAATAACCCAGAAACTGCGAGGTTACATTTCTCCTGAAACTTATTGGAAGGCAGAACAGCAAACAGCCCTGATTTGTCTGTTTCAAGGAGTTTCACCTCTTTCTCTTCCAACTCTTTCTTAACACGGGTTACCATCCTAAAGTTTGTAACATCTATACTGTACGAAGCATCTACTAAGGACGACATTATCTTAAAAGCCGTCGACACAAGAGCACTTTTCTCAGCTGGTTGTGACACAGCGTTAGACATGACGTTAATTGCAGAACAAATATCCAAACGAGAGGGCTTCACATTCACGCAAAACTTCGGACGCATTGGCTAATCAATTCTCAGTTGACTTGGTGAGCTGTACGCCAAAGGGATTTACAAGGGCAGTTTTCATCGTGGTAACCGTTGACATGAACCCAGGTTTCGGTGACTTGCTTTTTCTTATCTTCTGCCTCAGGGACCGGAAAGTTGTATTACAGTCTTTCAAATTCACAGCTTGCCACTGAGCATATAAAGTCGAAGCTTGAAAATGTTCTCCAATGAAAGCGGTCCACAACTGATCCGCGAGTTGACTCACAGTTCGTACATGATATCTGGTGCAGTTTCATTACAGTTACATTTATATATCGGTTTTGTTTTTTCACATGTGGTGGCGGGCTGGCAGGCGCTCTGCGCAAGGGTTTTCACCAGACTTGTGCCTATCTCAAATACTCTACTCGAGATAGTGTATCTTAAATACTTTTTGGAGTATCTTGATATCTTGCAAATACCTTTGATGGAGAGTATTTAATACTCTATTTTAATTACAATTCCGAGTATCTTGTACTCATTATTTTAAATACATTTTTGACATTCCGCCATTTTCCGAGTTTTTCGGTATGAAGTGGCGTGGGCGTGGCACGAGCAAACGTGAACATTCTTTCGAGCAACCGAATCCTGTTGCTAGCTCCGATTAGCTACGGGAGCTCGTGAAAATTTTTTGCCGACTTTGACTCATATTTCAGCCCAAAGTTCGTACAATGAAGGTTCTCCCCTCAAATCCTCAAACAAAAGCTGTGGTTTTTCGGAAGTAAAGATGCCACCCTGTGGCGCAAGCAGACCGGGAAACGACCTACGAGAACAATGCAGACTTGAGTGTCAAGAAAATAACAAATAGAAGAAAATGAGAAGTGGACACACACAAAAAGTCTAATTTTTGTTTTGCTTTTTGTATATTTGACCCCGCTAAGAAAAACGTCGAGGTTTTTTTTTTATGGTGTTGTCAGTCCGGCACTCATTGCTCTCGCGAACACTGTCTGCAAGTGAACATTGATAAGCAGAGAACAGTACAGGAAACGAACTAGGAGCTGGGTGACCTTTCACAATGCCAACAAAGTGTCCCCCAACGTTGAGTGCTTTTCTGAACGCAACCTACTTCAAGAAGGTGCGACCACTGCCGTGGCTATTATGTGGGTTCTCTTTGTTATCCATTCACTCATATCCGTGTCCCAAGTTCGTTTATAGTGAACTCCCCGTATAGAGAATATGGATTGTAGTTAAACGATCGATGCGCCATTGGATGTGATATTCAGCGATGTCACTATTGGCGAAGCGCTCTGACCCGTTTGTCACCCCCACACCTCGGTGTGGGCCTGTGCACATGCCCACAGGCCTTGTGGGCATGTTCGTGTCATCTTTTTTAATAGAGCGCGGATATTATAACAATCCTATTTTCGGTTCACAAGTAGTTTGTGCCAAAACAGAATAATATTGCTTTTTAGTTCGCGTTATTTCGCGATTTTCATGTATCTGCATAAAACTAAACACAGAACTATCTATCATGCTCGACGTTGCACATCCGACATTCCTAACTCCCCCCCATCTTAATTCCTAAGCGTCCGTGTGTGTCCTAACAGCAGAAACCGAAATTTTAGAGGTTAAAAACGGTACGTTGTGATTATGGAACGCAAACTTTTATGCAAAGCTGACATCAAGTGATTCAATTCGAAAAACATGCATATTTACAATATTGTTATCTCTTCTGGTGAAGGCTCAGCAACCGTTGCATTCGTTTTCGCGCACGAAACGGCGACTCCCAGAGAAAGTAAGAACGCAGCGTTATTTCCTTTATTTTAACAATGTAAACACACTTGCAGGCCTGCGCTGATGAAGTCTCAAAATCAAAACTCTCGTAGCGTGATTCGTGACTGCGCCGGCTGCTACCCAACCTGGTTGTCACGCCACTTTCTGGAAGCAGACACTAAAATTGCAAGTAAACACACAAAAGCGACATCGATACAATTATCTTGCAGAATAACACTTTATTTAGTAATAACTGTGTCAATAGGAGCCTCCATGTTGTATTTAAGTTAAAAAAAAAGCATAAACCTTTTTTCGGGAGAAAAAAGCTCAATATCAACGTCAAGTCTGGTAGCAGTGTATTTTTGCCGAATCTTTAGGAAAGTTCGGCAAAAGTTCCGCTCCGCCGATTCCCAAGATTCGGCAAAAGTTCGGAGCATCACTAGTAGAAATATGCGACCGGGGGGAGGGGGGGGGGGGGGAAGGGGGGGGTTGGTTTGCCCCCCCACTCAAAAACAAGTTGATAGGCCACTGTCGATGTGACGGAAATTGACGAATTTTATAATGCTCGGAGCTATGCGTTATCTATCGTGTGGTAAACGGAGCAAGAGAAAGATCAGACTGCGCCTGCGCTTAGCCGCCTGGAGAGAGGACGACGAAGTTAACCAAGCTAGAGGCGCTGAATCTCTACCTCTTCAGAAATTTGGGTTGGAAACTTTTGTACTGGTCCTTTAGACCAGATATCCTGGGCGGATATCAGCATTTAGGGTATCCGCAGGCCGCGGCACGCCGCCGATCTTAAGGTATTTCCACATCAGATATCAGCAGCACCATTACAGCTGAACAACGTTCAGTGTGCAGTTCAGAACAGGAGCCAGCCCTGGACAACAAAGATCCTGCATGTTCGCAGTCTTCATCGACGCCCTCCGTCGCGGAGATTGTTGACATGGACAGCGGAAGCTCCACTGGGGAATGGAATCTAGTCACCAGAAAAAGGACAAAAAGGACGTGTTCGTGGTCAAGCACGGGAACGGTACGTCCATCAAAGCGACAAACCGATGATTTTACCATTATTTTCGTGCCAGTTAATCAAGAAACAAGATTAACATCTCTCAGTAGCCTGAAGCTTACGGAAGCACTGAAATGCATATGTCAGGAATCTGCCAGTCAGGTCCGGGTACAACGACCGTCTCAACCTGATCGCCGTCGAAGTTCTACGAACAAGCTGCACAGGCGTGTAGCCGTGCACCACCTGTCGAGAGTGTGACGGCAGAGCGACCGTTGGTCGAGAGACTGCGACTCTTCGGAACGGAGCTTAGACAAAGACAACGTGGCCGAGCTGTTCGAGGTTGTGGGCTCGGTGGAGACCGACCCTTTCAACTTGCGCGGCGCCGATTGCAACAGACAAAGCAGGCGCGCGCGCGGAGGACGCCCGCTCGCAGCGCCTCCGAAGCGGATGCGCCTGTCCCTAACACGTCACGATACAGCAGAGCCACGATACAGCAGAAAGACTGGGGTCCATACCAGTGCAGGCCTGCTGTGCCGTTGAAGCAAGGTGATGATGTCATTAGGAGGTTTTAGCAAACAGGATAACTGGGCGAGTTGGTATGGATTCATAATGGAACAGCGCGAATTTTTACAATGACAGAGGAAGGAACTGGGCCGGACTGATAGCACCCAATTTTGTGAGGCGCATGCGCATTTCCATCGTGATTAGAGAGTCGTGTTGTATGTTTTCTTCGTGGTTTCCTGATAATAAATCTTTCAGTTGTTAGTCAGCGCCCGTCCTGTCCAGTTCCTTCCTCTGTCCTTATAAAAATTCGCGCTGTTCCATTATGAATAGGAAGTTTTAGTAGAACGTGTTTCCCCCTCCGTTACGAAGAAGCCGCCACTGCGCCTGCGCGCCGATGGCCTTGGCTGTAGAGTTCAGGGTAGCGGAGGGGCTTAGCGGAACGGGCAACACGGTCTACTAAAACTTGCTATTAGACAGTTTTAGTGGACCGTACGCTAGAGCTTTGTGTACGCAAGGAAATAGCGGGTCGTGAGTGCGCATGCGCAGAACGCAATAGACGGGCTAGCGTCTTGCGTATGCACGCAACGCTGGGGCTGTTGCGTTGCGGGCTAGCGGGCTTGCGGGAAGCTCTCGAGAGATCTCGGGTCCAACGAGAGCGCCAGTTTCAAGATGGAGGTTGTGGCGGTTACCTCGACTGGCGCAGCAAGGGCGTCGTGGTGTTCTCGTAGTTCTGTGTTATGTGAACGGTGAAGTAACGCGGTGTTCGGCGCGGAAATTCTTTCCGGGACGTACCGCGGTCGAATCAGATCGCCGTGCAGCTCAAGGAGTGCACAGTGAAAGTGTTCACCTCTCGCAATGTGCGTCAACGCTGCGATCTGCTAAACGCTAGGCCTATTCGCTCAGTTCATCGTCGGCGGACGAACGACTCTTCAAGAAATCGCCGAAGTTCTCGCTAGGCACTGGACATTAGTAGGTCATGGATTTCTTTCCGTGATAGCATTAATACATAGTGCCGTTTCCACGGGACGAGTGACGGAGGCTCCGTACTCGTAGCCTCTGTACCCCGAAGAAAAGCGCGCTGGACGAGGCAGCTGCGGCTTGGTTAAACTTAAAATAAAATTATTGGACACGTTTTCATTTTCAATATTTATTTTTAAAGCATGGTGGCGCTACAAGCACGCGGAATTCTATGGCTTCGTCAAATTTAACCAAGATCATGCGAGGTGTTCACTCGGAAACGTAACGCACAACTAAAATCGGTCCGAGTGGGTCGTTTTTAGCGTACGCTATACTATTGCGTACGTAAGAGCCAGCAACGCTATACTAAAACTCTATTGTCACGCCTCTGCGGTGGCGCCGTTGTCGCACCGGCGCCTGCGCAGCAGCTTCACCTCACGCCACGCGAGTCTGGTTTCTGCGCTCGCGCAGTGCCCACACCTGGGGCCCTATGTTGCACGTTTTGGACTCCCACGGCGACTATGGAGAAGGAAGTGACGTCAACGACACAACAACCGCAGATTGGATGTTGATTTTCTTTTCTTCTGTCAACATCCAATCTGCGTTTGCTGTGTCGTTGATGTCACGTCCTTCTCCTTAGTCGCCGTGGGAGTCCAAAACGTGCAACATAGAGCCCCTGGTGTGGGCAAACGCGGGCTTGTTCGTAAACAGCGTGTTGGTCGATACATAGACATGATGATTAGAATGGCGCTAATAGATGAGAGTAACTCAAAGGAGGATAGGGTGAAGATAGTCGACAGAAGCACGTGCACTTCAAGAAGAAAGTCGTCGTGAGGCCTGTCGGCAGAGTGCTCTTATGTCCTCAGAGTCGGTCCGGATCAGGGTGTAAGATAGACAGGTGGGGAAACGGCCCATAGAAGCCTACCGCAGCGCCGTGACCGGATTGTGTACTCGTCTGCTTGCGGGTACCCCCGATTTGCGACAGACGGCGCTGCGGCAAGAGGAAAAAAATTGGAATCGGATTTGCATGGAACTCTATGGGAGAGTGCCCAAAATAAACCGAGAGCACGACAGTACTCCATTTAAAATCCACGAGAAACTATCTCCGTCAGTTTAGCCGGTCGCCACCGGTCGCCCACCCGGAGTGAGAGTTCGCGGTGCTCCACATAGATGGCGCCACAGAAAAAGAGAAAACCGAGGGGGACACAATCCGGTCGCTCATTTGGCTCTCGTTTCCCCACCTGTCTATCTTACACCCTGGTCCGGATCGACCCAGTCAATTCAGGAGGTAGAGGCATCCATGTTTGGACGACTCCCATTAGGCAGGAGTCTTTGTGGCGTAGTGTACGCGCCAAGATAGGTTGTAGTCTTCGAGTACGGCTGTTTAGGGGGGGGGGGGGGGGGGGGGGGGGGGGGGGTTCTGCAGACTTCATTGTTGGGTTCGTGAGGTTACAAAAGAGGCGTAGTGATGCAACTTTTTTTGCGGTGGGCGATGGTACGCTATTTTGCAGCTTGTATGAGGTTAGAAGTGAAGATTTCTCTGTAATGCACGAGTGCAGAGCGAAGAACACTACGACGGTGAAGCGTGTATGCGGCCCTGCGCTGCACAGTTTCCAGGGCATTTCGTAGGGTGTTTTGGTCGGGGCTCCAAACTGACGAGCAGAACTCTAGACTGGTGCCTGGTGAACGGGATAGCAGTTTATCGCTCCATCTTGTTGCCAGCAAGCAAGCCTCTTTGCTGTTTGCTCGGTGCGCTTCACTGCATCTCTACGTAGAGATGCAGTGAAGCGCACCGAGCAAACAGCAAACAGCAAGCAGCGTTTTTGGAAAGGGCTATAGACCTTTCCAAAAACGAGCTTGTGGCCGGTGCCATTTTGAGCGTTCGTGCGTATGGCGCGTGCTTTGCTCGCTTTCCGAAGCGACGAACACGCACGTGCTGGGCTGTGAAGATCGCACGCTGGACTGTGATTTTGTAAACATTGGAAAGGTCTATAGAAGCGAACAGAGAGCGCGATGCGTCATGGGATATCCGGCGCAAACAAAAACAGAAAGAAAAGATTCCCCGCATTCGTGACGTAGCAAGGCTGGCGCGGTTATGAGCTTGACCGTTGGTGGCGTTGTCAGCGTTATGGTACTAGAGTTCCTGTATAGGCTCCCTATATGGTACAACCGAGCCGTTCGAAGCACCCGAGGGGTGACGAACGTGTGGCTGGCCCGAGGAGCACGTAGCTTCCACACACTGTCAGCTTAGGGCTGAACGGGGTTGGGAAAGAAACTTTTTTCCGAGTTTTGAGCGGCGGGCTAATCTTCCATACTTCGTTTCAGCTTAGGTCCGAGCGCGGCCGATGTTATGAGCCGAAGGGCCAATCAAACCGCAAAAGTGGCACAACGTCATTACGTGCTCTCTGCAGTTGATACGACCAGCCGGTATTCGCCGTCTCTCTCTGTGCGTGCTCCTCCGCCGGCTAGTCCTATCAAGCGCAGAAAGCACGCCATGACGTTGCGCTTTTTGCGCCGTTTAATTGGCCCTTCGGCTCATAACATCGTCCGCGCTCGGACATCAGCGAGGGTCCGAGAAAGAGGGGAGTCCCTCCTTTCCGTCTTCTTGGACTGTTTGGTACAATACGCGATTTGTGAGTTGAGGAGGAAAGCTAAGAAGGAAAATGTTGAAATTCCAAAGAGCGGCACTGCTCCGATGGAACTTGCTACGTCATGACTACGTAGCAAGTTCCCCAACGTTGCTAGAGTACCTCCCAAATAGGCTCCACAAGCATCCACCAGGTGCACATTGAAAGATCGTTTAATTAGCTTTAAAATGGAACTTTTCCACATAGCGACGGCGCCAGGCGGTGGTTGCATGAACTAAAAATCGAGGAAGTGACCTACCTGAGCTACCAATTGATAATGGGAGCTACGCTACCAGTTTCTTCGCTCTCTGAGCTGCGGCGCGAGCCTGTCCACCCAAACGTCGTGTTTTTCTTTCTGTCCACTTTCTCTTTTTGCGTAACACAATTATATATGTAAACGACTAAATTTTCGCGAGGACCTAATTTTTGCGAATTTCGCCAATCGCCTACAATTCGCGGAAAATAGGTCCCGCGAACAATTCGGGCAATATGTGAATGCTACGGAAGCTACACTCGATTCTTTAGCGTAAGAGAGTTTTGAGGGCGTCGAAAAATTCGCTTGCGTAGCCCCACAAGTGGACGTTTATAGTACTAGTAAGACAGAAAAACTAAACGTTAACACCAAGAAAGTGAAAGGGAGCGTGTTTGTGAAGGTGGTAAAAACGAAGGCGAGAATAATGAACACTAAAGAGTAGGCCCACACCCGAAGCATATTACGCTATAAAATATAAATATAATCGTTCCACCCAGTGTGCAAATGAAGCCGAATGTATAACAATGAGCATGTTGCTCTAAACGGCACTTGCACTGCACGAGCGCGCGTGCTGGTCAATGACGCTGAAAGGGCGGCACTCGCTCTTGTAGCTTCTGCTCCACTCGAATTAAAAATGAAACGGATTAACGTATTTGAAGTAGAAAAATGGAAGAAAAGGACGAAGTTTGCGCATTCCGAGTACACCCTTTTGTGAAGTACGAGTACAGTGTTGCTCAAGGCTAGCAAGGCACCTGCACGATGAATCCCCGCGGTTCTCAATGAAGGAGACTTCTACTAACGAGATTAAGCTGGCGAGACATCGAATCAATGATTTGTATCCCTCATGCCATGAAGCGCCGAAGCTTCCTTTCCGAACGCGGTTTGCTGGATATTGTCAACGTAGAAGAGATAAACCCTTTAGGAGGCAATCCCGCTTAAAGAAAGACCTGGCTGCTCTGCAAGTGGGCCTCCAAATCCCAGCACCCGACAGATCGGTGCAGGGTGTTGCCAATCTGGCCAGACGCTTTGCATGGATCTTTGTCAACTGGCCTATCGCAACCATCTGTTCGAACTTGGATGAGCGCTTGGACGGAACTTGTCGGTGTTCTCCAGTATTGAGAACCTCCTCGTGGTTCACGTCAACGAGAGGTTAGGCCACCTGCTCGCTGACATGAAGAAACATAGGGGGTTGAGCTGTGCTCACAGGTGAGACCCTGCATGGTTTGTGTAAATTTCGTGTTTTCATTGTTTTAGCACAGCTGCTCTGTCTAGTAAAAAGTTACTCTTTTTGATACGCCAATAATTTACATCTTTACTTTTGTTTCGGCACAAAAAAACAAGGTGTACATGGGCAGTGTCAGGACAAGTCACGACGAGCGCGTTTTTAATCTGAGCTTTAGTAGGCCACTTTTATGAGCCCTCTGTGCTCTACTTTACGCTCTGGAAGAAGCATCGCCCCCACCGCGCATGCGTAGCCCACTCTGAGTTGGAGCGTATACACCTTTTCTGCGTGGGCGCCGCCATCTTCAATTCCGGCACTTCCGGTATGCGTGAAAACGTCGCTTTCTTCTCCCCTCGACAGTAGAATGTGTTATCATTTTAATTGCAACCGTCAGTCGTTCTTGTTATCACCCTTCTATACTTTTTTACTTGTTCGGGGTTGTAATCTCTTGCTTTTTTTTCGGAACGCATACCGGATATGGGGACGACGTGGCTGAGTACGAGGCTAAACGAAAAAGGTGTGTTATCATTTTAATTGCAACCGTCAGTCGTTCTTGTTATCACCCTTCTATACTTTTTTACTTGTTCGGGGTTGTAATCTCTTGCTTTTTTTCGGAACGCATACCGGATATGGGGACGACGTGGCTGAGTACGAGGCTAAACGAAAAAGGTGTTAGCGGAGTGAGCGTGCGCTCCGCTTCACAAGTTGCAGAGCGGCCTTCCCTCATCGTTCTTAAGCCTGGTTCAGACAGTTGCGTTTGACTGCGTTTGACTGCGTTGCGGCAGCGAGAAACCAGGACATTCCTCCTGCTCATAGCGCGTGCCAAGAGATTCCTTAAATTGGGTTCCACGCTTCATACGAAGCACAGATGTGCCGGTGACTGGCTTTCGGTTCTCGCCGCAACGCAGTCAAACGCACTCAACCGCAAGTGTCTGAACCGGCCTTAAGCGTGATCGCTTAGATCTCAAGATGGCTGCACTTGCTCAATACGCGTCGATGTTTTTTAGCTTGACCTCAGCTTGAAAGAGGCCGAATCAAGAAGTAAAGCGTACGTCCCACGCGTGAAAAGTAAACTATTCCATTTGAGTTTTATGTAACACAAAAGAGCATAATCAAACGAAGTGAACGAGTATCACTTTGCAACCAACACGGTGTCGGTAAAGTCGTCGCGTTTTTATGGGCCTTCTATGGCTATGTAATCAAATGTACGGGAGCGCGTGCTTGAACGCCGATTATACCTGTGCACGCGTTCTCCTGTCGAAAATGACACTGAAAGTTGACCACGAGCATAGCGCTCGCAAGCCGCACCAAAAGAAAACCATTCCTCTCAACTTTATTTATTAATATTCGCTCGCAATTTCTGAATTGTTTAACTTTCTTCCGGAACTGTTCGCCTTGGATTTCCTTGGTAGATTTAGAAAATAATAGAGACTTGAATGCAGCCTTTTTAAAAGTGCATGCCATGCTGCCCCTATTCTTCAAGGCCGCCTTTTTTGGCCAAGCGTCTAGGGAGCAAGAGAGCTGCGTCATTGTTTGTCGCGGATGCGAGTCTAAATGTGTTAGACACGAATGCTGCGTCAATGCTGAATATGAACTCGGTTCTAGTCACAAGTCTCACACTACAAGCGATGCCCAAAATATGGCGGCCGAATATGTTACCCGGCGGTGTTTTGAAAAGAGTTACCAAAAACGGTCGAAAGAATATTTCATGTCAAGTTTTAGTCTGGTGAAAACCAGACAGGCATAAACAATTCAAAATTTATCAAACACAACACTAGACTTCTAAGCAATAGCGGTAGACTAGAACGCTTTTCAGAAGTTTCGTTTTGAATGCACAGTTTGACGGCCTCAGAGCTTAGCGAAATTAAGAAACAACTATTTTTTTTTTTTTTAATTCACGATACACATTTTTTTGCAACCCTACCACGAAAATACTCTTTATCTTATATGAGTAACAAGTCCCATATCACATGTTTTGGTAGTGTTTAAATACTGCCGTGTTGTAAGAATGCCTTTTTCTTCTTTTTATTAGGCCGTCAAAGACAAGGGAGCACCCCTGGACAACTGTTGGGGTTTTGTTGACCGCACAGCACGTCCATGCCGTCCATCAAAGAATCAGAAGCCATACTTTTCTGGTCACAAGAGGGTGCTTGTCATGAAGCACCAGGCAGTGATGTGCGCAGACGGCACAATTTGTCAGCTGGACGAACCCTACGAAGATCATGGGCGTGTTTCTTTTTTTTTTTTAATATTAGAGTGCGTAAACTGATCACAGTGAATCATATCCAAGCTGTTGTACTGAGCGAAATACTTGTCCAACTAGGCTGAAAGGCGTCTAGAAATATTTTAATAAAAAAATATTTACTAACGACTCCCATTTTACTTCTCAGATGTGCGTTTGAATATTGCATCTAATCAAATTACAGTGTTTCTGTTGACTTCAGCACTGTAAAAGTAACCTGTGTTGCGTGGCCTTCTATTGCAAGAAAACACCGTAGCACAGGTGAGGGTGAAACTAGGCAGGAGCTTAAGCCGAAAAACGCAATTTCAAAAACACAAAAAAGAAATGAAAAGAAGTGTAGCCAAGCAAAATGGTTTCATCTCATCCCCCAAGGCAGATACATACACTGCGCTCTACTGTTAATACGAACACGATGAAATCGCTTTTATTTGCAGTTTATTTATTTGACAGCTGTTGAGAGAGCTGAAAGTTTGTCGCTCAGATTAGTGCCCCAAACCAGCGCTTTATTCCACACCAATAGGGCGTATTCACTGGCCGCCATATTTGAGGTCACTGTTTAGAGCGCATGCTCAGAACGAGCTCAGATTAATAGGCTGCCAAGACCGGCAGTCTTGATGGTGCGGGGTGCACGTTGCAAAATAACTGTGGAAGCTAGCCATCAGCACGTGCTCAGCATTAGCGCACACGGATATGGCCGCCAGTGAATACACCCTATAGGTTGATGTCAGCCCCTCGTATTTAGGGTGAAAAATAAAAACAGGATATTGATTGTTCCCGGTAACAATGTCGCGCAGTGTACAGAAACACCAAGGTAAACTATCACAAACCGAACCATACGAAGAAGGAAAACCTCATTTCATTGGGAAAACAAAAAAGGTAGAGATATAAATGGAGCACTCACTTTCGCTAATTTGCACTGTCTTGCTGCCTAAAGCAACCTAACAAAATATCTGTCCGTTTGCCGACTGCTTTAGTCTTTAGTCTTTATTTTTTGGCTCTGGAGAGACGCGGCACCGCGGAAAGGCAGCAGCCCGTACCATGGAGGCCCGCGGTGCCGCGTCTACGAAACATGATAATGTGGTGAGTATGTACATGCAAGATGACGACGACATGGGTTGTTGCAATTGGGGAGAATGGCAGTCCGATTCGCAGAAGTCCAGATTTCGTGGAGGCGGGTTGGGCGGGTGAGCAGCGAGCCATGGGGATCTGGCACGCCGTTCGATCGGTGCATGAAGGAGCCCCAGGAACATGATGGCGCCGTTTCTCACTGGGGTCCACTGGGGTCAAAGCATCAGGCTTCAAGGAGGTAGCCCAGCCAAAGTAGAAGCTGCCGCCTCCGAGGAACCGAGGCCCAGGGGCTCAGATTAAGGCACCGCCGTCGCCCGGTGTGTCATCCTCCCAACGTCGTCGTCGTCATCTCGCATAGAAAAACAAGGCAGCACCTGTCCCCACCGTTCAGGGGCCGTGAAAGGATTGCAGCCAGCGATTTCCCGAAGCAGCCAGAGGTTCTCGACCACCGTGAAACGTTTTCTTAAGGACGCCGTTTCAAACAAAGTCTGCGCAGCCATCTTAGTACAGCGAGGTTCATAACGGTCAAACACGCTCCCAAGCCTGCTTTCAAGTGGCGAGCACCCATTTCGAATTCCTTTCCAGAAAAAAACACCATCTACTGCAGCTTTACAGAGTGTGTAGCGCGCTTCCTAAAATGGCAAGGAAAGCGGAGCTAGCGGAGCTGACGCTTCACGCTCAAATCCCAGAGCGGGTCGCGCATGCGCGATGGCGACTCCGCTTTCCACAGAGCGGAGCGAGAAAGCGAAAACGGTCTACTAAAACTCTCTAACCGCTCATTCACACTGGAAGCGGATCCGCGTTCGCAAACCGGTCGCGAGCGCGGTTGTATAAAGATCCAGTACAATTGCACGCGCACTTGATGTCATCGAGTGCGCGTGCAATTGTACTGGATCTTTATACAACCGCGTTCGCAACCGCTTTCGAACGAGGATCCGCTTCCAGTGTGAACGAGCGGTAAAGGTCCCTTAGCTAAAGGTACCTTTACGGTCGTGTGAATCGAGTATTAAGTTTGCTTGTGCCTTTCAACGAAAGACTGGGATTTTTGAGGTTATGCTGCAACATGCAACACATTAAAGCTAAAAAATGAGCGCTGGAATTTGGCTTCCGTACTCCTTTAACCTATCGCGCTACGATTTTGTGCAGCGTTGCCCACAAATGGTGCTTTTTTTTAAATAAAGTTTGCAAATAGCAAACTTACTTGAGGAAAAAGTAAAAAAAGAGAAAGGCTTAGCTCCTATGGAAACGCAGCGACGCCACCGGTTTTCAAACAATACGGCGCCGCTTCGCACGGGAGACAAGAGATGGCGCAAGCGGTCGCGATTCCAACTTCCGCCAACGAACGAGCATCGACGCCGGGAGCCGGCGTCTTTACAGACGATATTTTCGACTCAAAAGTGGCGCGAGATTTTCTGATATCAGTTGCCAATGCATTATTTTATCATCCTTACTAATAAAACATATTGAATGGACAGATAATCGATTAAAAAAATGGGTTGTCAGGATATTTTGACTGTTTTAATTGTTCGGGGTACTGATGTCGTCTGCTTTGCAGTTCCTTGTTTTTACTGCGCTTGTTTTTGTTTCTGCGACTGTCGCCGCCCGCAGAACACGCGCCGCTATTGAGTCGAAGCGATCGTCTGCTAAAGACGCCGGCTCTCGGCGTCGTATGCTCGTTCGTTGGCGGCAGTTGGCATCACGACCGCTTGCGCCATCTCTTGTCTCCCGTGCGAAGCGGCGCCGTATTGTTTGAAGTCCGGTGGCTTCGCTGCGTTTCCATGGGAGCTAAGCCTTTTTCTTTCTTTACTTTTTCCTCGGGTAAGTTTGCTGTTTGCAAATTTTACAATAAAAAAAAAGAAAAGAAATGCACCATCTGTGGGCAACGCTGCACAAAATCGTTTGCGGTCCATTTAAAGAGCCTGGGCGCTCCTAGGGTCACCCTTTAGAAGCGGTAGAAGGCTGGATGGCGCATTACCGCTCTCCGAGCAGGGTGCAAGTGAAGCCAGCGGATGTTTGATGCTTGTCCCGGAAGTCGGGCGTCTGCTGGGCTTCCTAGTGCATTCAGTCGATATCTTGGTCCATACTTTCCGGTGTCTTTGAGTGGGTTTTAATAATCATGCTCTGAATTAAATCCCGAAAGTAAGGCATTTGAACTTGGGACTAGTTGATCAACTAGAATCTCAAAATGTTTACATTGAATGACATTCCATGATACTTCTCGGGTCTGCATGCGCTCTTACTACGCAACAAGCAGGCTCTCTCGAGTTGAGGGTGAGGTGACAAGCGAAAATCCAACGTCCTCGACGCTTTTTGAACTAGCACTCGGAAGGGTTACAAAACCTGCCAAGCGCTCACTTTCGGGTCAAGCCGCTTACTTCAGGTGCGTGACTTCAGTCCCGCGCGCTCGACGCAGTGGTTTGCTCCATTCTAAAGCGAGTTCCACAAACATCGCTTTTGTATTCCCTTGTGGAATATCTTTCGTCTCCATGAAAGAGCAAAGGAACTTTTCCACTCCCCTTCGCTTTCGGCGCCTTCGAACCAAGTCTCCGACAGGGGGCACCAGTTCTTCCGAAAGTCGTGAATTTAAAACCGGCAGATCAGCTTGGTTAACTCTCTGGGAGTATGAAATACCTCCAAAATACATTCTAAAGTAATATGAAGAAATGTAGCTACTTTTAGTACCTCTCTTGACATTAGGTGACCTTTTAGCCACTGTGCTTTTAGCCATTTTCCCCGTATGACCTGGCAACACTGCCCTTTGAGGGTCACTTTTCGTGTTTGCGCAATGCGGCATTGGTGGTGTTTTGTAGACAAGTAGGGTCCCTTCCGCGATGTTTTTCTTTCGTATTTGACGTTGAAGACTGTAACCTAGTGCTCTTTTGTTTGTAGCTTTGCGTGTAACATTACCGGAACGTTTGGAATGAGTTTCTATTTGATCTAAATTGGTAACGCTTGGTTGTCCCCTACTCTCCTTTTCCATTCCTCCTACGGTTACATACAACACAGAAAGGAAGCTTACAGCGGATAGCGAACCTCGTCATCGTTGAAGAACAAACTGCTTAAGCACCAAGGAACTGTGATCGCATCACTCATAAACACCTCGAAGAATCGCGATATGCAACAACACTTGAAAGCCACTCGGAAGGTGTGCCGGCGTTACGCAAAGTGGCTGGATTAAAAGAGGTATTGTGACGGTCACATTCGTCTTTTTGTGAACGATCGACTTTCATGACGCCCGTCGTAGAGTGCGAGCATCAGTGTAACTTTCACTTTTGTTTCCACGTTGTAGGCGATGACTGACCATGTCCTATAATGAATTGGAACAAGGGTACTTGGGCCTGACCAGTCAACCTTTATTTTATATCGGCGATGATGGCTGTTACTTTAACAGAAGCAAGATCGAAAAGGTATTTCTCGCCAGGTTTTCCACCTATATGACCTTAGACTAGCAACTACAGAAGAAGAAAAAGTGAAATGAAGGCTGCTGAAATTACGTTGTGGTTGAGAGTGCACTTCCTCGCAACCTATCATCCCCGCATGTCTTGTAGCTGCTAGTAGCCTTTTTTGTAGCTTAGGTTCCCAACGCAAGCAAATTTTTGACAGATTAACATTGATATCCGGTGAAGTCATTTTTTTTAATTTTTTTTTTTTTATTAACTCTTGTACGACTTGAGTGTCAACCCACCCACTTTAAGTTCCTTAGCGGAGAAAACAAGAAATAAAAGAAAACACCGCAAAAATGCATGAGCAAGCCAAGCATGTTCTCCTGTAGTCCCATACTGCCCCCTCGTCAAGGGACGAAGCCAGTGCTATCTTATCTCTGTCAGCTGTGTTTAATGAGGTCACCTTTCTCTGGCCTGGCACTCGTAAGGTTAGTTTGCACAACACTGTGTGAAGCGAAGCACATGTTTCAGCTGAGCGTGCAAGCTGGGAGCGTACCAGACAGACACTTCTTCGCTGTTATGTGACGCCGGGAGTGCAGACGCCGGAAACGAGAGCCCCTCCGAGAGCGTTTTGAGGAAATGGACAGGCAGAGAGACTGCACGTAGCTTTGCCGTCAAGTGTGCTGCTGCGAGTGCCTGGCCCCTCTCCAAGCCCCTGCAATGTCTTATTATGGCTTTCCCCTGAACCTCTCCTCCAATGTGTCCATTTTCCATCCGTGGAACAGACCTGCAGTGGATATTGCAGCTTATTGGAGGGCATTGAGATGTGTATGTATGCATTCTGTTTTCGTTTGGCTTTCGAACCGCCTAGGTTCTCCTCAGCTTCTGTTTGTGCGACTGCTGCCTTTTTCGCTGCCCTTCTGATCGTAACTGGGAACATGAAAAAAAAATGCAGTTCAGTAAGCTAACGACCGACGTGTTACCATTTTTTTTTTTTTGTGAGTTCTTACAACACATAGGTCTGTTTGTTTTTTATTGCATTGTTGGAGCATGCATTTTGTAGGTTGATGTCCGGGCCTAAGGTAATGTCGTGTACATTTTTGTTTGAATTATTTATTTTTATTTTTGTGCTATGAATGAGGTTAGCCACGTGTGATGGGGAAACTTGAGACAGACTGCAGATGAAAAGGTTTAACGCAAAATTGGGGTCATTTTATACCCCCGGACGGTCTTTATTTTATGTATGTGTATCGCCAAATGGCTCAATGCTTTTTTTTTTTCGTGGTTATCAGTGGCCTCCCTTAATTATTTAAACATGCCCCATTTTACTGAAATCATTTTGTCATCAAACTCGACCCCTAACTGTTGCCTGGATTTTCTAAATGCAATCGGTTCTTTGCTATATGCCTTGCTGCCAGATGCCCTCTTTTTGTCTAGTGCCAAATAGGGACAAAAAAAAAAAAAAACATCAATTGAATCCTTTTTTTTTTTTTTTTGTAAACAAGCAGCTGCATTTTGTGATCCCAAAACTTGCATGCAGCCTTGTGTTCTGCCTTTTTTTTTAAGAAGAGACATTTTGTTGTGCTTTTTTTTGTCTGTGATCCGTTGAAGACAACCTCTGTGCTAAGCTTTCTGTGACGAACCAAACTTGTTTCCTTGCAGATGCTTTAAACTTCCAATTATTTCTTCCTCTCTACTTGCCCTTCACAAAGTGACACTACTTGCCTTCTGATCTGATGGTATATAAACGGTCCTAAGCTCGTGCACCTCTTGACCGCACTAGTAATGGCATTGCATTTGTACCCCTAGGCTATGCATTCCGGGTGACCCTAACATGTGCAATACCTTGGTCGTCCCTGTAGATGCATTGTCACCTCCACTTGTAGTCGAACCAGTTGTACTAGTTACGTTCTGAGCATATCGCTGCCTCGTTGCTAGCAACGATTTACTCTAGACGCAGTTATACTTTGTTCGTAGTATCTCTTTTGGCCGCGTGCCTTCGTCACTACTATTCACCGTATTCAGCTGGAATTGATAGCACAAGGGCACCACTGTATTTTGTGTTGCAGCAAACCTCTAATAGTGTGTTTATTTGCGAGTTCGCAGCACACAGTCACCGTGAAAGACAATATTTGTTCAAGGTACTAGTAACTGCAGTGTGTTTGTGAGAGCAGGTGCGCATTTCAAGCGTTATATTCCACAAAAGAAAAAAACCGTAAGTGCGCAGGGTCTGCCGATATACTCTGTTTTGCCTTACAATGGCCCACAGCGGACGTTACAAAGAACCTCGACCAATTCAGCACTGTTAATTTGTCACATGACTATGTGCCCCATGTGTCACTGCGCTTCTCCCAAAGGTAACGTGACACTCGCGCAGCATTGGATTGGCTCCAGTGGCTTGTAGCAAGCTTGTTTGTTTACAGACACTATAGTCGGTGACAGGTCAAGAACCAAGTGGAAGCTCCTCCCACCTCTTTCCACTTTAGTAGAGCGAACGCGGGAGAGGAGGCGACCTCCTCCTCACCGTTCGCTCCGCTGAAATGGAAACGGATGGGAGGATCTTCTACTTCGTTCTTGACCTGTCACCGACTATAGTCACGTGCAAATAGTAGATTTTGAGTTCAAAGCGAATCGAATAGTGGTTTTGGCAGAATATTTTTAATTGAACACCAAATAGTTTCTCCAAGCCTTCCACTGCTGTTGCACCATGCTTAATTGCAAACCCAGCTAAACTTGTAAATGTTGTTCCCAAGCTTCCACTTCTCTAAACTGTGACCTCAGAAAATCCGATGCCTTGAGGTGGCAAGTGAACGACGGATTTGGCGTAAAATTACACCGATAAAGATGCCCAGCTATACCTCATTAAGTGGATTTACAAATCTTGCTATATGCAAATAATCCTCAATCTCGACGTAAAAAAAAAAAAGTATTGGGAATGACGGACACAGGTTGTCAGGGCATCTCTGCCTAACATATACTCGTGCACAACACTCACGGTTTGATTTTGAAAATTTTACTGCAATGTAGATATCAACATTCACAAATTCACTTCGTTTTTTAATACACCGTGTGCGCACATGCACTATTCTGCTTTGAAAGTGTTCTTTTTTCCCCAAGCACAGAACTGCAATATTCATACTTTTCCAAGTGGTGATCGCGGCTGGTTACCTCGTCGAGTATGCTTTTGCCGAGCACCGGTGCACTGTGGAGAAGCAACACCCGTGGAGGTCAATTCTGCAGGTGTTGCTTCTCTGCAGCGTATTCGTGCACGCTAAGAAGCATGCTCAACAGAACTAACCCGCCGCTATCAACATTAAAAAATATATATATATATATAAAGATTGCAGTTCATCTTGAAGCAAATAGTTTAATATTCAAAACTACTTTTCGAATACGCGCACCGTACTAACAAACACCCATTGGTAATAGACAGGTAGGAAGGACCATTCAAATTGAAGTAGCCATTGATTTTAAACTTTGATGTAGTCCAGGTGATTATGTTGCTTGTGGCTACATCGGGGCCACCCTACTTATCCATTTTTTGTAGTCTCAAGGAGACTGACCACCTTTAATAGTGAAAGGGTGAAATAGGTTGTTGCATCGTTCAGGGATCCAATGCGGCATAAAGGCATGTGACACCACTGTAAACATGCATAAATTTGAAGAGTACCACTTATGAAGGTGACATAGCACAGTGTTCACATGTTGATACCACCAATGCTGCTCTGTCTGAGCAAGTAATCAGTCAGGCCAGATTAGTGGAGAAATATGTTGTCATCAGCCCCGCAGCCTTTAATACATGTGGGAAACCGTTGCACCATTGTTGTCTACCGAGAAAGGGAAGAGTTAAGATGCCGAGATTTCTTTGTCCAAATTGTTATTCATCATATCTCTAGTGTATCATCTTGCAATTTGGAGTATTGCTTCTGCAACAAAATTGGTCAAAATAGTTTCCGAAAATTGGTTAGCAGCTTTCTCTTGCCCAGTTAGTATGTTTGCCTTTTGTAACCTGGAATCCATGTCTGACAATGATCTTAGGACTGCAGGACCAGTACTGTCAATGTCCTTTCAGCAGCTTTATTCTACTGAAGAGTGCTGCTCAGGGCAGGAAGCCCAGATACAGCTAGAATGATCTGTCCAACCTGTCGTTTTAAGACATACAGTTGCATTCCCTGATCTTGGAACGTAAATGCGTTGAAAGACATGTAGGCTAGGCGCTCTTTGACGTGGAGTATTTGCAGTCCGTTTCCCAAAATGCCTTTTTTTGTAACGAAGCTCTTGCTTTCTCGTACTCATAGTCCGCTTTACAAGGATGCTTCAGAGCTCAACATACCAAAAAATACCCAGCATGTGCTCATGTCACAATAAGTGTCCACCAACTACTTTTGAAATGTTTGAAAACCGAGCAAGGGACATATCAAGCGCCCACCGCTGACTTCTGAGCCCAACTGTAGTCGGTGACAGGTCAAGAGTGCAGTGAAAGCTCCTCCCACGGATCCCTCCACTTTCTCGACTTTAGCAGCGTGAATGTTGGAGAGGAGGCAGTTCAATCCTCACCTCCTCTCCTGTGTTTGCTCTGCTAGAGTGGAAAGAGTGGGGGGCTTTGTGGGAGGAGCTTATCCCATTCCCTTAACCTGTCACCGACCATAGCTAATTGGGACGCAGGCTTCTCCAAGCACCGTGGTGAAAAGCAGTCAAGCCCATCCCATTATGTGCCCTTTCTGCATTTTTGCTCTTGGACCTAACAAGTGCCTATCCTCCAGTTTTTCTATTTATCTCGAAATTTTGGGTGGGCACTTGCTCGGTATTTTACGGTAGGCACACATTCCAGATGACACAGGACACTCCCATGCGTGCCCAACAATGACCATGTATTCCAATATAAGTTTGTAAATTTTTTAGAAATCCCACTTCTGCTCGGTTGAGTTCAAGTCTGACTAGTAGGTATGTGGCTGTAGAAGCACAGAAACTCTGGGCAAAGATTACTTTTGTTTGTTTATTTAATGACAATGCTTTTAGACCATTTTAGCGTACAGTAAATGTGGATGCTCCAGGGTTTTAAGTAGAAGGTGCGTCTGCTCCCTATGAGAAACGGAGAAAATATCTGCCCCAACATTTGCAAAATGCTGTGTCAAAATTTGGTTTGGTTTAATGTATACCCAATGTAATCTTTCCAACATAATTTTAATAACAATAATAGGCATAGACTTGCGTGAACATATTTCATGGTATTAGTATATGCTGCAAATAGCCTCCTTAAGCAAAATGCATGGTGTGAACTGGTACTTACTACTACATAATTTACTTTCAACCCAATTAGCAAATGCAACTAGGCAGGCACCAATAATGTGTTCATTTGTCATATTCATACTTTGTTTTTTTTGTAAGCAAACTATCATAAAGACTTGTACTGACAGAGAATAAAATACATAAGAAATTAAACTGCGCCCCTGTTAGCAGGCTGCATGAAAACCTCTGCGAGATTAGTTGCATGCCATATATACAACTGCATGCAGTCTAGGCATGAATGTGGCATGATGCAAGACTTTTACAATCTGGTTTGTTTGGAATGAAATTTCGTAACCTGAACATTTTCAGAATTGTTCAGTTTATCCTCTGCTACAAGATGGCTTAATGTCTTGAAGTTCCTTTTTTATCTCCATGTGTCAATATTATGAAATTTGACCGACGTGCTGGCAAAACAACTGTAATGATTTTATTGTTCTGAATTTCTTGTTTTTGTTTTATTTAACCATCCATTATTTTTGTTTATGAACCCACATTTACCTATTTTGATCATTAGTGACTATAGAAGCCCTCTATGTTTTTTGTTGCATGATTCCTCTTCCTACATTTACAATATTTTGCAGTGACTAGTTAATGGAGCTTACTACAATATATAAATCAAAGGCTTTTTTTAAATGTAATTTCAACAGCCTACATTTAAACAAAAACCCATTGCAGTAAATCCAAATCTTTCATACTTTGGACCTTTTTTCAAGCTGACCTCTTTCCTATATAGTTTCTAAGGGTTCTGTTTCTTGAATAAAGACTTACACATTTTAGAATGACCAATCATTGCTTAAAACTTAGTTTGAGTTGTTCAAGGTAATTAAAGTAGTCTTTTGTGACTGGTTACGTTCTTATGCACGGTAGCAACATGAGGTAGTACCAAAAAAAGACGATGGCAGTTTTGGCACTGCCTCATGTACTAGCCTTGTAACAGTTACTGTGCTATAATGCTAAGACAGTAATTTTTTTATCTTCTTACTGTGGTGATGCTCTTAGAGCTGGTTCACATACTTGTGAACCAGCTCTACTACTGCAGTACAATCGGTTTTTGAGTCGCTTGTGACTGCTTATGATAGTAAAGACTGATTCACACTTCTGCGACTGACTACGACCGACTCCAGCACAACCGGTTCTTAAGCCGCTTACAACTGCCATTGCTACTGCACGGCCCGTTGTAAGCAGTCACGAGAAGCTTAAAAACCGGTTGTAGTCAAACGCACGTGTGTGAACCAGCCTTATTAAGCAGCTGCAAGTTGCTTAAAAACCAGTTGTAGTGCAGTCAGTCACAGTCAAATGCAACTGTGATAACCAGCCTTTAGCAGCTGGTATTTCTGTGTTACATTGTTTTAACAGTGCATATTCTTTCAAGATAAAGATTATTTTTAGATACAGCCACGGTTATGGGCACAAGACATTAGAATGCCTTTTGTAGATCGAAGTTTCTTTTGTCGATAATTGCTTTTGGAGCGGTAGCTTTGTTACTTGAGTGTTCTAAAACGGAACTACCGCTTTTACGGTGAAGCTCTCTCATTGCCCGACTCTTGTCTCGCCAGGAGACCGATCGTGCAGACTCCGAAGACGAGAGTCTGTGCGAGGGAAAGCAGGTCCTTGTCGGCATTTGTGCCATGTCCAAGAAGTCTCAGTCCAAACCGATGAAAGAGATTCTGACAAGACTGGAAGAGTTTGAATACATCAAGACGGTTGTATTCCCGGAAGAGGTGATACTGAATGTACGTACACACGCCTATGAGGCATCTACTAGATGAACTCTTTCTGGTCTGCAATCAATTGACTGGTGCTTGCAGTTTAGTTTCTTGACATAACATGTAGTATCATGCAATGGTGTGGCCTAAAGGTTAATTTATGTGTTGCTAACTCAATGTGTGCCCACTTAACGGAGTGAAAAATTGTAACTAGAATGTAGTTGACTTATAGTTTGAACTTTTTTTATGGGCTTTCAAAACTGATAATAAGTATCTGAAGTACTCTTTTTGGTAATAATATGAATGGAGGGGAAAACGGGGCTCATGGCTTCCCGTCTGTAGTCTAAACAAATGCCAGTGGGTACTGCGCCATTGATTAGCCTTGATGGCAAAAAGGTGTAATAGACACTTAAGGTAATCAAAATATCCTTTACACATATAGTACATGGGCCTAGATAAGCATGTACGATTTAGTCTTTTGAAGCAATATCCACCTCTTAAAGGGGTACTCCGGCGATTTTTTCATGGTCGCTGATTTGCCTCAAAATTGGCTCAACACACCGATAGACATGGCTGTACCAGTCCATTTAGATATTGTGTGAAAAGAAAAACATTTCGCGAAGTAAGTGAATTTTTTAATTTCGTTTTTATTGTGTTTCTTAAACCGGGAGCCCTACTGGCAACATTGAAGTGTGGCGACAGAAATGGTACAAAGTTGGCAGTAAGCCATGCTCCCAACCGTTTACAAGACATTTGATGGTGGAAAAAGAATGCTCGGTAGCTGATTCACTGAGAAGCACGCAAAAAACATTCGACATACTCTGTTTAAGACTACCTGCATGGCCTGAAGCTCTACTATTCGTGACGTCGCACCACTGGAGAGCGCGCAGAAATTTGAATGCTGGTTTTGGCATCATATTCATCTACAATTTTTTTAATTGCTATTTTGAATTTCGAGAAAATAAATAGCATACCGCGAAGACTAAAGTCCGGGTAGTCAGAAAATGCAATTTATTTGGGTAGCTCAAAAAAACGGCCGGAGTACCCCTTTAATTCCATCTCCCGAGACAATTGTAACATACATTGTCAAGTGGCAGATTTTTTTGGATGCAGCGAATCGATTGCACATCAACCCTTTTGGTAATTTGTTTCTTGTCTCCGACAGTCCTATTGTGAACTAGATGAAGTGATCGAAAAAGCAAGCACCCAGCTTTGGATAGTGCTTAGGGTTAGGCGAGCATTGGCACGTTCAACGCACCCATGAGCCTCAATCTCCTTTGTGCCACACTTTTCTACAGTCAAATTCGTTTATAACGAACAGCAGGAAACGCTACGATCAGTTTGATATAGCAAAAACCTTTCACAACGAACTTCCACAATGCGTTGTAAGGCAAGAGCCCTCTCTTTCTTTCTCATCTCTTCACTCCTGCCTTGTAACAACGCTGAAAAGATCTTTTTTTTTTTTTTTGCATGCGTGCAGAGTTTGTTTTTTTAGCTTATCTCTCCTTTTGAATCGATTCTCTTGTAAGCAAACACTTTGGAATGAAAGGTTTTTTTGTTTTTTTTTGCGTGCATGCGGAGTGTATTTTTTATCTTTTTCCCCTTCTGAATTGCTTCTTTTGCTCAATTTTATTAACAACTTGAGCTTTTGGAATTTTCTTTCTTTCCTACTTCTTTTTTGGGAAAAGAGACAGGCTAGAAGACGATTGTTTGCGCGTTTTTTTCCAGTATGTTGTTCGTTATAAAAAGTACTTTTTACATGCATTTTTTTAAACATTTTCTGCGAGTTCGATATCGACAATAATTCGCTGTACGTGGGTTCGTTCTAAACGGGTTTCACTGTATACGTGGCTTGCACATGACGTCATTTCCGATGCCCTCCAGAGAAAAGGGGAAGAAGGAGCTCCCCTCTTATCAGGATCCTCTTTTGTGCCTCCCGGATTTGCACAGGCGTCACTATTCGCCTCCCAGAAAATTATAAAAGATTAACCTGTCACTCAAAATTCTCACAAAAGCAGCTTCTCTCTCCTCCTCTTACATGGTGTTCAAAAGTATTCGATGTGACGTCAGTGCAAGGAGCCTATAGAAGGCATGAGCACACAGGCACATCCAAGGTGCCTTCCTATGCTAGGCCGTTCTGCCCATGCAGTGGTAGGCATTTGGAAACGCCTCATGGTCGCAAGGTGCTCCATCCTTCCGGTGCTCTCGGAGAGCCGGGTTGGCCTGTACCTCATTTAGAGTCACCGACAAGGTGAGAGTGGCTGAGTGGAGCTTCAGTTGTCCTGCCTCCAGCACAAGCTTCTTACCTTCGACAATATTTTAACGTCTTGTGAGCCTCGAGTGCGTGTGCGCAGCTAAAGCATGACTGAAGGCATGGAGCGCACGCATTCTGTCCACGAAAACTCAGAGTTGGACTTCAGTAGAATACCCCCCTGTGGGTACACTCACACGGTGGGAGCACCTTAGAAAGGGCACTCTTTTTGTAACCTTGCAGCTTTCTGAAGGGTGCAAAGTTCTCGGAAAGTATTTGCATCAGGGTACAAGCCAGCCCCGCGTGCGAGGGACGGAAGTAATTGCTCCGTGGATTTTGCCCGTCATTCTTCGGGACACAGTTGTCACCTCTGAAGTTGTTTTCGTGGCTTTGTTTGTTCCAGGAAAGCGTGGAGGATTGGCCCCTGTGTGATTGCCTTGTGTCCTTTCATTCCAAGGGATTCCCTCTCAATAAGGCTATTGAATATGCAGAACTGAGGAGTCCCTTCATTGTCAATGACCTGTACATGCAGTATGATATTCAGGACAGGTATGAGACAGGCATCCTCTCTTACTATCTCCAACTTTTGTTGTGCCTTTGATTGGTAGCCTTGGATGGTATTGGGCAAATCAGTGAGCTTTGTATTGACGGTAAGGAAATGCTCAAAAATCGGCTACTAAAGTAAAAAGAAAATTTCATGCTTGTTACCAGGTTATGCAGTTGCTCGTTATATGTGGATGCAATATATGCAGTTCTAATAATTCTGCCGGGACACCCATTGGGGCTACTCCACTCAGAGTAGAGCCAATTTTTTTAAGCTTATTTTTCTTCGAGGCATTGTTCATTTCCCTCTGGTTTGTACAAAAGGGGAAAACCAGGCAAAAAGTTTGATGAGGTCTCGTCTCCTTAGTGAAATTTATATATGTGTATGTTCAGATTTTTTGTTCTTTATGCTGTCTTGCCTACTAATCCAGTTTGTCATATGTAATCTTCTCCCTGGTGATATAAAGCATTACTTTCAAAATTAAGATTTTTAATTTTTTGCAGAAGCATTGTGCCCGAGCTCATGCCTAATCATTGGTGCTGCTCATTCCGTACTAAAATTAAATCATAAAGTCGGAAACTTTTCTCTGCACGTTTCGAAAGTACCATTTTGTAGAAGTTTCTCGGCAAACACTCACTCACATAGTTGTTGTTCCCAGGAGGAAAGTCTATAGCATTCTTGAGAATGCTGGCATCGAACTACCAAGATATGCAGTCTTGGATAGAGAATCTGCTGATGAAAGGCGTACGTACGAGTGAAAACCCCGCTTTCTTCTGCTGTTTTTGCTATTGCTGTGAATTTCCACCTTCCTGACATGTCTATTATGTAACAATGTTTTAGCATCAGTATATATTTCTGTACACATTTTCACCTCAAGAACCGTAGTAAAAAAAAACTCCGGCTCCTCGCTATTTTTTTCTTTATGTGGAGAATTAAGATTATGCGTACTATATAGGATATCTTATCAAGACGTACACGTCTCAAACGCCAAAAGCATCGCTTCCTTCTCCAACAACCATATCTCGTAATGACTACTTTGTGCGGCGTTCGTGCATTGAAGGCGTGTTGTTTTTTTTGGGGCCATTTCGGCTTCCAATTGATGCCTCGTAAATGGTGCAGGCATTCACATTGATGCACGACAGTTCATATAAGAACAAGTAAAGATCAATTTTATTTTCACAGTTCTGAATCATCTGAAGTTCCAGGATCTTCAATAAGAAGCTCGTCTTTTTCAAATTTTGCGAGATGTTGGCTTTAATAATGCGACACTATACGGTGGGAGTTACAGGCTTGCCCGATTAATCGATCCTCTGTGCCTATTACCGCGTGACACCGCTCTCGTCGCATGATGATGGGCAGAGAGCATAACCACTGGGTATAAGATCGACGGTTCACTGGTCCACCAAGCACGTAGCTTCCACGTCCCCACCGGCTTGGCGGTGAATCTATTATAGGAGGCATTCACATGGGATCAGAAAGAGCTGTGGCTAAATTAACTTATTACCTGCTAAGATCCACACTTTTCAAGACACGAAAGGAATTTGGTGAAAGCTCGCTGTCGGCTCGTGTTAAACAGAAGCACTCTCGGCTATGGCTGCCAGTAAATACTGCCTATAACTGGTCAAAAGATTCGTAAATGGTGCTCTTGCCCATCTCGGTTCCATGACCACTTGTGCCCACCCACACGCTTGCAGAACGGGAACTGGTTGAAGGGGAAGATCACGTGGAAGTAAATGGTGTGACGTTCAACAAGCCTTTTGTGGAGAAGCCCATTTCGGCTGAGGATCACAATATCTACATCTATTACCCCACAAGCGCAGGGGGAGGCAGCCAGCGGTTGTTCCGAAAGGTGGGCGCTATTCCTTCTTTTCTGTTTGTATGTTTGGCGGTACTCCGCTTGTGAACTGACACATCTGCTTTTTTCAGATTGGAAGTCGGAGCAGCGTTTATTCGCCCGAGAGCAGAGTGAGGAAACTTGGCTCGTTCATCTACGAGGAATTTATGCCCACGGACGGCACGGATGTGAAGGTCGGTCTCAATGTCTTTATTTTTGGCACAATACTACTCTTTAATGCAGAGGCTATGTTGCTGCGATGTACTCCCACAGACAATACCTACCAGCTTGATTATCTCTGGATTCGTAATATGTTTCAAAGAATAGGACCTAAACTTTGTGCTCTTGGGACTAAAACTTTTTCAGAAAAAGGCAGGTACACTGGTGAAAAACTGTTTTAGCTCATATTGTCCACGATGGTATGGCATTGTTTGCCTGGCTGCTTATTTTCTAATTTCGGATTTTGCACCACACCACTAAATTTCTAGGCACTCACTACGGTGAGGGGGCCCGTCACTGTAGTGCAGCCGGCAAAAGTGAGGGGGCCCCGTTTTAGCGAGTAACGGGGACGCGCGTTAACCCATCCGCCGCGCTGCACGTAAATATAGCGTCTGTGACCTAAATAAATAAAAATAAAAAGTGAAAAAAAAAGTACCGTCTAGAACGCGATTCGAACCGCCAACCCCCAGCTTGTGAAGTCTGCGGCGGTTCATTACAAAATAGTGAACCCACTTTGCCCACCCGAAAACGCCGCTTCGCGGCGTCCGACTATTCGCTATTCACCGTAGTGCGGCTGGCAAGAGTGAGGGGGCCCGTCCTGTATTGTATGTGGTGGGAACAGTGAGAATTAATAACTTGTAATTTACAAGTACATTAACCCACGCCTCGCGGTCCTGTCCCTGTCTCTGTCCCTGTCCCTGTCCCTGTCCCTGTCCCTGTCCCTGTCCCTGTCCCTGTCCCTGCACGTAAATATAGCGTCTGTGACCTAAATAAAAAAAATAAAAAATGAAAAAAAAAAAAAAGTACCGTCCAGAACGCGATTCGAACCGATGCTGTACCCACAGCGCCACGAGGCACTTCCGGAATGGTTAATCCATTGGACATCTGTATCGTTTGTTGTTGCCCCGTCACCGTAGTGCAGTTTCTAAAGTGAGGGGCCCCGTCACCGTAGTCACTTCCAAATTTCTAATGTCAGAGCCGTGTGTATGGTACATGCGACAAAAACGCAGGCGGTCAACCTCGGTGCTTGATACCAACTTGTGCATGTTTAATTGGGTTCGGTGCCAGTTAGGCGATCCGTACTGGACACTATACTCGGCTAGCCTGGCGTGTCTTGCGGTGGAGCGAATGCACAGGGTGAGATGGGAAATGCTTGCCCTGATGCTTGCAGGTGTACACAGTAGGACCCGATTATGCGCATGCTGAGGCGCGCAAGTCTCCCGCACTTGACGGGAAGGTGGAGCGTGACAAGGAAGGCAAAGAAGTGCGCTACCCTGTCATCCTGACCAACACAGAAAAACTGATTGCCCGCAAGGTTTGCCTGGCCTTCAAGGTATGCTGCTGCGCTTATTGATGGGATAGTCTTTTTTTGCTAGGCAACTAAGGATGCGCTTTTGGTTGAAGCGCCATATCTCGAATGTTCATCTTAATGCTGAGCTCTTACTGTTAACTAATGTCTTTTGGCTGAGCATGCGTGAATTTTACGACATGCGCAAATATTATGCGCATGAAGCAGGAACATCTTGTAGATGTTGTAAATGGATTCGTTTTCGCGAGGGCCTTGCATGGGGGGATTTTAGCTTCACACCACTCGTTCACATTTTGAGAGGAATTAGAACTGTGAATTGGAATGTAAGCAGCATAGCCGATAGAGTTTGAATGTCTCAAGCTCGTGCAATGGAATGCACTTTCTTTCATAAGCTCACATGCACTGCGCTCGAGGTGCACGAGACGTTGAAGCGTCGCCGAAGGCTAGGAAGCTTGCGCTGGAGGCGGTACAGTCCGAGCTGCTCCCTGCCGTTCTCCCCTTGTCCTCCGCGACTACTATATAGCGACAGTCTGGCATTTCCGGCGGGCATTCCAGCAAACGGTGTGCGGGTTCGACCTGTTGCGGGCCAACGGCAAGTCGTACGTGTGCGACGTGAACGGGTTCAGCTTCGTGAAGAACTCGATGAAGTACTACGACGACTGCGCCAAGATCCTGGGCAACATGATCCTGCGGGAGCTGGCCCCCCAGCTGCACATCCCCTGGTCCATGCCCTTCCAGCTGGACGACCCCCCCATCGTGCCCACTACCTTCGGGAAGATGTGAGCCCTCTTGTCCTTCGCTCCTCACTTCTCCCCTTTTTCTGAGCCCGCTCTCCGTTTAACCCCCCCCCCATCCGACAGTGTGGTGGAGGGTATATGTGCTTGCTGAACTCGTTGTACGCCCGCCTTTTGCCAACCGATCGCACTCCCTCTCGCACCCGCTTGCAGAAAGCGAGGCAAGGTGATGAAAGGCAGGCAGTCGATTGGTCCGGCTAGCACAGATCTCCCATTGCCGTGTCAGCTTAGTGGTGAACGGAGCGTGGACTGAAGGTTTTGCAGTATTTGCGAGATCTAATTTATGTACTATCTATAAGAAATATTCTCTTGTAACATTGTGAGGATTATTCTAAGCCCATAGTGAAAGAACAACGCGTAAAAATAAACGGAGATACATCTGTAGGTTCGGAAGCGTTGCACGGCTACTGGACCGATCACGAGTGGTCACAACACGCTTAGTTACGCTCAAACCCAAATATAAGAACCAGAGTTTAGCCTTTAGCTGCCCTGTATCGAAGGGCGAGTCGTGTTATGCATCAACTTCCGAGAGTATTCACAAATGTTTCCCGCGATATTTCAAGGTTCAAGCTATATAATGAAAAAAATTCCTAGAGTCCTTGTATGTTTTCGTTGGCGACTAGTGAGGAGCATAAAGGCAACCTTTTAAAGTTGCCTTCAGTCGCAACTTCAGTCTTGCGACCAAAGGTGACCTTTGTAAGTTGCCTTTCGGTCGCGAGTCATTGGCCTGCATGGATCTTGTCAAAAAGGTTATTTCGGATTGGTGACTTCCAATTTTTGTCGCGCTGCTTTTAAATCTTCTCCATATTGTTCCGCTGACCTTTAGCCCGGATTGAAATGAAAGCTCTGGTTGACGCTGCCACTCACAGATGGCACAACTTACAAAAGCCTAAAAGCTTCTTTGAGATGAACACACAAAAGAAGATATGAGCGTGTGTGGTACCTCCTGTGAGTAGTGGCTTCAACCACTCAGTTTTTACCGTTTGCCATCCTCTGCATAGGAAAAAAAAAAAAAGATTTTTTGGACTTAAATTTTTTTCTGAAACCTACAGTTATAAAATTTAGGTATGATAAATGCACCACCCAAAGGCATATTTGTGAAAAGTTTCAATGAACTGCATTTATTGGTTTATTTATATTAGCTTTCCTACGCCTGAATAGCGCTTGGAAATACTCTGTAGATGATATTGGGTAGGCCACGGGACCTGAAACTAGATTGAGAATACCACTTGAATTTTTTTAGCATAGAAATTTCTTTTGTCATCCCTTTACCAAAGTAAATTGCCTTTTTGACTGAGGTACAATTTAGGCATAATAGAGCTAAGCCATACACGGGTGCATAATCATGAGCCAAACACTCCCACCTTTCCCCCTAATGTGTGAGCAGTATTGTTAACAAAATTCATAAGCTTTTGAACTGTTCCGTTGCAAGAATGTCAAGAGGGGGTATGTTTGTTGGCTGTTTAGGTAAGGGGCTCCTCAATAGCAAATGTTTTGAGGACCTCTTGTGTAAGCTGCTGTGTCCTTGGTAATTCATATTGTGGAAATGAATTCAGTTCAGCCTGATGATGTTATCCATTAATAATGTTGATAGCTCTGTCCTGCAACGCACTTTACTGGAGTTATGTGTGTTGAGACTACACCCAGTGTTTGTTTGGGTAATGTCCTACTCGGGGCACTTATATACTTTTAGGTGGCTGCTTGATGGCAATAGTGTCTCCAGTATTTGTGGTGATGAGTTACACCTGAGCATAAATAAGTAGATGTGCTCCTTTCTTGTGACATATCCACTTTGAAACTGGTTGTGGTGATGTTGGGTTACTGTTTAAACTTTAAAGACAAAATAGATAATCAAATAATGTCTGAAGTCAAGTTTGTAATCTTTTTAATCTTTTAAGTAATTTTTTTACAGGATGGAACTGAGATGTGTGATAGCAGTCATTCGCCATGGCGACCGCACTCCAAAGCAAAAAATGAAAATGGAAGTAAAGCATCCAAAGTAAGTGTAGCACTGCTATTAGTGTGACAAAACAAGATGCTTGTGTAATTTTCTGGAAATTATATTCATTTCTTACTCCTCAGATTCTTTGAGCTTTTTGAGCACTATGGAGGGTTCAAAGATGGGCACATCAAGCTCAAGAAGCCAAAACAGCTGCAGGTAGTACTATTGCTTGCTTCATGCTCACTATAGTGCTTATGCGGTTGGACCGTCACCTTTCCTAGCGAATAAGACCTTAGGACGGGGACTTTACGCCAGCTAACATTGCAGGAAATTCTCGACATCTCTCGTTTCCTTCTGAGCGAGATTGAGCACAAGTCGGACCCCGAGGTGGAGGAAAACAAGGCCAAGCTGGAGCAACTCAAGTCCGTGCTGGAAATGTGAGCTCACTAAACTGCGCAGAGGGCATAGCCTTCTAATGTCGCATCACTAGCGAAGAAACCTCATGGGGCACCTCAGTTTGGCTGCAGTGCCTGGAACGCATCTCCAACTGGCGTGTTTACCGCCACGTGTCGCCCACGCATTGAAACGGTCCCGTGGTGACAACCAATTGCTTCACGGAAGCCGGTGCGTCATGCCGTCTGACGTCGCGATCCTGGCGGTTGGTGGTGGAAATGCCGGCAAAATGGGCGAGTGGATGCGAGGGTCGCCGTCGTTGCATGTCCAAACTCGGGTCTGCTTTGGTTTCTGTTGGCCGTCTGGCTGCAGAGTGGCCTGCAGCAGAACGGGCGTCTGCCGCCTCCACCGCCATGCCACCGCCGGGATTGCAACGGCACGGCACTTTGAATCGAAGGACCTCGTTCAAGGACACGTTAAGCGCACCAGTCGGAGACGCAGTCCTAGCACCACAGTACGAGGCCCAACATTTCGCTGAGGCTTAGCTGTCACAATTCGCCGATTCGCTTGACAAAATGCCGACTGCCGTTCTAAGACTCACCGAGAAAGGTTTTTGTTTTTTTACTTCATTCCAGTTTTTGTTATTTCCACGCAATCGTGTGATCTGTTGACATTTTTCAGGTATGGTCATTTCTCTGGAATAAATCGCAAGGTGCAGATCAAGTATCAGCCGAAAGGGAGACCACGTCACTCAAGCAGTGATGAAGGTATGACGATTCTATGGGGGCTATCAAAATGTTTCCTCCTCACATGATTTTTTTATAAATTTAAAGTGGTGTTTTGGCCACTAGATACCTTGTAAATATTGTTACCCTTGGAAGTGGTGAAATTCCGTGCCTATTTTGTCTTTAGAACCAGCCCCTTTAAAGGGTAACTGCAAAGAAAAAAAAGTGTTTTTTTAAACAGCCTAATTGGGACAAGCATGTAACAAAACAAATGTTCCACGAAAAAAATGATCTTTTTTAGCAATATTTACGCCACAGTACGTAATTTAGTCGGAGTCAGAATCTCTCTACATTTCAAACTCCCGCTCTTTCGACCCCCGCGGAGGAGAAGTACGCCCCGCCCCTCACTCTTAAATTTGCTCTTGGGTTGACTTGGCTGCGGAGTTGATCGACGCAGCGTCTCGACTTCTGGTAAGATCTGGCAGCAACGCACGTTAAACATGGCGCCGGTATTGTTTTGGTTTGACGGGACACCAGAAGCTGCGCGGTTTGCGAGCACATAGCGAAGACGTGACCTGAGAAGTGCCCCTGTGATGTTCCCGGAAGACGGAAAGAATCATTCGTAATCGTCGTGTGTGCTTTGAAAGCGAAGGGAGTCGCAGAGTCCACGAGTGCGCAACCACAAGTTAAGGTTCACGACAGCGCTGCGTTGACTTCGGCTATCTCGTTCTGTTTGGTGCAACACGGCGATGCGACAAAGAGCTGAAACGTTCGTGGTGTGTGTGGTGCGGTGCTTGGAAGTAGACACCCACACTAACACGGAGCACAAATTGGTTGTTGTGGGGTTGAGGTTCAACGGCTTCAGTCCCGTCGTCGTCAGCTGATCCAGTCAAACTGGTCCGGGAGGATGCAGCGAGCATTTTTAAAAGTAAATCTTCCTTCGTTCCGTTTCAAAATGTAGAAGATTCCCGACGCATACCGTGAGTAAAAAGCTGCGGGCGTTTTCAACGAAATTACGTTGTTTTAATTGAACAATGGACTCCGAATTGTTGTCCTAAATCTGCGTTTTTATGCTTCGTGTTGTTGGACTTCATTTGCACATCGACGTTTTGCGCTCATTGTGCGGTGTGAATACATTTGGGCAAGATTTCATACCTGCTCATAGATGCATGAACTGAGACCATTTTTTACGTAGTGAACATAGTGCTTTTTTTTATTTCGTGTGTCTAGTCGCGGACGTTAGGTGCACCCGATGCGAATCTCGACGGCCTCCGGAGCGATATGACGAGAACGTAACTGGACACGTTTGTCGCTACGCGAACGCCCGATTGCCTCCTGCCAAATAGCATTCCTTTTGGGGCGAAATGGCTGCTGGAAGGCTCGCTGTCGGGATCACTCATCTGACATCTCCGAAAAGTCGGCATTTGCACGCGCAAGCAAGAAAAAAAAAAAAAAGCACGCTAAGCAAGCAAAGAGGATAACGAAAGAACCGCGCTATGAAAACCAAAACCCCGCGTCGCTTCCTATCACTAACACCTGGGACAGCTTCTAAACACACACTACTTCACTTCAAGAAGTCTCACTCAAGCACCTGCGTCAGCACGAAACACTGATCACTTCGGCGAAACGATTAGTCGAGGTAGGCGAGACAGGCGGGAGCAGAGACTTCGGCGGCCATGAAAGAATGGCGAAGCTTTTGTTTGTTATGGTATGAATCCAAACGGAAGTGCCTGTCTTGTAAACCTTTTGTAAAGAATAATAACTCTCATCACATGGGTTATTCTTTAAACGTAAAATATGCCGCTCAAAAGGAAATTGCAACATATAACAAAGGTTTAATAACCAAGATCTAAGCTGTCAATCAAACTCTTAGCCAATGAGAAGTATAGCAGCCGATTGGGATTCAACGTCACGGAATCCCAACTTCGTGGCGCGCGATTTAAAACCAACGAAATAGCCGCAAACTAAAATCAGTCTCGCCCAATAAATATTGCTATAAAATTTTTTTTTTCTCACGGAAAAATTGTTTTTTGACATGCTTGTCCCAATTAGGCTGTTTAAAAAAAAAACTTGTTTCTTTGCAGTTACCCTTTAAATTAAATATTTTAAGCGGTAGATAAATGCATTGGACGTGTAGGCCATCAACCATAAAGTGCCGATCTACTTAATTGTCAAACCTGTTGGCTGTGTGTCGGGGTCTTTGCACTTTCTCCGTTGTCATACCTCTCTCTACATCTGTGTCCCAGGAGGGTAGTGGGGATGTGCAGTATCCCAGAAGGGCATGGGTGTCGTACAATGTCACAGAAGAACATGAAGGTTGTACAATGTCCCAGAAGGGTATGTGACATACAGTGTCCCAGGAGGATATGGGGGAAATGCGATGTCCCAGAAGGACATGGGAACATGCAAGGTCTTAGCAGGGTATTGAGGACGTGCAATATCCCAGAAGGGTATAGGGAATGTGAAGTGTCGCAGAATGGTATGGGGGATGTGCAATGTCCCAGAAGGGTATAGTGAACATGCAATGTCCCAGCAGGGTATTGGAGACATGCAACATCCCAGAAGGCTGTGGAGAATATGCAATCTCCCAGAAGGGTATGGCATGTATGCAATGACCCAGAAGGGTATGGGGAACATGCAATGTCCCAGCAGAATATTGAGGACGTGCAATATCCCAGAAGGGTATGGAGAATTGGCAATGTCCCAGAATTGTAGGGGGACGTGCAATTCCCCAGAAGGATTTGGGGGATGTGCAATTTCCCAGAAGGGTATGGGGAACATGCAATATCCCAGCAGGGTATAGGGGACATGCAATATCCCAGGAGGGTATAGGGGAATGTGCAATGTCCCAGAGGGGAATGGGGAATGTGCAATGTCCCAGAAGGGTATGGGGAACATGCATTTTCCCAGAAGAGCATGGGGGACGTGCAATGTTTCAGAAAGGTATGGGGAATATGCAATGTCCCAGAAGGGTATGGGGAATGTGCAACATCCCAGAAGGGTATGGGGGATGTGCAATGTCCCAGCAGGGTATCGAGGACGTACAATATCCCAGAAAGGTATGGAGAATTTGCAATGTCCCAGAATTGTAGGGGGACGTGCAATGCCCCAGAAGGATCTGGGGGACGTGCAATTTCCCAGCAGGGTATAGGGGACATGCAATATCCCAGGAGGGTATGGGTGAATGTGCTATGTCCCAGAAGGGAATGGGGATGTGCAATGTCCCAGAAGGGTATAGGGAACATGCATTGTGCCAGAAGAGCATGGAGGATGTGCAATGTTCCAGAAAGGTATGGGGAATATGCAATGTCCCAGAAGGGTACGGGGAATGTGCAATGTCCCAGAAGGGTATGGGGGACGTGCAATGTCCCAGAAGGGTATGGGGAAAATGCAAAGCTCAAGAATGGTACAGGTGATGTGCAGCGTCCCAGAAGGGCATGAGGGACATGACGGGTGATGTGGTGCAGACTACCCACGGGAGCCGTCCCTGGTGCTGATCCTCAAGTGGGGAGGGGAGCTGACGCCTGCGGGCAGGGTACAGGCCGAGGAATTGGGCCGAGTCTTCAGATGTATGTACCCGGGTGGACAAGGTACGCTGGGCGGCTCAGTCCTGTCGGTACTGGCACACACCGGAGTGGGGCACTGTTCCCTGGGCACAGTGCTCTCTCCCCCTACCCCCCTCACCCCTCACACACACGCATTCCCTTCCCCTGCACAAAGCTACACTTTACCGGCACTGCTGTTCGTCAAAGGCACAGTACATAGTCTGAAATTTAGAGAGAGCGGGTGGGACCGAAGGAAGAGCCTTCTATGTCCCAATTCATAGCCTCGTTTTCCAGTATGAAAGTGTAAAAATGATATTACTAAGCTTAAACTAAAAATATGGGTCAATGCACCTTAGGTGAAAAATGCAGGAAAGCCTTAAGAAGAAGATCAAGATCTCTGCCAAAAGAATTTTCATACTTTCCAGACAATGAAGGAAATTGTCTTCTATCGCTAAGGCCCTCTACCAGAGATCTCGGGATTTACTGTAGAAACGGTGGAGCAGATAAACCTTTATATAGAAGCTGGGCTCTTGGCAGAGCCTCAATTGAAGAGCTCTTTTTTAATCCTGCTAGCTGGTGATGAAGCATACAAATGTTTGTTTTGTTTTGGTACTGACTGCCATTTTGGCCTGCTTGTAGTCCTTAGCGGTAGGACCCATAGAAGCACCTGTCCCACCTCTGTTGATTTTCCCCTCGAAATGTGTGTGCCACTACTGCAAGATTAGCCTGCTTGCTTGCTTTTCAGTCTTTTGCGTTGTTGTTCTGTGACTCCTTTGTGGGTTTTTTGTACATGTTCCGGAGCCTGATCCACTTCTGGACCCTGATCCATTTCTGGACTTGCTTTGATCTGGCAGCTTTTGTTTGTGAATGTTTTTGTTTCTAATGTTTTCTGTTTTGTGTCATGCACATATAGCATTTTCTTTCTTTTTTTACAGCTCATGTTTTGCTTGCAGTTGGCTCGTACTGCTTTGTTTATATCATTGCATGTACTTCTTATATGAGAGTGTTTAGAAACTTGCTTTGTTTTCTTAAAGGATTCATGAAGCCTAGCTATTCTACCTATTGCATATTAAACCTGCAAACAAGAAAATTAAATTTGAGTTACATTTTACAGTCTTTGTTTATTAACAACTGGCCATATGTAGTTGTTCGGCTAATACCTAGTACTTTTGTGCTCTAGATAACACCAATGATGAATCTTCAAACAAGTTGCATTCAGCATCTTGGAGCATGCTTACCTGAACATTATATTCTTGAGAAATAGTCAGGTATTTTTCTATAAAATCTGAGCAATATGCTCCGATTGCTTACACAGTACCCACAGCCATACAATATCGGAAAGTCATTGACTTCATGAATGCTTTAGTCCAGTGTTTGTTCCGAAGCAAAGCCCAAGGGGCAGCACATGCTATATGTGTACATATTTTGTTTGCCTGCATATTTTGAGCTTGCCTTTACTGCAGAAATCAAACAGTTGAGTGTACATCGAAACCCTTTTTGTTGCTGATATCTTAGTAGTGTCTACATCACTGGGTATTCACTACTAACAGTGTGTTATTGTGATCTTTCAGTTGTTCCGGAAGCAGAGTTGCCCCAATTATGATTTTCGTCCCAAGGCATGCGCTCGCCTCGGTGTGCTTGTGGAAGGTCCTGAACCACTCTCAATTGTTTTATCCCCGCCGTAAAGTCCTGGACTGTCTCACAGTACCATCTTCTTGCTTCAGAAAATTTGACATCACTCATGATTGGCTTGCATTAATTTAATAATCAACCGAGGCACTCGTTATCTGCCGTCTTAACCTCAACCATTGTAAATATAGCTTATTAACTCATCTTTTTTTTTTACTAAAACATAACTAGCAAAGACCGTCCTTTGAAGGAGGATAAAGCTGCTGCCTGTCTAGTCTAGCATTTTAGATGACTTATAGTGAGTTCGTTTCACGGCACTCGTGTCCACGCGTACCCACTCGCGGCGTAAAGCGAGTTCCTTTCGGCAGGCACTCCAAGAGTGGTTGCACTCTCCGAGTTCGTTTCAGCGGCGGCACTCCACGCGTGCATGCGGCGAGGCCGGCGAGGAGCGGGAGCAGACGACGAGGGTTTGTCTGCTACGATGTGTCACAGAACCGAAAGGAAAAAAAGTATATTTTCTGATAGAAATCGCGTCCCGTGGGCAACGGAATCAAACGCGAGCTTGAATTGTGAGCGTCTGCTATTTCATGAAGGAAGCAATTGACATCCCATGCTTTATTTGCAGGTTTTAAGTCGCTCTGTTGCCGTACAGACGCTGAAATATACCAGTGTGTCAAGAAATGCTCAAAACAAACGCATCAGCGGCTTCCGAGATGTTTATCACCGTCCGTGTGCTGGTGAAAAATTTAACGTTTGTCGACAAAACTCCCCCAGCAGAAACCTCTGACTGCCCAATAAGCATCAGAGAAAGCTAAATATAGTGGCTTTACCCAAGTCTTGGGCAACATCATCATGTTTAACATTTACCTACGTCAGCTAACTTGCCCCGTCGTATTTTGTTCGAGGAAGCTCTCATTCTCGACGTCCTCACCAAGGATAATATTTGATCCACCTGTAATGACGATCGAAATCAAAAGTCCCACGAAACGTTTTGCTGGATATTCCAACAGACTAGTTTTAAGCCGTACCCTTTCAGTGGTTCACGCATAATACCATGCTCAAACGGATCAAGCTTCTGCTCGGACAGCGTCATCAGTTTTCTTCAGTGTAAACGGTTATAAGAATTGAAAGATCGCAACCAGCTGTTTTGTAGGCAGCTGGGTGCGGAAATTTACGCCGTCTGTAACTATCTCTACTGCAGCCGAGTTGCTTGAAGTCATCACAACTATAAACTACAGGTTGCAGCGTTCAACGTTTGTAGATAAACGTTGGTAGTGACTGCACTCTCGCATCCCCACCCATCACTCCGAACAGAAAGGCGCTAGTTTCGGTTTGAAGTCGGTACCTTTTCTACAACATAGATGGCGGCAGCATCATCTTCTGCACTCGGTGCATTTGGCGAGTTTGTTTCAGTCCAGTTCTAAGTGCAACACTCTGCGAGTGCGATGCATTCTGGGAGAGAACTCGAACAGTGCCAGTACGTGTGAAACGAACTCGCTATTAGTGAGCATGTCTTCTACATGTAGAAGCATTTGCTCTGTAACCAACGTACAACATGTGCTGCCACCTACTGGTATACTTAGATTGGCTTTGGTTTCGGTTTTGGCTCGAAGGACGGTCTTTGCAAACCAAACGTGCATTTACTCGAGTTTTGAGAGTGGTTCTTGCCGGAGCAGTCTAGGGGGCTACATCCTGCTGTTATTATTTTATGATGCGCTGACCAACTCTAGGTGAATACGCTGGCACTCAAGGACTTGGACTGTTGCGGCTACACAGCACTTTCCGCCACGACCTCAAGATCTACGCCTCGGACGAGGGCCGGGTACAGATGACGGCCGCTGCCTTTGCCAAGGTAAGTGCTCCCCGTAACCTGTTGTTTCTCGTGTCTTACCGTGTGCAAAGGTAGAACCACGGTCCTTGAATCCCCTGGTCTGGAATCTTTTTGTCATTCTGTGAGAAAGCTTTGACACAGAATGTGCTTTACGAGTATTTTTCTATGAGAAAATCGTTATGAACTAGCATCAGGAACGAGCGTCATGAATGAATGACACGCTTGGAGCATTACACAATGTTAAGGTTATATAAAAGTTTATATATAAAGCTTGAGTCCCAGCGGGGTTCGAACTGGGATCGGTGCGGTGGCAGCCAGAGACCTAGCCACTGAGCTGCCCCTGAAAAAAAAAAAAAGGGTTTTTTAACAGTCTGGGTGGGACAGATGTGTCAACAAATTAATTTTATGGAAGAAAAAATTTTAATGCAATATTGACGGCGCGAGACGCGATTTAGTCGGCAGTCACCTTTTTTCCACTTTTTACTCTCTCGGCATTTCGGGCGTTGGAGGAGAGGTGGATCGGCTTCGCCTTCATGTTGAGGTGGAAAGAGCGAATGGCCGAGGTGGTCATTCCGGAATAACCCGTGATGTCATGGGCTTTGCACGCATAATTTCAAATAAATCTCTCGCCGTCAAAATTGCTCTAAATTTTTTTTTTTTTTTTTTTTGCAAAAATTTTATAGTTTGACACTGGTGTCCCAACCAGACTGTTTAGAAAAGCAGTTTTTTTTCTTCTCGGGGGCCCTTTAAGGACTGGGTTCCCGGCAAACGTGCCGGCGAGAGCAGTGTGACGTCGTACCATACGACCGCATACGTCATTGACGTCATGCATCGCGCAAAAGCCATACAAGGTAGCGCTCGTTCGCTTGGTCTAGCCCCGGCTAACATCTGGGGTGCACAATGAAAAAAATAAAAGCACAAGGCACACGCTGCGTGTGGTCTGTGCTAGTGTCCTGTGCGGCTCGCGGGACACATCCTGTGCTCCCTGGTCTTTGTCAGCGCGATCAAGCGAACGAGTTTCTTGGGGACAAATCGAACCACCAGAAGTGCGCTGCCGACGTCGGGAGTCGACCAATCGGAAGGACGACCTAACGGATGGACGGGGAAAGTCACCATGGGGAAAGTCGCCGGATGTGTCTACTTTTATTTTTATAAAGCCTCGTGGACTAGTCAAAATGATGGACGATAGGAAACGCCATCTATACTTGAGACCTATGGGTCCTGTTATTTTGGAATAATTGAAAGACCATGTGAAAGATGCTACCTCTGCTTTAAAAAAAATTATCAAACTTTTTCAAGCATTTTTTTTTTTTTTTTTTCTTACATGGTTTTGCGCTGTTCGTGGTGACAAAATTTGCTAGGGCGGCAACCGTCGAAGTGTTTACACCAGTAAGTAGTTCATTTTATGACTGTGGGAGTCTGATAACAGAAAGTCTACTGCAATTTTTTTTTTTTTTTCGTTTGTCTTGCAGGTTTTTTTGAGGTATATATGAATTAGGGTAGCGATGCAGGATAGTTAGTTCACACTTAGTAAAATCGACACAGCACACAATATACAAAAATAAAGTAAAAAAGTATACACAAAAAAGTGTTTTTTTGTGTGTTTTGTTTTTTGTTGTTGAGAGGTGTGGCCCAGTAGGTAAATTAGAGCTGATAAGCTTTTAATTAAGAGCCCATAAATACTTTTGCATCACCCTTGTCCCATAAATAAAAAGTTGAAAAGTGTATTAGAACTTGCTGCGCATGTAAACGTAGACTGCGTGATGCTGTTAGCACGAACACTATTTCGGTACTTTTTTATATTTTATTTTAAAGGGGTGGGCATCATAATTTACCACCTAGGTTTGTGCCCAAATGAAGCACTTTCTTCCACTAAAATAGCTTCGATGGCAGTCCCTGAATTTGGAAAGAAAAACAGAGAAAAACCTGCAATTGCTCATTCATGCCAGCAGTATCATATTGTGCATCCCTGTGCTCTCTGTAGCTAGAAAGTGGGCAAGATTGACTTAACTTTCGGTTTGACCAAATGATAGGCCTAGTTGATCAAAATTCAAGGTGAGCAATAGTCTTTGGCATTTGCCGAACTCCCCTGAGAAAACTTGGCAAAAGTTTGGCAGGTGCCTGCACATGCGAGAACACAGCTGTGGTGTGTGTTAGAGCATGGTTGGAGTCTGAGGTAGTGAGCTTAGCAGTGTCTAAGCCTCTGCTGTGGTAATTTTTTATTGGAGCAGGAATAATGATTTTTACTGTATATACAGGGTGTTTCAGCTAGCTGGTGCCAAGACTTTAGAGGTTTAAAGAAAGTGTGGGAGGTTTGAAAAAATCCCACGTGACTAAGGGCACTAACGTCGCAGTTTGCTTGCAAATAGTAGCGTGGTATTTTGTTTTTAAATCGCACACTTTTTGTAATCCTAGAAAAAAATAGGACACGCGTAGGCTAGTAGTACCTTGACAGAAACAACATAATGGATTAGCAATAATAATCCCTGGAGAAGGAGAACAAAGGGGACAAAAGAGAAACACAAATCTCCAATCTCAGAGACTGGTGTTTGTTCTCTGTCCCTCTTGTTCCCCCTCTCCAGGGGCTATTATCGTTATTCATTATTCTTGTCCAGCTCGCTTGCACCTTTGCATTAATTGCATTATCAAAATAGGATATTTCTCAACATACTCTAAAGCTTTTGTACTGGAGGGTTTGTGTGCACATTATCCTTTAAAAAGTTGGCTAATAAATTTGCATTAGTTGGCCAGTTTGGCACATCTCAAAAGATAGCTCAACTTGCTAAATAGAATGGTGAACAACACAGTGTTGGTTTGACACATGTAGAGTGTACTGGCTTTTTAGCAAGTCTTGGTACAAGTTAGCTGAACAACCCTGTGAATGGAAGATCAAGAGACTCATCCTCATAGTTTTAGCCATTGCACATGAATGACATGGCAGCAGCAAACTGATAACAGCTCTTTTCAATTTTTACTTTCCAGGGTCTTCTGGCTTTGGAAGGAGAACTGACCCCAATTCTGGTCCAGATGGTGAAATCAGCAAACACCAATGGTCTATTGGATAATGATTGTGATTCCAGCAAATATCAGAATATGTAAGCACCACTGAATCTTATCCTTGTATTGTGTTCATTTGTACGCATGACTTTGTTCTCTGGTCACCTTACTAAACAGAAATCACTAGTTAACAATTATTGAGGATGACAGAAATTAATAGAGTTGTTATATTTGCCATAGACGTGCCAAAATAATATTGAAATTGTTTTATTTATTTATACCAGTTACTTGACCATCTTTTTGAAGCAAAAAGCACTTTCTTATGAATTTTATTTAAAACTTGGGCATGTCGGACCCTACTTTTGTGTTAATTGTTACAAATTTTTCTTGGGTACTGTATCTAGGGTATGTAGATTTTTATTGGCCTTTTCAAGGTATTTATTCAACCTCTTGACCTCATTTTATTTATGAGTTAATTTAGTTTTGTCACCCTCAAAACATATACCTATATGAGCTGTCTCCACATATAACTGGACCAGCAGTTTTCTTGCATTTTGTGAAGAATATGCTAATATTGTTTTGGCCCTTATTTATTTGGGGGAATATTTGTTTTTCTAGTAACCTCATGAGTCTAATATCACAGTCAGTGGTTATCAGGCAAAAGACAGCAGCAACAGGCTATCTGCAAAATTCCCAAACTCTAAGGATCACGCTGGGAGTGTAACATGCACTTCACACACTTGCCTTGTTTCTTGGAAATGTTAGAAACAAATTGCTAAAGCAATGACAAATGAATGTGTAAAAAAAAAATTTTTTTAGATTTTTTCTCAGCAAAGTTACTGCCACAGATGCCAACACATGCAGTGTGTTGGATGCTCCTCAGTGCTTGGGTGATCTATTGACAAAAAATGAAAGACGTTTACAACTCTCTGTAACACCGAATTAGAGCACAGCTTTTGAGAGGAGGAGGCGAGGGTACGGCGAGCAGGGTATGCCCCTCCCATCCCCCTCTTCTGCTCCTCTCCCATTTAGTGGGAAATTTTCGCTAAATTTCCTGCTAAATTCAGCAGGGAAATGGTTCTGCTAAATTTAGCAAAATATTTTTTCAGGTAATTTTTTTTTTTTTTCACTAAATTTAGCGGGGAAATTTTTCTGTTAAATTTAGCAAGAAAATTTCTTCTGCTGGATTTAGCGGGGAAATTTTCGTGCTAAATTTAGAGGGCATTTTTTCCGCTAATGTTAGCCGGGAAATTTTTTCGCTAAATTTAGCGGGGAAATGTTTCCGCCGAATGAAGCAGGAAAATGTTTCTGCCAAATTTAGCGGGATAATTTTTTCACTAAATTTAGCGTGAAAATTTTTCTGCTAAATTTAGTGAGGAATTTTTTCTGCTAAATTTAGTGGGTAAATTTGTCTGCTAAATTATGGGGGTAATTTTTTCTGCTGAATTTAGCATGGATTTTTTTCCACAAAATTTAGCTGGAAAATTTCCCCGCCAAATTTAGTGGTGAAATATTTCCGCTACATTTAGGTGTTGTGTGATGTCACGAGGGTGACATCACATCTGACGTCGCTCATGACGTCATGTGTGACGTCATTACGGGAACGTCCCATAATGCAACGCGCAGTTAAGGTGACGCCGCTCAAGCCGGAAACGGGCACCTAAGAGCTGCACTCTAAAACTAAACTAATGCAAAGGAAAATTGTCCTTATTTTGGAAAATGAAAGACACTCATTGTACAGGCACACCTATGAATATATGTTTCTTTCCAATGAGAATTATGAAGCCATTTACGCCAAAAGGGAGCTGCTCTCTAATTAATCAAGGAACAGGTGTTTTATGAGAGGGAATCTTTTGGTTCAGATGGATTTGCATAGCTCTTAGAAGTAAAGTTTTATTGGTACTCTTCTAATTAAAATTGAAGCTGGGACACGCGACACTAATCAAGGGGGCAGTTCTTATTTGTTTCACGTAGGACAGAGGCCCAAAGAGACAAAAATAGTGATACAATTTCTAAATGAGGAGGCCCGTGCAAAAATACCAGTCTTATACTTATCGTAGTACTGTGAGAAGCGATGACAAAAACAGATTTTTGTGTTTCCGGTTTTAAAATGGCAAAGAATTCATTTTTCAAAATTTGGTTTTAACTACGGCCAATATCTAGCGAGCTGATGGACGTTTAACGAAAGGTGAGAGGGTGAAATCTTGCAGTGGCCAAAGCCAGCTTTAGCTGCTGCAGCACTTTACCTTGTCAGCCTGCCAGTTACAGGTATAAATGTTCAGAAGATGTTTTGGAAGCTGAGGCTGTAAAAAGAAAAGACTGGGCGCACATTAATGATGAAAACTTGGGAAAATGCATATATCCAAGTTTATTCAGATCACATGACTTTAAACTTATTTTAATTTAATGTGAAATTCCTTCGTATGTTGAGGCTGGGTTGAGCCTGACAATATCTATTACTTGTCTGCTTGTTTCTTCATTATTTTTTTATGTTATGAGGTTATTTTGACAAGCAAACATGTTTTTGCATTTATTTCATTGTTACAGTGTATGTTCAATCACTTGGTTGCTTTATTGTCACTTTTTATATGGCAGTAGCGTTTAACAGGACTGCCCTAAATGCCACCATTTAATAACCAACTCAGTGCTCTCAAAAAAAGTGATAAAAAGACTGTATTGTTGTGGGTTGAGAAAGGCACTGCACATATTTTAAAAAAGGCTGCCAGATAAAAACAGAAGAAGGTGTGCAAAATTGAAAAGAAAAGAATGAAAACAGAAAACACCAAATTCTAAATAGAAACAAGATCAAATTGGTTGTATTGATCAGATGACGAAAGACTAATTTTCCTTAAATTGCGAAAACTTGTGTCTGCTAGAGAATGGTAATTTGGCCCGTGCAGCACGACCACTAACCCTGGTTATTTAACATGAATTACTAGTAGTGGTTCACACTGAACACAACAGATCATCTTGGCATTCATAGCAATGCAAGAACTGTTCATAAAACATGGTGTGCAAAAGATGCTGCACATTTAAAAAACAGGAATACACAGTGCTGTGAAAAAAAAAAAAGTGTCAACAATGCTTTCAATTGTGTTTTCGCAAAACATTGTTTTTGCCTCCACTTTCAAGCATGCTGCAAATCAGGCCTTTTGAATAGCTCTTATGTCTATAGTACCAAAAGTTACAACTGACCTGACCACACACACGACGACAGTGAAATACTTTCCAATGTAGTTAACACATAAAAAAAAATTCCCGAATATTGGTGCCACCGCCGCTATGTGTGGCGTGGCGCTCGAGAGCTCCCCTCCCGGTGTCTCGCTTTTGCAGTGTGTATTTTCAGGTGATTTCGGGCTGCATCCCCTGACGTACTCGTACGTTCCTGGGCACTTGACAGCCCCGAGGCAAGCATGCTGTTGACAGTGTTCTTTAAACATTGAAAGTAATTACAGGGTGAAGCAAAGACTGCATGAAGCATTCCAGGTGGACCATGACTTCTCAGAAGAGGACTTTGAAAAGGTACTTTCTGCCACTACGCCTAACGCGGTCAAGGCATTTGCCGTGAAATGCCGAGCGTGCACCCGCGTTGCACCGGGCGGCCGCCCCCTACTTTTTAAACGTGTGAGAAATAAGCGAAGGACATAGTGCCAGGCGTTCACCCGAGCAGACTTCTCGGCCCTCGAACCAGTGTTGCAGGATTGGGACACCTATTCCATTCCAATTCCATTCCGGGAAATTAGAGCTTCCAACAATTCCATTTCTTTCGACTCCTTGGAATTAAAACACTGGGCTCATTCCCACTCCTAGAATGGCTGAACTTTACCATTCCATTCCTTTAATTCCTAAACATGAAAAAAATCGGAAGTTGACAACCACAATGAGTTACTGGAAAGAAGCAGCATAAAGCTGCTGACGTTATCAAAACGCGGAGACGACTGCAAAAGTATGCAAAAGCTTTCTCTACTAAGCCGAATGATGGTTGCACAAAGCGTTTCATATCACTTGGTGTCACTGCAGACGTTGATCAAGCATAAAAAGCTTGCGAGTTGCAACGGATGGCAAAAACTAAAACCACCCATTTTCCTTGCAAACGGACCGTATACCCTTAACAGATACATGGTTAGTGCTCTTTGTTTCGAGTACTTGCACAACAGTACCATATAGTGTGCTGTTAGAAGCTTATGAATACCGTATTTACTCACATAATGGACAAACGTTTTTTTTTTGAAAAATTGACATATCTGGGGGGGTGTTCATTACGGGGGGTAAAATTTTTCTATTTACACACTTTGCACAAATGTCATTTTAGGTGCCAGTATGACACAGCAGGGTACTGTGGCACGTCTCCACTGACGGAGGCGCACCCACGGCTGGTTGTGGGCACGCCACAGAAAACATGCTCTATAAATTGCTAATCTTTTATAGGGCGCTTTTGGCGTGCCCTTTGCCGAAGGACAAGCGCCCTATGAAGCTCACTCAGCACGGAGAGCAATGAGACCGTTCATAGGCCTGACCACTTTCGCAATTTTACTGTTCGAAAGCGGACCACAGACGACGGCGTGTTTCTTGACATTAATGCATCCGATGGGCGAAGCATGTCCAGGGCTGGGAAATTCCTCGACCTCAGCTTCGTTAGGTGTACGCACCGCTCATTTTTATGGTTGATCACTTCCGTAACTACACACTTGCAGCCATTACAGGAGTAGCTTGGCTTGGCTGGACTTGGCTTGGCCGCTCGGCGGCAAGGGAAAATTGGCTTGGTGGGCTGTGTGGCTAGCTAAGTTTGGCGCAGTTCGAGACTCGCAGAGCCGAAAATTGGAGGTGCATTCATTACGCGAGAAAAAAAAAAACGTCAAAATATTGATGCCGTTGTGGGGTGCATTCATTATGCGAACAAATGCAGCACATTAAAGACTTAGCAGGACAACAAAGAAATTTTGAAATTTGTTTAAATTAATCAAAAGTAGGAAATATCCGAGTCTGAATTATTGCGAGCCTACTGTGTGCGTTCTGTTTAGAAAAATTATTTTCACAAAGCCTATTACAGTGGTATGTCTCATAGAACTTGGTTTTATCGGAATCCAGGGTTCCTCTGGGCCAGCATATTTAGTGTGCTGCGTTGCACCAATGTTTGCATTCATACTGTAGTGCAACTCATTTTTGATAGCCGTACCGATTATAAACTGCCCTTAAATCAGACACATATAGGAACAGTACCAAAAACCTATTCAGACTTGTGTGTAAATTCTAGTCCATTTATAACAAACTCCTATCAGCGTGACCCCCCGTGAATATGACTATCATATTAAAACAGTGCACAAGCAGAGAGGAACAGAAAAGGAGAGAACACTGCACTCTGTGTTCTCTTCTCTTCTCTTTTCCTTTCTGCTTGTGCTCTGTTTTAATAACTAGATCAACTCTCCACATTAGTACTGCTGAATGTTACTATTTCTGTTTTTGTCAAAATTGGTCGTAAAGCTATACTTTTCTATATATTAAACAACTAGTGTAAGGAAGAAAGTGAAAAACAACTAGTGTAAGGAAGAAAGTGAATATATGCAGGCAAGCCAGTGAATTAACTCCATAACTAAAGGAGGAAGGATGCATCAAAATATGAGTAAAGACGGGCGTGGACCAGGGGGCGAGTAACTCATCCTTAAAATACTGACAATAGAATGCCTATGGGTTCTCTCCAAACTAAAAATTTTGTGAGAAATTAATTAAAACAGGAAAATAATTTAATGGCATACATATGTACCAACAAGAGCTTTCAAATTTCGTTCTTGGTGTGGCTTTTGAATTTTGGAAAGGTGGTTCACTCCTTGCTTTTACTTCAGTTGCTCCTAACAGGCTGATGGCTCATAATCCTGTAGCATAGATCAACTTGCAACACTATTTACGCAGGTTTTTGTACCACTTTATAATATCAAGTAGCCGCAACCAGCATTGAAAAACCTGGGCAAACCAGGCAAACATCCTGTTTGTCTTTTTGTCTACCTCGTATTTACTATATGGACACCAACCATTCCGACCTAACGGAAATTGCTTAACTATGGCAAGCCTCGTTTCACTTGGTAGCAATATGTAATATTGACAAGAGAAAAGTACACATTTTTTTCAAAACCGCTACCACAGTTGCCGGTTGTAGAAGGGTAGGGTAAACAATTTTTCATATTGACAAACATGTTTTATATGTAAAAAGGCTGATGTGTACTAGTGTGCCATAAAGGATTCTTAGATTGGGGAGTTAACATATAACAAACACATATATGCTAAGCATTGAAGTTTGTTATAACTGGTTTGCACTACTTTTTTTAATTTCTGGATTTTGATTTCCTGTTTAAAATGTCTTGTCCTGACACACACCAGATTTCCGATAGTAGTTGTGTGGGAAACACTGAGATGTTTACTGTACACACGTGGTAGTACTAAATGCAGGTAAATGGTGGTTCGTTCGTGCAGCTTATGTGGGACTCTGTTCTTTCCTTCTGTAGCTCAATCCCACCCATGCACGATCCATTCAGAATGCTTTGCAGTTCATCAAAAATCCCGTCAAGGCATGTCAGCACGTCTACGAGATCATACAGGAGCTCATCAAACTCATCAAGTGCAGAAAGGATGAGAACAGAACACAGGGTAAGCCTAGACTTTGTCCGTAAGTAGATTGAATGGGAAACGGGAGCTCTTGAACATCATTAAAGCAGGCTGCTCCACTACCATAATTGTATCTCGAAAGATAGCCCACCTCACGTTTTTGTCATTTAAAAATGCTGGAAGGTGAGTCCTTCACTAGAAAGCTTCAGCCTATTTCAGCAACCTGACTTTTGGCAACAATAACAGTGTTTCTATGGCGTTTTGGTAGCTAAGCAAATAAGCAAACCTTTTGTCTCTATAACATGGAAGTTTGTGGTATAGGTTATTACAGTTGATGGATGCATGAGTGAATGAGGATCAAAGTTTAACCATGTTTTTCTAGCTTTCTTGAGCCTGTTTGGTTTAATATGCCTACCAACAGCTGCTAATGGGACGTAGAGGAAAAGTCAAGAAGCATAGTATTTTCGTAATTTAAACCCTGCCGGTATACTCTCTCTTGAAATGGTATTTTCTTGTAATCTCTATAATTTCCTGTAATAAAAATGTCTTTAAAAAATGTGGCACCCCACTTGGCATGAAAGCCTGGTGCACGCTCCTTTCATGTACAATAGAAACCATGTCACCTTGATGTGGGCGTCAACTCTCTCCTTTTTGCATGCGCAATGGAAAGGCGTTCACTCGCTCTCAGGTTACCCCAGCTGGGTCTTTTACAAATATTTGCTCAGAAATCTTGTAAGTGCAAACAGACATGACACAAAAAAGGGTTTAGATGGAAGCTTGGTTAGGTCTTTGTCCTAGTCTTTTTTGCGCCATCGCTGCTATTATCAAGAAGGGGACACAGACGAGCCCTACTTCCAACTAAATTGTGGCCAGATGCCAGCATACCATAATGTCCGACATATCCCCTATGTGTGTGACTCCGTTTTCACCTGCAAACTTCCTCGATGCCGTGCACCAACTAGCCCAACAACAAGTATCGTTGATCCAGATCTGTGGTAAGCCTTTGGTAGTGTTGAGTCTGCCACCAACTAGCCAGGCACGTAGCCAGGGGGGGCCCATGGGGCCCGGGCCCCCCCAAAATCTTCCATTTTGCTGGGACCTCCTCTCCCCCCTCCCCCTCATACAGCATTTTGTCATGGACGCCGCCCCCCCCCCCTCCGAAACAAAATCCTGGCTACGTGCCTGCAACTAGCCCAACAACGACTCTCGTTAATCCAGATCATTAGCCGACCTTCTCTTTCCTTCCTGTTGTCTCTTCCTTCCTTACTTATGTCTGACCAACTCGCCCAGCAACTCATTTTGGTCCGCCACTAAACCTGTGCAGCTGACCAAACAACTGAAGGGGCGAGTCCTCTTGCAGGGCCCCTGTACCACGGAGAGACGTGGGAGCTGATGCAGCGCCGCTGGGCCAAGCTGGAGAAGGACTTCAAGCTGAAGAATGGCAAGTTTGACATCAGCAAGATCCCCGACGTGTACGACTGCATCAAGTACGACCTGCAGCACAACCAGCACACCCTGCAGTTTGGGCACGCCGAGGAGCTCTACCTTTATGCCAAGGCTCTGGCGGACGTTGTCATTCCTCAGGTGAATGCCCGGACCTTCTGCACAGTGTGCTGTACAAATAAGGAAGATGTCTTGTTCCCATTCTAAATCTCGATTACTCTCACACTCCTAGTATTTATTTCTGAGCAAAACCTACATTCTTTTTTTGTCCGTGACTCGGTTTTTAACCGATGGAACAGGTGGCATGCACCTGTTATATACCTAATGTTTCAATCGTGCTTACGAAGGTAATGCATAATCCATAATACGAGATATCAATGTGGTATTATGGATTAGCTTCTGAATGCTAACTACGGTCACCGAGAATCTCATCATGTTTATGTATACATATATTTATATCAGTGTTCCGTAAAATCCCCTATGGACACCATCTCCCGAGAGATTGCCCATCCCGTTTTCCTAGCTAAATATCTGTAGTAGCATCAAATTCAGAAACATTGCCAACCCTTCGATTCCCGTCAGATGTCGCGTGATTTCCGACGGGAATCGCATCAAATGAGCAATCTGCAGTACCGGTACTTGTGATGAATTAGTTTGCAGCGGGTTCCCGCATTTTTTACCACGATTTCTGCGTGTTTATCAGTTTCAGGTTTCTGCGTGTTTATCACACAGTGAAACGCGAACCTACCGGATCCACAATCTGCGGAACCCTTTCCCGTGACACAGGAGTTTGTAACGAATTCCCGCATGTTTATCACATCATAGAACTCAAATTTGCCATGTCCGCGATCTGTGGTGTCAGTTCCCATGTCACGTGGTTTGTAACAGGTATTCTTATGTTTATCTTTTATTTTTTTTATAAATTTTTGCTGTCTCATCTTTAAAAATAGCCTGCCTCATGGTTTTCTTTATTTATCTGATCATTTTCAACAACAAAAGTCGTCGGTTGGTCACTACTCCCCGTGGTCGTCAATGTCCGCGTGGAGTAGACTGTTACCGTATAATCCCGTAAGGGCGCCCTCCCCCGAGAGATCGCCCATCCCGTTTTTCTGGCTAAATATCTGTAACATAAAAATTCTGAAACATCGCCCACCCCCCCGATTCCCGTTGGACACCAAGCGACGTCCGACGGAAATCGCGCATCAACGGCGCGATCGGCGGTACCGGTGTGTCCGAGAAGCGAGTTCATAGCAAGTTCCCGCGTTTTTGTCTGCGATCTGCGCGAGGTATCGGCTCGCATAACGCTCTAGTTGTTCCAGCGTGTATATTGCATCGTGAAATGCGAATCTTCTGCGTTCGCGATTTGCGGTATCCGTTCCCGAGTTCGTAGCGGATTCCCGTGTTTTTGTCCGCAATCTGCGCGTGCGATATCGATTTTTAGCTGTAAGTAACACTTGCGAGTTGTTCCCGCGTGTATACTGGATTGTGAAATGCGATTCTGTTGCGTTTGCAATCTGCGGTATTTGTTTTTGTGACATGCGAGTTTGTAGCGTATTCTCGTGTTTTTGTCCGCAATCTGCGCGCGCAATATCTGTTTCCGTGACAGGCAAGATTCTAGCGGGTTCCCGCGTCTTTATTGCACCATGAAACTTGAATCTGCTGCGTCCGCGATCTGCGGTATCCGTTCTCGCGAGATGCGAGTTCTCGGCGGGTTTCTGCGAGTCCTTCGCATCGTGAAACGCGAATCTGCTGCGTCGGCCACTTGCGGTATCCTTTCCCGTGACACAGGAGTTTGTAGCGAATTCCCGCGTGTTTATAGCATCGTGAAACGCGAATTTGCCGTGCCCGCGATCTGCGGTATCAGTTCCCGCGTTAGTGGTTTGTAGCGGGTGCCCCGGCGCTTATCATTAACTTTTGATAAAGTTTTGCTGTGGCATCCCCAAAGATAGCCCACCCCATGTTTTTCACCATTTATCTCTTCATTTTGGGTGGGCGTCCTTACGGGATTTTACGGTAGATGAGAAAAGTATGTCAATTGGTTTTAAATGCTATAGAAGACTTCTTGGATGTCGACGAAAACTATTCCTAGAATTTCTGTAGCAGTTCCTAGCCAGTTTAATAAGGAAACGTTTATGCAGTACGGCGGAAAATGCTGTTGCATTTCAACAACAATCTGTGCAGCGGTTTTGGCAACAATTTGTTTATTCTTATTATATATACTATGTACTCTCACTCTCTTGTTATGTTTATTTTCTGGACGCCACAAGATTAGAGTGCTTAGACACAAATTCTTCTATATATGTACCGAGTATAAATACCGATACCCAATTGCAGATCCAAAAAGGCCCTTTGCACGCATTTTGCATTGCTATTTCTTTGTAAGACCATAGTGGCCTTTGGTGCTAGTTCGAATTAACCAGTGCATGCCTCCAAACTTCCTCTTGCGCATTTGGTGCTATTGACACCGGCAGCACGAGAACAACTGGGTGCGTCTTTCGAATGCCCGGCCTCCAGCCCACACTTAGTGCCTACCGCCTTTGTACCAGCATCACAAATGCCTTTAAGGAGGTTCCACTGTAGTCAGAGGTGTTGGCAGGTCTCCATTTCAGTAGTTTTAGTTTCTTCTTGCGCATTCGAATCAATGAGGAAAACACTTATTGACGAGCGTCTTTCAGATTTTAACGGAAATAAAATTGGAAAGGGCGGAACAGTTGTCGCAGGTGCATAATATTTTGGGGGGGGCTGGGGCTGTTGCAGGAGTACGGCCTGACCCTCCAAGAGAAGCTGACCATTGGACTGGGCATCTGCACTCCTTTGCTGAAGAAAATCAGAGCAGATCTGCATCGAAACATTGACCCGGCAGCAGACGAGACTGAAAGCGTAAATCGACTTAACCCCCAGTAAGATCACTTCCCCGGTCCCTTTCCGGACGTTCGATGCATAGACGCCGTCCCCCTTTGCAGGTACTCGCACGGTGTGTCATCCCCTGGCCGCCATGTCCGCACTCGGCTCTACTTCACTAGCGAAAGCCACATTCACTCTCTGCTCACAGTGCTGAGATACGGAGGGCTGCTCGACGTAAGTTTGCCGACTTCTCTCCGTTCCCGGGCGACCCCGAAGATGTCTAGAAAGGGTGTGTCCAAGAGTCAAGAAATTCGGGGAACGCTTGTCCAACGGCATTTCCTATGTGCTATTTTTCAGAATGTATACTTAAAAGTAGGGTTGTGCGAATATTCGGAATTTCGAATAGTAGTTTCGAATAATACACTATTCGATATTCGCTTCGAGAAGAACTGCACTATTCGCGTTTTTCGAAGTGTTGAATGCGTCGGGTTAGCCCCGTTGAGTGCGCTTCTTAGCGAGCACCGGAGCACTGCGGAGAAGCAATACTCGCGAAAGCGAGCTCCGCGGGTGCTGCTTTTCTGCATTACATCGGTGCTCGGTAAGAAGCACACTCAACGGGGTAACCTGCCGCGATAAACACTTGGAAAAGTATGAATATCGCCATTACGTGCTTGGAAGAAAAGCATACATTCAAAGCGGGATGGTGCACGCGTGCCGTCTGCATTTGAAAATAAATGAAAACTTTGTGAGTGTGTATATCTACATTGTAGTAAAAGTTTCAAAATTAAACTTACTATTATGCAAGAGGATAACAGTAAGTTATGTTGGGCAGTAACTATGTTGGGCAGAGATGCTCTTACAGCCTGCATTCATCATGCGCGATTCAATCTCTCTTAACTCGAGATTAAAGAAATAATATTTTATATGGCAAGATTTGTAAATTCACTCAATTGGGTATCTCTATAAGATTCATTTTATGTCAAATCTGTCGTTTACTTGCCATCCCAAGACATCAGACCTTCTTAGTTCACAGTTCATAAATATAGATAGATTAGACTTAGCTTGTAAATGAACAAGTGGAACAACCTTCACAAGTTTAGCTGGGTTTTCATCGAAGCATTACGCAATGGTAGTGAAAGGTGTGGAAAAACTATTCGATATTCGATTCGAAAATATTCGGCCAAAACCACTATTCGCTTCGAATTCGCTTCGAACTCAAAATCCACTATTCGCACAAGACTACTTAAAAGTATTTTTCGCCAAGAGAGTTAGAAACATTGAAAGAAATTTTAATAGCAACAGAATTAGATGCAGGCCTTTCTAGAAGAGACTTCCTTTCTTCAAGAGTGTGAACATTACAGTTGTGCAAAGATATCTTCCATGTTCTGTGCTCTATGGATTCTTGTATATAATGTTTCCACTTATTTGCTGGCTTCTTTCTTTTTTCAATCTTTTTTTGTTTTTTATCTTTTTTTTTAATATTTTTGTTTGAACCATGAATCTTAGCGTTGAAGTTTATTTAGAAATTTGGTTGTGCTGTCTAGGGATTGTGGCACATGGCTAAAGGTTTCTTATTGCCTTATTGCTTGCGGTTATTTAACTTTCTTGGAACTTCTTATTATGTGAGTTCGCAGCTCTCCTGTACTTAAGATATTTAATTTCTGCTTCCCACCTAGTGCTATAACTGTTTGCAGTTAAGCAACCCTGACTACGTAGGCAAAACTTGTTGGAGAAATGGATGCCCATTGTCTAAAAAAATTGAAGACACGGGAAGCTAATCAATTTGAGTAAACTACTATATAATTTGTATCTGTAAAGGCATGACCAGCACCGCTGTATCTAGTATTGGAGTAAGGAGGAAGCCATACGTTTTTAAGTTAAATAAGCACTGAAGTCTGCAACATCACATGGTATAGTCATAATTGTGTAGGGACATTATTTGTGTATTCACATACGTTTTTACTTGTATATTTTCAACTGTAGTTTCCGTAGTGTCCGTGTTTTGTTTATTTTATCAAATGTATTCTTACGCTTTGTACACTCCTGTAACAGCCTTAACAGGTTAACAGTATGCATAAATAAATTTAAAAAAAAAGCTTTTGTTAAAGTTTCGCTCTATAAAAAGAAGTTACATGCCGTAAAATACCGGAGAACCACCCCACCCCACTTCCACTGAAAATTGGATTAATCTAGACATTGGTGCTTGTCCGGTCAAATCGGGTGCTTAACGTATAATTTGCAGAATTCCCAAGTTTAAAAAATGTTAATAGTGGGCTCTTGAACAAAGTGTGCGTTTCAGCGGTATTTTACTGCATCTGCTACCGTAGATAGTTACTTGTGTCTGCATCAATAATTGGTCTTTAATGACTTAGCAAGCAGGTTCATAGCTGTTTATGCCTTGTCTCATATATTTTTTGCTTGTGTTTGCAGGAGACAAAGGACGAACAGTGGCGCAGAGCCATGGAGTATGTCAATGCAGTCACGGAACTCAATTACATGACACAGATTGTGATCATGTTGTACGAAGACCCCACCAAGGTGATAGATGTGCGCGCTCACTTTCCTTTCCCTCTTTACCTCACTAATTTTGAGGCTGTAGTCCAGAAGTGATTGGCTGCATGCTTGGGGCAACATTTAGGGTTCTAATCTGAATAGAGATTCCCTAACAGCACCTTGCAGAGTGAATGTGTGTTATTCATCTAAATATAGAATCAAAATTTAAATATCATGTCAGCCTAGGGATCCTCAGGTAGCGGGTTCGAATCCCGGCCAAGGTGCCCGCAATCTGACAGAGGCTTATTGCCGAGAGGGCGCCGTGTAACCAAGATTTTGGTTACACGTAGAGAGATCCCCATGTGTCCGAAATTGGTTTCCCGTCCTTGGCTGGGGCGTGCACTTATTGGTTTCTTGCTAGTTTACAGTGCGACTCACCTATAATTGCCCTTCTTTAAATTTTTTTTATAGCAATCTCGTAGAATCCAATTGTTGAACTTTCACGGAGGCTTGTCACACTTAAATGTCCACCCACCTTAACTGTCTACTTATACAGCAAACAATTGTATTAAAAAGGAGAATGTGTTATGTGAACTTTAGTCTCGTAGGGCTGTGCAAACATGGAGCATTTTCTAAAGCTTGTTTTGAGTGATGTGAAGTATGGTATTTCTTTAAATTACTGAGGCGACATTTCAACGGTTCGAATAATTGGAAAGTCGTAGTCACATGCACGTTTGTCGTGTTTATGAGGGTCAAAGAGGAGTGACTTTGTTGCTGTTGCAGTTCTAAAACAATGGCACAGTACAGTAATACCTCGTTAACTCGAACTCATAAAAACTGTGAAAAAATTCGAGATAAGCGAATTTTCGAGATAAGCAAAGTACCGGAATTTTTTTACCTCCGCGCGATGTTCTAAATAAAACTTCTAACAATCGCGGCAACATCAACTTCTCTGATGAGAGCAGCTTTCCTCTCAAGCGTCAATAATTTGCACTGTTTAGGCTCCGCCATCTTCACGGTCAATCGAGTCACGTGCAAACAACATCAGAGAATTCACAACCGATGACCGAATTGAACACTTCACCCTTGCTCGTGTGGCCCCGCAAGACGATCGAAACACCCGGGAAAAAAAAATGACGGACAAGCAACAAAGAGCAGCAACACACAAAACGAACGAGATACCTCTGGGAAACACGAGACTCACGACCAACGACGACCGGACCGGGAAGAGAAACGGAAGAACCCAGGAGCAAAGAGAAAACAGAAGACTGAGCGGAACAAAACGCTCAAGGGAAAAGGGGCACCGAATGCCAGGCATTCCGGCTCACGAGCGATTAGCTTGTCCAAATGGAAATCGTAAAAACAAAACAAACAAGAAAAAAAAGAAAAAAAAAAGAAAACGCTTTTGAGTCGCACATCGTCTCCATACACCGCACCCGTTGTTATTCTTTTAATTGTTTTCTTCAGCTTCTGCATTGTTTTTTTTTGTTGTTGTTTCTTTTTTGCGCATGCGCGTTTTTGTCTCTTTTTTTTGTGCGCCGCGCACATTTGTTTTTTAATTTTTTTGCGGCAGTTTTTGTTGTTTATTGTTTTTTTTTTTTTGCGATTTTCGCTGACAAGATTTCGAGATATCCGAAGTCCGTCATGAAAACCTTTCGAGATAAGCAAGGACAAAATGCATTGTGCCTATGGGAGCTCATTCCGTGACAAGGCACTTTTTTGACTTAACCACTATTTCGAGATAGCCGTGTTCGAGTTAACGAGGTATTACTGTACTTCGTTTGAACTATGAATAGTGAACTTCTGCTAATATAAAAAACATGCATTGTCCAACTTTGATAAAAAATTTTCATAAATGTAAATGCGCAGATGATATGTTAACTGATATTATTGTTATGTTTCAATCTTTGCAGGCTATTTTATAATTGGTTAATTTCTCTAGTACCGTTCCCCTTTGAGCTTGCTTATATGGAGTTTCTTTTAAGGGGAGGCACGGCCTCCAAATCGCGATTTTTTGAAAAAAGTCACGTTTTTGAAAAATAGTCCTATCAGCTTGTATAACTCTTGAAGAATGCTGTCAAAAAGTTTCATTCCTATAGACAAACTATTTACTCCAAAATAAATTATTTTCAACGTACCGGCGGCCGCGCGCGCCTCGTAAAAACGCGCGCGGTCGCACAAATTGGCCATACTCAAAGCGCGCTCACTCCGCGTTCATTAGGCCTAGCGCAGAGAGGCACCCCTCATTGGAAAGAGCGTTTCACCCTCCTCCTTTTGGTGTAGAGCTACTTGCGAGACATCGTGTGCACCAACCGTGAAACCCCGTAGAAAACAACACTGCACGCTCTCTTATTGGCCACACTGGCAAAGAAGGAACTCTGATTTGCTCAAACCTGTCACATGACCCCATACTCGTCTGCTAGCGCGCAATTTCGGCCAGTCGGTGTTTCGTCAGTTTCGTTTCCTAGCTGCGTCGCATGCGCTTGACCGTTCCACCCCGCGGTGCCGGTGACTTTGTGTGGCAAGCCTTCGCCGTTCAAGTTCGGCAGCCGCAATCGGTTTTCAAAGTGGTGAGGGAGTGGACAACCTTGCAATGCAGACAACGGAAGCGATCTTTCCTCATTTCCAAGCGCTCCGTCGTCGTCGAGTGCCTCGGATTCTCCCGTCGCCTTTGTGCTTCTTTGGTGGGAGGTGTGGCGCAGGCCTAGAATCTCTCAAGAAAGTAAAGGGACTTGGTGGAAAAGGGAAGCTGACAAACATCAAGATCAAGAAACCGACCAACTACTATGCCTGTGCCCTCAAAGACAACGCACCTGATGTTACAGCCATGCAGCGTAAAGTGTATGCTAGTCTCCTGCATTCATACTCTACTGACGAGGAGCCAAGGCACAGCGCTTGCCCCACTGGGATGGACTCCTGGCACCACTTCAACCGAAGTAAGGACCTCAAGGAAGCGGGAGAATCACCAGCATCTTGGCCACACAAGCCGGCCTTCTCCTAGGAGATAGCAAAGGAGCTAGTGCCCTTGTATAACCGCCTGTCACGGAGGGATTTGCTTAAAAGATGTTCCAGGATGAAGACCCAGAACGCGAATGAATATTTCAACGCCTTGATTTGGAAGAAGTGCCCAAAGGTAGAATTCGCTTCTCTAAAGACTGTCGAGTGTGTCATGGCTCTGGCAGTCTTGGAGTTTAACCAAGGTCCTCGAGGCTTCGAGAAAGTTCTTTTAGAGATGGGCATTGAGCCAGGGAGCCATTAGACCTCACAAGCCGTGAAGGCCACTCGGACGAAGGTTGCAAAGGCCCAGGTGAAGACACTCAAGTCCTCCACGCCATCACATAAGAGACGAAAGATGGAAGCTGTGGCCAAAGCACAGAAGGACCATGCAGAGGAGGGACTGACGTTTTAGGTTAAGGAGCATTTTAGGTTAAGTGCCAAGTGCCATCTAAAGTGGAACACAATGTGAATTTTCAAATGCGTTTTACTCAGCTTCATGTTTTGGCCATTTTTTCATTGCTCAAAAACTATCGTTCGATGACTGAAGTACCTTCAGAACCGCCGTGCGGTTTTTCTGGAGTAAAATTTACTGGAGAACTCGACTATGGGCTTACTTTTTCAAGATTGTTATTTCTTTAGCGAGAAAATGTTTACTTTTGTAAAAGTAAAAAATTTAATGAAATTGGCCTCTTTTTCAAAGTTTACTTTAACGCTAAATATGGCACTTAAAATTATTTGAAACCCACTACCGATTAGTCTAGTCACTCGTCCTTATATCCAAGCAAAAAAATTGTAACATTTTGGTACTATTTTGTAACGATAGTTTTTTTCCCGCGGCACTACTAGTTGTATCATATTTTTGACATAAGAGGCTGTAACTTGGCACAAAATTGACCTTCTCAGCTGAAAATTGGTGTAGCCTCCTAAGTTTGCATGCCTAGTATGCCCTGCCAATTTTATTGAGATAGCACCAGTACTTAAAAAGTAGACCCTCCAAGGGAGTGCCTCCCCTTAACTCCCTCTAAGTAACTGCCAGGAGAGCTTGCAACTTCGTTTATGCAAATGACCATAGGGAATTCGCTAGCATATACCTGGAATGAGTTTGTGATTCCTCCACTAATATTTTGCACAACTCTGTTTCATAGAGAACTCTATAGAGTTTTGCCAGTTTTCCAAATGAGTGATTTAATTAGGTTGAAGTACACACAATACTTTTCTTTATACATATAAAGTCATGGAGCTGGCTTAGAAAAAAAAAAAATAAAAGAAACAGCGGTATACATATTTGTTTATTATGTGTAGCCGTAGTCACTGACAGAATGAGGACGACAGGGCATGTCTTTAAATAGATGCTGACACCCCCTAAAAAAATGTTTGTATTTTTTGCCAGGCTATTTAATATGATCTCGCAAGACTACCCAATAAATATTTTGCTACAGAGTCACGTATATTTTGGATAAACTCAAAAATCACAACTGCTCGAAACCGAAATGTGGACTGGGGAGGAGGGAGAAATGTAGAGGAGAGAGTTGGTGGGGAAATCACGTGACTACACCCGATGACATTTTTGTTTTCTTCATTTCTCTGGCTGCGCAGAGCAGATAAAAACGCTCAAACGTCAAGCTCTTCAAGCTCTAACCAGATTGTGCTCGTAGGACGAGCGATGTCTATAGCCAGGAGATGGGGCGGCGACTCAGCGACGTCTCTGTGCTATTCAGCTTGGTGGTCGGGTGTGTCGTACGGAATAAATAATAATTGTTTTGGTCGGTAAAAAATTTCTCTTTTGAAGGTAGAAATTCACTGTTACCACAACCATCCAACCGCTGCGGGCGACGGGTACTGGTGTCCATCGTTCGCCGCCATCGCTTAGTCCGCTTTTTTTCAGCTGTTCAGCCCGCGACTCTCGCGATACGACGCCATGTTGAGAATTACACAGTACTACATAAACTTCCAATACCCTGTGCAACATTTTTTTTTTTTTTTTTTTCCAATTGACGTATATGCAATTGAATAAAAACCACAAAAAATGGGTTTCACTTTTTTTTTTCTATTTTTGATATGAAGTGTGTGCTTTCGATAACCCGCGACCTTGATTATGTTTGGTACGTGTGTCTGAACAACGTGTGACCACGGCGAAGGGAGTGAGCGCGGCTCGAACCAGCCAGTTCTCGATCAACAATTTTCAGGAGGAAAAAAAAACAAAATTTGAGCCACAAAACGTGTTTTGGGTAGCCGGGCTGTCATAAGTCACAGTACAAATTAAAACCTTGGCGAGCATAAATACCCTGTCAGCGTCCCTTTAAAACTCCCACGCCTTCAGCATGCACTCGTTGCTTTCCACCATGCTTTGGCCGCACACGCGCGAGCTCGAGGAGCACGGGACGCCAAAGCTGCCTCCACGCCTTTCTACCCTTGTCAACGACTCTAATTGTCACGAATGCAACTCAGCGAGAATAAAGGGTTCATGGCACCTCGGAAATGCTCGCGGGTCGGTGTCGGAAGATCGAGTTCCCCCTGTCGGCATGCAGGACCAGTTTTCGGAGGAGCGCTTCCACGTGGAACTTCACTTCAGCCCCGGCGTCGTCTGCTGCGTCCAGAAAAACCTGCCCCCTGGCCCCGGGTTTCGTCCCCAGAGCCGCAGCGGACCTGTGAGTCCACCTTGCCTCGCCGTCTTCCCTTCTCGTCGGTCGGTCAGACCGACGAGAGTGCGTCGTCTTTAAGCTATGGGCCGTCGTGGGTTAAGGAGAGCTGGACAAGCGCCTCCCAGAACGCCGTCTGCTCGCCGTGATTGGCCGTTTTCTCCTCTCCGCCCACCTCTTCTCTGGCACTCGCCCTCTTGAAGGGGAAGGAGCGGAGAACACTGTGGGAGGAGCCTGCCCCGCGTTTCTTAAGTTGCAACAGACTGTGGCCTCTAATTTGTCCAGCTGCCACTGCAGTGACCATCAGATCTAGGAAGGGGGCAGATTCAATCTGCCCGCTCAAGGGCACGCATGTTTGCATGTTTATCCATTGTAGAAGATCTCGCAAGCTACACTTGTCACCTGAAAAAGGAAGTTGTGTGCATAGTTTGTACATTGCACAAAGTAGTTCTTAGGTCCGCTTCGGACAGGGCAGTTTTTCCGAGCGTCGGGACGTTGGAGCTCCATTAACACCATCCTCCCGTGTTCACCCGCAGCAACTGCTGAATCTCAGATTGCTAAATTTTGTCACCATCACAGCTAAAATTGTTGCTTTCTTTCAGTATTTAGGCACAAATTTATGTGTTAATAACATGTTTTTACGTCTTTAGATGGTGTCAAGAGTACAATCTTGCCTCCCTGAAGCCATGTAGTAGTTGCGAAAATTATCCGTTTCAAACCAGAACAAGTTAGTGAATCTATTGTTCGGTCATCCTCATCATCATCACCACCACAGGATAGGTCACGTGAAAATACCACATCCTCGATTGGCTGCTGCTGCTTCACCAGATGAAGGGAGAACTTAGTAGCGCCTTGAAAGAAACCAAACTTTTTTTTTACTATGGCTATTGAGGTGAAAAGGAATATGGACGTCCAAAGCTATACGATTCTCGGAGGATTAGAATGCGAGTGTAGACATAGACGAACACAAATAACACCGACCTTATGTATAGGTACTTACGTTTTAAACCTCCAGAAAATGTTTAACCAATGCACTCTTCTGCTTCTTGCGTCGGGTATTCATGCCTGTTCCAGTGCTTTAAGTAGTAGCTTACGACGACTGCAAAGACTAAACTGGGGTAGTGGAAAACCTAGGTGGCTGTAGAGGAAATGTTCAACGATGCTGCACGTGTTCTTGTGTGCAGAGGGAGAGACAATCTGAGAAGGGCTTGCATGGGACGGCTTGCCTCGATTCAGCAGAGAAACCAAGCTGTATCGAAGAGGAGGAAGACGAACTCACATTTGATGATGAGGCCAAGTGCGACGAGGTTTGGTCTGACCATGTGAGTGATGTACATAACAGTAATGATAATAATAATAGTAATGATCTTTATTGACTCAGGAGAGCTGAAACGGTCCATCATTATCATTTCCTCCTACAGGGAATTAGTTTGCCCGCCATGTTGGTGCTTATTTTGCTTTCATCATAGTGACAAACGTATTCTTTACTCTTTCCCACCTAGTACTTCTTTCTTCTTGAATCATCAGTCATGCAGGCATTGTGCAGCATACATTGTTGCCACTCGCTATTTTGATTTCAGGCTGTCGGGGTCTGGTACATATGTTGTGGTTCTTTGAACGCAAGGGCTTGCCAGTCTCGCATTTTAAAGCCGTCTTTCCATATATTTTTCTAAGCTTGGATTTTTCAAAACCACTAGTTCATTATTAGCTATGCAGGATAGGATAACTCACGAGGGAAATCCGTAGGCTCATGGAACTATGGTACCACATCGTCGCTTTACAACCTTTTGTGTGTTCAGAAAGGATGCAAAAACTGCTCCAGACTGGGGCGTAGCTTCCAGGGCTAATGTGGCCAGCGGTGTGGCAGAATTGCACGCTGCAGCACAGTGCTACATGCAGTTCAAATTAATCTTCAGCCCTTTGCTGGAGTGTGCCAGATGCCCGTCGTAGGTTTGGCCCGTATGCCCTCAGAAAGTTCACTGCATGCTTCCTTACCAGATGACAAGCTCTTGATGCTTGCTTTTATATCATGTTTATTGTAAATGGGCCACAATTTTCTATATTATCATAGACGCACAGAAATTTCAACTGGAGCTTAAGTTAATATACTTCCATTTCTCGCATTATCAATATATCAAACTATTTTACTATCCCCTCTGAATTCGGTATATCTGGGTTCAACTGTAGTATGTATCTTGTCTAGGAGTTTATGAATGTAATGCTCCTCCATTCAGCCTCCTAGGAAGTAATTTGTTCTTAAACTGGAATTTCTGCAGGATTCACCGACAATACTCGAAGAAAGCGATACAAATGCAGATGCCGTGTCATTGAAAAATGATCCTTCCAAGGCAACGAATACTGCTCCCACATCGTCGCAACCCATTCCAATAGGAAAGGTATTAATAACCGCTCCTGCAGAAGGTAAATATTCCAGGTTTTGTTTTGCCATATTTTTGTTTCCCAAACTTGTTGAATTTGTTTGATTGAGCTATTGACTCGTTTTGCGTGCCTTATTAGGATTCATTTGAGTTTTTTTTTTTGATATCTCATCCTGGTCTCGGTGGGCAGACAGTTTGTACCTCATTTCCTCGCAAATGCCGCCAGGTATGTGCAAACTGTAGGTTTATATTTCGTTGTAGAGCACGCTAATGCTGCCGCCGTCCAACCCGATGCCGCCGCCACCGAAACTGTTCCTGCAAAAGGTAAAGGGGGCCTGGTCTGGTCACACAGAGACCATCGACAAAACCGCTAGCAGGCTACCGACTTGGATTTGTTGACTTTGATCTTTTCCAGTACACTTAGACCACAGAGGAAGGAAAGAGGAGTGTCTGAACAAGGCCAATCAAGGCAGCAAAAGTTTGTTCGGCCTGTTCGGTTTACAAGCCTTCGAAGAGGTGCGTGTGCCTTTTTGAAGGCTTCACACACGTTTACAAGCTTCGAAGGCTTTGAAGGCTTTTAAACGTGTGCACGAATGAGAAAGGTTCCTCGAGTGGCTCTCGTCGGCCCCCTGATGCGCCATCTCACGGCGTTTGCCAGAAAGGCAAGCAAACGTTTGCCACACTTGCTCCATGGCGAGGCACCGCCATTCAGACATTTCTCTCTTCTTCCACCTTGACTTAGACTGCATATTTTAGAACTTGGATAAAAATGTTTGTGAACATCCCTAGATAATTTTTTTTTTCTTTTTTTTTTGTTGTCTTTGTTTTGGTGGATGTATGGATATTTTTGAAGGAAGAAAACAAAAGATTGACTGCAAGAATAGCTCAAGTATGTGGGGCTTTTACAGTAACATGCCATGTATAATGCTTGCTTTTGACCCTTCTACAGGTATGAAATGTGAACAGGGAGGTCTGTCAAAAGTCACATGTGCCAAAAGTTGCTGTACTACCACATTATTATTATGTCCTTACTATAGGTTATGCTTGGCATTTACTGCATGCAGCACTCAATACCAAAACAAGATTAGTGTAGTTAATGCTCATTCTATGTTATTAATTTTTCCCATCACTAAGCGTTTGAATAGTGTTTTGAGAAAATAACTTGACTTTTGGTCAATGCACATTTAAAGTATGTACTCGTAACAAACCTGAAGCCCAAACACTATGTAGCCACATTCAGCCTTGGTTCGTGTTTTAAATGTCTTATTTATGTGCCAGCCGGATGAAAACTAACTGGCTGCAACTTTTGCCTGGACGTCCGTATCAATGCCTGTGTTGTGACTCCCCCTTTGTTAAAGCCGTTGCTCTCCCTCACATTCATTGGAGACTGTGAAGGAGATTTCTTTTTTTTTAAGGTATCGCCTGTGAATTGTTGGCTTTCATTCACTCACGTGTGTTGTCTGTGTCCCTTGGCTAGCACCAGAAGTGGAGCGCCTCAAACCGTACCCGATTGTTCGGTGCAACTCTGATAGCCAGCGCCCAAGAAGTCTCGAAAGTGACACAGCAGAGCCTCCGAAGATTGACAAAGGTAGCCTGACTTCTGCTGTTGTAGTGTGTATGATTTTTATGTGTGCACTTCACACCTTCCATTTGGTCATGTGCCCGCTAATTGTATGAACCCTCTTACCTTGTGTGTCCCAATGAGCGAGGGCAAGAATGGTAACATACCTAATATTGTCCTCTGTACAATGCTGTCATTGGTAATTTTATGTACCTAACATAGCTGAACAGACTGAAGTATGCATCTCAGTGGTACAATAGCCCCATCTAACTTGAAACTTGGTCGAGTGAAGTAATTTGGTTGTAGCATTGTTGTGTTGTGCAAAACTATTAAAGTTAGTCATAATTTAAAAAAAAGTGTTTGTGCCTCTGCTAGAGCCACTGGTGACCGCTGAGGAATCGTCCACAACATGCCGCCCAAGCTTACGTAATTATACTGTCACCGTCTTTTTATGTATACTACCATCAGCTTTGTTTGATGTGGTTCCTGAGATTGGTCATCTAAATTGAGATTACTTTCTGCACAAAGGAGTGAGACGTTTAAGAAAGCACATGTTGTGCAGTGGTATCGGCCCATGTTTTGTTCCACCTTTGACAGTGAGAGTACAGGGTTCACCAAACTATATGAAACTTGCAAACTTTCTCTTCTCACAGTGCAGGAGCGTTGTCCTGGTGGCAGCCAAACAACGGCTCTGTTATGTAGAGCTCAACAGAACAGCAGCCCGTGACACTACATCACGGAGCCGTTGTTTAGCCGCCGCCAGGATAGCACTCCGAGATAAAACTCAGTTTGCATGTTCTATTGAGTTGGGTGAACACTGTACATACAGTTGTATCATGGCTTGATAAGGCGTATATCTAGGACGTGTCAATAGTATCGGACCAGCACAGATGATACTAACAAACATGCTTTTTGTTACCTTCGTCTGCGTCACGCATTGGTCAGCATCGCAGTCGAAGTATGCATGTCGCGAGTTCAGCATTTGTTTGTTTTTTTTCGTTTAGTCGTGATTTATTTTCACCTGACTTGTTAAGAGGTCTTTTTAATAGCTTGAAAATTGCTGTAATAGGTAGTAGGTACGTGCTGTGTTCCCCAATCTTAATGCCGCCATGAGATGGTTCATTTTGGGCCCTTTTCGTGCTATTCCCAAACCTACCAGCCGTACCGTGTAGCGAAGTATTGACACCCCGATCGCAGCCCAACCTGGGGAAGACATTCCAGCTACAGCAGTGACCAATTTAGTTTTGAGCAACCGGCAAGGGATCAACATTGGGATAACCAAGGGTAGTGTTAATTTTGAGGAGCATTGTACACTTTCAGCTTTTTAGGCCAGAAGAATGTTAGTGGAACTAGGCAAAGGGCTGTGCGATCAGCATCGTAAACTTCGAATGCCGATAGCAAGGAAGTAAAAACCTGCCAGCTGATTAGGAGGTGGCAGCTGGTGCAGAAAGGTTCTGATGGTAGCAGTATGAGAGGGAAGGCTAGAGTGTGTGCTGCTCATACCCATTCGGTGCCTTCTCAGAGCGCCGCACAGGCGTGGAGGACTTCCGCTGTTCTCTCGATTTTCATGGAGTTCTGTAAACATTACAGCTGGCTGTAATGTGTTACAGAACTTCATGAAAATCGTCTACTAAAACACATTCTGTGTTAAATGTTATGGAACTCCATGAAAATCAACTGATAAAGCTCTTTTACAAGCACCCTGCCACCAATCAGCGCAAATACAATCATCATTCGGGTGATTTGGATGATGATGCGAATCTTGCCAAAACAGAACACGATGCACCTTTAGCTAAATATTGTTTTGCAGTTAAGTAGAAAAAAAGAAAGGTTCAAAGATATTCAATGACAAAACTGTTTCCAGCATATAAAAAGCAAAAAGCACAGATTTGCACCCACATGCAATTAATTAGTGACATTACGCACAGACAGGGATGGAAACACTGAGCGAGCAGCTTTCAGTGTGAAAATGATTTGTGTGACAACAGATGGGTGGTGTAGCAAACCAGGCACAATCAGCAGCTGGGCCCCTTTGCACCCACGCGACACTTTGTGGAGGCATTGCACGGGCAGGAGCATCATGTACTCTGGTGTTTCATTGTGTAACATTGTCAATAGCGCCTCTGGCTTGCATTGGTAATTCAACATCCTCATTCTTCTGTCAGTATTAGTATTAGCGAAATCTGTCTCCTTTGGCAGCATACATTTAAACTGCAATATTTTGTTAACCGATGTGCAAGGAGGAGATGACATTAGAACAGTACATTGTAGTTTAGTACTATAATTAAGTGCACATCTGCTTAAAGCTGCTAACACGAATAATCTTTGTTTCAAGATGCTCACGCGTGCGAACCACTGTCCGCATGGTGCAGTTGATCACCGTGCTTTGTTCTTTTCGCAATGGCTCACTCCAACAGTGCACCGCACACAGACCTTCCCTGGTTACCTGCCCCCTTTGGATCGAATACCTCGGTGGCTTGGCGCTTTACCCTCGCCCTCGAGGAAAGCTCTCGTGGAGCCGGGCTCCCCTAACCTGGCCTGTTTTCCTTTCCTACGTTGCTCTTTTCTAGCACCTCCTTTGCCTCAGTCACTCTTTTAACACTTGCATGAGCTTCCATTAAGACACCAAAGGTTTGTTTTATTTTGGCCCGATTGCTTCTAATTTTCGAAGCTCCTCAGAAGTTGGACAGAGAATAGCAGAAGCAACCTGTATCTCTTCTTTTTGTGTAATTTTTTTTTTCTCTCCTACTGGCTCTAATTGTTGCTCGTCTTTTTTTTTTTTTTATACTTTAGCCGATCATACTGGCTTTCTCATCACTTGTTTTTCTATTGTATGTTTCAGCTCTCTTTTTTGTTGCAAAAAGTGTGCTTCTGGACTTCCGTTTCGTCCTTGTTTGCTTTCTTGCATCTGAATTTCCGGTGAGGGGTGTGCGGTCACTTGTTGACAGTCTGTGTGCCTGTTGGTTTTGTGCCTAGATGGCATTCACAGGCACCGTCATTCTGTCCCAGGGCAACTAAGCTCCTATCTGAGGATTTGCAGTGTCGCCGACCTTCCGAAGGTGTTTGGTGAGTGGTCCCCCAAGTGTCTCCCCCCTCCCCACTGCCTTTTTCTCATTGGCCCTTTTTTCCCCCCGTATCTCGTAGTCTTCCTTTTCATCTCGTAAAAAATTGGTGTTATGAAAGTGTGACGGGAAATTTAATGGGCTTCCAACGTCTAACTTGCTGCAAAACAGTTTGTGTTCAACAGTTATACCCTTGCTTTTTTTGTGTGTGCATTTACTTTCAATTCTTATCTGGCCAATTGAAGTTACTGCTAATGAAAATCAGCTAGTTCCACATTCATTCTCGTTTTTCTTTTGGTAGCTACCATTTTTGTTCAAAATAAGACCCTTTGCATGGTTCTGTCTTTTATAGGGTGACTGTCCATTCGTCTTTGCAATCCCCCCCCCCCCTCTTCCAGCCCGCAGGGTTCTTACTACAGCAATAGGGACTGCCGTTTTACTTCTAGGTTCCTCTGGAAGCTTGTTTAGTACTGCAGTGATCAGTGGTTCTTCGAGTGCCCCAGATCTAAAAAACCTGTTCCCCACTGCTGTGGCTGGTGAGACTTTTTCTTTTACTATAATCCAACAACCAGGCAGGCACTGTTAATGGGTCCCTCTGCGTGGCTTCTCTCCGTTTAGTACAGTTTCCTTAACCTACAGCTTAGCGGCCAATGCCGTTTTCCACGAGGATAATTTTTTCTAGGAAATTCATTGCTAGGCATTCTGTTGAGGCTTGTCAAGGCAACTGACCCGGAAAGCGTCATACTGCAGCTTGCGATGTCTCTAAGAGAACTTAATCTTAGCATCCGTTTTATAATACCTTGAAGCATAATAAAGTTTTGTCCAGAACATACCTATAATAGTACACTTTGCGACACTGCTAGCAGAAACATGACATTGGAACTTTTTTTGCATTTTATGTCAGAAGGGTACTACCGGCACCAAGCATCACTGTTTAGGTTTGTGTCCCAAGTGAGCCCTTTCTGCCACACCAGTAGTTTTAATGACAGCCATTGTGATGTTCAGAGAAAAAACAAAAAACGAGCGATTGCTTGTTCCCGCTAACAGTGTCGCACGGTGTACATCAAGGTGGGATCATATGTGTTGTAAATTTTCTCCTTAAAGTATTAATAAAAAAAGGGACCACATTTGCTTTTAATTCTAACAACCCCTCAGTTGTAAGCATTTCCCACCTGTGAGTTTGGAAAAAAGTTTTTGCCACAAATCTAGGCATCCCATCTTGTTTCAACTGCCACTCTATTAGAAAGTGGTACTTAGAACTGAGTAAATGCATGCTTACTACTTTTCCACATAGTACTTTTCACAGGTAAGACGAGGATATAGAAAATTTTGGTAGACCTCTAAATTTCCTAGAAAAACTGAGGTACCTTTATACTATGGTGCACAGGGGCATGCTTAGTACGGGCTTGTTTGAATTTCTATTATGTGTAGCATACTGTGGATATTCTTTCACTATCATTGTGTTGTTTAGACAAAAGACAACAATCTTTTAAATGCATAGTGTTTACAGGGCCAGCTCCCGCCGCTTTTGTGTCCCTATCATGTAGCCTCGACGGTGACGTCCCACCAACAGATTTTACGCGACTGACAACATCACGTGACATTGCATATCACTTAGACATTACGTTGTCACGTGATGAAACGTTGGGAGACACTGACATCGCAGAGAATCTATAAATGCTGTGCCTTTAAAGCGTTTTTGGGTTGTACCAACGAGACAGGCAGTTTTTGAGTCTTGTCCTACAGAGTGGGCGGTTGCGGTTGCAGACGGGATCGTGAGCGTCCCGTCGATCCGTCCCCTGGAAACGCTGCACAATGCGCTGTCCCTGCATCAGTTGGACCAGTTCCTGGGAAAGGTGACTAGTGCAACGTACAGGCTGCTCTTGAGCTCGGTTCCCAAGGTGCCCGCGTCAGGATGCTCCTTCAGCAACAGCCAGTTCTCGGCCCTGCCCGTGGCATCGCCCTCTAGCAGTGAGTGTACCGGTCGTGCGCCGTGCTTTTGTGCTGCTCACCTGTCTGAGCACGCGCGCTATGGCAGTGATTGCTTTTTGACCGGGAAGGATGGGTCAAAGGCGGGGTTCTACCAACCATGAAAACCTGGAATTATCGGGGAATTTCGAGGCATCTGGAAAAGTCGGGGATCGTCAGGGAAATCGTCAAGAAGTCAACCTAGTCGGGAAAAGTGGGCAATGTGGGCAGCACAGCGCCCACATCACCCATTTTTCCACACAGCTTGCCGCTGTACTTCCGCAGAGCAACACTGCTTTCAGGTGGAGTGCGACGTAATGACATTAGGTTTATTTGTTTAATGTTTTGGTGTCTTTTCGAGCAAAAAATTGGTGTCTCAGTGGTGTGGCCAGAACGTGGTTGACATTTAGACAATAGGCGCTAGAATTCCGTTGCAGTATGCCTTTAATCTGTCACTGATCGGGAAGCCTGCTTGCATCCCATGTTTCTCATGAGGCTGCAGCACACCAACTTTGCACCCCATTCCAAGCACGTAGAAAGGCATAGTTTTACATCGAAACCCATTTGCTCTACTGACGTCTAACTCCTGGTTAGCTCAGTTGGGAGAGTGCTCCACTAGAAATGGGGCAGTCCCTGGTTCGATTCCAGGACCAGGTGGTTTTCAGTGTGCACCAGTCACCTAGCTGTGTTTGGAGATTTGTGTTTGTACATTGTCCCCCTTGTTCCTCTTCTCCAGGGATTATTATCATTTATTCTGTCCAGCTCGCCTGCACCTTTGGATTAATTGCATTAACATCATAGTTTTGCACGTTTGATTTTTGCAAGTGGCACAGTATGACCCAACTTGCTTTAGCCTCATCAAACCCGTAGTCATCACATTGACTGTTGCAAACTGTCTAGATTGAGATCCCACTGCACATTAGACAGTCACTATCTTAATTAGCAAACTTTTCCAATTGGCGATATTAGTAATGAAAATTCACCTCTAGCTACTTACAATTTTAAATCTGTAAGGGGAACATCAACCAAGTCATCTAATACTCCATTCACTGATATTTTTTTTTCGACTGGAGCAAACAGTCCACCAGGACTCACCTTCACCGGATCTCAGCTTATGCATGCACTTTTCACTCCGATTTGGAGAAGCGAAGTGCAAATGCAGAAAAAGTGGATCGCATCCAGGAGCAACGGAACACCGTTTGTCGATTACGATTGACATTTTATACTCCGTTTCACCGTAACTTGGCAAACAGCGAAAGCTGCATACTCTCCCAGCGAGCCAATCAGCATGTTGGGGAGAGACACCTGACTATGTTCTATCTCGCTCGTTTCATGCAGTGCTGTGGAAGCCACGAGCGGGAGAGTGAGGAAAGCTGCTTATGTACGAATTTGGAGCGACTGGCTTATCTTCTGGGGGGACAAAGCGACGTCTGGTACACACAAGAGAGGGTCCGGTTCAGAGGGGAGCTCCTCCTTCCCCTCTGCATAACGTTGCGTGCGTAACACAATGTTATGCAACTTGGTGCGTAACGTTTGCTCTTCGCCAAGCTACGATGAAACAAAGTTTACCGCACTCTATTTAAAGGCGAGAGTGTAACCCAAGCAGTTGGAGAGGAAGGATCCTGTCTCTCCTGCCCGAGGCTTTAACTGCACTGCACACAACTGGTGGGATAGAGCGTAGTTCCCAAGTTCGCGAATCTTCCGCGAGCCGCGGCGCGTGCTGAGACAGGCCTCTTGCGGCATCGCAGGCATGATCTGGAGCGGACCGCCGTCATTCGTGTCGAGCAGCGGGCCGTCGACGCCCACGTCCTCGACGCTAGACATCTGGACCAGGCTGCGCCAGATGGCCGAGAACGACCCGAACGCAGCCGCAGACTCCTCGGGCACCACCAGCAGGAACAGCTACAGCACCCCTCCTTCCCCCCACGACCCAAGATACTACAACAACAGTCTCTAGGAGCAGTCGGACAAGGGTTCGCATAGTCTTCTTTTGTAAATAGCTCAGAGAGGAAACCTATTTTTTTGAACTGCGGAGACCAAGGGTCGTGCGTGGGCGTGCTGGACCTGCTCCCGAACATAGTATTAACGAATAAAGCCACTTGTTTCTGACTTCAGTCATCAGGTTATTGTGTCTCCCTCTGCTTTTTTGGTGCCCAAGTTGTTTGCAGGAGATGTCGCAAACTCCCAGCTGAAGTGATATGTGACTGCCACACCAGACTGCACTCTGATACCTATGGTGCTACATCCTGCATGTTTTGTCAAAATAGAGAGGGGAGTGATTCGAGCCATTAGGACAATGTGATCGCGTTATTTGAAATTAAAATAATGCGATCTGTATTAGAAGAGATGCTCCTGCTCCTCTGGTAGCACCCTTTTATGTTAGAGTGAAATGGGAGTGATAACTTTGTATTCCTAGAAAGGTGCATCTTGGCATTAAAGGAGAATGAGGGCATCTCGTTAGTGATTTCGGCAATATCGCACACCTACGCCTGGTGGCTTCTTGCAATGCCGCTCCCCTGCTACACATCTGTGTCTTTAGGAAGAGTGCCTTAGTAGGACGGTTTGCCCATGCTAAACCAATAATCAATTTTTTATGTAACTATGTTTTACGCCCTGGGCGCAACATTCTTTTTGTGCTGCCTGATGCTTTAGAACAACTAAAGGGAATTTTGGGTTTCGGAGACTTAAACCATTATTCTAAGGAAGCCACTGAGTATATGCTGGAGCAAAAAAAAAAAAAAAAGAGGGCATTCTCTTTTTGTGCAGATCGATGCAGGAAACTTCACCATCTCTATTAATCAAGCTTTTGGTATATTAACAGAGATGCTTAATCAAGCTTTTGTAGTGAAATTGATGAGAACCAGGCATATATAACATATATACCCGAAACTTTATTTCTTCTGTATGCTACTTGTTTCTTTTCATACAGTAGCTGTATGACAATTTTCATTATTTTATTCTTTTCTTTTATGCAAGTTTTAGAGTTTGTATAGCCATAGTAACACCGTCTTTATAAGCACATCTGATCACAAAGGTATGATAACGAAAGCTGACAGAACTATAAATAAGTCTATTTCAATTTCTTGCCCCTGTACTGCTGTGCCTTTGCTTACTTTTAAGCACCACTATTTGCTGCATTTTTTTTTTACAGCGGAGCTGTTAAGGGCTAGTTTCCCCAGTTTCATGTCCATGGACAAATAAATCGACACAAAACTCTGGACAGCTACTGCCATCGCTTATAGATGACGGCAACCTTTCCAGGGCCTTTCCACACTGTTTTTCACCAGAGTGGAAAGGCTGAATTTCTCTAGGCATCGTCCTAGACTGTATCCTTGAGGTCGTCGAGAGGTTGTCCTAGAAGTCGTCCTGGAGGTCGTCCTAGACGTCGTCCGAGAGGTCCTAGACGTCATCCCTGAGGTCGTCCTCGAGGTCGTCCTTGATGTCGTCCTAGACGTCGTCCTCTAGGCGGCATCCTTGAGGTCATCCAAGAAGTCTTTGAGGTCGTCCCACCGTAGTACAGCTTCGCTGATCTTCCTTCTTCACCAGAGTGGAAAGGCTGAAAGCTTTTTTTCTATTTAATAGGGGGATCTATTAATGTCACTGGATTCTGGGAAAGTAGCGCCAAGCTCCCCGTACAGTTGCCGTTTTGGTTTGTGGAATGAGCAGTTTCTCCTTGACCTCTCCATTCTTGGTGAGCCAATCTAAATTAACTGGTGACGGGTAGCTTTACAGAGACATTCCTTGAATACCGAGAGTTTGTTATCCACACACCGGCGACGCATGCCCACATCTTTGCATTGCCACCACATGCAGCGTTGGTGCTTGGTGGCGTTGAAAAATAATTTTACTCTAAATACGCAAGAACAGCAATACCATTGTAAGAGACTGTGAATATGAGCACTATTGATAAGTGGATTGCATGCCCAGCACCACAGATGCTTATATTGGCGAGGAAGGCCTTCAATACGATGATGCTCCACAGATATCTTGACGCGACTGGTTCAAAACAACCAGGGGCGTAGCTAGGCCATCCGGCACCCGGGGCCCTTACGTCTTTCGTAGCACCACCCTCCCCCCACCTCCCCATTCACTCCCCGAGATCGCAACCAACCAGTAAAGTGGGGGGGAAGGGGGGAAATGGCAACCCCCCCCCCCCCTGTGTTGCTATGCCACCGAGAACGACCCTTTCAAAGATTTGAATGGACCAAAATGACAATTGCCATGGCAACTGAGACCGATCAGTCAATCACCTTGTGTGGTTTTGTTGTCTGTATGTTAGTATCTTTTTGTGTCTGACCAGCAGGCAGGGATGGCAATGGCACTACTTTTCCAGGATCCAGTGACTTTAGTGTTCACTAGATGCTATATTTGAGGGTGTTGTTTAGAGTGCATGCTCAGAATTAGCTCACGTTAATAAGCTGCTAAAACCGACAGTCTCGACTGTGGAAGCTCGCCATCAGCAAGCGCTTGGCGGTTGCACACAGGTATGGCCACCAGTGGACATACTTCGGTAGTAATTAAATTACACTGTAGTTGAATTACTGTAATTAAATTACTTTCCTTGTAAGTAATTACTTTTCGCTAAAGGGAATTGTAATTTAATTACTTCCTAGCGCCAGTAATTGCAAAATTTCAGGCACAATTACAATTACATTGCAAGACTGCAGTGCCGACGGAAACTCTCTGAAAGCCTAACCACTTACACAAGTGGCCTAGTGCCCGGAGATGCACTCGCACACACGGACGTGCACTCACACACGCACAACAAAAATAGTGTCGCTTTGTTGCACACACTGCGGGTTGAGAGACAATCCTCTGGAGCCTACCTCAACGGTGCCATGTAGTGCCGTCTGCAATGCGAGCAGAATACAATAGTGTAATCATTGATTGATACCAAATTTACATGAAGACAACTTCAATACATTTATATTGCATTGCTCATGCTAGCGAGATACAGCTGAGCATCGCTATCATTGCAATCGTTGTTGCAACGGCAAAAACTCCTTGTTTAATTGCGGATTTGCGTTTTCCGGAAAATTTCCTGTCAAAAAAAAAACAAAAAAAAAATTAGGGCGCCAACAAACTGGTGAAGGTTTAACATTTTATATAAAACCCCGAGACTGGAGGAAAGGAAGGACAACACAACACGAAGTGTCAAACACAGCTAACATTTATTGGACAGAAGATCGAAGTGCCCCGAAACCCAAAGGGAAGGAGAAAGGGGGAGGAGGTTGAACTTCTCTTTTCCGAACGCACAAGAGAGGGAGGACCATTTGTTTCCACTTCGGGAGCACTTCTGATGTATGGGCAGCGCTAAACACGCCAGTCGAAGACGCGCTCCAGGCACCATAGTACAACGGGAGTCTTTAACGTGCATCACGCATTAGTGATGCACGCCGGTACGATACTCATCCAGATCAAAACAGGCAGGGGTGGGGATTAAACCCAGGATCCCTGGATTCTGCAGCGCGAGCTTTCGCTCCACGTGCTCCGAGCTGGCACTTCAAGTCAAAGTGCGTTTTTGAATTTCGCGGGCTTCCGTCAGGCGGCGCAGTAGTCTGATTTATCGGCGCAGTCGGCGCAATCAAGCTGTGGGTCGGGAAGAACTCCAACGTCGAAGAACCAAAGCTTCCTGAGAACCAAGATTCGGGTGGCATGTCCACAACCAACCTCCTCGAACAGGGAACGTCCTACTTGATAGTGGACTGTGAGTTGACGGAGTTCACACGCCGCTTATGGCTCTTTGTAGACGCCTACAATGCCGTCTCTGACCGTGGTGAAGCCAGCAAAGTAGTCCACTTTGTGCCGGCCATCATGCTTCGGTTCCGTCGCAGGTCAGGGCGTGATAGGAGACGCGCAGGCTACCCATGTGTCTTCCTGTCCCAAACCGACGGCAGTACAGGAAAGCGCCGCCGGCGTAGCGTCTACCAGCAGCTGGACAGAGGCCGTGTCAACTTACAAGTGTGAGTGGAGGGGCTGCTAACGTCAGGGACTGTTGTAGTCCTAATAAAATTACGCGGTTTCATGTTGTCCCAACACTTGTTTGGGCTCTTCCAAAGCAGGCATCTGAGCTTTGCCAACAGCATTCTATCATTTTCGCTCTAGCATTGGGACCTCTCCATTGCCAAGTTTGAAAGCAATACTGGAGTAGACCTAGTGAAAACTTCAAACAGTGTACTTACCGATTCAGGAAAAAAAAAATATTTAAAGAGCCAGCAATAATTTAACAGGTTTATTGTTATAAGGGTCAGTGTACGGTGACATGATGATACTTACTCTAAACTGTTAATTGCCTTAAGTTAATCCATTACCGGAAAAATAATGGATGTTTTATTATTGACCAGAGAGGCGGTTACTCAACAGCAAATAATGCATTTAAATTCTAATATTAATTAAATCCAGAAAAATAAACTGGTGTTTCAGGTCAGTGGTTGTGCAGCCTGTACTGCATTTTACCCCCATGTGCCTGCGCATGAAGGCAAGCTTCTTCATAATAGCTGGCAGCACACACAAATTATGCAGACGCCCACGGGATACCTTCGTAGGGCATCTGCGCTTGTTACCACTAAATGTGTTGCAAATGTATATATTTCTGTATTGCTACACAGCTTCTCCTGTATAAAATGTGTTGTCAGATATACCCCTGCTGATATGCTGAGTGTTTGGGATTCATATGACAAGAATGTTTGGGATTCATATGACAAGAATGGGTAACTCGAAGAAGGGGACCAATTGAAATACTCTTTGTCTAGGCTCGAGAGAGAAAGGTCTTTTTTCTCGTCTACCGCTCCTAAAACACACACAAAAAAGAGAACCATGTTTTTTATCTCTGCAAAGGTGAACTACTGTAAACAAATAATTCACAGACACAAAATTTTGCGATTTAGAATTATATGCTATGTGTTTGTTATCCCAAACTAATTTGTTTGCGCGATAAATTTTTCACAATCTGTTACAAGCCATGAAATTAATGAATATTGGGTCCTTGCAAACATTAGGTCATTCGTCGCCAAATGCTCAGCCTCTGCCCAAATATAACGGTGGCAGTTGAGATTAGACGGCATAGTTTCTGGACTGTCGTTATTTCCCGAACCTTTAGTAAGAAAATGGGGCTCATTTTTAATAGCAGACACCACTCTTCGCCACGCCCTGCTGGCCGCCATTTCCTAATCGCAAATATTCGAAAATCGCTTGTACCCTGCATGATTTGAATTGGATAACGGTACATGTTCGGAAACTTGGGCATCCGGTCCAAACCATAGCACTACATTCAGGTAGAGGCACAGCATTTGGCAATGCATAGTTTATTTTTGCAATGAGAAAAACTTAGTTCTCTTTTCTTGCAAACACCCGGTATTTGGGGTATCATCATCAGCTATACTTATAGCAAGTACTTGGGCCGAAGACTCATATTATTTAAGTGGCATTCATACATAAGCCGCAGCTAATCTCGTACCATATCGCCAGTCCAGATTGTCTGCATTAATGCTATACTCTATCTGCTGGACAGTTGCATAGTTATGTGTAGCCTTTTTGATTATACTTAAACTGTTTGTGGTTCATTAAATGTATCCTGAGATGAACGATTTTTCTGCGTCGTGAATTTCTTGTGACATGTACGAGAGCTGATTGACAAGCTATGTGACTTCTGTTTTTCTTTGCGAGGAGGTAGATGGGCAGTGTTGGGCTGATGTTTGTTAAGATAATGCATGCACATGTATGAACCTGCAGTTGAACCATCATAGTCTTTAGCGTTCCGTCGCAGTAAATGAAGGCGCCCCATACGTGTTGTCATGGTGGATGACGACGGGCTTGTGAGAGTATGGCAGAGGTGCAGAATCCTCCATTTTAGAGATAACTGGCCCCACCTGGCAGTAAACAAGGTTTAATCGAGAATTTAGCGGATGAAACAATGCGCAGATAAAGAAGGAGAGGGAAGAAGCGTCTTAGAACAAACATGGGGGCAAAAAGATAAGCCACGATACACACAAAGAGACTGGGGGAGCCCAATCTAGGTCATTAGAGCTCAATAGAGCCGGCAGAATCTTGCTTGCTTGGTCGAGACAGTGCCTGCACTCGCTTGAACTTGTGCTCGCATATTTTCGTACCGGAACCTCCTGAAACGGCGATTTCCTAAAATGGTCCATTGAATTTTGCGTTACCGAATAAAGTTCTGCTGAGCTGAGGGTTAGTGTTCCTATAAAAAAGCCCACATCAGTTGTTTTTTTCAGTCTTGGGCTATTAACCAAAGGGGGTTTCCCATTTATCTCGTCCAGGTTGGTTCAGTTCAACGGGGTCAATATTTTTCTGGGACACAACAAAAGTCACTGGTCCGGTTTCCAGTTTAGACCATGTTATTTCTGCTTCTTGCATAGAGGAGGGGTTGTGTTTTTATAACAGTGAAAGAGATGAATTCTTGTAATAATTTCATAGGAGCGGGAAGGGCAGCGGAAGCTTTTATCGACTACATCCCAGAGTTTGGCTGTTTCTAAGTACCAACATTTATTGAAGCAATACTCGTTTGTAAGATTTATTGTGGGACAGTTAGCACTGCCAGTCGCAAGGGCGCCAATGCCAAATGCTGCCGCAGAAATATCTTTCGATACAGGTGTGTTTTAACAACTTCAGAATATGTTTTTGTCCGAACGTCATTTATTTTTGTTTTCAATTGACTTTTTGCAGAAATATCGGTTCGAGAGTGAAGGGATTTGGTACCCTCTCTCTCCCGTCTGGCCGAGCAGAGAGGGAAGATGGTTTCTTTGTATCAGCTTGGGGGCCGAACATAGCTGATAACGGGGACAAGGGCAAAGTGTGGGGGCACCCTATCTAGGTCACAGCGGCTCAGTGGGCGAACGGGATGTAGCTAAAGGTTTGAGTGAGGAACGGGTGGGAGAGGCCTTGTTCGGGCACTGCATTGTTTTCTAGCCACTTAGTCTCGAACCCAGTTGCGTGTCTAGGTGGCAGCACATATTTGACAAAAGTGGATTTTCAAAAATTGGGAACACAGTGAAATTACACTTCGAATGTTGAAGAATTGAGATAAAAATTAAACTGCGATAAACCCCCAATTTCCAGCGAAAAATATACTCTGAAAAACACCCTCCAAATTTGATAAAAAATAAACTCTGACAACATAAAACCCTAATTATAACCAATATAGTAACTTCAGACAGAAAAAAATTGGAGCCTTTAGAGTCACCCGATTCTGAATAGAAAAATCGGTCTCATTACTTTTTATTCGGCTCTCATGAGTTTTATCTTCATGTTTTGTTACCCCTAAGACTTGTGGCCAATTGTAGTGCATCTTCCATTGATCTCCAATGAGCCCAATTGAATCATCTTCATTATCAAGGGTTAATCTTTCTCTTGGTTTATCTAAGAAAGCTTTGTCTGTGGCATTGTATGCATTTTGTACATGTTTCCAGGTAAAACATTTCCAGTGCTTTAGGCAAAGGGTAAATCTGAGGCTCATAAGTTTTTTTCCTTATTTCCCTCAGGCATAAAACAAAACCTGATACCTCTTACATACATTATGAATATGAAGCTCTAGATAGCTATTCTATGAATTGCCTTGTAATTGTTTTATTAAATGGTGTGGCTTTCTTCATTTGTTATTGTAGGCATCACAAGGTTTTCTATAACTTTGCTGCTATATCGTATCAAGTGAATTCAGGATTATATGTTGAATACAAGAGTTCAAAATAATGTATTTGTTTTGAAGTTGTTGGCTTTTAGTAGTACGAAGTATGTCTCTACAAGGCAGCTCTTTTACAAAATTACACACATATAACGTTCACAGCCATAAGCCTTCTAGTTGGTTTCAACATGAGTGTGCTTTGACAATTGCAGTTTCCCAAGAATCAACAAGGAGATTCATTATAAAGCGGCATGAACTGCAACATCTTTTTACCGGGAAGAGAAACACTGGAAAGTATGGTTATCAGTGAGTAATTTCCTATCTAATATGATTCATTCATGCTTCAAGATTGTCTTAATCATGACCTGTCTGGCTCGTGGAACACATTTTTAGGAATCTCATCAGCCTCGAAGTGCATCTGGCATAGGGTTGCATACATTTGTGTCTGCAGCAAGTTGAAATGAATCCATATGAAACAAAAAAACAAGCCTTTGTGCCATTGATTGATTGCCCAAGAAAATCAAATTAAGGAGAAAAAAAGCACATGAATGTAGTATATGGAGGCATTGGTGCTTTTCACTCCTGTGACAGTTTCGGTTGGTACTTAATGGCCTTTTTATTGAGTGTGCTTACTGTAGAACACCGCGCATCCACCCATTCCATGTTAAGCGCCCATTCCCAAATTTGTAAGATCTGAGAAAATATGCACAGTACATGGACATGTAAAACTGATGACCAGACAAGCGCCCATCTCCTATTTTTTCGCAATTATCTCTAAATTTGGGTGGGCGCTTGCCCGGTATTTTACGGTAGGTAACTTTGCCACCAAACTTGTCTTTTTTTTATTTTTGTTTCTGCATTATAATAGTAATAATGTTGCTCTCCTTTTCTTTAAACTGTTATTGTAGCAAATGCATGTGTGAATGCAAAAAGCTATTGACACAAGAACTTCTTTCTTACAGAAAAGTTGGTTATACATAAAGCTCCGTGTTTTCGGATAAATCCGAAAAACCCCGAAAAACACCCGCCGGTAAAATTTTGGTCAATTCGGATTTATCTGATAAACTCCGAATGTTAATGTGAAAATGCCACTCCCCCCCCCGCAAAAAAGAAGTAAAAAAAAAGTAAATTATCTTTTTTTTTTTTACAATTTGATTAGCACGGTGTCAGTGGTCCTGGGAAAATGGCACCATAATTATCTTTTAAATCTCAGACTGTTGTCAAAAGGGGGTCTTGCCATTTGTCTCGTCGAGGTTGATTCAGGGCAACAGGTCATTGTACATTCGGGTCACTGACAAAAGCCACTCTTTGTGTTTCCAGTTTGAGCCATGCGATTTGTGATTTAGAGAAAGGAAAATATATGTTTTTGTAACAGTGAAAGCTATGGACCATAGAGATTGTATTAAATAGAGAAAAGGGACAGTTGAAACTCTCTCTTACATCCTTAACCACTCCACCTCGCGCGGCCGTGGGCTAGATTGATGGACTGGGATGGGATGACTACGAGCTTCGTAGCGACTGCCCCCGGGAGTTTATTGATTTTAAGGTATCGACGTTTATCGAAGGAACACGTGCGCGCGACTTTTGTCGTGGGACAAATTAATATTGCCAATGGCAATGGCACGAACTTCAAATTCAACTGAAGAAAGTTTAATCGATACAAGCGCGTTTTATTTTTTATCTGGCATACGTTTGCATCCGGTTATTATTTACATATTTATTTTCAATAGGAAACACTGCGAAATCAAACTCCGAATTTCGAAGAATTGGGAATCATACAAATATAAACTCCCATAAACTCCGAATCTTCGGCAAAAAATAAACTCCGAAAAACACCCTCCGAATTTGACGAAAAATAAACTCCGAAAACACGAAGCCCTAGTTATACATGCCTTGCACGTGACGTCATGTGGCAGCATACCAGCCGCCACTGGCTCGTACCATGCTCCTCTGCCCATGCATTCTGTAGCAAATATTTGGCACCATGGAATTTGTTCTTCTCGGCAAGCCTTGAAGAGAAGAAAAAAGCTGATAGTGGTGAAATATATGCTGCAGAAGGTATGGGAACAGGATGATGGTACGGAGCAATGGCAGCTGATGTGACGTCAATGCAAGCCATGTATAAGTAGACCACTGCTTTTATTGCGTATCGCCCAAGAATATATTTTAATTTGTAGGAAGCCAATTGCTTGGTACTTGCTATGAATGAAAGAGTGCCTGCTTTAGACAGGTATGAGTATTTAAAGCAATAAATAATACCTTGGTGTTTTCGTGTTTTTTTTTTTAATTTATATTTTGCTCCAAAAAAAGGGGCAAGCGATGGCTCGGTAATCGTAACAGTGTCACATATTTTCTTGTGTTGCAAGATGACTCTAGAAAAAAAAGAAGAAATTGAGCCTGGGTATGACAAACTGAGGTTCTTTAACGGTGTTTCAATTACCAATTTCACACGATAGTTTCAAAATAAAATTCCATTTTTGCGACATATTGGAACAAAAAAAACTTGTTTCCTGATCTGCGTTGCAGGGCTTGCTGTTTGCTTGCTGTTACAAATTTTAGGAGTATGTTCAGTGCCAAAGTGTTGTACTTAAAGATTTATGTGGAAGAATGTAAGCACTGAAATACACTGAGTAAAATGCAGCTTGAGGGAGAGAAACTTTTAGTTTATTTGATGACATATGAATAAGAAATGCCTAGAGTACCCTCTATGGATTTCACCTTTTATTTAGAGTTTAGATTGTTCCTCTATACTTTTCACTCTTGCACCCTTTTCCGAATGTTTTTTTTCTTCTTTTTTTTTTATCTTGCTGCTTTTTATAAGGCAAGTAAATATCCATATCTACTAAACCACTTTTCCCAAAATTTACCCAGTGCTAGCGAATCCGAATCCTAGTTCTAAGCGAATTTTACGATCAGGAATGCGTAACATTTGACAATTCTTCACCCCTAGGCGCATCATCACAGAGCTGGGTCTTCACGGCGCTACAGTTGAGCAATGCCGGAAAAAATGGCTCAACCTGCTCAAGAAATACAAGGCGAGTGACTAGATGGATGTCTTGGCAACAATGCCCAGAGTGCCAAAAACGGAGCTTAACCCCCACGACACCTCGTTTTAAAGCAAAAAGACACTTAAGACTGCTAACGTGTAGAAATGTGAAAGCATTTGTATGTGTAGCGTATTCCTACAAGCTGCGCGCCGCACTGAGCCCGGCCGGGCGACCTCTGCGGAGGCTTCTCGGGCGGTGCGGGCTCTGCGGCCAGCCACTGTGCAGAGCCCGGCCACCCTCTCCCTCTTACTGGCGGCTGGGCCGCTGCGCCATGGAGAGGGCTTCTCTGTGGGGTGGCGTTCCTTGGAACTATATGCGTCCCGGCCAATGGCTAATATAGGAGCCGTTTCACTGGGAACTTCTTTCGCATTCTGTCGCGGTTACAGACGCCAAATTTCTTTCGCATTCTTTTGTGGTTACAGACGCCACCGGCTCCTCGCGTTTACTGACGCCGCCGGCGCTGCTCCATGAGACAGTTAATGCTTTCGCATCTATATGCGATGTCACAGTATCACATAAAGCGACGTCCCAATTTCCCCGCTAATTTTATCTGCTAAGTTCCAACACAAAGTTCTGCTCGTTAAAGGGCAACTCCGCTCAATTCTGAAATATTTAGGCTTACATGTGATTCCGTTTCACAAAGCATTACTAAACAGCTCTACGTCTTTGGATTTGCGATATGTGGAATATTATTTGTGTATAATCTTAATTTAAACATCAGCTGACACTGAAACCGAAACTTTGGTTGCGTCAGGCAACATTGGTCTCGTGTCGTCAGAGGCATGGCCACGTCACGTCGAACCGCGTGGTCTTGAGACGTTCGTGGGGGCGAGGTACAGGACACGCGACGCGGGCAGGTCGCTTTGCATGGCGTGGACGGTGATGGCCCGGGAGAGAGGGGGAAGGGGAGAAGCCGAAAGAGGAGAGGGGGAGCGGAGAAACAGACCGATAAGTGCGCAGGGCAGCGCAAACTAGCGCATCAGCGTTACGGTGATCACGTGGACGCCGTTGAGCCAACACCGGGAGGAAAAACTCATGGCGTCATCGTTCAATTTCGCTTTGAGAAGTAAAAACAAACAAAACGTGAGAATGACGTAGACATGCCTCCGACGTAGTGGTAGACATGCCTCTGACGTAGTGGCTCAACGTTGGCCGCTCCAACTCCGTCGCATTGACTGCGCTGACGATTGCGCCTCGCGTCGCATGCTAGAGTTGGCAGATTTCGGCGACTTGGCTCATTTGAAAGTTTGCTGGCCAGTTTATTAAATATATAGACGGAATTAGATCGTAATATTTGACACGGGGTCTTCCTATATGATACTGAAGAGGACTTCATAGTTTTCTAAATATCAAAAATGAAGCGGAGTTGCCCTTTAAGGACCAAATCAAGCGCTATTGCTCCTCTGTTGCATTTGCAGAATGTCTAAGCCAGGTGAATTTTTCCTTCGGACTTTTTTCCAGGAGCTGAAGACTCCGCCAAATGGCACAAATACAGAGAACGAAGAGTTGACATGGCCGTACTACTCCCTGCTGGACGCCATAATGAGTGGCAGGGCCGTCAACAGTCCCCCCTGCCTCGTGGCCTCGGCTTCACCGGGGACGGGAGAGCAGATCCTCGAAGGGGACGACGGGGTCTGTACTGCGGCTGGTGATTTTGATACATTTTTTTAATGCAGACTGTGTTTTAGGGCTGGCTTCTTAGTATAGAGAGTGCATCACGAAAGGTTGTAGCAAGAAATACGCTAACACGGGAAGGTTTCTTTGCAATCATCACTTTGTACCTTGGCGGGAATCGAACCAACAAACTCTCCGTGAGTAGTCCGATACTCTACCCTTGCACTGCCAGAGCGGTCTGAAAATCTGTAATTTCAGCAGCTATATATGTGCTCATATGGCTGCAAAAAAATTTGTCGCAACACTATCGGGAGGGGTTGCGTGATGTCACATGATCACATAATCACACTAGTTATAGGATCACGTAACCACTGTAAGCTACATGATCACGTAATAAATAATGGCACATCACGGGGCCACGTCACTTACATGACCACGTAACTTGATGTCACGGTGTTACATGACCATGACGTCACGGTGTTACGTGACCATGACGTCAGTGTCACTTGACCATGTAACTTGATGCCACAGTGTCACATAACTTGACACTACAGTGTCATCTGACACTGTAATGTCTGACACCATTGTGACGACCGATGACACATGGTGACGTCCGACACCAGACGTCATATTGTAATATGACGTCTGGTGACTTCAATGAGGTCACATGACACACCACGAGTTAAGTGTCATGACGTGATATGGAGTTAGTGTCACATGACTACCATCTGCGCAATTTAGCAGAAAAATATCATGTTGCACTATAACAGCCCTCTAAATTTGCATTCTGCGTAACTCGGACTCTACACTTAGAATAAACATGGTGAATTTTTATATTTGGGCACCAGGCGGATGAACGGAGTAAATGTTTTCAAAAAGACTGCAGCTTATATCCTTTGAACCCTTTAGATGTTTGGAAACTAGCACTGGTCTAGCAAATGTGGCATTCTGTTCTATATTTTTTTTACAATTTTAGAAAGGTTTTTTTACAAACAGAAAGGGGATCATTATAATCTCCCGTTATTTTCTGTTGTGTTTCAGGTGAAAGGAAGAAAAATTATATTGATTCTTGTTATTGTCTTTTTTTCATTTCTCATAGTTTGTTGAACAAAGATTCAAGTGCATTTTTATTAGTTATTTATTACATTCTGTGAACCAGCATTTAAGCAAATCACAAAGTGTTAAAACAGAAAAAGGTATTAACACTTGCTCAGTAAGTTCTGATTTGTCAGGCTATGTTTGTTAAATGTTTTGTTTATTCTTAAAAATGAGCTCATCCAAAGTGGAAACTACCTTGAAAAGACTGCATTGACATTTGGTGTGTTTTGAGTGGCCCTGCAATGAAATGTAATAATCTGAAGAAACTAATCGGGGTGTTTTATTGTAATTGTGAAGGTTGCAGTAAAACTGGGCAGCTTCTACTTCGGTTCGAAATCAAAGCATTTGGAATTCAACTGTGCAAATCAATGGCATGCGGATAGTAAATAAGCCTTCCTCAAATATTGAAAAAAAAAAGAACAAAAAACATTTCTACCAGTATTGCATGCAGTTTGCCAAGATATTGCCCTCTTTATATTAATATACTAAGTGTGGTTTTATTTTGAAAATTTCACTGCATCACATATTTGTCAGCATTTACCAATTTTAATTTTTTTCAATACCCGACGGCACCATTCCACTCTGAAGAGGGGGCTATTTTTTCTAAGCACGCGGCTGTGCTGAGACGAAGAAGGATGCGCAGAATTGCAAAGTCTGGCTTGTGAATCTCGCTTCGCTCACTAGCATGCCTGAACAGGCTGCAAACATAAATATTGAGGAACTTCCAAGTAATTTCAGCTTTAGCTACAAAGATGAAATCAACTCATATGCTGTAAGTAATTAAAAGTTTTGAAAACTCGCACAAGCTTACTTTAATAATCTGCGGTGTAGCGGGGCCTGAGCTATTAGCTTTAGTAATGAGAAATGGAAATTAAGTTTTATCACAATGTTGATGAAAATCCTTATATTCTGGAAAATGTAGCAGAATGAGCACAATGTTTAAAGTAATCACATCATTTGGCACAGATTTGTGCAAATGGTGCAGGAATCCCATCACTAACATTATTTTTTCTGTTGAGTTGCATTTGTATTCTTTGTTCTCCAACTTCAGGGGAGCTTTTTCTCCAATAGCTAATACATGCAAAATCACTTTCCTTTATATCTTCCTTGGTACATTTCTGTAAAATGTGATCTATGCTTATGCACAATTTTGTGACTAAATGCAGGCCACCTCTTCGCCATCCTGTTCAAGAATTGTGACAATCGATGGAAGCAATTGCGTGGCATCTACATCAGGTTCTACAGAGTCTGGTTCTACATTTAAGTGTGCGTGTTCCAGCATCTTTTAGTATTACCATATTTATTTTCATTAAAATTTTGCGTGGAAGTTAGTGTGAACCAGTGCCAGTTAAGATTGCAGTGTAGTTCAATGCTGCCGTTTACGGATGGCACTTTCAGTTACCGAGGATGTGACCAGGAAGTTTATTTTGAAACGGCACGAATTGCAGCACCTTTTCACTGGCAAGAGGAACACCGGAAAGTATGGGTACCAGTAAGTGTTACCCCATTCTGGGCTTTCGAAGTAAAATTATTTTGCTCACTCAATATACTTTTTGTCTCGGGGAATGGTCAACTCCTATACTCTGTTCACCCTTAAGCCGAGACTGCAGCCAATATGCCACAAGCACGAGAGCTCAAGGTCGCTGCTTTGAAGCGTTCTTCAAAGCAGCAACCTTCAATGCATGTCTCAAACCCAGGAGCACCAGCGAGCTCGTGCTAGTAGCTTTGGCAGCAGTCACAGCTCAAGGGTGAACACGGTATAGTTGCCTGGTGCTCCCAGTCCTGCCTCAAAACCGCCAAACACTGAAGTGCTTCTAGAACATATGAAGTAGAGCACTGCACGGACCGAAACTTTCAGGCCCGGCCCGGCCCGACCCGTCCCGGTAGAGGCACGACCCGAGCCCGACAAAAAATTTTAAATATAAGTCTGACCCCGGCTTGAGCCCGACAGATTATATACTACATGAGCCCGAAAAAGCTTGCGGACTTTAAGCGTAAAGCGAGCATATTTGGTTTAAATTTCCTTTAAACTTGGACCGAGTTTTTCTTACACAATAAATATCCCAACTTAGAGATGCATTTTCAAGAATATGGGCGAAATATGCACTTTTATAAGTGATTTTGAAAAAAAAAAAAAGTGGGGAATATTTTATTTATGCATTTCTTGAAGAGATATTAGACTTTCTGTTGTTCAGTTCGTTTCACAGAGAACTTTCCTCTCTACATGTTTTTGTGAAGAAATAATCACAATCATGCTAGTACATCTTCAAAAGGCTGTTTAAACATAAAATTATTTATGGTAGTTAACTTATCTTTGGTGGCATAGTAAGGCCCCCGCACGAAGTGCAAAGTCAAGCTCGCGTTTGTTTTTTTTAGTTTGAAAAGCAGAGGAAAAAGGCACTCGTGTTGTACCCTGCGACTGGAGTGCCCTCGTTTTCTTGACCTCAGTTTCCCACCATGCTGGTGGAATCGATATGTTTCTTTTATCCTTGTGAAAACTTTCCAAATGCAAGACATCTTTTTTTTTTTCTGCTTTTTTTGTGTGTTTACGGTGTTGTAGTGATTTTGCATTTCACTTGTTTGTTTTCATTGAACCTAAAAGATCACTGAGCACACTTTTTGTTATCAACAATATAGAATTTGCGGCACATGACTGCCCAGCCACGGCCCGAAAAAGGTTTTGTTCAAGCCCGAGCCCGGCCCAGGCCCAAGAAAATGTGTACTACCCGGCCCGAGCCCGTGCAGTACTCTAATATGAAGTGTAGGCTTGTATAATGGAAGGTTGATTCCGAATATTGTTACACAAAAAAGCCTACCTTTCAAGGCATTGCAACAGCCATGATGGAAATTAAGCATAATACATGCTTCCTCAGTCCTTGTTGCCACAGGAAATATTTTACTTACAAACTAAGGAGAGGACTGATGTGAAGAATGCCTTGCCGAAAAATCTTGAAATAAAGTCCACTTGATGTGTAAGACACCATAGATAATATTTGAATGCTTCTTCCTGTTAGCTGAAGTTGTTTGGCTTCTTAGTAATGGTTAAGAGGCAGAGAAGCTTAGTTTTCATTTGATATAAAAACGAGGTCTGGTTTTATGAGTTCTACATGTTACTTCACATATATATGTAATGTGCAGTGAATGTTTCTACTGATCTGTGTGTCACTGTACATGTATTCTAGGCGCATCATCAGAGAGCTTGGCTTGCATGGAGCCACTATCGAGCAATGCCGCAAAAAGTGGCTTAATCTTCTAAAGAAGTATAAGGTATGTAAAAACAAACTGACCAAACCTTATTTTTGACAAAACGTTCCTGAAAAGCAACATGTTTTCGTCTACAGTGTTGAGGCAAACGCATATACAGGGTGTTTCAGAAAACTCGGGCCAAATTGCTCCTGAGAAAACTAAGCATCGCACAAAAAAAAGGTTGATGCCGTGTTGGTGTCTGCCCAAGAGCCTATTTAGGAAAAATAATAATGTTCTAAAAAGATAGTTTTTGTTTTGTTTTTTAGACAGTAAAAAGATAGTTTTTGTTTTGCTTTTTAGACAGTAACTTTTTATTTGTTCATTTTAAATCCATAGTTTCAATTAGAAACTTAATGGGCATCATCAATAACCCCTATATCAACCCTTTTTAGACAAGTATAAAGCGTGCCGAGCATTTTACCATGTTTTGAAAAACCCTTCAATTCTGACGCATACTCTGGTTTTGGATTCTTATCCAAGCGCATCTTGGCGGCAGCTGTCCTGCCCTCCGACGGCCGAAGCGCGGAACCAAGGCCAGACAATTCGCCATACTTCGTTTCAGCTTAGGTAGGAGCGCGGCCGATGTTATGAGATGAAGGGCCAATCAAACAGCAAAAGGGGCACAAGGTCATAGCCGGTATTCGCCGTCTCTCTGTGCGTGCTCCTCCGCCGGCTAGTCCTATCAAGCGCAGAGAGCACGCCATGACGTTGCGCTTTTCGCGCTGTTTGATTGGCCCTTCAGCTGATAACATCATCCGCGCTCGGACGTAAGGTGAAAAGTCTCGCCCGCTTGCCTCCCTTCCCTCTCTCGTAAAAAACTAAGGTGTAGCGCACCCGCGTGGCCAGGCGATAAGGAACACCTTGCTGTTCGAAAGAGCAAGAGCATGACATTGCAAGATAGAGCTTTGACTTTTGCGCTGGCCTTGGTTCCGCGCTTCGGCTGTCGGAGGGCAGGACAGCTGCTACCAAGATGCGCTTGGATAAGAATCCGAAACCAAAGTATGCGTCAGAATTGAAGGGTTTTTCTAAACATTGTAAAATGCTTGCATGCTTTATACTTGTCTAAAAAGGGTTGATATAGGGGTTATTGATAATTGAAACTATGGCGTTAATGAACAAATAAAAAGTTACTTTCTAAAAAACTTTAAAAAACTATTTTTTCTAAACATTATTTTTTCTAAATGGGCTCTTTGGCAGACACCAAAACGGCATCAACCTTTTTTTCTAAGCTATGCTTAGTTTTCGCAGGAGCGATATAGCCTGCATTTTCTGAAACACCCTGTATATATAGGGTGGCTCAAGTCACCAGGCTCCATCTAAAATGGAGCGTAAAAATCGGCGCCTGCACGTAGCAGTCTAAACTTTTCGTCAAAGGTGTATTTCACAGGTCGGTTTTTTCTTGTAAAATTACAAAGCGTAGTTCTCTTTTAGTAAAAAAACAAGGCCAAGAAACTTGCCATGGTCTACGGCGGGTGGCGACTTAGACGACCAAGTCCAGTAGCGGGGTGTGTTTAGCATTCGTATTGATAGATGGCATCGGGAGCAGCGTCTGAAGGTGCAGCCGACCAGCGAAAGATAGCAGACGACACGCAGACGAAATCCGTTGGCAGCAAAAGCGCCGCCGTTATGCAGACGCGTTTTTTTACTTTAAGTTTTGCTTTTATTGTTTGCATTTATTTTTTAACCGAAGGTACCTTTCAAAAGGATTATATTCATTTTAATAAACCACGGTGGTCGCGAGCCGTCGCGATAAGGAGGTAGCGCCATCTATCAATACGAATGCCAAACACACCCCGCTACTGGACCCGTCGTCTGCGTTGCTGCCCGCCGCAGACCCTGGCAAGTTCCTTGGCCTTATTTTTTACAGAAAGAGAGCTACGCTTTGTAATTTTACAAGAAAAAACCGACCTGTGAATTACACCTTTGACGAAAAGTTTAGATGGCTATGTGCAGGCGTTGATTTTTACGGTCCATTTTAGATCGAGCCTGGTGGCTTGAACCACCCTATATATTCATTTTCTTTTACAATGTGCTTTCTACATGCCGACCTTGATTTTGTTGTCCAGGGATGTTAGTGGGAAAGGGAATCTCAAATGTTCTTTGTTTGGGAATGCATTAATTACTGTAATCATAGAACAAAAGTATTCAAATCTTGTTGGGCTGTAGTATACCAGGCTTTAACATATTCACTACAACCCAATCAAGCTGTGTCATCATCATTTATTTTCCTTGACCCACAAGGGGTATTACACAAGGGAATAGAGACCCTTTGAGGAACTACAGAAGCAAACTTCTGTTTCCGGCTTTTTAATGTATCTACCGTTGACGATAGTGACCTTTACTTTGGTATATACTGGGTGTTTCTGTGGATACTTTTGAAAAAATCCTAAAAATAGAGTAATTGCAAAAAAAAAAAAACAAATTTTAAGAACAGTTTGTTATGCAGCCATGACGAATGTTAGGAATTGCAATAGAACATAGTAATTAGCAAAATGATTACCTGAAGTCTACTCATTAACTTTTTAATGTTTATTTTCACCAATTAAAAGTTTAATTAGTAAATTCTAGGTAATCATTCTGCTAATTAGTGTTACTTGCCATCCTCGACGTTTGTTGTGGTGGGTAGTTGGTTCTTCTCTAAAAAGAGTCTAATTTGTTTCTGAGCCACCCTAGCTTTTATGAATTTTTGAAAGTATTTGCACGAACACCCATTCTATTCCTCTTACTGTTTCTTTGCCAAGCCTAGGCCTTCTGATATGCAAACATATGATAAGTTAGACATGTGCAAACAGTGATCCTTATTTGGGGTTGAATTGAATCAACAATTCATCTGAATCAATGCCAGACAAGTTTTCTTAAAAAAAAATGCATTTATATATTGCATCTGGACATTGTCAAAACAAAGCATAATGAAAGTAAAGCCCCCATCAGCCCCCACCCCACCCCCTCCTTTCCTGGTTACGCCACTGGACTGTACTGACATGCCAGTTGTACTGTTCGCCATACTGACTAAAGTGACCTAGCAAAACACTGGCATGTCAGAGGTGTGTGTGACGCCTCAACTCGAAGCAGGTGGAGCAAAAGCTCATGGTGTAGGACCCAGGGATGCTGGGTTCAATTCCCCTCCATGTCCGTTTCAATCTGGACGAGCGCTACACTACAGACATTTGTTCATGTATCGCTACTGCTGGATGCATGGTAAAGACTCCAGGCAGGGCTGGGCAGTATCACGATACAAATGTATTGTGATAGTATCTTAGAGATCTCTGTATCGAGATACATTTAAAAAATGTATTTGTATCTCAGTAGTGAAATACAGTTACAATGTATCGCTTGTATCGCAATACTTTGCCAGACTTAGTTGTCTTGTTACATTTGTTGCTGTTTTTACGTATAATTTAAGATAAAAACATCTATTTGGTAAAAGGCGCATCAGAATTTATAATATGAACACACCCTATAACATAATCCATCAGTAACCAATATCAGTAATAACAGAATAAGCTTTTCTCACAAAGCCCTCCACTCTTTCCAGTTTAGCAGAGCAAATGCTGTAAAAGAGTTGAGTGGAGAAAAGGTATGGCTCTGTCATAAAATTTCCTAACATGAGTGACACAGAAAAATATAAGACGACAGTTTGAGATGCGCACTCACAGCAAAACGGGGTTAATTTCATGCAGACGCTTTTTGTCAAGCATGGCATGCAGTCTTTACCGTTCAGTAACTATATGGTTCACCGGGGGCAACATGTTTTTTTAGTGGCATTAATGATAAATAAAAAGTTTGAGGTATCGGGAAGTGCATAAAATGACACAGAAAGAGAAGCACAAGCATAAATTACCATTTGCATTCACCACGAACTACTACACACTCTCCACATAGCACCGTTCGGGAACAAATGTATTTCTATAAGTATCTGTATTTGTATTCCGCACTACTTTTTTGACGTTTTTTCAGAAGTACCTCGGGGATATCCCGTTGCATAGAAGACAAATGTATCTCAGTATCTGTTTTTTGGGCATTTTAATACATGTACCTCGGTATTCGTATTCCCGAATACTTTTTGTAGTATCTCTGTCCAGCCCCGACTCCAGGCTAGTAGTCAAGCTGCACCGCTACATTTCACATCTACGGCATGAACCAGCCTCACCATACTATGGTAGACCAACTTCATGCTGTCTAAAGATCTGACGTCTAGCTTGCTTAGACTTTCGTAGCATTAAGTACATTTGTGGCACCTTGCTGGACGAACGAACATGAAAAAACAATTTTCAGATACAAAAATATAGAATTGTACGTTAATATGGTACTATTGCATTTGCTCCTAGGAACTGAGAACGACAAACACCGAAGATGAGGTGCTGACGTGGCCTTACTACTCGTTACTAGACTCGGTGTTGAGCGGCACTGCAATTAACCTCCCATATCTCGTTGCCGTGGCGACAGGAGGGGCAGAAGAGTGCAGTGAAAGACTCCATGAGGTTTGTACAGTAAATCTGCTTGTCGGTAGGACCTCTTCCTATTTGAAAGCCACTCATTCCCGATGAACAAACCTATCATTAGGACAGGCTACAGTGAAATTTGGCACCAAATACTTTTATCTTGCAGCACTGCTAGATCAAATTGAGAAATAGAATTTATGATGGGTGAGCACTTATGAAATGAAAAGGTGCCCTTGCAATTAATAGATTCTTACCTATGCAGGTCTTCTAAGATGGTGTGGAACATGTGCAAAGCTAGAGGCTTCCTTTTTTTTTTTTTGCTTCTTTGGATCTTGTTACAGCATGCAATCCATCCTGTAGCTGCAGGATATAAACTCAATATTGTGACTGTGTTCCGGTCACAATAAGAAATAAATAAATGGACTAATGTTGTGTGAAAAATATGGCAGGTTTTTTTGTTTTTTTATGGTTCTGTTTGACAGCTTTAGTTTGTTGAATTATGGCTCATTCTCTTACTGTTGGCGATCCTCTCTAGTTTTCATGATAAATATTTTCAAAAAATATAAAACACTAGAAACATAATTTAGTATTTTAAATTGCAGTTTATATAAATTGGATTTCTTTAACCAAACGCACAAGTGCCATTGATATCCAAATACCAGCAGGAAGCTGAGATTCAAGATTTTTTTCCCAATAAAAGCGACTTTTCTTACAAAACTTGTGCGTATTCACTTGTATACCTTGCTTATATCTATCATGTAGATTTTTTCCCTAAATTGTTACTTTGTTCCTGCAATTTCTCGGTAAAAAAAAAAAGGCCTTGACTATACTCTGTTTCACCTTGTGTTGTACCTCAGGAAAGACTACAAGCGCGAGCTCCTTGCTTTATGGCACACCTCGGCAGGCACAAGCTCTCGTGCACCAAGGGCAGCTGCCAACGCTATGAGCTCGCGCTTCTAGCCTTTGCTGCGGTACAACATAAGGTGAAACGGAGTATAATTGCGGTTGTTTTCGAGAGTCGACCTTAAATCTTCGAGCAAACATTCATTAAAAAATAAATCCCAGATTTTAGCGGAAGATAATGGGATGTAATTACCAAGCTATAAACTTCTAAAAGTACATGCACATCGGTCAGCTTTTCCTTCAAACAACATACCATAGACTTTATTTTCGCAGGCTCAATAGTATTTTGCAAATTTTGTCAAATGTGCGTTTCGGAAATATTCAGCAGGTACGAGCTTTTTTGAGTAGGAGTGGTATGCTCAGTTATTCTTTATCATATGGCGATATATTAGCATGATCAATTTTTCGCTATACTTGCGAGGTTTTGAAATTGCGAATATTGTAGACTGTTGCAGGCTGTTGTAACTGAAAAAGGAAAAGCTCGCAGAATAAAAGTAGGAGAGCCCACACGGGCCTGCGGAAAGCAAAGTTGATCTCGCATGCCGAAGATTGTGGTAGCCGGTGAGGCCCAGAAACCGGCGCGCCGACACCGGCAAGAAAAAGACGTCCGAGTCGGTTGGAAGTTCAGGCCACACTGTTTACTGAAAGGGCCTCAGCACGGGGCCTCGCACCCTGGGGCAAGGGTGGACGTGATGGCAGGTCGCGTCATCTGGGTAGTGTAGAGTTCACTAACAAAAAAAATCAAAATACTACACAGGCTAAGAGGGCTAGACAAGCTTCTCTCGCAAAACTTTCCGCTCTTTGCACTTTAGCAGAGTGAACTCTGGAGAAGAGGCAAACCCCTTCACCTCCTTCTCCTCTCCAGCGTTCGCTTTAACCTGCAGCAGACTATAGGTCCTCGCTGAAAATTTGGTCGTTGACAGTACTTGGTGTCTTCGAAACCCTGATACAATTGTTGAAGTAAATTTGCGCAAATCTGTATTCACCCTCCAGGACGTGACCCTTCAAGAAGACCAACTCCAGGAGGAAGAAGAAGAACCCGTTCGCCCTCCCCCTAAACGGAGACGCTCCGACGACCTGACAGAGCGCCTGCTGCACAACATGGAACGCCAGACAGAGCTCATGGAGCAGATATTCGAATTCTTTAAAGCTCGTGCTAGTCCGAGCTAGTTTTTATTGCGCAACCTTGGGGAATAGACCTTTTGCTAAATTAGTCAAGCACTAAGGAAGATAAGCTACGAGCGTAGCTGCAGGTGCCGCCGTCCGCGTCAGTAACGGATCTAAAACGAAAGTCTAAAACAAATGACATCTTGCATGTGCATTCGTTGATGCTTGATTTTGGTTATTTTTAATGTTTTGTACGGGGAAGGGGGGCGCGTGCACCTACATTCCCAGCATTCTCCTTGATGCTTGGGTAATTTAGCAATAGGTCTAATGTAAAGATGCAAACTGCAATGAGATCTTTCCATTTTGTTTGTCTCTCACTTATTAAAAACTGCAACGAATTATACATGTGCTCGCTCTGCAAGCGAAGATGGAGATATGAGATTGATGAGCACGTTAAAGCAACAGTGAACTCCCAAAAAATGTTTTTAGTTATGTACCTGGATGGGGCACGAATGTCAAACAATAAATCTTTGCCCTGGAAGAACCAACAAGAAATTGTAGCGCATCATTTACTCGCGAGACTCGTTCGAGCTATTCCGAGACACTCTTCTATTTTGGGGTCGACATCACAAAATAGAAGCACACTTCTGAATCGCTCCGGAAACAGAAGATGTCTCAATGTAAACATTACGCTAAAAATGTTATTTTACCGGGGAAAGTTTATCTTGTGACATATGTACTTTTCACTTATAAAAGAAATTTTTTTTTTTCTGGGAGTACAGTGTACCTTTAAGTGTTTTCTTATGTAACTTGCACGCACACACTCACTTGTACACACTGATGAACGAGAATCCATGTGCCAGCCTACACCGTCAGACGATAGTTGTGATCGTGAAGTTCGGAGGGAGGGCGAACGAGTCGGGCAGCCATTTCGTCTCTCCACGCGGTGCCCGCTGCGTCGTCTTCCACCGCCTCTAGAGCCTCGTCGGTCTCCTCCACCGCCTCTCCATCGGCCTCGTCCCCCTGCAGGCTGCACTGCTCCACGACGGCTTCGAGGGAAAAGTCGCCGAGGCGGGTGCATACATTGTGCATTGCCGCGCACTGCCGCAACCACTTGGGGTGCCTTTTGGATGGACACCTGGAGCGGCTTGGTGAAGACTGACTTCCACCTGCCTTTCATGAGGGCAAATGCCTGCTCCACGACGCAGCACGCCCTTGTGTGGACCGCGTTGAAGTGCCTCTGCACGGCATCCCGCGGAGCGCCGTACGGCGTCGCGATGGCGACGGGCGCATCGATGCACGGGTAGCTTGAATCGCCGAGGAGCGTCGAGCCTCGGGGTGGGTACAGTGCGCCAACGAAGAGTGGGCTGTTCTCGAGGACGCGCGATTGGGGCACGCTGCCAGGGTACCCTGCAAAGACGTCGAGAAAGACTCCCCTGTGGTCGCATACCGCCTGCATCTGGATCGAGTAGGACGCCCTCTTGCGACAGTAGTAGTCCATGTGCATAGACTCTGGCGCCTGGACCTGGATGTGGCAGCTACCGACGACTCCCGCACAGCTCCTGAACTTGTTGTCGCGTGCCAAGCTCGCAAAACTGGCTTTAATTTCCCGGAGGTCTTCAGACGTTGGGAAGTAGACCATTCTATCGAGCTTCAATATAATTCTTTCAAGGACGCGGTTGACGACGCTGAACGTGGTGGTCCTTGGCGTGTTGAAGCAGGCTGACACCACCTTGAAGACTGCACCGCAACCGAGCCAGAAGAGGAAGATGAGAAGTTCCGTCTCGTGCGACCACCCGTGGGACTTGGTGTCTGTGTCGTCCCAGAGGGTCTTGAGGAGGTTCCTGAAAGAGCCCCTTGTGATCCTGAAGTGCTCCCTAAAGTCAAGGGTTTCGTTGTTGAGGTACTCCAGCAAGAGGCACTTGATTCTTGGCTGGCAGTATGGCCCTCTCTTCTGAAAGTGATAAGCTCTGTGAATGTTGTTGTTTGAAAGCAGATGTTGCAGTAAGTAGAGTTATTCAATTTTGCGTCTCTGGTTACCTTTGTACAGTGCTAATCACACTTGTCTATAACGCGCGAGCGTGCGGCTTTCTGCGGGGAGCGCTAGACTGGTGGCATTCGCGGAAACTAAGCTAGTCACGTGGCACAACATGGAACGGCCCGCTCGAGGGGTGTCCTGCCCACTCTATCAGCTGGCGGCGAATGCGGAAGGCTGCTCGCACGCTTTTTACAAACATCATTGCTCGAAAAATAAACAAACTAAAGCATGAAGACCTATCAACGATGTCGTCATCAAAAAACAAAAATATATCATAAAGCACTTTACTTTTATCGCTTATCAAGCTGATAGAGTGCGCGGGACACCCCTCGAGCGGGCCGTTCCATGTTGCGCCACGTGACTAGCTTAGTTTCCGCGAATACCACCAGTCTAGCGCTCCCCGGAGAAAGTCGCGATTAGCACTGTACCTTTCATTGAACTGTGCCGCTGGGATTTTAACATTAAATGCCACTGAAACTAGGAAAAAAACATGGCATACAAGTAGGCACAATGTTGAATGTCAACAGCACAGATCAATCGAACAATGCTAAACCAAGTAACACAATCGTAATAACTGCCGATACAAGAAAAATTATTAACCTAAGTTTTTTTGTTTTGTTTTTGTTTGTCATAGTGTACGAACCATTCGCGGCATGCTCCCACCAAAAATTACTGCTACCCCATTACAAGCTGTCAGAAACGAGCAAGGACCTTTCTGTAAAAGTGCTTATTAGGAAAGACAGAAGGTTGTAGTAGTATTTATGAGATGACAAACATTGCGCGAAAGCAGAACCTTTGGAGCTGATAGCATTAAATTGCGCTCACTTTGGGTTTCCGTCGGTTAGCACGGATGGACTCCCAGGAAGATGGCAATCTCCGCGCCAAGTGGTGATACACGGCAGCATTCGTTGTGCAGATCCATTGAGCCAGCAATCCCAGAATGAGCAGCACATCTTCATCGGAATAGTTCATCGCAGCAAAACACCCGTTAACGGAAACGGCAGTTAATCTACGAATCCTCTTTCGAACGCCATAAGCATTCGGCCAGCTTATTTTTGTTAAGCGAAAATCTACGAAAATTATGATTGCAAGCAAACATTTCGGCAATCAAGTGGCAAATTGTCCAACCTCGCTCGCTTTTGTCGCCGAACCTCAAGTGCCTCAAGGTTCGACTGGTTCGCCGATCCTTCGACCTTTATGGTCGAACTTATGGGCAACACAGTGTTGCCCGGCTGCTACACGAACATTTCGAATTTTGGAAAACAAATAATTCAGAAAGTAGTTTTTTTTATATTTTATAAAATGGTTAACAATTTTTACACCATATAAAAGCGACAAAATTTAATTTTAATGTTTTTGTTATGGATGGATCCGGCAGCTTGCGCTACGTCCCCCACGAGGCATAGCCACGAGGGTGGGACACTGATCTCTATTTTAGTAGGCTGGATCGCGGATCGGGAGCCCGTCGGTGTCGCCACCGGCGGCCATTGCTTGACACCAGGCAATACACGCAAGTCTATGGGAGAAACGCACAAAAGTAAGAATATTGAAGCATGTACGCTGTGCTCGGAGGCGAGTATTTTATGGTGTGCTGCGATCCTTATGTCGGGTGTTTGGAGATCGAATCGGTATTTGTCAAACGTACGGTCGCCGAATAAAAAAATCAAACGTACCGGAGCACCTACACAACCTACAGCTACTACAGCTGAGCTGGCAAGCTTGCTCTCGTAGTGGAGTAAACAAAGGAGCTTACCGTCAATAAGACCGTCCTTAGGGAAGCCCAGAAGTTGATGAATGACAAAGAAGTTCCATCTCGACCGCGGCTTTCCGGGAGTGAGCGAATTCCACGTAGCAAAGCCTTCGAGCTTGTCGTCTGCTAAACCCAACTCAGCGAAACCGCCACCGACTCCGCGGTAACTCTAAGTAACTCTCGCCTCATTGAGCTGCACTACAGCGGAGTCACTCTCGACCACAAAATATTTATTTATAAGAACTGCGAGGGCTGTCAGTTTTAATGTTTGTACGCAAGCTATTTGACGGGCTTATCGAAAAGCATCCAAAAAGTTTCAGTGCCGACAACAGCTTAGAAACAGGGGAAAACGTCACTTTTTCTCGTTCTTCCCATAGAGTCCCATGCATTGGCTGGTGTCAATCAATGGCCGCCGGTGGCGACACTCGGCCCCAGCTGCCGAGGCCGCGGTCCGCGATCCAGCCTACTACAATGCGGAGGGCAAGTTCGTCTGCTTCTCGCGCAGGGGGTACCGGTGACGTCAGAACGCCGTGCCCTGATTGGCTGATCGCGGCCCCCCTATCTGAGCGTCGTCTGCTCCTTTGCAACGTCGTCTGCGTCTGTCTTACCTTTCCTGCGACTTTCGGAAGTGCAGAGGCCAGATTCACAAAACCATGTTACGCCGAAAGAGTGCTTAAGACAAAACGTGAGAACAAATTCGTATTCACGAAACGAAATTATCGTAAGTTTTGCTCAGGTTACGATGGAATCCTACGACGATCAACTCAGCATGGCCGACAGCGTCGCTCAGTTACTTGGTCGCGACGACCAAACGGACGTTTATTTTTGTACGTGCTCTTCTCACGCGTCACGACTACAAGCAGCAAGAAAAAAAGTAAAAAGCACTTGAAATAAACCACGACGAACAAGAACGCTGGATCCACAAACACCCGGGAAACGCTCCAACGGCCACGATTCCACTGACCCCGTCCAAGCGAGCTCGGCAGATAGGCCTAGCAGCAGCGCAGCGGTGCTCCGACGGTCCTTGGCCAAGACCGTCTGCCCACGACCGGCTGGCGTGCTGAATAGAATATGCCCGCGCGACCCTTGTGAACCCTTCAATCTCTTCCTCTTGTCATCGCCTCGTTTTCCGAGGCAGCGGCGACTCTCGCCGGTGAAAAAGCGGTGAATCTCCGACAGACGCAGGAAAGGTAAAGCAGCCATCGCTTTGACTAGCAGACGTAAAGCAGACGACGTTAACTGCACCAACCCGCCGACGCCGTTTAAGAGTGAGGAGTCTCGCCGCACACGCAAGGAGGGAAAAAGTATTTGGGAGGGAACTTGCGGACACTCTCGCTTCTTAGCAGACAAACCTCGGCGCCTCGGGACACCTCGCCAGCGAGTCCCTTGACTTCCCCCCTTGATGCACGTCTACTAGTTGTTCGACAAAAACAACGTACCGCTCGAGTTATTTCGTCTCCCCTCTCTGAAAGGCGAAGTCGAGCTCGCTCGTAAAGACCTGCACTTCCGAAAGTCGCAGGAAAAGTAGACAGACGCAGACGACGTTGCGAGCAGACGACGTTGCAAAGGAGCAGACGACGCTCAGATAGGGGGGTCGCGATCAGCCAATCAGGACTCGGCGTTCTGACGTCACCACTACCTCCTTTCTCATGCGCAGAAGACGAAAATGAGCCCACTTGCGAGGCGTTATCCATGTTCTATAGTTTCCCTTTCGCGGTTGCTTACGTCGCACAGTGTCTATTTCCTGGAATTTAGCCCTCTATATATGTTTTTGTTCTTAGAACCCCGTTCTAGCTTCAAACAGCAATGAGCTCCCCACTGAATTATCATACAGCTACAGTGGCTTAAAGGGGGTAAGGGTGCCTCCATCGGCCGGCAGATAGAGGCACCCTAGAACTAATATAAATACCTCAAAAACAATTATTTGTTTCCAGTGAACTTTTAACGACATGATTTGTGTTCGTAGGTGAATAAAAATGCGAAACTAGCAGACGAGGGTGTAGCCACTGATCTCAATGACAATTGCTGGATCGCGTTTGACCAGCTCTGCCTATGGACCGGAATGTGGCCACGGTCGGCCATCTTTAGGTAGAGTTATATCATCTCTAGCCATCATAGTAATATGGCGGACAGCGCAATGGCGGCAGGCTGCCATAAAATAGCCGTAGATCTAGTACACTGTACCGTGCAGTGGTACCGTGGGTGATATTTCGCGCTTGATTGAAGTTGCTCGACGAAGCAGAGTCCTGAAACCCGGCGTGAACGGTAGCCTCATCTTTGAGGACCCGACGAAAGTTCTACGAAAGCGCAGCACCGGGGGAAAGCAGCGCAGCTCGCATCAAAAGCAGACTACGTACCGGCGTCTGCTTTCGATGCTTCTTTCGATGCGACTTTCGATGCGTGCTGTGCTGCTTTTCCCCGGTGCTGCGCGATTTCGTGAAACTTTTACCGGGTCCTCAAAGACCGGGCTATCGTTCACGCCGGGTTTTAAAAACATGTTTCGTCAAACAATTTTAATCAATCACGGAATATCACCCACGCTATTTTGGTGGCAGCCTGCCACCACAACTGCCAAAACGCCGTCTGCCATGGATGAATGATGGTGGCTGCCAAGTGGCTTCAGCAGCTGTATCTTGGCTAGAGGTGATATAACTCTACCTAAAGATGGCCGCCAGTGACCGCATTTGCGGAGCGGGCAAACACGATCCAGCAATTGTCATTGAGATCAGTGGGTGTAGCACTGGGTGTAGTCACTGATCTCAATGACAATTGCTGGATCGCGTTTGCCCGCTCCGCGAATGCGGTCACCACTGCGGTCACTGGCGGTCATCTTTTTGGTAGAGTTCAGAGCCGGCGCCGAATATTCCCCCCACGCTTAGAGCGTAAACTAAATTTGTGACACAGCGTCGACCAATCAGGAGACCTCTACTCCATCTCACAAATGTCGACAGTGAAGACAAAGGCACAGGTGCGTGAGCCTAGCTCAGCGAAACGCTATTGTTTGTACGAGACCTCGTGCATAGGAGGCACTTTCCAAAGCCACGCGCTCGTGCCCATGCCTTTGTCTGCACTGCTAGAACAGCGTCAACAGCGTCCCGAGACTGGCTGAAAGAAAGCAGTGCAAAGGGTGGGGTGCGCGAGCGTCTTGAGACGCGGAGTTCCGCTCGGCACGGCTCAAATTATACTTCGTTTCACTTTACCTGCGAGCGAAGCCAAAGCTAGAAGCGCGAGACCAGCGCTTTTTGCATTTCTCCCCTGCTCGCGCGCTCGAGCAAAGCCTGAACGCACGGAGCTTCCGTGCTCGCGCTTCCAGTTTTGCCTTCGCTCGCACATAAGGTGAGAGCACGCGACCACCGCTAGGGGCTGTTTCGCGGCCTGTGGTTGGCCCGAGATGCTCGCCTATTCAAACCAATGTATGGCCAAACTCTCTCAATAAACGGCTCTGGTAGAGTTATATCACCTCTAGCCAACGTTACTAAAACACTCAGTTGGGAAACTCGCCGTCGAAACCTGGGCCGCTGCCGTCCACCAGGGCCGTTTATTGAGAGAGTTTGGCCATACATTGGTTTGAATAGGCGAGCATCTCGGGGCCAACCACAGGCCGCGAAACAGCCCCTAGCGGTGGTCGTGTGCTCTAAATTTGTGACACGACTATACTTCGTTTCACCTTATGTGCGAGCGAAGGCAAAACTGGAAGCGCGAGCACGGAAGCTCCGTGCGTTCGAGCTTTGCTCGAGCGCGCGAGCTGGGGAGAAATGCAAAAAGCGCTGGTCTCGCGCTTCTAGCTTTGGCTTCGCTCACAGGTAAAGTGAAACGAAGTATAATTTGAGCCGTGCCGAGCGGAACTCCGCGTCTCAAGACGCTCGCGCACCCCACCCTTTGCACTGCTTTCTTTCAGCCAGTCTCAGGACGCTGTTGTAGCAGTGCAGACAAAGGCATGGGCACGAGCGCGTACAAACAAAAGCGTTTCGCTGAGCTAGGCTCACGCGCCTGTACCTTTGTCTTCACTGCAGACATTTGTGAGATGGAGTAGAGGTCTCCTGATTGGTCGACGCTGTCACAAATTTAGTTTACGAATTCTAAGCGTGGGGGGAATATTCGGCGCTGGCGGCGGCCTTTGCTCCGCCTATTGTCCAAACTCTCCTAATATACGGCTCTGCCGTCCACCGAGACCGAGCTAAATGCGACAACAACGCCACTCTTTGTCATTTGTCTGTACTGTGGTCACCTTGAGCTTTTAGAAAGCCTTTTTTTGCGAAAAAACAGACGGAAAAGACTCTTTTTGTAGTAACTTTTATTGGAGTTCAGTACAAAATGAAGGGCGCGTGATGTTTTTAAAATCTTTAGTTTGCAAGGTTTTGTGGCACAATTAATATTGTTTTTATACAACCATGCCTCAGCGGTGCTTTCAGGTGGCGCGTCCCGACCTAGGTGCATTTTAACTTCGGTAGCAAAACGCGGCGCGTCCGCCGGGGAGAGGGGGGTGACGCTCTTGTAACCTCTTCCACAGTATCTGTTCTGGCCCCAAAATGGCCGATTAAAGCCAAAATAGAAGTAGCGTGCGGTTTCTCGAATGGCCGCTGCGGGAAAAATGGTGGCGTTGTGTTCGTCATTAGCTCGGTGCTGGAGGACAGATCGGAGACACTTTTTGAAGGCAGTCTCTATGGCAGTTTCCCAACTGAGTGTCTTAGTAACGTTGCCTCTAGCCAAGATACAGCTGCTGAAGCCACCTGGCAGCCACCATCATTCATCCATGGCAGACGGCGTTTTGGCAGTTGTGGTGGCAGGCTGCCATCAAAATAGCGTGGGTGATATTCCGTGATTGATTGAAATTGTTTGACGAAACATGTTTTTAAAACCCGGCGTGAACGGTAGCCCGGTCTTTGAGGACCCGGTGAAAGTTTCTTGAAATTGCGCAGCACCGGAGAAAAGCAGCACAGCACGCATCGAAAGTCGCATCGAAAGCAGACGCCGGTACGTAGTCTGCTTTCGATGCGAGCTGCGCTGCTTTCCCCCGGTGCTGCGCTTTCGTAGAACTTTCGCCGGGTCCTCAATGACGAGGCTACCGTTCACGCCGGGTTTCAAAAATCTGCTTCGTCGAACAACTTCAATCAAGCACGAAATATCACCCACGGTACAGTGTACTCCGAAAACAGTGTTCTAGATCTACGGCTATTTTATGGCAGCCTGCCGCCATTGCGCTGTCCGCCATATTACTATGATGGCTAGAGATGATATAACTCTACCAAAAAGATGGCCGACCGTGGCCAAACGGGCCAAACGCGATCAGTGGGTGTAGTCGACAGCTGCGAATCGGCCGGAGCCAAGCTGGCCAAACGGCAAAGCCGGAGCCATAGCCGGAACGACGGTGCTGCAAGCGCCAGCGCCACCCGCGGCCGTCTTCCAACGCTGTGCCGCTTCTCCAGTTTCGTTCGTTACACTACCCCCTTTAAAGGGGCCCTGCAAGGACTTTTTTACTGGTTTTTATTTTGCACCAAACCTGAGCGCACTGAACGTAGTAACTTAGTAAAACTTTTCTTTTCTCGAAATTCGCTTTATTTTAAAAGTTATAGGCAAATTAAAATTACAAAAACAAGCAAAAAATAACCTCCCTCATGACGTCCTTGGTTGCTTGAGTGACCGTGAACTAGAGGAGGGGTAGTGGGCTCATCGCGAGCGCTATCGACCGCCGCACTCCGTGTCGACGGCACGAGAGGGCGCCACTAAAGCATGTTCTGGGTAGGCTGTATGCAGCGGGCAGCTGGGGCGGCTCTCATTGCATTTGCTGCGTGATTAGTAAACACTAATTCGGCATGACACTTCATTGGCCACAAACGACAGCAAACACGGGGTAAAGATCAGTTCAGAATGGGAGCCACCTCGCGCTTCCATACCGCGAAACGGCCAAACCCCAAGACAAAGCTTCTCGCTGAAGGCCTTCGGAACGATCGGAGCTGGTCGGATTATCCTGTTCATACGACCGCAGCGCCGCCACGTACATCCGGGACCTTTCCGTGTCGGCGCGTGATCCCACTACTCCTTTCTTGTATGCATTATTATTTCTCGTTTCCGCACTTTATAAACTGCATTCGTTTCTTTTCTGATCTAAAATACTGAACAAAAACTACTTTTATAAATAATTGAAACGGTTCGCGCAACTTATATTTTGTAGTTCGACTAAAAAGAAGCTTTTAGAGGCTCTGACCAGTAGTAAGCCCAGGACCAAAGACGTCACATTTTGCGCGCTTTCGGTACCGCGGGTCGCCCTCGTCGGTGGAGGAGGTTTCCGCGTCGCCCGGTTAAAATATGACGCACTGATATTTAGTTACTCTCTCAGTGCCCGCTGGCTTGCCCGAACTTTAAGAGACGTGGAAACCGCAAAAAAGGTAGATGCTTAAATATGATTGCAGGGCCCCTTTAAGCCACTGTAATACAGCTCAGCTGTTCCTTCTTTATTTCTTGTTTTTGTGCCCTGTATATTGTTAAAGCCGATTTCCCCTGCATTCACTCTTCCCACAATTTCCTCTCAGTTTCCTTTACTCCCTTTTCTACTGATATGCTCTGATCGGCTCCATCTCATTGAATGCATTTAAATTTCAGCTTGCGGGTTCGGTTTGTCCACTTACTGTTTAGACTTTTCATATATAGATACTTGTACACTTTCCCCGCCCATATCATCAGTCTTTGTACTCTCGAAAGATGCCCAACCCCATAGAGATCATACATACAACTCTAGAGGAAAAGGTCCGCCATTTTCCCATGCATTCTGGCTGCCGCAAGCGGCAGAGCATGCAGGCAGACCCTCGGGGTCCCACACATGGTTACCAACTGCCTTCGATTTCACGAATATAATTATATCATCAGAGCAGTTTCATGAACTTCAACAATCTGCGAACTTACCGGTGGAAAGCTATTCGCGGTCCTTTCGAAGCTTTCTTTTTGCATAGCGCGCAGATGTACGGCCTCGCGTCAATGCTAAACTAAACCAGATAACCCACTTCGCGGGTGGGGCGTGAGTGGGCGCGGCCGAGGAATACAAAACCGCGCAACCACCAGATTTCCGAGATTTCGACAGAAGGGAAGTTAATGCAGCGTAATGAGTATATTGCTTTTTATAAGCTCAGAATTTAGTTTACAACATTAAATTATCACTGTTTATATTGCTGAGAGTTTTCAGTTTTCGCGATTACCATTGCGACTGTCGTCCTTCAGCTGGCAACATTGCTTTCTTTTTCTCGTGTTCTGTCGCTCTCTTTCGCGATCTTTCACTCGGGACCCACGGTGTCGGCGCACGGGATTTGCCACTCCTCCTCACCCACCTTTACCCCCCTGCCCAACCCATATCCCCCTATACTCCCTCATTTGGTGTATTCCCATGTGCCCCCAATGGGCGCGTTCAGTAGCGGCTCCAGGAGTCAAGGAGTCAGCGCTCCTTCCACTAATCTCCCGCTCCCGTGAGTGAAGCCACCGGACGGCCATCTTGCTCGTAGAGGATTTGCGGTTTTGCTAGCGTTACAGAGGCTGGCAGCAGCGTTCTGAAGACACGTTTTCTACTCGTTCGTCGTCATTCGTCGAAGACGATTTTTAAGACCCCGTGTAAGGGTTGAGACTTGCTGTTGAAAACACGTGGAAATTTTTGCGGAAGCACAGTACAGCAGGAAAAAGCCACAAAAAATAAATGAAGATTTTGTACTACTGTTTGATTGCCATAAGCGTCTAGTAAACAAAACAAAAAAACGCGCCGCTGATGCCGCCCCCTTCCCCCCCTCTTCCGTTGCCACTGGACACTGGATCAAGCTCATTTCTGGACCACGAGTGCCACAAGTTACAAATACAGTCAGAGTAAAAGTTAAACGCTACCCAGAGGTACATACGGCTTTACGCACATTGCACTCGCAAAACACATCCACACGGCGCCGAAACGAATCTTGATCGGTATCCAAGCGTGCGAAGGCACAGAGACGCAGCACTTCGGCGTGCCAAGGAAGCTTTGATCAGGCCGCGAGACCGGTAACACTTGCTTTCGACGAGTTGTGCCTTTACATACGGCTTCACGCACATTGCACTCGCAAAACACATCCACATGGCGTTGATTCTTGATCGGTATCCAAACGTGCGAAGGCACAGAGACGCAGCACTTCGGCGTGCCAAGGAAGCTTTGACCCCGCCGCGAGACCGGCGAAACTTGCTTTCGACGAATTGTGCCTTTTTCCTGCGGCACTGCGCTTTCGTAAAAGTTTCCGCGTGTTCACAGCGGCAAGTCTCAACGGTTACACTGAGTCTTAAAAAACTTCTTCGGCGAACAACGACGAACGAGTAGATAACATGTCTATAGCACGCTGGAGAACCGCAGAAAAACGCTAGCAAAACCGCAAATCGTCTACGGGCAAGATGCACCACCTCCGGAGACGGTGCATGAGGAGTGAAAGGAGCGCAGCATGACGTAATTCCGGATCGCTGACGAAGTTCCGGCGCTAAAAGAGAAAAAAACAAACAAAATGGCGGGATAAGCTGCGTCGGTTCTCTTGCGGATGTGCGGTTTGCTCGCTCTTGTTAATGAAAAGTGCTCAAGGTCGTGGGGTGGGGATTCCTGTGGTTTCCCTTCCCCGATGGCTGCGATAACGGCCGCAGGTCGGAACACTCGGCCTTCCTTCGCCGTGAGCTCCGACCTGTTCGTGAGGCCTGGCTTGGGCGGCCCTCCTCTCACTCTCTCTCGGGGGGACCAATTTCCGTTCCCCCGCTCGGATGCGGATCACTGCTGGCAGGCGAGGAGGTTTCGCCTCTTGTTTTCCCGCTTTCGGGAAAGGGACTCGTCCGGTGACCGCGAAAGAGATAGGACGTGTGTCGGCGACTTCTCCGATGCTTCCCCCATCTTGGCTCTCCGAAACCCCGCGTCTGGCAGGTAAGGACCTTTTCTTACCATGCCAGCACAGGGGGCATTTTGGATGGGGACATTGTAGTTCATTCAGAAGAGTGTGTTAATAAATGCTCTTGGACTCTGTCCTTACTCTGGTACGTGTGTCTTCTCTTCCGCTATATTCGAGAGAGTGAGACAAGGTAGAAGATCATTGGCACCGACGGAGGTAATTAATCGAACCGACCCGCGGTAATGTAGCCCTAAACGTCGGCTATATTGCCGTGGAGATGTGGGGACCGCGCTACTAGGTTTGACGTCTCCTTTGAGATCGCCGCCGCTGTTGAGAATTAGTTTGCTTGGTATGTGGACGCGTTTCGAGCGGAGGGGCCCCCTTTTATGGCTTCTTCTTCCGGTGTCGGAGCGTGTCACTCTGGCATATGTTCTGTGGCCGCTCGTCGGGTCCGTTTCCCAACTGAGCGCCATCCTGTCACCGTTGACAAACTGGCCACCGTTTTATTGTGGTTTTGGTCGTCGTTTGCTCCTGCCAGCTTAGGCCGCCTTTGCAGCCCGGCAGGCGAGCGTCGGTTGCGAGCGCCCCTCGTTTGGAGGCTGCGGCGCCCCTTTCTTCCCTTTGGGAGTTCTGCAGCCGGCTCTGGGCGTGTTGTCTGCTGGCGCATTACGACTTCGCAGGTCTGCTCCGAGGTCGTCCACCCACCTTCACCAGCCCACTGCGGCTGAGATGGCGCCGAACCCCCGGGGCGGCGTGTCTGGAACTTCCCCAGCTGGTCTCCGCTGGTGGGCGGCGGTCGTTGGTCTTTTTGGTGCTGCCGCCTTCACGACCGCCTGACTGCCCCCCCCTGCAGGTCAGCTCGTACCGCGACACCTGGGTTCAGCTGCATCGGCACGGTGTTTGTGATGCTCTGCGGGGCTGTGGCGGCGACTGTCAAGTGCTCGGGACAAACTTTCCTTTTCTTTGGCCTGTTCACGGCCGGTCTAGAGCGGAGAGGCCTCTCCGCTTTAGACCGGCCGTGGTTTTGTGCGTGAGCTGTTGACGGCGGACGCTGTGAAGACGCGCGCTGGGTGTCGCGTGTATTTGTTGGGGGTGCGCAGAGAGATATATTATTTTATGAGAGCAGGTGGGCCTCTTTTGAGTTTAGCAGGTTTGAAGGCTTTAGCAGGTTTAAAACAACTATGTCCAAACAGTTCCTTACTAGGGTGACATGCTCTTCATCCATAACCTCATGCAAGTTGTTCCAGCATTAAGTACATAAGAGTTTGTTTCTTGCAAAATAAACTGAGAGATAAATGGCAATAAACAAATTGTGGTTACTTTTTTTATTGGAATGACTGGAAAAACCATATTAAAGATAGGGTTTGAACATCCCGTGGCATCGTAGCAGTGAATATTATTTTAATTTAATATGACAAATAAATTACAAACCAATACTATATATAACAAGCTTTCCAAAAAAGGAAAATATAAATGTGATCTTGCACTGGATGTGATATAAGAGTGTATGTGCAAATGCACCATACACATAAAACAATGAAGTGGAATTGTAGTATTTAATAAAACTACCCAGGCCTTAACAGTCACTGTGGCCATCTCACCCTGCCTCATAAAGTTCCTTAAACTTCTAGTCTTGTTATGCCTTCAAATAAACCATGAAAGAAGAGTTAATAGGTATAACATATTATACAGGGTATATCCAACATAAACATTTTAGGGAATATTCTGAAGGCTGCATAATTAGGTGCCATAAAAACCACACAGTCAGACATCCCTAGGTTTCATCTACAGGGCACTACATAGGAGTGCAAAGTGAAAGAGCATGACAGCACTCTCAGAAACCAACAGTAACATGCACAACAAAGCCCCTGAAAAAGTAGCAAACCCTGCTATTGTCCCAACTTCGAAAACACACATGAATATTTCATCGATACGCTGTAGCTTGGGCTTCAGTAACAAAATGCTTCTGCATGAAAAGAAGTTTATACACTTCAAGTTAGCTGTAAAGGAATTTTATGCCAAAAACTCTTAGGCACGGCTAGGACTGAAAACTATCAGTCAATTTCGAGACTTGCTAACAATGTATCCAATCACAACAGCACGTTGACATCACAAGCTAATGTCATAGGCTTATCGGCACCATTAGTGGTGCGATGTTAAATTAAAATCACTAATAAAAAGCTTCTTGCGTACATAAAACAATGTCAAGGTCACAGAAAACCTACACAAACTTGAGATTCAACATTTCAGATAGTAGTGCAACCCTTCAGTTTTACCGGCACACCAAATGTTGATGCAGATTAAACACATATACTGCAATTACTGGTCGTTGCCAACTGAATGTTATAACCATTTTTTAGGCTGCTTTTTACGATAATGGGCACATACCCTGAGCATTTAAAAATGTTTCATTCAGATTGGTATAAAACACACAACACATCTAGGTTCATATCTTTCAAGGTCTATCAACCTTTATAAAGCTACAGGAGCTTGCAGCGCATAAGCAATAAAGAAATATTTAAATCTCATTATTCAGAATGGGTAATTAAAAGTTTATGCACACGCTGGATGCAGAGATGTTGTACTTTCCAATACGGTTTGAGAACAGCATTCCAGTTAAGACAAACGTCCTGTCCGCATCGGCCATAAACTCTTGGCCGGTGATGGCTGCAATTTGAGTGGACCAACATAAAGGCACCAGCGGCGCACACAAAAAGTGAGGTTCTCCGACCAGCCACGGGAGCGGCCACGCATTCGAGATTTCAGCAGCTGCCTCTAGCCCTTTGACACAGCACTGCACGAGCATCGCAAGGTCTTTTAAATCCACGCTCGACAACTTCAGCCCACACTGTCCAAGAGCGCACATGTACCGCGACTGCGAGTCTAAAATAGACTTTTAGGCGAACTACAAAAGGGGAAGGTTACCCACGAACCGTACGTGCCAATGCAAACACGCTGGAAGAAACAAAAAAATGGTGCTGTGCTTTTGAGATAATACATACTTGGCATGTAAACAAAATCTTTGGCCGTTTTTGTGACCACCTCTACGGTGTTAGCTTTCTCCACAAAGGTCACAAACTTGAGCTGTGTGCTAACCACTTCCAAAGACATTGGGTAGTCACTGGCAAGGCGAGACCGGCGGAAAGGAGCCTTAGTCGTCCAGCCCCGGCGTGAGCTTTCTACCTTCGACAATGCTTCAGCGTCTCGCGCACCTCGAGCGTGCGCGCGCAGCCAAAGCACAGCAGAAGACATGGAGTGCGTGCCGGAGGTTGGGCCTTCGAAAGACGCACCCTGCTGTTCTCGTTCTGTCAGTGACTATAGTGCGGACATTTCCGACGGCACTTTTCCCTTTGTTACAACAAACCGAGTCGGCTGCAGTGCTCGCAATACGATGCATTTCCTTAGCATATAGGGAGTTCAGCTGCTTTTCTTTGTCAGCACCCATACTCCAGCTATATGTGCTGGCAAATGCAAGGGCTCCAAGTGCAAGTGCAAGGGTTTAGACCTGCATTATGAGCATTCCTATAGGGAGGGCACTCTTCACAACAACCAACCTGAAACCTTTAATGTGGCACCTCATGGAAACAAAACTAAGTGTCAGTGAGTTGACTCGGTACTGGACATAATTAAACTTGAAGCTCCAAAGTCGCGGCGACCAACTGATGAGTGAAAAGCGATCTTCCGCTTTATGAGGCAAGTGCAAGAGCAACTACAAAAGGTGACTTTGCAAATATGTTTCCAATGGTACTTCTCGTGTCAATGACTTTTTAGCATTAAACATCTGTTTCTTGAAACACGCTCTGAATTTGACATTACAAAAACTGGAACATAGGCACACACTTCTATGACTGCATACTTTGTCAGAGTTTTCCAATACCCTATTGGAAAAATACCGCAAGCACCTATATGAACAATAGCCCATAAGACCATAAAAAAGAACCATGTGACATAAAATTTTTAGCAAAACGCACAGATCATGGATGGATGGATGGATATTGACAGCTTTATCCTATATAATGGGCGGTAACTTGCACCACCTAACCTAAAAATTAATTTTTTTTTCTAGGTTAGATTTTTGTTGGGCTATGGTTGTCCACCACATTTTAATCAAATAGATCAAACAAGTAGAAAACACACAAACTACTGTCGCAGCTTGGCAGCAACAATATTTTGTTGCTGCCGTGTTCCTTGATATTTTGTGTATTTCATGCGCATGAGATATGGGAGGTTGTCTCGAACCACTTAAAATTGTTAAGTACACTGATAAAACTGTCATTTTTTAATTTTTCATCCCATGGGTCTTTCTTAAAGGGGCGATGCAACGATTTTTGTATTTTGCGCAAATACCGGTTAGAACGGATTCCTGACGTTAATGACCTGTGAAATACTCGTTCGTTTTTCACCCCACGCAATAGGAGTCCTAGTAAAAAATTAAAGAAAAACGAGCAGCGTTCACCCCCTCAACTCACAGCCAGAACAAGCGGCCACGTGATCTGGAGCCGAATATATGCCGCCAATGTTGATCATAGCCACGCGCTGGGGTTGGCAAGGCACAGGACACGCGCTGAGTTTCAGACATTGTTATGGTTCGGCTGTTGTCGTCATTGCAGCGATTGGACACGGGCCACTACCCGAATGCTTCTCGAGCGATCGATTATCACGAGCCCAAATCGAGTGTCCACGCCATGCTCGGGTCCAATCTATGAGCCGCATTCAAATATCGTCACTGGGCGGTACTGCTACCGCCCAGCTACGTCATCAGGTTTTGCGAAGGAGAGATTGAATGAAAACACTCGGTTTTGTCCTCGAAATTACAGCGCAACAAAGGAGTTTCTTGGTCAGTGGCGTTGCGTGCGAGTATCCTTGAGTCCCACTAGTGCCAGTAAGCTCGTGTAAAGTGAAAAACATCGCAATTGAATATCGTTGCACCGCCCCTTTAAGGTGTTATGGGAAATGGGTCGTACAGGTGCACGCTTTTTGTTTTGTTTTTTCACCAGGAAATTTGTTACACTTTTGTCACAAATTTTGCAAATGGCCAAATGTGTCAAATTTAAGGGCCCCCAAACATTCTTGCTGCCAAAAGTTTCAGAGCTCCCATTACGCGTAACCGGCCACAGACACAAACGTCTACGGAGAACACGTCAACGGAGCCACCTTCAGTCGCTTTTACCCCACTCGCTACCAAAGTACAAAACCATTCACTGCACGCTATGAAACCGGAGCTCCAATCATATCAGTTCACAAAGTGCCCAAACATTGGGAGATTCTCAGTTTCTGGAACCACACGAACGAGTCCCACGTAAGTTCTTCCCGTAAAACGACCAGAAACACAGACCTGAGAACGAGGGAACTCTTTGGTTGGAGGACGATGCTTGCGTGAGGCTTACGGTGCTATGGACGTGTCTCCGACCGGCGCGTCCGGCGTCCCATCCTGCCCACGTATCGAAAGTGGTCCCGAAGTGGCAACAAACGACGTCGCAAAAGCATCACGCCGTCGGGCGTCGCGATCACGGCGGTTGGTCGTGGAAGACCCAGCAAGAAGCATGAGCGAACGAGAGCGTCGCCATCGTCACGGCGTTCCGACCCCCAGTCGCCGAAGCTTCCGCGGTCAGTTGAACTGGAAACCGATCGCCTGCAGCAGAATGGGAGTCTGCACGGAATTAGGAAGCTTCCGGAGGCGACGCGACACCGCCAGAGGTGAAGCTGGAAGTATGGAGGAACACGCCCCCGACGACAACCAAAACCACGAGATGCCATTGGACGAAAAGGCCTTTTCGTACAACGCCGGGTCTTGCTTTTGGTCGTCGTCGGAGTCGTGTCCCTCTGCACTTCCGGCTTCACCCCTGGTGGTGTTGCGTCGCCTCCGGAAGCTCCCTACCTCCGTGGGCGTCCGCCACGTCTGCCGCCGCCGCCGCTGGCGACGCTGCCGAGATCAGGGCCAGCATCGGCGTGATGCTTCTACGACGTCGTCGGTTGAGAATCGAGGGACCGCTTCTTCCGGACGCGCCGGGCGGAGACGCCATCCGGGCACCGTACGTGAGGCGATGGCCGGACTCTCGACGGGCGTGCGGCGAGGGGGGACTACTGGACGAACACGGTCCGGTTGTAGCTGATGAGCAGCTCCACGACGGCACTCTCCGTGTGCCAGGCACTCATCTGGTCCAGCCCCATACCCATGATGTCCGGAGTGCGCATCACCGTCGGAGAGAACACCGTGCTCAGGTTCTTCGGGGACATGAGGTTCTTCTTCTGGTGCTCCGACACCCTGCGTGACGGGCGACATCGGTACGCGTCGGGTCATCAGCTCCCAAGCCGAGCGCGAATTTCGCCGCACGGAGCCAATGAGTGTGACCGAAAAAGAACCTGACGGCGTAATCGCGTGCCAGGGTTTTTTCACCGAGGGGGGACTAAATGTCGTTGAGTATTCAAGGTTGCATGCGTCGCATCACGAATGTTTGCTAACCCCGTGGAACCGCAGCAGGCTGCGGAGAATCTTCCACCGGCTCGCGAAATATCCGTCGTCCCGTCAAAGTGACCGGTCCTCCTCCTTTTGGGGAAGGATTACGGTCAGCAGCGTCGAGCTGCGGGGTGCCACTCTTTCTTTTTTTCCTTCCCCGACTTTTGTTACGAAAATTTGAAGGCCGCAAACATATTAACGAAAAAAAAAGACTCCTCTGACTCAACTACGTGCGACTTTTGTCGTCTGAGGGGTCACTCAAATTTTCTGAACAGTGCTTTCATTTTCGTGGCTTTCTCTCCTCGCGGCTCTATGCCCTACTCCGCTTTCTCTGCCGATAAACATCTTTCATGCAAATGCACCATAAGTGGGAGCACTTCCGAAATTAAGTTATTCTGCCTCATTGACCTTTCAGTTTGGATGGAGGGCTGAAAATGCAAGCTCGTAGCTTTGTCAGGGTCACCAGCAACGATGGCGCACGCAATGTAGGCCAACCTTTCTGAGGGTAGCAACACAGATGTGCGGCTTTTGATCTGGTTCGCCAGAGGCGTGCAGAAATAGTTTTTCGTGTCACCAGTATGTTAGATCCTCAACTAAGGTTTTTGAAGGAATGGCTAAGTTGCACCACCTCTCTCTGAAAGTTTGCTCAGTCCCAATGAGCCAACATTCCAACTTGTAGAGCTTTGCAAAGCATGCTTGAACCCAGCCATGCTGGCCATGGCTCGATGAAGACTCCATGCAAATGGTGCTTCACCGAAATCCTCAGATAGTTAGTCACTCTTCGAGTTGCTCGCTGGGCACCCCTCATGGTCTTCACCATTAAGGGACATGAACTCATAATATTTCAAACTTCTCCCTTCCCTCCTCTAAAACTTATATTTTAGCATAAAATCACTCTTGTCTCTCACAAAAATTTAGACTATACATACATACATAGAAGGGAATGTTGCTTCATATCAGTGGGAAAGGCAATACTCACCGCTGCAGATGGCTCATGAGGTACTTCAGGGATTGGTAGTGGGCAGGAGGCAGTGACTTGACGGCTTCCTTCATGGCATCGAGCTTTTCTTCCACCTTGTTGCTCTCTAGGGAGCAAGAAAAAACTAATTTTCAAGTACCTACACACACTTGGAAATTATCGCAGCACCAGGTCCCACCCTGCACAGGCACTAGATTAGCAATGTTTCCAACACCGTGTCAAAAGTAACCAAAGAACGGAACATCATGAAAGATTTCAAACTGGTAATCAAACGGCACCTTTTGTACTTTGTGCAAATATTGCTTAGAATGAACCCCCGACATTTATAATTTAAAAAAACATGCATTACTTTTTTTCCCTATATGCAGTGGTGGTTGCAGAAAAAAATCAAAGAAAAACTAGCATGCTTTTGTCCCCTCAACTTGCAGCCACATGATCTGGAGTTGATTACAGTCGCCGACCGATTATTCAGACTTCGCAGGGACTGCAAAAACGTCCGAATAATAGAGCAGTCCGAAAAATCAGCAGATTGAAAAAATTGCCTTTATTACTTCCAAGTGGCCTTAAAAAAGCCATAAATAGTGCCTTGCTTCAGGTTACGCCTTCGTTTGCGTTCGGCAACTTTCTGTTAGCTTGAGAATCGCTGCCCTCTTTTCTAGCGTTATGGTCAAGTACTTTCTGCGCTTTTTAACGACACATCACGGCGGCAGAAGAACAGATGGGGTCATGACGTCCAAGCCAGCATTGTCATAACGAGAAGAGAGGAGCAAATCCACAAGCGCTAAATGGTGACTGGCGACTCGAAAGTGGGGTGGAGGCGCGAAGGGATGGAAGGAAACAAAGCAAAATTACAATGATGATGATGATGACGTGCAGCTAAATGGAAAGAAAGGGCTAGCATAGCGTCACCTAGCAGTAGGACTCAGGAATACCCAAGTAGCGCTGCCAAACCAAGCCAATCCATTTGCAGCCAACATAGAATTCAAAATGGCCGCTTCTCGGTGGTGTTTCCCGCTCATCGCTCCCGACGATTTCGTCCGAATAATTGAACTTACGGACTTCAAGCTGTCCGAAACATTGGTCATGAATATGCGCTATTTCTAGGGGCAAGTCACGGTTCCTCCTTTAGGTCCGAAATATTCGACAAGTCCGAATTATCAGAGTCCGAAAAATGAAAGCCGTTTACAACTCCCTGTAACGCCGAATTAGAGCGCAGCTCTTGAGGGGGGAAAGGCGCGGGGGAGGGTGACGTGATCTCGGTGGGGGGGGGGGGGTCACGTGACCTGGGGGACCACGTGACCTCGGAGGGATCTCGGGGGGGGGGGGGGGGTCACGTGATCTGGGGTTTCACGTGACCTGGGGGTTTCACGTGACCTTGGGGGGTCCGTAACCTTGCGGTTACGCCGACGCCGCTCAAGCCGGAAACGGATGCCTAAGAGCTGCGCTCTAAAAACGGTTGGTGACTGTATATGCCGCCAATGTTAAGCACCTATTACACACTTGCAACCGAGTTGCAAGTGTGTAATAGGTGCTTTCGGCTACTGTCACCATTGAAGCAGTTTGGCATGAGCCACTACCAGAATGCATGTTGAGGCGTTGATTGTCACGAGCCCAAATCGAATGCTCACACAGTATTCGTGTTCACTATCGAAACCGCTTTGCTCTCTGTGGCGGTAGCAAAGCTTGATGACAAAATCTTAAGGATCAACAATGCGATCCCCACAACTTTGTCATTAAGCTTTGCGAAGGAGAGATAGAAATAAAATGCTCGCTTTTATCCTTGAAATTACACCGCAACAAAGAAGTTTCTTGGTTAGTGGAATTGCGTGCGAGTATACTTGGGTCCCACCAGTGCCAGTAAGCTTGTGTAAAGTGAAAAACGTCCCAACTGAACATTGTTGCACCATCCCTTTAAGTTCCAAGAAACATTTCGCAACCCCCAAGATTACTTCTTACGGGAAGGAAATTCACGCGTATTAGGCAATGGTGTATAGTACTGTCACTTTAAATTTGCACACAAGGTCTAACAAAAAGATTAAGGTACACCTAAGCACTTCTTACGAGTTGTGAATGCGAAAGCATGTACATCAATCTTGCTCTACACGTGTTGGCGCGCTGACTAGAGTTCATGTATAGGCTCCCTACGGGAGCCAGAGTTGTACGTCTGTTTTCCACGTGCCGCCGCACTGCTATTTGCCGAATTCAGTCATGTGAGGAGCAGGATCAACATGCTGTGCAGGAAAGATGGCGCTACGGGGATGAACGCGCAACTCTGGCTTCTGTAGGGTGCCTATACAGGAACTCTAGCACTGATGGACATGCAGCGCCATGAGATGGCCGGTCATTGAAACTGACGCGCAGCGTCAGTTTCAATGATTGGCCACCCCATGGCGCTGCGTGTCCGGCGAATGGAAGCCTGGTCGATGCGTGCTAGCCAATGGGATCGCAGTGGTGTAAAAGGTGCCGTTGGCTGTGGACGCGCGCTAGCCAATGGGATCGATGCGGTGTAAAAGAACCGTTTGGCGTGGTTTCATAGCCGATGACATCAGCTCGCTCCATGAGACAGTAAATGCTTTTGCATTAATAAACAGTGAGGGCAGTCAAAGAGTACTAAACAGCATTACTTTATTAGCTCTGAAGGAGCTTAAATCTGAGTCTAATAGCGAGTGTGTTTCAGCATTCTCCGAGTTAGTTTCGGTGCCGGCACTCTATAAGTGCATGCACTCACCACACTGAGAGAATCGAGCATGCACCACAATGCAATTTCGTTGTGCATCGCTCAGGTGAGGAGCGAGAGCAGACGACGGGGGTTCGTATGCTACGAGGTGTTGTTTTCACCTAGCAGAACTAGTGGAACCGAAAAACAAAAGCAGATTTTCCACTAGAAATCGCGTCCCGTGGGCGACAAAATGAAACACAATCTTGAATTGCGAGTGTCTGCTATTTCGTGAAGGAAGCAATCAACAACCTGTGCCTTATTTGCAAAGTCTGAGTTGTTTTGTTGCCGTACAGACGCTGAAATCTATCGGTGGGTAAAGAAACGCTCGGGACAAACACTATCTTTGCGCAGGCGAAAAGTTAGACAACATTTGACGACAAAGCTCGCATGGCAGAAACCTGTGACATGTCCAATTAGCAGCTGAGAAAGCTAAACATGGTGGTGTTACCCGAGGCTTGGGTAAAATCACAATGTTTAACATTTACCTAAACAAGCCATCTTAGACTGCCATATTTTGTTTGAGAAAGCTCTTGTTCTCAACACTCCCAAGGATAAAATTTGATTCAGCTGTACGCGTACGACCATCGAAATCGAAAGTGACGCAAAACTAATGACTTAGAGATTCTGACATACAAGTTTTGATCTTTATCCCTTCAGTGGTTCACGCTTAAAACTGATCAAGCTTCTGCACGAATACTATGAAGTTTTGGCCAGTGTAAACAGTTAATAGAATTGAAATATCACTCAACTTTTGTCACTTCTTGCAGCAGTTTTGTCGTTCTGGTGGTTGCAGAATCTTACGCTGTCTTGAAATATCTCTATAACTGTCGGGTTGCTTAAAGTCACCACAAATATAAACTATACATTCCAGTGACCGCACCATCGTGTTCCCGCCTCTTAAGTCGAAGACTAGTTTCGGCTTTAGGTCTGTACTCTTAAAGGAGTCATGAAACGATTTTCCAACTTTTTCCTGTTTAGCTTTCCTCCTAAACTCACAAATCGCGCATTGCACCAAACAGTTCAAGAAGACGGAAAGGCTGTCCCCCTCTTGTTTTCTTTAGCTTTCCTCCTCTTGCTCAGACTCTCGCTTGTGTACCCGGACGCAGCCATTCTACCCCTAGAAGATTAGCCCGTCGCTCAAAATTCCGACAAAAGTTGCTTTCCCCACCCCATTCACCCCGAAGCTGACAGTGCTGTGGAAGCTACGTGCTCGCTGGGCCAGCCACACTTTTTCCACGTGATCACGCTCTTTCGCGCAAACCCACGCGCAGAGAATGAGGGCAGCTGATGAAAGGGAGGCGGCTGATTGGTGCGGCAAGCACGTAGCTTCCACCGCAATGTCAGCTTAGGGGTGAAGGGAATAAGTGAGGTCCGGTCTCGTGTGACGTGCGTTTGGAGCCGGTGACGCGCTTTGGGGACTGCGAATGTATCACATTGAAAAGGCAGAGTGCTTACGAAGGGAAGGAGGTACGAAATAGTCCGCTGTGTTTGCAAATTTTCGTAAAGTCAGGCTTTTGACTTTCTACCTTTTTTCTTTTGGCCCACTGAACGATGTGCTACTATCGTATTTACTCGCATAATAAACGCACCCTCCACAATGAGCATCAATATTTGGACTTTTTTTCTCCTCCCGTAATCAAAACACCTCCAATTTTCAGATCCGCAAGTCTCGAATTGCGTCCAATTTAGCAAGCCACGAAGCCAGTTTTCATTCGCCGCCAAGCGGTCAGGTCAAGTCAAGCGAAGCCAAGCCGCTCTCGTAATGGCCGCGAGTGCGTAGTTGCGGAAGTTGCGGAAGTGATCAACCATGAAACCGAGTGTCACGCACACTGGACGAAGCTTGGGTTGAGGAATTGCCGAGCCCCAGACATTCTTCGCCTATTGGATGCATTGATGTCAACAAGCAAGCCATCGTCTGTGGTCCGCTTTCGGACAGTGAAATCGTGAAAGTGGTTAAGCCTAATTTCACATACACCGAGTAAATGCGTTAATTTAATCCGTAACAGAACGGCACAGCAAGGTGCACACTGCGCTGTAGGTTGAGAGTGTCTGGTAGCCTCTCCGTCAATGAAACTTGATCCGTGCAAGCAGGCTTCGGGGGTCGGCGGTTGGACCTCGTACGAGTTCTTGTTGCCGTGAACGAAACTTGATCCGTGCGAGCGGGCTTCGGCAGTCAGCGGTTGGACTTCGTACTAGTTCTTATACGCATAGGCGCGCATAGTCGCGGGTATACCTGAGCGTGCCCTGCCGAATACTAGCAATATATATCGCCTAAGAACGTCGCGTTGCTTTTCGTGCTGAGTAAGCTTTGTAGGGCGCTTTTTTTTCGGCAAAAGGCACCCCGAAAGCGCCCTAAAAATGTTTACAATTTATAAAGCATGGTTACTGTGGCGCGCCCCCGACCAGCCGTGGGTGCACCTCCATTGCTGGAGACGTGCCACAGTACCTTTCTGTGTCATATTGGCACCTAATATGACATTTGCACGAAGTGTATAAATGCAAAAACTTTTACCCCGTGTAATGAATGCCCCCCCACCCCCCAAATACGTGTCAATTTTTCGGGAAAAAAAATGTGTTCATTATGCGAGTAAATACAATAGTAAATCCCAATCTAAATTGATTTATTCCAGCCCAAAATTTGTTTTATGGGCCCTTTAAGGCTGGATCACACATTTCCGTCGACTGCGTTACGATCGTGCAGCACAGCGTCTCCCCATTGGCTCGCCATAAATGTCACCATGGCAACAGCTCGACAGAAGCAGTCTTTCTTGAGGCACAAGTGGTTGCAGTTGCACTCGAATGCAACCGTGTGAAGGAGCCTTTACTACAACATAGATGGCGACAGCACCAGGCTGCACCCTGTGCACTTGGCAAGTTCGTTCGGGACCGGTTCTCTCCGCGACACTCCGCGAGAACTCATACGGTGCCAGTGCATGTGAAACGAACTCGCTATAAGCCTCAACTTGAACACAGATATGTAAAGGCCGTCCAAACCTACACTCGCAGACAACTTTCTGTGGCTATGATGTCAAAGCTATGGGCTCACATGCATTTATACATCTTGAGTGCCCATCAAAGCTGATCATATACACTCTTTGCCTCTGAAATGCAACGGAAAGTTGTTTGCGAGTGTAATGACAATAAAGTTGCTACCCCCCCTTATATTGCAAACGCTTCAAGACCCCGAAGAACTCGCTATAGGTCTCCTAACAAAATGTCCGTCCTCATTCTAAAACTTTTTTTGAAGTGACAGCTTTAATGGCGACACTTTGCATGAATTTCGGTGGTGGCGTTTGCAATCTGTCGTCGCAGCGGAGATGAAAAAAAACATTCTACTCTCCCCTGATGGCACGACGAGAGACAAGGTGAGAGTTCCCATGGGCCGCGCCACGCCAAGAAAGGAGAGCCACAACAATCCGCCGATAACGGCACAACGATGAAGAAGCGTTGTCTGCTAACGACACAGGTCTTCCAAACATTACTCGCGTTATACAAAATCTCACCTTGGCAGTATCCAGTGGCTACACATAATGTTCGAAGGTTTTAGAAACTTACACCGTGTTCGATTTCAACACGACATCTCTACTTCTAAAATGCAACTCGAGACGTAAAATATGTTCTGCCAAAACTCGCTGCCTTGCACCGACCTCCCTTCTCTGCATGCGTTCCCCTCTCCACTCATTGCTGAACGTCAACGTTACCCTCCCTCTTCATCGCTCAACAACACAGAAAAAACTTTCACATTCGCTCAGCGCAAGTTTTCCTGTCAATGTGCGAGATAAAGGAGACAGCTGTAGCCCATTCGTGCAATGTGGACAAAATGGTGTCGTCACATACCGCCCTCAGTTATGTGAACACCATTTCTCCCACTTTACGTGAACGTGCTACACCTATCGCTTTCACATCTTTGCACATTGTGGGTGAAAAAGGCGTTCTCCTTTTACGAAGATTGCCTCCCCAGGGCAAGAAGTTAAGAGAAGTAGCCAAGTGTAAAGTTGGTTTTTCAGAAAACAAGCAACGAGTGACTAGGGCAAAGGAATGCCTGTGGCACTTACTGACAGCATCGAAGAACTTTGTGTAGCTGTCAAAGGTGATGAGGGGGATGGGTAGCAACCTCAGAAACAGTTTCAAAACCCCAGCTATAACGTGAATGTCTTCATAAGTCGAGGCATTCAGGGGAGCGGCTTCTCCGTCTGAGAATAGAGGAGGCATAGGTTAGAACAAAGACGAGCATCCGTGTTCTGCTGAAGTAAAAGCACAGGAGCTAGTCTCCTTACCTTTCTCAAAAGCCATCCTCAGAGCTTCAACTTCATCGCTGAACCCAGAGACACGGTAAATGCCTTCAGTATCAAGACCTATGTGATGAGATGAAATCTATCAGTTTGAAAAACCAAAATAAGCACAGCCACAGCAATTAGACACTGGTAGTAGTAGATCATATCCACCCTATTTCACTCACTGAATCATGTAGATCAAAATTAGATGTAGAGTACCTGCAACTGCCACTACTTTAGCAGCACTTAGGCTATGTGCATAGAGTAAGTGGACCATTCCTCTGGCCAAACGGCAAACGGTTTGCGACGCAGTAAAGGGACACTGACAGGGTATTTACGGTAGCCGAGGTTTTTAGTTGTAGATGACATATGAGAGCCCAATTACCCGGAACACAATTTGCGGCTCGAAATTCGGTTTCTTTCCTCCCGAAAACCGCTGATCAAGAACTGGCCGGTTCGAGTCTCGCTCACTCTCTTTTCCGTGGTCATGGGCCGTTTTCTGAGGTTTAGACACAACCACCAAATTTAATCAAAGTCGTTGGTCACTGAAGGCACACACTCAATATTAAAAATAGAAAAAAAAATATAAAACCCATTTTTTGTGGCTTCTAAAAAGCTGCAAATACGTTGATTAAAAAACAAAGTTCCACAGAGAACCAGAAGCATTCTGTGTGTGCGTCGCTTCATGTATCGTGGGACTCCCGGGGACGGCGATGGCAGCGTACGACAGGCTTGGGATCTCTAGTTCAGAACTGTCGTTCGCGGTACCGGCGAATTCTGTCTGCCTTTGAAAGAGAAATTTGGGACCGATCAAAAGAACTGGTATTCATCCCGTACGACACACCCGACCACCAAGCCGATTTGCACGAAGACGTCGCCGAGCCGTCGCTCCCTTCTCGTGGCTGAAGACATCGCTCGCGCAAACGTCAAGCACGAAAAGTGTGCTTCGAGTTGAATATGCACACATACGATTTCTTTACTAGGTGCAAATGTCGCCAATATGCGGTGCTTCCCAACCTCGACCCGGGAGTGCTTTTGCTGGAGGAAAATCGGCAGCAAACTTTCCAACTTACAGTTGACCGGCTGCATTACTACTAACAAAAGAGATTCCTCAGTAGCTCAGTGGAAAGATGTCCTCCTCATACGTGACGGGAAAGGGTTCAGTCCTCAGTGTAAGCATACATTTTTTTTATTTTCTTTTTCAAACATTTCAGGGTGTCTAACAAATTATTCTTCTGAAATTCCCCGACTTTTCCAGGTTTTCCCTGACAAATTCAGGTGAAATTCCCTGACCACTCTAGAGACGGTTAAATATACAAGACCACTACAACACAAGGCATCGAGCATTGAGCACAATGAGGATTATTTTGCACGGGCCTAATCTAACTTGCATATTCCGAAATATTTGGGTTCGTCCAGTCCGAATTAAACGAGCACTTTCTTGCCGCTGACATCGTCAGTGAAGAGCCCACTTCTCGAAACACGATGAAAACACGACGCTCAACCACACACATCAATAACCAAATGGCAACATGGCCACCAGATGCACTTTCGGATACTTTCGGCTTAAGGCTTGGATTGGATTGGAATCTGCGGCTTTCCCGTTTGTTACTAAATCTAGTAGTTCTAACTGGATCTAGTTTAGTGTCAAGCTCTCAATCTAATCCAATCCATGGCTTCGACTGGATTTGTCGATTCTCTTTGCATTGGGAAGCAGAGCTTGCGCCTCACTCTAAGCAGTATTTACTGCCTATATTTCTGTCCCCAAGTCCTCAAGTCTTTGCTCAGGGCACTTGATGGTGTTTCCAGCTCATTTTCCCTGACTGGGCTCGCTTTTTGACCATTTCCCTGACAATTTCCTGATTTTTCCCGGTAATTAAAATTTCCCCGACAATTCCCGGTTTTTCCGGTCGCTAGACACCCTGCATTTTGCAATGTTTACATTTCTTTTTTTTACAAATATCAATGAAGAAAAAAAAAATGTTGGACAAAACGTGGCTGAACCAAATGGTATGGGATTTCCTTTTTGACACCTGCGAACTCAATGTGATCACTTTCCACAAAATGCAAGGAGCATATAAATCAAGTCGCATCCGCTTTCTGAGGTGCCCGTAAATGTTCTACAGAGAACTTTCGTTAGTTCGACCTCGGTTAATTCGACTTTTCATTTAATTCAGATCGTATTCAAAAGTCCCGGCGGGCGCCCATACATTTCTATGGAAAGAAAAGTTTGATAGTTTGAACTCGGAAAGACTCCGCATCGGATAATTCGTCCCGAGCGAATGCGCACGGGCTCACATTGCACGGCACCACGGCAGAAAAACCACCAACGTAGGGCGAAACACGAGCCCTTCGCTGCAAAGCCGAACGTGTGCAAGTATGTGCCTACTCCTCTACGCCATTGAGATGGACTGTAGGGAATGACACGAGCCAGCGCAACCAATCTGGCGTGGATTAGCACGGAGAACATAGCACGTGGTCGGGCACGGAGAGAGCGCGCGCGCGCCCTCTCAAAGCGCTTTTCTGTAGCAATTGTGTGTGGTCCACCTTGAGCGCCGGAAAGCGCAAATTCTCTCTTTTCTTTTTTTTTTGTGTGTTGACGGTCTGGCTTGCCATTCGGCGCCAAAGTCGGCTCATAAAGTTTTCTCAGCGTGGCGCGCTCTCAAAGCGCTTGTCTGTAGCATCGTGTGCGGTCCATCTTGCACGCATGGTAATGAATATAATGCCATATCAGTCCAAATGGCAAAACTTTGTGCTCGCAAAATATTGCTGAAACCCATACTTGGCGACATTCACAAAATATTGAGCTGGCGAACCGGAAACCGGAAGTACTTAAGATTTTACACTCGTTACGTCGAGGGAGCCTTCATATAGACAAACGTCTTTTTTATTTTGATATATGATTTAACAAAATAATTCAAACCTTTCATGAACGTGTGTACGACACAGCACCCCGAATTTCACCAGTGTCAAGTGCTGACATCTGTAGCTGCTGCGTAATGTCACATAACGCAAAGGATCGTCGGATAGTCAGGATAGCAAGCGTTGATTTATGGATGTCGTGTATTTTGTTTCGAATTATACAGTCTCCTAGGCTGTACCCTACTGAAATACGTTTTTAGGGGCGAAGCTCCTTAGGGGCTAGCCATGTCCGTCCGCCGTCCGCCGTAGGCCCGGCGTCGGGTGCTCGTGCTTCTGCTTGTGAGATCACGTGCTCACGAGCACGTGAGCACATGCTCACGTGCTCGTGTAGGGCAAAAAAAAAAATTGGGAAAAAAAAGATGAAAAAAATTATGAAAAAAGAAAAAGAACAAAAAAAAAAGAGTAGGGGGTTCTGAATGCCATCCCATCTGTCTGCTTAAAAAAAGAAAAAGAAGAAAACCACACATTCTCCTACTGACATGAATGAAAAGGCTCGGCATGCTGCGGCTCGGCGTCTACGCAGACAAGTACCACCAGAGCTTCGCCCCAAGCAACATCATTCACCACGTGGAGATGCGGTCAATTTTTCTAATACGGCTCACAAGCATGTGCAAAAAAGTTGCACCTTTTAGCAGGATATTACCCAAAAACAGCCCTTTAGCTTCAAAAAAATGTATGCCGTTTCGCGCACACACAACCAGTGTTGCCAGATTGGATTATATATATATAGCCAAATTGGGCTACATTTTTTCTAGTTGGCGTCGAAATTTTGTTTTTGGCTTTTTGTTTCGTACGATAGATTGAACTCTCAAAACGCTGCTTTTGTACCCACGGTGAAAATCCTTAGGCACCCAAGTTTGTAAAAATAAGAAGTCTGCGGCTTCACCACTAAACGATTGACTACCTTCCAGTCATCGTCCACTCCAAGAAAGGAAAACACAATCAGAAATAGCGTGAGCCGGAATGGGGGACACTCATATTCGAAACGAAAAAAAAAAGAGGGTTAGGTTCGAAATGCACTGTGTTCTAGCTGTTTGTTTCAGTATTCCATTCTTTTAATGTATGATCATATCTCCCAAGATTCACAATAAAGCTGTCTTTATGTGTTATGTACTTGCTTTTGAAAACCTACGAAGGAAGGGTCAGTGTTGTACGGATTTTCATCCTTCAGGAGCTTTTTTTCGGAAAATTCATGAGGGACTACCTCGTAGCATAATGTGCACAAGATGTGGCACATATGGAGGTTGAAAAAGAGAATCTAACGCTTTTTGTATGTGTAGAAACTTGTCAATAAATAACTTAAAAATCATTCTTTCTAGTCTTGGCTATTTCGGCTATATTTTTTTTTACGGCTTTCGCTATATTTGGGCTATACCTATGAGCCATTTGGCGGTTTTTTGGCGGGACCATCTGGCAACACTGTACATAACCGCGACGGCCACCGATCAGACAAGGCGCGCTTGCAAAGAGGATGCAGATTTTGCCTCTGAGGCGGCATCTGGGTCCACATATATTGGTGGATCCAGTGGATCGGTGATGCGGCTGCGAGTCATTCCCTCGGAGGCGATGCCCACGGGTTGAAGGCAAACAGCTAATCGTTTAAATGCATGAAATGTTTCTGGATCATCACTTGACTCTGACGAGCTTGGTGAATTGTAGCAAGCTCCATTTTCCCACACGGGTCAAACAGATTTGGGCTGCACGCATGCTAAATCTAACTTTTGGTATTGTTTCAAGATGGCCTAGCTTTTGGTTTCGGTTTCGCTTCATAATCAAACTGATTGATCTGATTTGGGCAAGGAGTGGGTGGATGTAGCTGAATATCATTGGCACAGCATCACATCTCAGCTCATGAGCTTTCTGTCCGCTTAGAGATCAGCTTGTAGCTCTCTTCTGTAAAATGATTGCTGCATAAATGGGATCTCGATCTTGACGGGAACCCAGTGCTCCTTTGGCACGGTGACGATTCATTTTGCTCATCGCTGCAGGTCTCGAAGATAACCGCGCAACAAAAATCTCACTCACCCACGAAACAAGTCGAGCACAACAACAAAAATTAAGCACGCTGCGGCATTCACTTGCAGTAAGAACGACGAGATGAAAAATGCTCACTTTGCGTTACGTGACGTCAGAGCTTCAATGTTGCCAACGAAAAGCACCGTTTATGCTAGGACGAGATTGGAGCAGTTTAAAATTCAAATACTCATGCAGAGGGGCATACAAAATTCAGATATTGCACGGACGATGCATTTCGAGGCAATACCAATTATATTCCATTGTTTTCTCAAACACAAAATTTGAACCGGAACATCCCTTTTATACTCGCGAACGACGTTCTGCGACTACGCAGTAAAAGCCATGGGCACATGGGTGCTAGTGAACCTTGAGTGCCGATCCAAGCTGTGCTTGTGCACTCTTTACTTCTGAAATGCCCCAGCAAGTCGTCACCGGGTACAGTACATAGGTTAGTGCTGAACACCAAACTTTATCACCAAGCTTAACCCCTCATCTCAACTTGCTCCACTCTACTGGAATATTTTATTGGCAGACGTTTAGCTATACGACAAGGAAGTGGCAATTCAGCAATCAGACTAGCTCTGTTGCACACTGCCCCGAGCTCTGCACTTTTCTGCCAAAAATAATAATAACAATAAAGATACTGCTCCTCTCCAAAAAGATGCTAACAACAAGGAAGATGATGCTCACCCCTCTGCTCAATCTCCTTGATGCACATGTCCAAGACAAAAGGCCTTGGAGTATTATGGGCTTTCACCAGAGTCGTGAGGTCCACTCCAAACACGCGCTTGACATATTTGGTGTCGGGTAGACAGTCGTTGGGCACCTTCTCTGAGCACCGATTGTGGGCACTGAAGCCACAGTCTGAAACAATCGTGGTAGACACGTCTCGCTTCTTTTCAAATTTAACAGCACATTTGACCCAATGAAGACTAAGCACATAAAATTCAAAATTTGTTGAGGACAAAAGACTAGGGGTGCGGGAATAATGGTTCGAATTGAATAGCGCTGAGTCATTCATTGCCTTCACAAAGCTGAGGAAGGCCACAATATGACAGCACTCTTTGGAGTGTGGAAGTTAGCGCTGAAACTGGGCCGTTCGACCGCACACCCCACAAAAAAGGCATACATCTGAGACAACACGAACAACTTTGGTCTTCTCTTAATCCTGTTATACTGTTTCACAAATTGTGATCAAGGTGAGGTACCTTCGAAAACCTTTCATAGAAGATCACATACACGGGTGACAATTTTCAAAGAAATTCTAGCGAAACAACTATTGGAAATTACTTGTAATGCGCAACTTTTTCTTCGGGAGTCTTCAGTCAAATTGAAAGGATGCAGCATCTGAACATCAACTAATTTAGCAGTCAAAAATAGTACCATAGCTGCACTCTTTTTTTTTTTTTAACTTTTTTATGTTCTGTGTCACGTTGCTGAAGAGCAGAATTAAAGGGGCATGTGTTTTTAATACAGAGCAACAGTCAGCGAGGTGTTTCTATGACCACTAACAGCAATGGGCCATGCACTCCTAGAAAATACCTAACCAGGGTAGCTTTATGGGACCCAAAGTCCCTTTCCCCCTTTCTCAATGTCAATCTTGTATGCATATACATAGTGCTTCCCACCACCCTACTCCCCAAGTCATGAGATCCCAACTATCCCAGTGTCCCCACTCCCCATTGAAAAAAAATCCTGGCTACACCACTGTACCTAATGTGGAAATATTAATACAACTCGTTAAAAACAACAAGTGAATTCAAAGAGAAGATTAACTCACCTTCACACCTAACTCCCTGAGCAATAAGTCCCCACATGAAGTTGCCACAAAAATCACACCATGGTAATCCCTTGAAGTTGTTGACCTGTTCACAAAATATACAACAGAAAATATAACATACCTATAATTAAATGTTATTGTCACACATTAGGAATATGTATGAAGCATGCACATTGTATATGTTAGTATTAAAGTGATAGTCTACCCAGAAAAAACAATTTCTGCAAAAAAAGTTGATTTTGAAAAATGTACAGTTGAACCTCGATTTAACAAAACCCGATTTTAAAAATTTTCCGATTTAACAAACAAATACGGATTCCCCGCGCAGCCTATGCGCAATCTATCCGTTCCTGGATTCCCCGCGCAGCCTATGCGCAATCTATCCGTTCCTCGATTCCCCGCTATCCGTTCTGCGCGTGGAATGAAAGTGATTAAAACATGACATGTAATGCGAATTAAAGATCGCCACATGTCTCAAATGATTTCACTTTATAAAGCAATTAATTTGCCTTAAAGCAAATATCTGAAGAATTTTAGGCAGAGGCGGGATTCAAACCCACGACTTTTTTGTTGCGAGCCAGACACGCAACTCAATAGGCCACATAGACATGCTTGCACGGCTTGGGAACGGGCCGGGGGTTTATATTTAGCTATCGCATTCCACTCTTAAAGGCGAAGCTTAAGCGTCCTCCTGTAACTTTTTTTACCTTAAACGCATGGGGCTTTTCGAAGTCCTGAACGTTGATGTCTTCCGGAATTCCATCCAGGAGAGGGCAGTCAAGCTCCTAAGAAGGAATGAGCATATATTTTGAAAAAAAAAGGTGCATTTAGTATTTGAAGAAATGTCTGACGATTACCATTACTACAATTAGGTCTACTAAGTTTGTACTTATTTACAGGAAGATTTCAAAGTTTTGTGCTTCAATCCCATTGTTATTGATATAAATGCGAGACAATTATGTAAGATCATTCATGTTGCAATTGACAAACTCATAAACATAGCACTGATCATTGTGCAAAACTCCTTTACCAAGTCCCTCCCCCCCAAAAATATTATAATGGAGATTGCTTTTACAACTTTTCTTTTAGGGGCGAAGCTCCTTAGGGTCTAGCCTTGTCCGTCCGTCCGGCGTCCATACTCACAAAAAAAAAAAAAAAAAAAAAATGTTTGCGCAGTCGACAGGATTCGAACCTGTGCGTGGAGACCCCAATAGATTTCTAGTCCATCGCCTTAACTACTAGGCCATGACTGCGGGACGAGTAGGGGGCTCTGAGATGTGGTAGTAACTCGAGAGCTGGGGATGTCATGGATGAAACGTTGCATGTAGCCGCTCAACGTCTATACAGGAGAGGGCGCTGTGGTCAAATGCGTATATAATAGCGTTTAACTTTGCATGCATGACTCTGCATTTCACCGACCATAAAGCAGTAATAATGAAGTCGAAACGCAACCCGGAACTCGGCACTACCTATGAGCAATAAAAAAAAATCAGCACCATCAGCACTACCTATGAACAATAAAATCAGTATCATCAGCACCATCAGAGCTTCGCCCCAATCAACATCCTTCACCACATGGAGATGCGGTCATTTTGTTCCCAATTGTACACAAGCAATCTGCACATTGTGTATATAAATAACAGGACTCTTGTTGTAGCTGTATACCATACAATGTACTTTGCATTACTTTCGTAAGCGTGCACAGTAATTAGGATTTGGAGACAAATGTAACAAAAAATTACAGAAAGCAAAAAAAAAAAAGAAGAGTAGCAGGTTTGTTAACAACATTGCATCTACTACATACTAAAGAGGCATAGAAGGACTGAACATTACTACTGTACCCAATTTAATGCAGCAGCCTTTGACCAATACATCCATTAAAATTGTCTAAGTAGCCTCACAAAACTGGGTGCAAATGAAGTGCTAGTCTTTTAAAACAATCCGATTATTTTTGGTGGTTGTTTTGCTTCCTTATCTTTAGAAGACACCTACATTTCTGGCCGATGAACAAGTCTTCAATATCTGCTCTAAAACGCAGTTTGTTCAAGTCGCTACATATATTATGATACTACCATAAAATACCGGGCAAGAGTCCACTCAAAATTGAGAGATAATTGAGGAAAAATGTGGGTGTGGGCGCTTGTCCGGTCATCAATTTTACATTTACATGTACTGTGCATATTTCCTCAGATCTTACAAATTCGTGAATGGGCGCTTAGTGTGCAATGGCCGGATGCACAATATTCCTACGATATTTGTGGGCTAATATATTGCAAATTTGCCAAAATGCTACTATTTGGAATAGTTTGCATAAACATAATCTTGTACAAGTTATAGGCTCATCACTTGCTCCTCATGATTTCACCACTAACAATAAGAGTTGAAGTTTGAGGCTTTCATGAAATCTCAGTCTTTTTGTTCAGAGTTAAAGAGAAATATTACTCAAACTCTTTTACAAATAATTTTTACTATAAAATAAGAATGAAGTTGCCCAATGTTTATTTGCAGTGACCTGCTGTGCTTACGAGACTGGCGGCCAAACGAAACAACCGGCTTCATGACTGAATCGATTGTAAGCAAATGCAAGAAATATATTAATGCTGCGCGGTCATGCCCCATTTACAGATGGCACAGATTAGCCAAATCTGTGCCGACCTAGACAAGTTTGGCTGAGAACAAACTCGCCAAACATGAGTATGGCTCAGCTACCCAAACTCCTAACGTACCGAACAGTCGACAGAATTTCTGCATAACCCAGCCACGATCCTGGAGTCTGAGGCCTCACAGAAGAACACAGACCGTCCCGAGGTCGGTACGAAGGGGGGAAACGAGGGGTGGCCTAGCAGGTGTCCAAGGTCTTCGTCCGGAGGCGCGGCAGACTTGACACCATCTGCCACCTACGAAACTCCCTGTCTCATGTTTGCAGCCAAGGCATGCCAGTCCATTTGAAAAGCATCACAAGCTTCCCCTAGGTCTCCTTGGAATGGAAGAATGAAAGACAGCTACTGGAAAGAGCTGACAGAAGTGGAGGAGAAAGAGAGGAAGGCATCCAGGAAAGCGAGGAGGATGATAGCAGGTTTACTGGTGCAAGGGCAACTAAGGATGTAATGCATCAACAAAAAGAGAAGAGGAAATGCTCATGAAAGATACTTTGGGGACGGCCACTGCACCCTGCACAGTCACTAGCTAGTTCAGTGCATCCAGGCTGGTTGTGCTGTGGTACTTGAGCAAGCACATTTGGATATGCCAACTTAAGCAAGCTGCTAGATGAATGGGTTACAAGCCTCAGGAGAGCTTCGACCATAGTGAATGGGGCCCCAAAGATCTGTGCCACATTGAGTGCACCTAGAGTAGAAGCTGGAGGCCTTCTAGGTTAATGCAAGTAGCAATCAGGCAAGCCTAGTTGTCCAAGAGCAATGAAGCAAGCTTGGGTAAACGTGGGAGGCCACCAATACTGGATCCTGTCACTCATAAGTGAATCCAAGTTTGCAGACAGTTAACATAGTCAATGCAGTGGAAAGAGAGGATCACAAAAGTCAATATGGTCCAAAAGGACACGTGGAGTAGTGAAATGAGCAGGATGGTTGATTTTGGATAAAGCAAGTGATACGTCCATAGAAATTAATTACCTTTCAGAGTTAAATGCTAAGTGCGCGCAGATTAGAAGCAATTCTTTTGGAAGTACCAAACCCTAATAATTTGGAAAGTGGTGCAAAGAAGGTCATCATTTGCCGTGGAAGCAGTCATAATGTGCAAAAGAAAAATCACATGTGTAAATGACTCTCTGAAATGGTGATACCACTGCTCTAATCTGACCTGCCAATATACTTTGTAACATAACAAAGGAGAAAAGTGCACGATGCAATGCTGACCTCTCTAGAGTGGACAACAGCTCTCACTAAAGTGTCTTGCCCACCTCTTATAGCTTTCCATCCAACTCTAATAACGGTCGAGAATCACCCACTTCTAGCAATGAAAAGTACATAGGCTGGCTGTTGGATTGAGCGTGCACACGCCCGACGACTTGACAAGGGTGTGGCACGTCACATAATCTTTAGTTCTAGCTAAAGCGCAACCTACGCAGAGTACACAAGTACACACCTGCCAAGTTAAGAGAAACCAAATCCGGGAGAATTTCTAAGCGGAGGGGGGGGGGGGGGGGGGGGGGGGGGGGGGGGGGGGGGGGGGGGGGGGGGGGGGGGGGGGGGGGGGGGGGGGGGGGGGGGGGGGGGGGGGGGGGGGGGGGGGGGGGGGGGGGGGGGGGGGGGGGGGGGGGGGGGGGGGGGGGGGGGGGGGGGGGGGGGGGGGGGGGGGGGGGGGGGGGGGGGGGGGGGGGGGGAATTTATTTCCACCTTAAAGGCCCAGTCAGGGCATTACATAAGGGGGGGGGCAGTACGACACAATAAATCAACATATAAACGCAATAAAATACAATAATATGCAGTCAGGAAAAATTGGAGTAGAAGTTATACATAATGAAAACAAAAGAACACTCACAAAACATGGGTTTGAAGCGTATTCAGGAACGCTGTCGCGTCGCTAATGGTGACTATCGATGATGGCAACTGATTCCATTCGGATATGGCGAGAGGAAGAAGGGATTCGTTAAAAGCTTTGGACTTACCAGAAATTCGTTTGATGGCACAGGAGTTATTTAGACGAGACAACATTCTTTCTGGGGGTGATAATAAGGAGTCCCTGAGGTCTGGGCAGTGGTAGTAAATTTTGTGAAGGAGGCAGAGTCGAGAAACTTTCCTTCGTAGGAGCAGAGGCGTCAGTCCGAGTTGATTTTTCAAAGAAGACACACTGGTGAAATGATCGTATGATGATAGGATGAAACGAGCGGCTCGGTTTTGCACTGCTTCTAATGTATTGATAAGGTATGCTTGATGGGGGTTCCAAATTGCAGCGGCATACTCTAATTTAGGGCGAATATACGTTTCGTAGGCTAGTTTCCGGACATGTGGGGGTGCATCTCTTAGGTTTCGTCTCATGAATCCGAGGGTCCTGGATGCTTCTGCAGAGATGGCTTCAATATGAGTTTTCCAAGTGAGGGAGGATGTTAGTCTGATACCGAGATATTTGTACATGGGAACAGCTTCAATCACATCGCTGTCAATGGAATATTGATATGTTAACAAGGACTGTTTTCTAGTGAATTGAACTAGTTTGCACTTAGCTTTATTGAGCGTCATCAACCATTTACCACACCAGTGGCTAACCTCCTTAAGATCATTCTGAAGCTGGTGGCTGTCGTTAATCGATGAGATCTTGTTATATATGACACAATCATCGGCAAAAAGCCGTATTTTAGAGGAAATGTTACATGGAAGATCGTTAATGAATATTAAGAAGAGCAGAGGGCCGAGGACGGAGCCTTGCGGAACGCCTGACGTAACGCTCGTTAGACTTGATTCATGATCGTTAATGGCTGCGTATTGAACACGAGATGCGAGAAAGTTTCTAATCCAGGAGAGTACTAAGGGGTCTAAATGCAGGAACGATAACTTGGAAAAAAGACGGCGATGCGGAACACGATCGAAGGCTTTTGAAAAGTCCAAAAATATGGCATCTGTCTGTACATGAGAGTTAAGGTTAGTATGTAACTCATGAACAAATTCGCACAACTGAGTCTCGCAAGAGCAGCCCTTGCGGAAGCCATGCTGTTGTCTAAAAAGAAAACTGTTTGAGGACAGATGAGTCATTATGTGAGAGTATAAGATATGTTCGAGAAGTTTAGATGATATGCATGTTAAAGAGATGGGGCGATAATTCGAGACGGAAGACCGAGTTCCTTCCTTGTAGATGGGAACTACCCTACCGACCTTCCAATCGGAAGGAAGGAAGCTTTCAGAAAGTGATTGGTTGAAGATGAGGCAGAGAAATTTGCTCGAAATTGCAGCAGTATTTTTAAGGATTTTTGCATTGACATTGCCAGGGCCACCTGAGGATGAAAGCTTGAGTTTAGCAATTAGATTATTAATGCCAATTTCGTTAACAGAAATTGGTGTCATGGAATCGTAACCTTCCACAGGAACGATGGGAATATTACATGGACGTTCATTTGTAAATATGGAAGAAAAGTATTCATTGAACACTTCAGGGCATTCACTCTCTTCAACAGGTTCACCGTTATGGTGTACCAGGTTGATAGTCGCGGGACTGCTTTTGGGCGACATTAGCTTCCAGAATTTCGTGGGGTTGTTACGCAATATTGTTGGTAAATCTTGAGAGAAAAATTTTGTTTTCGATAATCTAAGGTTCTTCGTACAGTTTCTAAGTGCATCGTAGTAAGAGTCCCAAGCACGAGATGAATTAGATCGCTTTGCCCTTGCAAAAAGTCGCTTTATCTTGCTAGATAATGACCTTAGCGTTTTATTATACCATGGTTTGGATGAGTCGGTATGAATTCGTATGGTAGGGACATACAGATGCACCAGGTCAACCATCTTTTTCTTATAAAGAACCCAGTTTTCTTCAACAGATCTTAAGAAAAATTCGGCTTTAAATGTGCCATAGAAAGTTAATAACTCGTTGTTGATTGCTTCATAGTTAGCTTTATTGTAATCGTGAATAATTTTGCAAACTGGGCTCTTCACAACAACAGGCAGTGACAGGGCAACGTGTAGGATTTTATGGTTACTCAGACCTTCAGAGAGTTGGATTGACTTCACGATATCAGGCGATGTAGTTAGGACGAGATCAAGAATGTTAGATGATTGTGTGGGCTCGTTAACTACCTGCGTGAAATTGAATGTTAGACCCACCTCAAGGAAATCTACAGAAGCGCGTGACCCTTCAGATGACAAACTGACCCAATTAATCTGTGGGAAATTAAAGTCACCAAAAAGCAACAGATCAGCTTTGGGAAAGCGGGTTTTAATATCAACTAAAATAGAGGACAGATTGACAGCAAACAGTGAGTCACAGTCAGGTGGTCTGTAACAAACAGCAAGAATAATCTTGTTGGGAGGGGTGCTAAGACATACAGCAGAAATTTCAATGTTGCAATCTAAAAGTCTGACATCAAAGCAAGGGATATTCTTTTTTATAGCGATAAGCACACCACCCCCTCTTCGAGTCTCTCTGTCATGACGAAATATATTCCAATCAGCATGAGAACAGAAGATTTCGCTGTCATGAATGCTAGAGTTAAGCCACGTTTCTGTTAAGATAACGATATCCGACGCGCTATCTTCCATGATGCCATGAAGTTCGTCGCGTTTCGGGATGATACTTCGTATGTTAGTAAATAAGACCGAATAAAGTCTGTTTTTATCGCGAGGTTCAAAGCGACAACTAAGGGACTTTGTTTTTATTGTTTGCTACGCGTTTGGCTCGTTATGCTCGGGGACGTTAAGCTCGACAACAGATTGGGACTCCTCGCTATAGCAGTACCGCTTGTTTCCAAGGATCAATTTGTCAAAACGTATCTTGAAGGGGACGTTTAGGCTTTTCCCATACGCAAAAAGTCTGCTTCGAGCCAGCCGTATTGAAGTGGAGAAGTTCTCTCTGATAGCAAAGGCAGTACCTTTTAACTTGAACCCACAAGCCAAAGTACTTTCCTTGTCCTTGAAACGAGCAAATTTGACAATGATTGGTCTATTTTTGCCCTCCTGAAAGTGACCTAGACGGTGCGACCGCTCAAGATTAGTGGCGTCCAAGTGCAGGCCCAATTTTTCAGAGCAGAAAGCAATTATCTTTTCCTCAGATTGAAGCCAAGTTTCGGATGGCGAGTCAGGACAGCCAAAAAACAGCAAGTTAGATTGTCTAAGTCTATTTTGCTGGTCTTCACATTGTTTTCGAACATTATCCAGCTGAATGGATATACTGTTCGGGGAGATGGGATGAGCTACGGCGTGTGAAGCAGCCAACTCTGCTTCGACTGCGGTTAATCTAACGGAGAGTTGGCCCACTGATGCACTCGTACTCTTTTGCTCACTTTCTATAGCACTGATTTTAGCCAGCATGTTACTTTGAGACGCCTCAATTCGTTGAACAACGGCTAGAATGTTCGCTATTTGCTGGCTATCTGTAAGGGGACCAGGGTTTGATTCGACGTCGCCCGACACTTCCAAAAGCAGTTGAGACAGTGATGCAACGTAGCAAACTTCAATACTACAGCGGCACAACCACTTCAAGCAAGAGCGCACGTCGTCGTTAGGGCACGACACCAAAAACAAGCAAGGGTCATCACTACGATAGCACTGAACATTGCCAAGGTAACGAACCTGAATGAATAGACGGGTTTGCGTCATTGTCTGTTCAACGGTGACGTGCCCCAACTGGCTCGTCGATGAAAGGCCCTTTTGTAGACACCCGCAGGGGAGCGTTCCAGGTTGCCAGATGAAGAGTGTGGTTACGTCCAGTTTCTAGCGTCGGCGACGGTATCGGCACGGGTGCCGAGTCATCCCCCGGGAAGTAGGTGCCGTACTCGTAGTTGCCGAGGACGAACGGGCCTGCCTCGGCGGTTGAAGTACGTACCAGTCCCAGGAGCAACTGAATGAATAGACGGGTTTGCGTCATTGTCTGTTCAACGGTGACGTGCCCCAACTGGCTCGTCGATGAAAGGCCCTTTTGTAGACACCCGCAGGGGAGCGTTCCAGGTTGCCAGATGAAGAGTGTGGTTACGTCCAGTTCCAGCGTCGGCGACGGTATCGGCACGGGTGCCGAGTCATCCCCCGGGAAGTAGGTGCCATACTCGTAGTTGCCGAGGACGAACGGGCCTGCCTCGGCGGTTGAAGTATGTACCAGTCCCAGGAGCAACTGAATGAATAGACGGGTTTGCGTCATTGTCTGTTCAACGGTGACGTGCCCCCAAAGGGAGTTCCCGGAAGATTGTTCTGTTAACCGTACAAATAAGTAAAATTCAGGAGTCTCCTGAGTGATACGGGTGCCTTGGCAGGTACGCAAGTGTATACCAGAGTGTTCTAGCGCACGAGCCTAGGTCAAGTAAGCACAGTACAGAAGTGTCTCATCGTAGGTAGACCCCAAGTCCAAGCAGAGGTTGTGGGACTGGGTTTTGGGTAAAGCAAAATTTGCGAGTTTTTAAAGTACCGGAGGATGCCTCTCTGTGTCGCCGACTGCTCGGGCAGAAGCAGTCAATCGGGACGCAAAAAGATCGACCGAGCTGGAAAACACTGCCTCCGCACGTACGTAGAAAGACACATGGAAAACGTTCATCGGCATGGCGTACGGTGAGATTTCAAGCCAGAAGTATGCCACGTGAAACCGCCCTTCAAGTGTTAAAGAAATCAAGAAATGCGCGCCTCACACTCACCTCGTCGGGCTTGTCGTACTCGTGGGCCTCCTGCTCCTGCGACGCGGCCTGCGGCTGCTCCTCCTTGTGTTGCTGCTGGTGGCGGTGGCGCATGCGCAGGGACTGCTGCTGCTTCTGCCTCAGCTGGCGCTGGTACGAGTGGAGCGTCATGTAGGGGCTGTCCTCGTAGCGCGACTGGGCGCACATCGAGTTGATGTACTCCCCAGCGTAAGTCTCCAGGTACATTGTGATCAGGCCGTCCGCCACGAGGTCCTGCAGCGTCAGGAAGCGCTTCTCCCCCACGTAGTGCATGCCGTCGTGGTACAGACGGAAGTTCTTGCACGCGCTGCCGAACCTTCGTAGCGTGCGTGAGGAAAAAACGGGGGCGACGACGCCTGAGCGAAGAAGGCACGGGGAAAAACGAGCGCATTTTCGGGACTGACAGCACACGATTCGTCACACACAGGACGTTGCAGAGGGAACTCACGAAGGGCATGTGCAAGGGTTGTTCGAGGTTGATTGGGAGTTTTGTCCGTAAGAAATCGCCGAACAAGTGTAGCATGATGAAACTTGAGGAGGACGTTAATGTAATCCTTCTGGAATAACCCGCAACCGGAACAACGTATCTGACATGTGCGCGGCACTTCTAGCTACAGTCGCCGACCAATCTTTCAAACGCTGATAATTTGGACTTGTTTGATATTTCGGACCTAAAGGAGGAACCGTGATTTACCCGATAGAAATTAGTGCATATTCACGACCTATGTTTCGGACAGTTCGAGGTCCAAAAGCTCAATTGTTCAGACAAAATCATTGTGAGCGATCAGCGGGAAACATTATCGAGAAGCCGCCATTTGAGATTTTATGCTGGCTTGGCTCCACATGGATTGGCTTGGTTTGAGAGCACTACTTGAGTCCTAGATTTAAGAACGTTGACTTGAGTACTGCTAAGTCCTACCACCAGGTGACACTATGCTGGCTACGCTACGAATTTCTTTTTCTCTAGCTGCGCGTCATTATTATCATCATTGTTACCATTTTGCTATGTTCATTCACCATTTTCTGCAGTTGCAGAATTGCGCCTCTCATCTCGTCTCTGAGAATCATGTTTTCGGACTATGCTGGCTTGGACATTATGGTCCCATCTATTCTTCCGCCGCTGCGAAGGGACGCTAAGCAGCGCGGAGAGCACTCGACCATAACGCTAATAAAGAGGGCAGCGATTCTCAAGCTAATAGAAAGTGGGCGAACGCAAGCAAAGGCGTAACTTGAAACAAGGCACTATTGATGGCTTTTTTAAGCCCGTTTAGACGCAATAAAGACAAGTTTTTAATCTGCCGATTTTTCGGACTGTTCTATTATTCAGACATCTTTTCGGTCCCTGCGAAGTCTGAAAAATCGGATGGCGACTGTATCATAGCGGCAAGCGATGTGTCAGTATCTGTGGAGCAACGGTATATAGGTATTCCCATTTCTGGTGAAGGAGTAAGTTAAACCAGAATATTGCGAGCGCAGTATGGAAAACAAACAATGTCATGGACGAGAGTGTACGAATGGTGTCAACAGTCTGGTGCAGGACGACAGCCAATGACAAGCGAACCGCACAACCACGTTCATCCAACTGCAGTTGCACAGCCAGCTATTTCTACGTCAAAGAAATCGGGGAGCTGCTAAAATGATGGCAGTGGTAATTAGATGTACACAGGGAATATTTTTAAAAAGCACCATGGTTTTGTGCTTGTCGCATTCTTCATTTCCTCCATAGAAATAAAAGTTCCGGACATCCTTGATTGACCCTTGTGAAAGCGAAGGAAAGGTCCCTTGAAGTTTAATGCGCTGTAGTGAGTAGTGACTGGGTCATTTGGATCAATCTGCCTTTTCTTAGATGGCGGAATAGGCCAGGAGGGTGTTATTGTGTTCCCAATACTTGTGGGCAAGTTTAAATTTGTGGTGGAAGCATTAGATCACTCGGAGCCAATGACAACCTTGAAGGAGTGATTGGCATCTGCTTTGCGCTCTCAGGACCGAGTTTATAAGACATATCAGCTGACAATCGGCCCGTCAAATCCTGGCAGAGTTAGTTATCAGTCTGAGTAGCCCAACCATTAACAGTGTGGTGGTGCTACAAGCGCCCTGCATTCTGTTTCCTTGCTGTGATCAGCCACTTCTTTCGGCAGCTACTAATGCAAGAGAATGTATGAATAACTTGAGTCAAAACAGCAGGAGCCAGCAAAAAAACTGTTGTCTGCTTGTCCAATGTTGTAAAAGCAAAATAAAGGAGTAGTGTCAAGTTTGAGATTTATTTTGTATAGCTTTGTAGTTTTGTTTTCCTGATTGCAAATGAGAAGCATCTGTCGAGGGAGAATTTCCTTCAAGCTCGGGTTGGCTTGCCTTCGCAGGGATCATGTTCTGCATGTCTAGCGCAGTCTGCTGTTTTTTGCGGCAGACACTTAAGACACTTGAACACAGCCCGCCAAGCAGCCTCTGTGCTGGAGCACTGAGCATGTCAGCACTCTGGGTGCATGCACCTTTACACATATGCCATCCGAGCGCGCAATGATGGGTCACGGAAAACACAGAAGCACAACAACATTATTGCCCATTTATTATCACCTTTCAACCTTGAGGCACCGGCGTGTGTCGTCTAGCAGTGCAAGAGAGCTTAGGAGATTCGGGATGGGAACCAAAAAAGGTTTGTCTTTTGGCACAAGCGTTTGCTCTTATGTAACTTGACGTTGTAATAAACGGGGCCACTCTTGTCCTCGTCGCAATGTGATCAACGGGACTGAACAACTTCTTATATTTTTCTTCTGCAGCTTTTGAGGAATGACCATCGTCGGTCACCTCCATCTCGACTACACCTCCCTCAGAAAGTAGACTGTTCGGTTTTTGGTTCAGAACAGAAAGCATGAGGTTCAGTGGTATGTGATGCAGAAGAAGCATTTGGTCAAAGTAGGTTCAGTATTATGCACAGATATAGATCTGATGTTCAAGTACAGTTATAGGATATGTGAGAGGAAACAGCACGGCATGCCTATTTGGAGTGCCTGCCAGTCATTAAGGACGTTCTGGTTGTCAAAATTGTCATAAAAAAGGGCAGATGAAGTGTTGTTGCTCATATTATTCACGACAGTAGACCTCGACATTAAACTGGAAACATTTCAAGTTTGAATTCGGGAAGAGAGTAAAAAAGAATGTTTACCTCAGACTCAGGGTGTACTGTCCGGGAGCTCTCTGGCTTTCCCTGACGAGATAGCAGCCATCACCTTCCTGGAGCAAGCGCTCTGCTTCTTCACGCGAGATCATGCCATGGAACCTAAGTATGGAGACAACACTCCCATTCAAAGTAGCTCGTTGATTTCGAACCACAGATAAATAGAGGGGTGCAAAAGGTGGAATTAAAGTCTAAAAGATTCATCATTTTTACCAGTTTTATTGTGTGTGTTACAACGTGCTCAATTTCCAACTGTAAAGTCTCAGACCTAGAGGCTTTACAATATCCTCCGGGGTTACTTGAACAGCTTGAAAGGTGAAAAAACGTGTCACCTACGGCTGAGGATACAAGTACCGTGTCTGAGGCTTTTGCAACTACATACTTAACACTTCGACGGTCGTCAACGTACATGTATGGCGGCGACTACACATTTGAGAGTGCCCACCTAAAGACGAAACTGCGCACACCGCAGGAGGTGTTGCTATTTGTTACGTCTTTGATGACCTATAAATGTTATATTTATACATTGTTTAGCATTGCTGGGCTATTTATAGTTTTCAAAATAGACGCTTCATGCACGTGACGCTCACTTCGCATACCGGCCGGCCGCTCTGGCGTTAGTGCCACTGGGAGCACTGGCTCTTCCGATTCAGACTTTCAATACTCTCCAGAATTAAATTTAGAAGATGAGAGCTCACTATCTAACAAAGAAGTTATGTAAAGTACCTCCTGCTAGGAATTTGAAGCCACTGGAACGTCGTGGAAGCGAAAGCACTAAAATAAAACGGAATAGAAGAAAAGGTGACAATTTTTCGCCTTCAATATTTTTATTTTATGCTTCTAGACGTAAACAGGTTACAAGCACTGTATGTGCTCCCGCTAGATAATTTTTAAAAAACCTGCATAGTGAACCTTTCTTTATACTATTCCTTTGCAAACAAAACTGGACCACTGTGAAACTTCTCAACTTCTCTTGGGGAGAAACTCTTGGCCGTAAAAGGGTTAATGGTAAAACAAAATGTTTTCAATAAATTCACTTACTCTCTTCCATAGTGTGCTGGACGATTGGGAACCTAGAAAGCAAATTTAAAGAAAAATAAATCATTTCAGATGGAGCTTTTCCTACAAACTTTGGAATTTAGTGGTCTCTCATAACTAGGGTTCTGTGTTTTCAGGTTTTTTTTTTTCCCTCGAATTCAGCATTAAGATTTTTGTGTCGGAAAAAAAACAAAAAAAGGGGGTGGAAGGTGGTTATCGGAACTTGTGTTTAAGAAAGAAGGTCACAGGCATAGGACTTTCCGACTTCCAGGGAACATGCGAGTGACCTGAATACGTGGGAAATGTCCTCGACATGAGGAGGAAAGAATATAAGAAGTGAGGCCGTGAGCAGAGTCAAGATAGAATAAAGTCAAAGATTTCCTCCCACGAAGCTCGGTTTTTCTTTATTCAAGGAAAGCTCTAATTTGGGGTTTTACGGTCTTTCGCGACTTTGATAAAATCGGCTTGGGGTTACTTTTCCGAATTTATCGATATATACGAAAAACATAGGACCCCACTCATAACATGGAGGAAGTATATGACGTGGTGTGAAATTACTACCATTAAAATCCTGGTGGGAATGTGTGCTTGTATCTGGTGCTCATAAAAAGAAAATTATTGTTCCCAAACTGTTCAATGACAGCTGGCACGGGAAAGTGGTGTTCTGCAGAAGCTTTGAACCCAGCTCGTGCAAAGCCCACATATTTTGCTTCATCAACACTAATTGCTGCTAGGTTTATGTACAAGCTTTCGACACATTTTTGTGATATGATGCAGATTTTATGCCGTTTAATTGCTCATCATTTACGCGCCAGAGAGTAGATAAACATGCACTGAACAGAGCGGGAGCTAGCACATCGGAGGCCCAAGGCATTGACAGTAAGTGAATTCGGCATCTCACCTCTTTACTGCAAACTATCCTCTTTGGTGTTGGTGCTTTTTGCTGGAGCTGATACACTAGAAACGACACATGTGTTAGCACATTTCCTTAGGCTGTGAACAAACCAACTTACAGTATGACTTCCAAACTTGAGGTATTTCATTCAACTGATGCTTGCGCTTCATATCTTCGGCTATGCGAGGAAATAAAAAATGAAGAGTTAAAGACTCGTGCAAGGCATTTCGAAGCTGCGTCATTAATGACGACCTCGAGCAAGCAGCAATCACTCGTCCGACAAAAATAATGTTTTAATGGGATATCGGCGATATCCCATCCTCGTAATTTGTAGAAAAACAAACAAATACGGGGGTATACCAAAATAACACGTCCCGCGAATCGATCCGCAGAGAACATTAGATAAAAAAATTAAAAAAAAAGGCGAAGAATGCTGGACGATAGACGATCTTTCCTTGGAACAGAGGGCTTTAGACGGACTCGACTATATTTAGAGTTGGCAGACTCCCAGAATTTTATACTCTAACCACATTGGCTTTTCATTATTTCTAGGGCAGCTACATTGCGGGGACATACCCACTGTATACGGAACGTTTATAATCGATGGGGAAACCGCAAAATATTTAGCTGGCATTCCAACGATCGAAAAGACGTATATGAGAACGATGCCGCGAGTTCGACACAGAGACTGCGATCCTTTGGAAGCACTTTGCCGGTGGCTAAATAGCGGTGCAAGCCACCGCCAACGTCGCCTTTGAACAAGAAGTTTGTGTCTCGAAATGCGCTTACCGAACTGTCGTGCCATTTCCTCAAGTGGGAGCAGAGTATCGCCCGGCCACGGGAAATGACAAATTCGCGGCTCGCCGCTCGCGCCTGGCTGACGCACGCCCAGCAACTAATCATGGGCCTCACCAGCCTCGCCCCCGGCGCGAAGCATCCTACCGTACGAGTTCACTTTATTAAAGAGGCAGAGTTGAGATCACCTCATTTTTAGGGGCCTCGTTCGTAGCTGCGAGAGCGAGTGTCTCATTAGTGGAGAGAAAAAAGTTTACCATTCGCGGTTAGGGTTAGTCGACGCGAGAAACGACGAGAGAAAGAAAGGGCAGAAGAGAAGCAAAAAATAGCGCCGCTCGCCGCGCCCTCCGACGGTGGACCATATAAGCAACTGGAGACTTTGCTCTTCCCACGGGCTCTTCCACATCACTTCGCGATCCAGACCGGGACGAGGAGCTACCTCAGTAGGAACATCAGAAAAGATGGTGCGTTGCTGCCTTTCTGCCTGAGATTCGGATACTACGACTGAAACCTTCCCTTGTTCGTCCGCATAAACGCTCGGCTTTGTTTTCTATGTCTTTCAGGCGGATCTCAGCTCCAAGGATGTCGAACGTAAGTGATCTTTCAACTTTTTCTCTTCTCTATTGCCAAACGTTCGGAGATGAACGCGGCTTATATGAAACTTAAATTTTAATGGAGTGTCACGACGACCCTTAGTTTTAGGCAATTTATCCTGTAACATCAGCTGAGCCGGGGATGTTGCTTTATGAACCCAGAAGAACGATCTGAATGGCTTATAAACCCGTCGAAGTTTAGTTGAGAAGAAATTTCGCCTTTACTTTTATTAGACCAAGAGTAAAATGAGTGATCTAATGTTAAATTATTTTTTTTTATTGTGCATGTTACTCTACAACGCATTAAACTAGAGAATGCTTTCGAAGGTCAAATTTCCCTTCTTTTTTATTTCTTTTTTCATTCACATTTTGCTTGCGGTGGTGGCTATGACCAGTTACTCTAAAAATAGAAAGGTATCGTTATTCGATACCTTAGTCACCATCTCCCTTACGCTATCTTTTAGACGAATGCATTCCCAAATTATTTTGGTTCTGTGCTTTATGCAGCTCACGTATTAGTTAATTCTGCAGTTACAGCGACGAAGTTGCGACTGCCACACCGAACAGGTAGCATCAACCGAAGTAACAAGAAAGTGAAACGTATACCTCAACATTTGTTTATCCGTAAATGTGACTTAATGAGCCGGGCGAAATACAGAATATTAGTACAAAATAGCTTCCTCGATCACCAGCTGCCCCAAGAAACACAAGAAAAAGTTCACACGATTGGGAGCTGTTTAGGTTTTAGCTACAGTTTAGTTGCCTTTTCAAGCGCGAAAGATATTCCGGTGAATAATGACTCGCTCTCACGTTTAGCGTCTTTCTGTTATAGGCATCACATTTATTTTACTTAACTTTAATGGGGAAAGGTCACTTGTCAAGGTCACCCGTCTTAGCCAATGGTTCACATATGCTTCGTTAACGTCCCAGTTTATCTGTTAATCGTATGACAAGAAACAAAATCATTTTATCTATTGCTCCGCGATTAAATAATGAAAGTTTGAGCTATTCTTATTTCGATGAAAAATGAGGAAGAGGAGAACATTGCACCCCAGTTAAGCCTCCGAATAGGGTCTCGTTACACTGTAATTAGCAATTAGCAAAAAAAAAAAAAACAAAGACAAATTGTTTTGGTTCTGAAAATGGCGTGGAAGACATCAACAGTTCGTCATTTCAGCATTTTTTACTAGCTGTAAAATAAAAACAATTTAGGTAATTTTTGAGGACGAAAAGGTACAAAAAAATGTTAAGATAGTAAAAAATATAATTCTTATGACGTTTTTTGGCATAGCATTGTATTCTATCAGATAATAGTTTGAACTCACTTGCGTTATTCGTTGTGAGATTTTCATGGCCGTGAAGAGATTTCAGAGCCGAAGAGTGTGGATTAACCCCTACCTGGAGTTTCAGTAAGATCCACAAGACTCTTTCTGTCTCTTTGAAAGAACCAGCATAATATGTCTTTATATATATATATTTTTTTTATTATCGCAACGTATCAGTCAGCGTCTTTTTATGTGAAGTGAACAAGTAATTTTGATGTACCTGCCAAGCAAGAAACAGGAAGTCAATTGGAATCTAGCAAACAAACAGTAAATCTTTAGGGAAAATATGTATTGAATATACGCTCCCATAACCGAACGAAGCCTGCCATTAGAGTGTAGTAATTGGCGCTAGAAACTAAAATGTCGCTTGTCTCGGCGTTTATTTAGAGAATTGGGTAGACTGAAAGTTTTACTTTGATTTTAGTTAATATCAGTGACGTACCATCTAATAAAAAAAATTAATGTAGGAGTGATAATTGAACGTGAGAGAATCAATTATCTTCTGGGATAAGCTAACTTTTGAGAAGAAAAGTGTAATGCGCTGTACTCAGCATCTCACATGGGGACATTTGCTCACAATCGAATTCAGTGAGAAGCATAGAGGAAAATCCACCGAAAAGAAAAGGTGACAACGTTTTAAACGTCGAACGTGCGAGCAAGAAATATAATCTGAAAAAGAACGCCGTCCTGGGTTTCACGCTCACCTATCTTCGCTATAATCCTAACTTTCTGCCAAGTTGTTTCAAGCCTCACCCGTTTAGTACTTAGCGCTTTCGTAAATTCACACTTCACTGTGCACTATCGTCATACGTAGTACAGTCTCAGAACGGTGAAATGACTCCATTTAAACGTGGGCTTTGCTCGCGAGGACCTGTGGCAGTTCGAGTTGAATGAAACATTCAAACCCTGAATCACGTCATGAGTGGCGAGTGCTCGGTTGACCAGAGTTCCCCGCTTCTAAGCGAACATAAGTTGTCTTTTAGATTCCTACTTCCAGTCAAAGTAGCAGGCTATGGATATTCATGTTACCGGGAACGTCGGTCGCAAAGAGATACAGAAGACAACCAACAAACGACCCAAAAGCTACCGATCTCCTCTCCTCATATCACTAGCGGTTGTGTCTACACCAATCCAAGCTACTCAGATAAAGAACAACAGCAACAAAGAGTGAGTTTATGTAGGCTTTTTATAACGCCACTTCACTTAATTTGTCTACTGTACGTTCAGCATCGCTTAGTGGTTTCACTAAGCAACAGGCTCAACAGTGCGAAACTGGTGTACTACCACTGAAGTGGGCTAACAGCGCGCGCTCTGCGGGTACCGGACGACAGTACGTGTCGAATCGAGTTATGTCGGAATTAATTTCCAGCTTATAACACTACCGCGTACTTTGCTTATAAAAACCGGCAGACACTAACATTGGTAGGGGATGTACAAAGCGCGACGCTCCAAGCACAAACACGAGATCGGCGCTTTTTTTTTAAATTAATGTTACTTCTTTATTTTTTTATTTTAAGGGGTAGAGGTGAGCACTAGGTTTTACCGCGTAGGTCAGTACCCCAATTGAACGCTCCCCACCACAGAAAGGTTTTGAGGACAGACTTTTGACTCTTACGAAATAACAGAAAAGAAAACCGGCGATAGCTTGTTCGCGCTAATAGTGTCACACTGTGTACGCGAAGCATTAGTGTGTGCGGCGTCTTATTCACGCGAGCTTAGAAAGTAGTTGAGTGGAACGATGGCTCCCGTGGTGAAGTCGCTTTGTAGCAAAGCTTTGCAATGTTCGTTCTCGTGACGTTAAGCCGTACTCTAAAAATGCCAAGCATACCATAAAAAAAGTATTCAAACATACACTTTGTAGAAAATGTGACTAGATTCTTTTTTTATTATTATTTCCAGTAAATAAGGGAGCGTATCCGTAAGACAGAACCAGTGGGTCCATTCCACCGACTGTCGGGGGCCACCCAAAATGGAGAACGTCGGCGGATTCTCTTTGTTGGTCGGCTAAATTTGGCGGGCCCCTCGGCAATGGGAGCTCGGTACCTATTTCGGGACCAGGGTGGCGGAGCCCTCGCGCGCCCGACTCTCGACGCCGCGCTGCTCCGACGGATCCCGCACTTCGCCGGCCCTCGAGGTCCGCCGAGGCCTTTTAAGGACCTGCCCCTGGGGCCCTCACGCGCTCGCCTGTGTACTTCGCCCTCTCCCGGATATCTGCGTGGGAAAAAGGGCCCGTGACTATGCTTTCGGGACCATCCACGTGGCGTCGGGTCGCCGTGCGTATTCACACCCAATAGTTGATGGAGCGGGGGAAACTATGATAGCGGTGGAACCAATTAACCGTCTGTCATCTTTGACGTGAAGGCGCGTTTTGAGGGCGAAGGATATAGCGGAACGCTTCTGTCACGTAAGGCGGGGCTGATGTGTGATTGGTCCAACGAGAAAACAGCCTGCACATTGGTGTTCAGCCATGGGCGAACAGAGAATAAATAATCTAAACCAATTCTTCAAAAAGAAAAAAAAAATCGAGGTGCATTTACGATTGAGCCGACGGTAAATATAAGTTTTATCAGAAACTTGTGAAACGCTGCTTAACCGAGTAAAACAATAAAAAAAAAGAGGGGGGGGGGGGGTTAAAGGTATGCTTCACCGCGCGCACTGGAGCAAGGCAGCAAAGCCAGCTTCTCAGCCACGGCGAGCGCGTACGGCTTCGTCTTTCGTTTCGTTTGCGCGAAAGCACGTACAAATTGAACGATAAATAAAGCCACATGTTTTTGACATCGTATAAAACGGAGGATTATTGGTCAGTTCGTATCAACTTATTTGTTTTTATAATTAGCACTAGAATCACTTCGCCAATGTTTTAGTTTCAATGAAAAAAAGTTTGTCACATTGACTAAAAGGGACAGTAAAGCGCCGTTCATTGTTTCAGATGTGCGTGTACACATAAAATCGCTACATTATTTGTCCAAATTAAAGTTATTAAAGGCAAACATCGGGCTTAGTTATACAATCAAAAAATGAGGAATCTTGCACGCGTTGAGAAATAATTATTTGTATTAAGCCACATCTCTCCGAACGTTTCACAACAATTTGAATACTCTAGCGAAACTGTTGTCTGCCACAACAAACCTATCTATAGAAAGCGTAAATGCGTAAATTTATTTTAATTAGATTTGCCTTTTACGTATAGTCAAGCACTCAGTAAAAACTCTGGGCGATCGGGTTCTCCGAGCGGTACTCCACTGACGACATGCATTTTAACTAGGGTTCGAAGTTGATTGGTTAACCTACCGATTAATTAATCCATTCATTAATTGCTTACACTAATGCCATCCCACGCTAATTGGTAAAAAGTGAACTCTCTGGTAGGGTCGTCACGAATCTGACTGAAAGGCTGTTTAGCGTGGCAGGACTAGTTGATATTAACCAGAAGGAAATCGTCGCATCCGGAAGGCTTAAATAACTTGCTTTATTTGAGCGGCTGGTAGCAATGAACGCGAGAATGTTACTAGTTCGAATCGGTACCCGCATTGCTTGTACTGCTGGTTATTACAATTGTGAGGAACGAAAGGTGACCTGTACTTTGTTCTCTCTCAATGTAAATATTGTCTTTATCTGAATTTTCTTGGAAGATCAGCGGCTCACTTAACCCGTATATGTATGACAAAACACAAAAATAATTCACTTTTCTTGAAACCCTTTTCTATTTCCTGCCTAACTTCTTACTGGTAAAGTCTTATTTGTGCTCTGTTCCGAATCTACCACCCTTCAATTTCTTATGCAGTGCTCAGTAGTTAATAACTTGGCGACAATAAAAAAAAAAAAAAAGACTGATTTTTGTTTTGTAAGCTTATTTGTTTTTGTCGTCGACCAGCTCTTGACATATGCATATATTCCAAACACCAGAGTGGATGAAATGAAGAAGCTCCATTCATACGTACGTAAGGCTATTCGAATCTTTGCAATTGCGTTTCCCAGAAAGTACCATTTTATATTTTTAATTTCAATTCAGTTCAACGTTCCATCAGCCTTCAAATTGGTCGGATTCACCGATTACTGTAAACGACTTAATTTTCGCGAGGACGTAATTTTTCGCGAATTTCGCGAATCGCCTACGATTCGCGAATAATAGGTTCCGCGAGCAAGTCCGGTAAAATTTAAACACATTGGCATTTACATTGAGATCCCACCGCGTCGAAAAAATGAGAAGCCGCGAATTATTCCAAAACGTCATCTTTGACCTAAACCGCGAAGTATAGAGCCCGCAAAAAAATAAGTCGTTTAGTGTATTTCATAAATTACAAGTCACCGGTTAAGCACTAGTTATAATTCGTAAATGGGCGCACAACCCTAGTTACATCATGCTGAAGCCACAACTTCGGCTATCTGGAGCAGACAGTGGAAGTTCGCCAAAGTAATCGTGTCATCCTGATTGTCCGTGTGCGAGGAAAAGAAAAGAAATCAAGCACGCCGTGCAGGTGTGCGAGAGCTGGTGAGGAAGGCAGGAGTAATATTCGGTGTGTACAATTTGGTTCCTGCATTACGACCGCTAACCGAGTTAGAGATCGCTACACCAGAGCCGCTTGATTTTCTGCTTCCAAGCTCCGCCGGAACGGCCTGCCGCATTGCTCTGTTTGCCGTTGGCAGCGAACGTTCTCAGAACGGCCGCGGTGATTGGTAGCGAGTCTGGTGGCGTTGCTCGTCGTGGACGGTAGCTGCCACTAGAGCACTATATAGCTCCTTCGGAGCAGAGTAGCGCAATCTAGAACGCCATCTTTCGGCGACTAGCGGCGAACGCCCGGGGGTTCCAACTCCGATCAGAAATGCATGGGGAACGTGAGAAAATCGCTGTTTCTTCAATATTGTGGGGGTGTACGGAACGTCAATAGTTTTTGACATAATAAAGGAACATTTTAGAATAATTTGCGCTAAGTTGCATGCCATGTAAGGGCGTAATTTGTTTTGAAAAATTGCCTGAGCGGCATCACGCAGCAGACGACGCGGCGACGTCACGGAGACGTCGCGCCGTCCACGTGACCCGCTCCGGCCAACCCAGGAAGTCCATCTCCGCTGCGTACTAAAATCGTCTGCTTCAAACGCCATTGCCTTGGAAATTGCCTTCTCAAAATTTTCACACGCATCCGATATTATTAAAACTTTGATAAAGTGTTTAGTGCTTTACAAACTTCACGACAGACTAGTTTCGAAAAGTGTGAACTCGGCGTTTATTTTTTAATCAGCCGTGTTGAGTCGATCTTCATGTATTCTCCCATAGGGCGGGCCGCCTCCTGGAACCCTGAGTACCACGTGACTCGCGCCGCGCTGCTCTGTCGGCCATGTTGTCGGCGAAACACGCGGATCAAAGGATTGCGCTACTCTGCTCCGTAGGAGCTATATAGTGCTCTAGCTGCCACTAGCAACGCAAAAAAACATCTCTTGGATCCTAAAATCGCGTCAATGACGTCATCGTGACAAAGGTGTCACCGAGCAGCAAAAATAATCTTTTTGCGTGAACCGCACACTAAGGAAACGAAAGAAAATGTGACCCGCGTACACACTTCAAACTGAGTGTGACCCAAAAGAACAACAGTTCGCGGTAATTATAACGACCGTAGAGTCTGTCACCGAGATTTTGGAGCGACTATAGACCGTTCCATTAGGGTCATAGCAGAGAGGGTAAAAGAAAAAAAAAGCACTCCCCCACTCACCCCGCATGTCGTCTGCTCCGCCGAGTGGGCTGTAGCTAGCGTCCGGCTGGAGTGCAAACTGAGTTTAAAATCGCGTCATTTTGGAACTTTGAAGCGCAGATGCGCAGATTTTGGTATGCCAGCTATCGTGTAATACTATGCTAGATAAAAAGACTCACAGGGTCCAATTGCGCTGTTACCTGCGTGCAAATAAAAAAAATATAGGGAAAACTGTGTCAGATTGGCCGGTCTCTCTGGGGAAAATTAAATCCGGTTGCTGTACCTTTTTACTATACAAAGTTCGTACTGGTGTAGGCCTTTAGCGACCATGACTGGAAGTCTGAAATAATGAATAAGAACGTGCTCTCCTGCCGCAATACACGCAGTAGTTGAGGGTAGTACTGCCGGCTGACTCAACTGCTATTTAAGTAACGGAAAAAAGATATGCTATACTTCGTCTCACCTTGGCATGGACTAACTGAGAAGGCTGTGCAAGCGCGAAAGGCCTGCCTTAACTGAAGCACTCGCTGCACGAGCGCTCGTGCAGCCGCCGAGGTTTTATCCAAAATAACTGGCTCGCGCTTTTAGCATGCGCGGCTAATAATAGTCCATTCTAAGATGAGACGAAATATAGACGTTTCCACTGTCACGGCCGCTTGATAAGGGACTCCCCTTGGATCGAGAGGCCGTGCCACTGTTTACAAAAATCACAGTCCACACGTGTTAAATCACAGTCCAGAACGCGCACGTTCGTTGCTTCGGAAACCGAGCAAATCACGCGCCATACGCACGAACACTGAAAATGGAACCTGCCAAGTGCCCTTTTTTGGAAAGGTCTATAGTTGATCATTTACAGAAATAGAACAACAGAGAGCTATAGGTTGATTTTGGAGTAGACATAACTATTCTAAGAACGCGAACCACTTCACAACGGCAGCCACGAGCGAAAGTTCGATGTTCCGTACAGCCCGCCGCTACAGCCCAAAGATAGAGAACGGCAACCTCCCGGTTTGTCGTCTGCTAGCGGAGTCGGGCGCGTGCCCTCTCTCTCGTTTTACCCCGCCGAACCCGCTGAATTTCCCGGATGTATGGAGAGGGCGCTGCGGTCGAACAAAATGGTGCCGCCCAGAGAGCGCTAAATGGAATGGTCTATAGATCAAGATACATAGATTAGAGCGAGATCTGCTGATCGCCTCCGTTTAACAAATCCGATCGCTTACAGCTCTGAATAAGCTAACTTCTTACTCGATTTTTTTTTGTGTCCCTAATGTAGCTGAACAGCGAGGCGGGCTGTATGCGCTCAGAAAGGCACACAGCCGGTTTTACATCCCGAAGGGAATCACTGTAGCCAGACTGCGGATGTTGAGGGCGAAGCGACATCTCGACCCTTGTTGCTCCCTTTCTCCAGTGGCCCGCGAGCACTTCGAGATCTACGACATGTGCGCCGAGGGCAAGGTGGACTGCGCCGACCTGGGATCCCTGCTGCGGTCCCTCGACCTGCGTCCCACCAACGCGCTCGTCGAGAAGAACGGCGGGACCACCAAGAGAGGTGGGTCCGCCCTCCCGTGGCGCGCGCTGCACTCCGTCGGCCTTCCGAACGCGCCGGGTGGAGGGTGCACATGCTGCTCTCCCTGTCTCCACGGTGTTTCTCTGCATGCACGATGACAAGATTATCTGCGGACTCGCCTCAAAGATGTTCGAAGCGCGTTTGCTTAGAACATGTGTATGCTTAAAACATGTCTGCGCACAGTTTTTGTACAATCATTCTGACATGACAAGGAAGAAACACGTGTCAGACAGTTTCTGCAGACTCTCCTTTTCTTATGACGTGTAAGCAGCGGGATCGCGGCTCGAGATGAAACTAAAGGCCCCTGTGCGGACGCCTTTGGTCAGTGGTCTTCGCGCGTGATCAACAGCTGGAGCTGTCGGTGAAGTAACGCTATTGTATGCGAAGAGCAGCAACACTAGGGAATTTTTGTAGATCGTACGCGAGATATTGGCGTGCCCAGCGGGAGCTCGTGCCATCGCTTTTGAGTGTGCGACCGCAGAGCCGACTGTCCCGACGTTGTTAAATTAATATGGAGAGCGCGCGCGCAAGCTCCAACAATTTAAGCTCGCCGCGCTCGTGGTCTTCAATATTTGCGTCGTTTTTTTAGCGAGAGTAATTGATACAAGCGCGTAAATTAAGAGCGAAAGAGAACTGCGCTTGCGCACCTGTGCTTATGATTGCTGTGCACGAAGCTTTAGCGATGGAATGTAGATGGAGATTAAAGCCCGATTCACAAGACCGATCTCTACAAGCGTTCGGCGCATGCGTGACGCCACCATGACTTTGGTTTGCAGGAGGCAAACGGAAGTTCCCAAAAAGGCTCGTTCCGTCTCGGGACGTACACGCGCAGAGCTCCAGCGAGGTTGTCGCACGCGCAGAAAAACTAAAGTTCTCTCGATGCGTTGCGGCAGCGATGGCGTAGTCAAACTGGCTGCTGAGATCGGTCTATTGCGACGTCCCTTGTGAAGCAAAAAAAAAAATGGTTGGTTAATTTTTTTTTTTTTGTTCGCAGCTGCGAAGTCGTGTCATGTGAATCGGACTTGACTCCACTTTGTGTGTATATAACTTTGCATCGATTTTTGCGTTCTCCTTCCTTGGCCCAGGCGAGAAGAAGATGACACTGGAGGAGTTCCTGCCAATCTACAGCCAGATCAAGAAGGACAAAGACATGGGCACCCACGCCGACTTCATGGAGGGACTCAAGGTCTACGACAAGGCGGAGAACGGACAGATGATGGCGGCAGAGCTGTCCCACGTCATGCTCTCGCTGGGTAAGTTCATTTCACTTTAGAAAAATAATCTGATTTCCTGGATGGCTGCGCCCTATAAAACACAACGCAAAGGACGTGTACAAGTAGAGGGTGACACGGGTAAATCCACGTTCCCTTGCCCTGCTGAGACTTATTTGACTGCCATTTCCAACAAGCAAAGAGTTTCCTGAGTAGGATATATATATAAAAAAACAGATATGAAACGAATACATAAGCAAAAACTTGGTCTTGGTCTCTATCTATGTTGGCACTTTTAGCTCCAAAACTTTCTTCTCCTTTCGATAGAATAAAGTTGAAATTACTTGGGTTGTGCGACTGGGAAGTTTCCTCAATCGACAACAAAAGGTTAGTTTTTCTTATTCCTATGTGCTATGCATCCAAAACTCTACAAGAAACCGATTCCAGGACAAAGAAACACGCTTTTCTGTTCTTATTGAAAACCTGCTAAGAACCAATTTAAAAATTACTGCATTTAGCTCCTCTTCTTTTTATAACTTCACGAGAAAGTCATACTAAGAAAGTTTGTTAAACGAAAAATAAGGTGCACAAAAAAAAAAGTCTAAACAACGTGATAACTGTGAGAATGACGGATGGGATTTTTATCTTAACCTTCTTCCTTTTACCGCTCCATCAGGTTTGCTTAGAACGCTTAGTCTGAACCAGCGTGCCTGGACTCTCACCTTCCACTTATTAGTTACGCAGCGAGATTAGAACCCTTATGGGTGCTAAGATGAAACTGAGTATGCTACGGGCGTAAAATCAAAGCCGTGGAAGCCGCCCAGCGCCAAGCACGACAAGAGTCGCAACAAAGCGGCAGACACATCTGTCTCCGGGTTCTAGCATCGCGCGCTGCTAAATCCGCTGTCGGCGATGCTGACGGATTCTGCGTGGATCAACTAGAGATGACGTCTAGGGGGGTGGTGCAGGCTTTGTTCTTTAGGTGGTACTGGCTTTACCCACGCGCAGTGATTTCACTACTCCCCCCTCCCCCAGGTGTACACCACCCTTAGTTTGTCTGAAAGCACCCCCTGAAAAACTCTTCCGCTAAAAACAACAACATAAAAAAATAAAGTAATATTTATTTTGCGCCAAACCTTTGTTTTCTTGAGCGCGCTGGCTCAAAAGTGGTTTATATGGGTGGTATTCACTGGCGGCCATAGCTGGGCTCGCTGCTGCTGAGCACCTGTTGGCGGCAAGCTTCCACCACGCTTCAAACACGCACATTGCACACCACCAAGATTGTCTTCCTTGGGAGACAATAAACAAGAGCTCATCCCGAGCATGCGTTGTGAGCAGTCACCTCAAATATGACGTCAGGAGAACAGAGGAGAGTTTTGCCCGTTGAATATTTATTCGGTATTGACATTCATCGCAGTACCACAGCATTGATACCGTGACTGATATTTCCTGACGTTGCCTTTTGCTTTACTTTGTGCTTTCGTAAGGAAATTACACATTCTTCATACATGTTTAATTTGTCACGTTGAATGTGGAGTTCCAGAAATTGTCTCGGGCACAATGCTTGCATATCTGCCCACACGCAGAAAAAAAAAAAAAAAAAGAAAATGAAACAGCGAAAAACAAATGAAGTAAACGAATAGAAAAAAACAACTGCCTCCTTGTGTCCCCCCCCCCCCCCCCCCCTCTCTCTTAGAACCCTGGAAAGTCAGACACCCCCTTAATTTTAATTAATGCGGAAACCCCTGCCATGCGTGTCTTCAATCTCGTTAGTGCGGTTGCTTTGCCTTTCCTTGCGACATGAACACGAGAGAATCGCCACTCAGTTCATTGAGAGCCATTAAAGGGCAACTCCGGCCAAAACTCGAAATGAAATAAATTACTGGTATCGCTGTAGTGACACAAAATACGACACCAGCCAAAATATTACGTCCGTGGGACGCCGCATTTTCAACTAATGCCGATATAAAAATGCGACCCGCCGCGAGCCGCTGGTATCCACACGACGGACCAAATAGCTGTTTTGGTCCGCGGGCCGCGCATCACGTGATCTTACGTCACCGGTCTTCGAGGTCCGCCGGCGGTCCGCGGCCCGCGCTTCTGAGAAATGCCAAGCGACTTTTCTCGCCCGGACCTTGGCGGCGGACCGCGGCGTTTTTAGTATAATTGAAGCGCTAGGTCTGGCAACAAGCTGACTTTTGTTGTTTCGATTGGAATCCAAATCTAAAGTCGTTTAATTTTGGCGCCAACTGTTGAAGATGAAGAAGATGAACCTTTTGTTGTGCGCCAATGGCGGCATGGTGCGTCGATGCAACTTTTTACTTCATCGCGCTCGTGGAGCGATTCCCCGCTCTGTGGGATTGCCCTTTTCGGTTCACTTAAGTCCTCCTCGTCCTCAATAGTCAACGTCAGGACCACCGCGGCCAAACGTCTTTTTCGTTCAACCTTCATCTTGGCTCCTTACAAATAGCCTCAAACCAGCTCGCTGCATGTGTTTGGCGGAGCTGTGAGGTCGAGGGTTAGACCGGCCCGTTCGCTCTGTCGTCTGCTCTTTTGGTCCGCCGTGTGGATGCTCATTGCAGCCGGGCGGCCCGCGGGCCGCGCATCACGTGATCAATCAGTCCGCGGCCCGGTCCGTCGTGTGGATACACCTTTAGCGGGCGGCCAGCGGGTTGCCGATCGCTAAAGCAACATTGGGCCGTGACGTCAGTGTCGTTCTCCTTTTTTCCTCCGGTCCGGGCGTTGCGCGGAGTGCGCTTCTTTGAGCCGCTACCACCGCTACTTCGGCTTGTGATTGGCGTGTTTAGCCATTGCTTTTATCTGTAGCCCCTGTAGCTTCGGTATAGCCTTTTGTTTATTTGCTTGTGAGGACTCCAAGACTCGTTTTAGCGAGCAACTCGGTGCGCCCAAGACTGCCCAGCTGCTCCTCGAAAGATGCCGAGTGCAACTTGTAGCGCTGTGGGCTGCTCAAACAACCCGCTTCGCAACACGGAGGTGCTTTTTCACAAGTTTCCAACGGACCGGAAATCGGAGAAGGTGTGGGTGAATGCTGTTCGACGAGTGGACTTTGGACTTCGGCTTTTACGCGCCCGGGGAAAAAAGAACGAAAAAACAGACGTGTGCAGCCCAGCACACGCGTGTTCGGGCGCCGCGGCCCTCGCCGGAGGGCCCCCAGTACTGTACGTCACTGGCAGCGCGGCGTAGAGCAACGCCGCTCCATCCACGGAGCCCCGACGCCAATTTAGGCCTAGCGACGAGTACGGAAGACCGCACACACGGCGACAGCCGCCGAGAACGGCACCGAACGAGTTCACTCGTTTTCCAGTCGCTAGCTTTTGGGTATACAAGGGACGAGTACGGCATAGCACACGCACGGCGGCGGCCGCCGAGTACGGCACCGTACGAGTTCACGGGTTTTCCAGTCGCTAGCTTTTGGGTATACGCACTAACTCTTGCTACATATGCTGGATAACTACCACGTATACAGAATTAAAACAAAATCAGCTTACCTCCTATCTTTAAACGGCTAGCGCAACAGAGGAAGGTGCAGCTCGGCCTGCGTACTCGTTGAACGAGAACGATCCTGACGTCACGTTCACATAGCGGCTGATTTCCAGTGTTGCCGGGGCCTCGAGCGGCTAGTTTCGTTTTTGTTGGCCGCGCCCCAAACAAAACTTTGAGGCGTCAATATCTTTAAAACTACGCACGATAACGAAAAAAAAAAAAATTGCACCTTCCAATTCAGGGACGCTGACTGCACTAAAAACTGTCATAATCCCAAAATCGAAAGTATGGACCGGAGTTGCCCTTTAATAAACAAACGCACGTACCAACGAAGCTAAGTTGTAACGACGTTGTCGTTCTCGCTTTAGGTGAGCGGTTGAACAACGACGAGGTGGACGAAATCATGAAGGCCTGTGCGGGGCAGGAAGACGAGGAGGGCTTCATCAAGTACGAACGTAAGTGTCTCCGTTTGTTTCTCGTCACCCTCCGCTGTCTATTCACATGGCGTTAATCCACCATTTTGTTTTTTGATGCTAGTGTGATGAGACTCATGAGTTTCCGTGCACTACACATTTGAAGGAATCATGTGAATCCTTGAAATGTTCATCTTTGGAAGGCGCAAAACTGCTCGCAACAACAGAATGTGGGACAAAATTACGTCAGCGAATACACCCTTATACCCTTGTTGCAGAAGCAACCTCAAAGTCGTATACACTTTCAGTAATAAAAAGTGTAATATTTGTATCTAAAATATTTTCCCAAAATAAAACTTTTTTTTTTTTTATACCATACTTTGGATTTGTCCACTGCCTGCAGTCAGTCATGCAACAAATCGAAGAAACCAAGATACATTTCTGGCAGAGGTCTTTTACAAGCAGGTTGCCAGGCTACGACTTTCTGCCGAACAAAGCTACGGGTACTCAGCAAGATAATGCAAGTTATAGCCGTTCCCATAAAGACAGATGCCCCCCCAGTGCGCTTTTTGGGCGCTTTGGCGGGCATTTATCGTGTGTTGAAGGGCCGCTTTTTCCACAGATGGGACTGGCTCTAGAAAAGACTATACGCGGCGCTTTTTGACGTCGTTTCTTTGGCGTTTGGCAGTGGCATAACTCTAAATAAGAGTGCACAACACACTAAGGGTATGCGCTAAATTTCAGGCTGCCCGGTGGCAGATTAAGAGTGTGCAGCACAAGCTCCTCTCAGAAAGCCCTTCACTCTTTCAAAATGAATAGAAAGAAGGCTGTAGAGGTGGTGGGCCCCTCCTCACCTCCTTTCCCGCTTTCGCTCTGCTGAGGTGGAAAGAGTGGAGGGCTTTGTGGGAGGAACTCGTGCTGCACTCCTAACCTGACCGACTATAGTCTTGTAATGTAACGCAGCTTACGAAATGTGAAGAAGCCGCCATAAGCTTCGCGTTCATGTGTTAGTCTTAGAGATCGGTTTTGTTGCAAATGTAAAGCGTTGGAATCTCCTAAAGGCCACGTCAACCTGTACATAATACAAAGAAAAAAGGAGAAGAGAGAGAAAGCAGAAGAGCAGAACTACCGATTTCGCTCGTTTGATCAACTATTTTCAGTGTCAGGAGCCATAGAAGGGACGGAATTTGTTATTCCTGTTCGCGTCATTCTATGCAACGGCATCACCTGACGTAATATTTGTGCACATCTTAGAGGGTTAACTACACACAATCACGTTCATAATGTGCAATGCTGTCAAAGATACTGGTGCGAGTGTAAATTCTGCGTTTTATTTGCGCAGGCTGTCGTGCGAATGAGATGCCATTGGGTTAATCGATCACGCCAGTAGCTTTGTAAGTGTGCGCGCTGTAAGAAATTACGCGATCGAATCAAGGAAGCTTTCGACCTTACGCCTCGCGCATGCTCTAAATATACCGTTTCACAATGGTCACAAATCGATAGGCGTCACGCACCCATAAAGAAGTAGTATTGATCTCCTGCTGACTCAAAGGGGGCAGTCGATCACGTGGTCACACTGCAATCAGACAGGCCACGCCGAAGCGGAAGGAAGCATAGTGACAAGAAATAAAACTGTCGTCTAGTGTTGTATGTTTTTTTCTTCTACGAATTGCCTTTGTTACACGGATTCAAAGGCCTGGCCGAGTGTTTGCACTCTTCTCGAACATGGCCGTTCATGAAAGGTTATTTATGAAAGACAAGCCAGGGACCGACGAAAGCGAGGTTCGGGACCGCACAAATGAAGAGTTGCCCGAGTCATTTATGTTTTTTTAGTACAGATATTTATGTTCATTTCACGTTCAACATGTTCACTTTCGAGCTCTTTGCTTCCTAGTCGTCCACTTCCACTTTATGAATGTTGTAAAGTGTATTAAAAGCGCTAGTTTACAAGCTGTAGTGTGTGTAGTGCAATATATTTATATTATATGAAAAATACAGGCACTCGAAACAATATTCTTTTTACTGAAGCCGGTCGCTATACTAGAAATTATAGCCAGTATTAAACGGCTCTACAGGGTTCGCGACATTCGCTGAAATCAGGTCGCTGCCAAATAGAAATTGCGTGCAGCAAACTATAAAAAAAAGTGTTAGAACATTTGAACAAGCGTACTTCGAAAGCGTCGTCTATATCGCAATTGTTGTATCTATATATTTTTCTTTCAAATGTACTTTTTCTGTTGTTTCCTTATAGGAACCAGACGACGCTCTTTTAAGCATTATAAGAATAACGCTAACATGCCTACGCGTGTTCTCCGCTGTGAAAGGTGCGATGAACCAATCACTGCGCCTCGTGAGGGGCACCCAGTGAAGAACGAGGTCTATACTTCGTTTCAGCTTAAGTCCAGACGCTGCGAGGTGATATGGCACCAATCGAGCAGCGTCAAAAGCGCAAGTCACTAGACCATTTTTGTTTATGATTGGTGCAGCGATGATAAAACACGTACAGAAACATGACGAACACCATGATGCTGTGTTTTTGACGCCCTCTGATTGGTCACATCAGCTCGTAGCGTCGCCTCTGTCTGGACTTAGGTTGAAACGAAGTATAGTTTTTTCAGGCGGGGGAGTTCGGTGGCCTAGTGGGCTAGCGCACACCAGCTCGGAGCACGTGGAGCGAAAGCTCGCGTTTCAGACTCCAGGGACCCTGGGTTCAATCCCCACCCCTGCCCGTTTGGATCTGGATGAGCATCGTACCGGCGTGCGGTCGTGTATCACTACAGTAGTAATGTAGACAGTTGGACGAGTTAGTATAGATTGAACATGGTTACAGTTGCGCACAAAAGGACAGGGACAGAGAAGAGGAACACGTAGACGACAGGTGAGCGCACACTCACAACTCATGCATTGATGAAAGATGAAAAGAAAGAGGTACAGAAAGCCGAGTTAGCTCGAGCGTTGGCCACACAGGCTCGAGCTCGGGCTGTGGTCCCTCGTGCCTGTGGTCCCTCGTGCTTGTGTGGCCAATGCTCGAGCCCGTTCTGCTTTCTCCACCTCTTTCTTTTCATCTTTCGTCAATACATGAGTTGTGAGTGTGGGCTTGTCTATCGTCTCCGTGTTCCTCTATTCTGTCCCTCTCCTTTTGTGCGCAACTATAACTATGTTCAGTGTATATCACTACTGCGTAGTGCACGTTAAAGACCCCAGCCTAGCGGTTGTGCTGCACTGGCTAAATTGCTCGTCTACAACTGAGAGACAAGTCGCCCGTTGATGCAGACTTAAGTTCAGGCTGTATAGACATACACACAACGCAATTTTTTTTTCGTTCAGGCGCATGTTGTTTAATTTTCTTGTTCCTGATGACATTTTATTTGGTGGTCCCGAGTAATAATTACGGAGCGCTAAAACCACGTTAAAATATTTTTTATATTACTACCTGTCGTTTCAAACCTCTTTGACCTCTTATTGCAATTGAAAAAAAAAAATAAAACAGGTTTGTTAGACAGGAGACATTCCCGTGAGAAGATGGTTTCTGCTAACATGGGTTGGTTTTAATTTTTACAGCTATACACGTACTAAATGTAACCAAGGAAGCAGTTGTTGGGAGGGGGACGTGTCTGGATGAAAAAAATAACTCAACAAAACGTTATGTAACTCTAAGGTGCTTTCTAACTAGGTCGCCATAGTCGTAACAATGTTTTTCGAAACGCGCCGTCCTTGATTTCATGCAGCCCGTATGGTTTGTTTGCTCTGAGTGAAGCAGTATAGTTGCGTATATTTCGTGTCACCTTAGGATGAACCGCAGTGGACGCTACGAGCCATCGGAACCAATCCGATGCCGTGGGAGTGTCACGTGACCTGCGGAAAGGGCGCAGCGACGCGCCTAGTTGCATGATACGTTTACAGCGTTGGAATGGTTAGGATGGCTCGTGGTGTCCTCTGCGGTCCAATGTAAGGTGAAACGAAGTCTAGATTCTTAATTTCAATCTCGAGTCAGGCCGAATTCATTTTGCCCGGTCGTGATCGGTCGCTTGCCAGTCGTGCGCCGGGGAGCTGCCGCCGTCCCCGAGAGACAAAACGTGCGCTTCTTCGCGTTTGCGCTCCACCGCCCCGCACTATCTTGTAAACTAGCGCTTTTAAGGCACTTTACACAAACATCGGTTTCTCAACCGATGTTTGTGTAAAGGGCAGTTTAAGAAACTGCAAAAGTCGGTTTCTCCACCTGCGATTTTCTACAGAGTGAAAGCAAATGGCAACAGTTTACAGTGAAAAAACAAAAAAAATCAAGGAATAACAACGCATAAAGTTGCGCCAGTTGCTTTAACATTATAAAAGAGGAACAGCGCAAAAATAAATGAGGGACGAGTAGAAGAGGCAACGACAGACACGGCGCTTCGAACGAGGTAAGGTTATTCCTTCATCAAGGGATCACCTTACCTCATTAAAAAACAACAACAACAGAAACCTGTTTTGAACAATCTACTCCGCCACTTCGAAGAGGATGCACGTATCGTGAGAAGTGCCGCCGACAGATGGCGTATGCCGCGTCGAGGCAGCGCCGGCCGATTCGGGTTAGGATCGCAGACGATCCCGCAAAAGACCCGAATGGGCCGGCGCTCCTTTGACGTGGCGTATGCCATCTGTCGGCAGCACGTCTCACTACGTGCGCATCATTTACGAAGTGGAGGCGCAGATTTCCCAGAACAGGTTTTTGATTTGTTTTTCTGTCTTTTGAATGGGGCAGAATCATTCCTTGATTTTCTCACTCTAAACTTCCACCATCTACTTGCACCTCTGTAGTAAATCGCAGTGCAATACATTGAGAAACCGATTTTTGCGGGCCGCCTATAGTGCCTGAAAAGCGTTAGTTAACATGCTGCATACACCCAAACCATAAAACTGACGGAATCAATCCTGTTTTTTTACTACATATATGCACAGAAAGAAACAAACAACTGTTATCGAACATGAAATGTGCGCTACTGTAGTTGCTGTCTGCTTAAGCAGGATGTGCAAATCGTGAGCACTTTAGAATCACTCCTCAACCAATGAGATTGTGGCATTAGTCGATAAGAACACCGAGAAACGAATCACGAAGTGTGAAGGCAATAAGCCACGTTCTGTGGTTTTTAAGCTGTCGGCGACTATATTTTTTTTAATTTAGCGGGCCGACGGACGTAAATTAAAGAATAATAGTAATATTTTATTTCAGACATACTTATGTGTTTGGGAGGCTGCGGTCAGAGAAGACAAAAAGTCTGAACAACGTGTAATGACACCGTAGTAATGAAAGTGCAGATCAAATTAGTTTTCGGAGTAATGAAGAACGGAAATAGTACTACAGGATCACGAAGTAGTGAATTACTTTGTAATTGTAATTTCGATGGCAATAACACGTTAATGTTTATTTTAAAACAATTTTTAGCGAAACGCGAGCCTAAATGCACTGAGAAACTGAAGGAGAGGGGGAGACGAGATTGAGCGAGGAAGTCAGAACGCCGAGCTCTTGTTAAAATAATTAGTGGCTAGACCTAAAGCTATAGCTGCCTTTGTCTCCACTGCACTCGTCGAACGCGTCTTAACGCGGGACGGCGGCGTCCGGCGTTGGGCTTTCGTATGCGAACGCGTTCGATGAGTGCAGTGGAGGCAGCTAGCTTTGTGTCTTGTCTACCCACTAATCATTCGAACAAGAGCTCGCCGTTCTAACGTCCCCGCGTGCTCTCGTTTCTTTGTCAGTTTCTCGGTGCATACTTTGTTGTTTATGCGGTGAATCGGTGGATTATTCGAATAAGACAGTCGACGTTTCCCGGGTAACAAAGTACCCTCTCGTTAATGCGGGAATGGATGGCAAAGTTATTGGTAATGTTTTCGAAATACTCAAAATCCAGAGAAAATTCCTTTGGTGTACGATAACTTGTAATGCGATTTTATGACTATGGTTCTGTATTTTCACTAAATGCCGATAATCCCTAAAAATTAACCCCAGAGCCTGTTTTATCAAAATCGAGGGGAACACCCCCCCCCCCTCCGGAATTTTAGCAGTTTTTGAGGAGTAAAAGCCAAGCATCACGGGAAGAAATCTGCATCTACAGCTTTGTTTTCTGCTCACCCGGAACAGATGTCCCCCAATAAACTGTCCTCGAGGCCGTTCCTTCATTCAGAACCACACACATTATCAATGCGTGAGCATTAGTACCCACATGACAGGGAAATGCTGACGCCGTCCGTCTGCGTACAAAACAGTGGAAAGGGAAACGCGCCGCGTAGAGAGGAGGAGAGGGGTGAAGGACAAAGGCGAGAGGGAGGCGACGTCACGGGGCGGAAGCCAATGGGCGCGCGGATGCTGGGGTGACTCTGAACCTGCAGGTGTGCGGAGCGCGTATGCCTAGGTTTGTGCTACAAAAATTAAAGGAAGATCCATTGGTGGATTCTTAGGGAATGCGTTAGCATGGCCGTTGGGAAACGCCACACACGTCCCCCTTTGGAAAATGCAAACACTGACCCCGTAACGAAGCCAAAAAAGAGGCAACAAAAAAATAAAGGAAGCAAGGGAGAAAGCCAAAACAGAAAAGTGAAGGGGTCAGCGTTAGCGTTTCCTAAAGGGAGACTTGTGTGGCGTTTACCAAGAGTAATGCTGACGCATTCCCTAAGGAACCACCGATGGATCTTCCTTTTTCGCTTTCTTTTAAAATCGGTACGGAGACATTTTCCAAGTATTCGGGCCACGTGTGTGTTTCCTGAAAGTTGTAGAATTCTATATCCGTGCCCATATTTTCGGCCCCATATACACCAATTGTTTTTTACTGAAACCAAAAATTAATACCGAAAAGCATCGAATCTCATTAAAAAAAAAAAGTAGGCCCGAAAAACAAGGAACAAAAGCACCCCTGAATTTGTTGAAAAATAAATCCCGAAAACATGGAATGCTATATTCATGACTTATTTTATTTTTTAGTAAACGCAATAAATAATACGATTTTATTACATAAAAAAGAAGAAAAAAGAATGGCTTTCTAGCTGTTCAAAGTTCAAATTCAGCGATCTGGACTATTGTCAAAGACAGTTTAAGGAATGCAAGGCCTTGCAAGTCCCGGGCATCTCATTATCGCTCTTTAGCCAATGAGATTGCGATATGAGCCGATAAGAATGTCGAAGAACCAATCACGAAGCATGAACGTCCTAAGCCCCGCCCTACGTTTCTTAAGCTCTCAGTGACGAGAGCTATTTCGACTTCGCCAACTGGCCACAGGATAGTCTGCGGCGAGTGCGCGACTGAACAGACACACGGAAGCGGAACGAAGCAAACTCGCGCGTCTTCTTCAAGGCGGCTTCTGGTCACTTCTTTTCGGTAGACTTACAAAACTTAGAGGTTTGCTTGTTCTACAACAAATGCTCGAATATTTGAAAGCTTACCGAACGCAGCATAATAATTTCTGGATACAATTCAATGCTACGACTGACTGATTACATATTAAAAACAGATCCAACTGATTTCAAGCTCCCCGGAAAATTTGGTACGAAATATTTTATCCGGGGCTCAAAGAGTTTAGCCATTAGTTGGGCCAGAGAAACGTGATTTGACCACAGGGTGCTGTGAAGTCTCGACGTGGCCGAAAGTTAACGTTGCTCACATATTCGTGCTCTTGCACGAAATTGTCGTAATACCACGTGTCTCGAGAACAGAGCTGTTGCACTTTCGGTACACGCGTTCTTTTGTCAGAGTATCGAACGTTCGCGGAAGGGTGGTCAAAAGGCGAGGCCGTGAAGCGAGGGTTCGGCGAAACTATCGAGTGCTTCGTGTGGAATTGCTTCTCTCAGCACGAGAAGAGCCAATCAGTGCTACCTACGCAAAGAGGTTTATGAATTACGAGGACTGAATGTAATTTTAATGACCAGTGTCTCAGTGGAGCTTTAATCTATGAATTACAACGTTTTATGTGTTTTGATATTCGCTAAAATCACTGACAAGGTGAGGATGGCAGGGAGGAGCTTCAATTATCCCGTCTCCAGTGCAAGCTTCTATACCTTCAAGAAGGCGTTAGTGTCTCGTGCACCTCAAGCGCGCGCGCACAGCCAAAGCACGACGGAAGGCAGAGAGCGCGTACTGGCATAGCCTCCACTATACTCGCAAAGCTTGGCAGTTCGACGACGGAGCCATAGAGTGCCCGGTCGCAGATTTGGAGCTCGAGGATCTGGTAGCACAGATCATCAAAGTGCCATTTCTCGGGGAACCTGGACGTCAGCGCACAGCTTTTGCTGTGGCGAGGACCCAAACACACTTGTTCGCTCGGGAGAAGGGTGTTCCGGTGTCTCGCCGCAGAGGAGCGCCAGTCACGTGGCTCTCCTCTCATCCGTTGTCTGCCGCTCCACCTTTTCTTTTTCGGCGGCCGCTTCTCGTGGCGATCTGCCAGGCTTCGTCAGTATATAGGAGGCTATGGTACTGGAGGCTGTGCGTTCAAAAGACTTGCCCTGTCGTCCTCATTTGGTGAGCGACTATAAATTACTTGACTATCGTTCTACTGTCACATGGACGCAAGGGCTTGTTCAGAGTGAGTAGATTATCCTTCCTGTCCCGCCGACTAAAACAAATGTATCCTCTGTTCGCGGTTTCAAAAAAATCAACAATTAGTTGATTTGGTTGTGGTGATGTTTTCGTTTCAGAATTTGTAAAGAACGTTCTGGCAGGACCATTCCCCGAGGAGAACAAGGAGAAGTAGGCCTCTTCACCCGTTCTTGTCTCGTCCCGTCCGTGCCGGTGCTCGCCAGCCCTTCCGCTCCAGCCACCACAGCAGCCTTCAGCAGAGAACTGACAATCGCCCCTGGGCTCTGTCTCGCCCTTGCCTTCCTCTGATTGGACGGACCCGTGACGTCACTTCGGTGCCCTCGCTTCGCACTGCCTACTAGGAGACGTCCTCTGGATCGCGTGGAGGTGTCATCCTCGTATGATATCGGAAAGTAGAGCGACGTCTTAGCACCCGAAGTTACAGAGTGCAGGGAAGTTGGGCGAGAAAATTCGAATGGAGGTTGCATTAAGATATATACATGTATACCTGAAAGAGTTGTTTAAAAATACGGATCACCAAAATAGGACACCAATGAAATTCTTGATAGCAGTAATGCCATAAAAAAAAGAAAAGTGATTCTGTAAAAGGAAAAAGAATAAAAAAAGGTGGTACAAACTCTTGTCATACAATATAGAGAGCTTGTGTTACTTCCTGTTCATTGTGTCTGTTTGCAATTTTTTTTTTTTTAAATTTGAAAACAGGGCTGTGTTCTTGCGATGCTTCGCTGCAGACTTCGTCAAACTGAGATAGAATTTCGATGTTTCTTCAATGAAGGCCATATTCCGCCGATTAAATTGAGATGAACCTCGTTCTCTCATTCGCTCCTTGGTCGTAGCAGAACGAGACCACCTTGCTCCTCTTTTCTATATCAAAACGCTATTCTTTCTTTTCCGGCGTCTCATTAGCAAACCGTTACCGTGCTCCGCTTACAGCACAACCGGAGCCTTTGATGCATGCTTTTAAGTGCACTTAAGAGCCTGCTTCAAATGCCCTGGTAGTGCGGTACGTGAAGCACGGGGACGATTTGCTAAAAGTTTTTATTGGCTGACGACTACGTTGTACCGGAGTGGGCCACCGCCTTTTTTCAGCGATGTCCTCTTCAATTCGCTCCTTTTTTTGGGAAGCATTATGAAGACGACAAGAACACTTTCAGAAGGCGTATGCCATCTATCATACAGGTGGATGAATGGATGCCTGATATTGTCTATACCCTTTCTATCAGGCGGTAGCTTTCGCCACCTAGCCTAGAAACATTTACACATTGTACAAGTTCCCTTGCTGCTACCCGCCTCAGAAAATGACACAACGCAGTGGTTCAACAATACGTAGTCATTTATTGATAGTTTTCGCTCGCGCCACGATCTAAAAAGCCTCTGCGCATAAGCATGCTTCGGCCTTTTATCAGTGGCGGAGCGCCGCTCGCGTGGCCAATTGCACTTGGCCACCTCGAGGTGGAAATGACCACAGACGATTTAGCGTGCGGGCAACCTGATCCAACGCTTTGGATCATCGAGATTGCCCACAAAATTTACCGAAAAAAAAGAAAGCTATCGCATTAAAAATTGTCTAGCATTATGTAGCTACTACCATTAACACAGGTCACACAGATGTCCATAACACGCCAAGTGGCTCTGATTCCGTACTCAGAACGTCACACGACTGATTGTGATTTCTCTCAGAGATTGGTTGTTCCAGTTTATAATCACACCCCTCTTTGGTCTTCTGCTAGCCGCAAAGCAGGCGATGCCACAGCGCTTGCCGATGTTGTAGCCAGCTGTGCTTACGTTTGGTTTCGCTATGCTGCCATCCTACATGGCATCCCATTCAAGACTGTTCACGTCTACAAAACATGCACATGATTTTGCTCCATTTTCATTTTGTCACTGACACCGATATATTGGGAATGTCTTTAAGAACTTCCCGCTAAATTTAGTGGGAAAGTTGACAGGTCAAGCTTAACGTCTTGCGGAGACTTGCGAAGCCCAGACCATAAACGAAGGTATGCAACGTTAAGACAAAGGGTTATTTAAACTAAACAGTATCTCAAAGCAAACATAAAACATTTGTGACCGTCAAAACGAGTGGCGAGTCGAACGACGGACATTTTGCTGTGCATGGGGTTCAGTAAAAGTTCCAGTTTCGCTTAGAGTTTTGGTTGAACTAAATTATTCATTTCAAGCTAAAGCAGTTCAGTTAACCCTAAAACTTGCTTTCCAATTGTCTAGAGGTTTTGATTAAAAGTTCGGTGCTGATAACCATAGCACTTTCGTCAATTTTGCATCTCATAAGTAATAAGAAAACAAAGTTTATACTGGTAATGAAATTTAATCAAGTCGGCAGGCGAGGTATACAATTGTCCTCCAAGGAGCCGTGAGTGAAACCATATATAAAGAGGGGATTCTGAAAGACCAAAAAGCAACATGACGACCCGCACACACCTGAACAAAGCAAAACAACCTCGAAACTCGGGCGAGGGGGCGACACTCGAACAAAGCGACACAAGTTCATACTTCGAAACCCGGGCGAAGGGGCCAAATCTAACAAGCGACGAAGAAGATAAGATTCTAGGGGGAAATTAACATAAAGACAAAGAAAATAAGATTTTCTGGGTTGCTATACATATAGATGACCTCAAAGAACCACAAACCCTGGAAAATGTTTACTGGTTTAGGAACGTTTTGACATGGTTTCCCAGTGAAACGGATATTTTGCTAAAACAATCTTTATGCTTATCTATCATCAATGATTCCTTCACTACACGTTTGTAACAATCTTTTACTTTGTTGATGACCGTAGTGTTCTCCCACTCAAATCCGCAATTACTATATAAGAAAAGTGGTTGGCTAGTTCTGAAGACTTAGCTTTGTTTTTGACTGCATGCTTATGTTCAGTTAACCTGTTGTTGAAGCACCTGGCCTCTTGTCTTACATAACAAGCCCCACATTTTATTAGAATATGAACGACAATGCCAACATTGCATACAACCGAGCGGTCCCTGTGATTTTTGTTACAACAATTTTCTTGCGACAAAAAGGAGTCAATCTATTTAGCCGAAAATCAGGTACAAAAACAACTATCACGCCGAACTTCACAGCTAACACCTTCAAGTTATGAGGAACATTATGAAAATGAAAGTAAATTTTAGAAAGGCAGCTTAACCTGGAGAGAAAAGGTTTAGAATCCGTCTTACCAAACTCCCAACAAAGACCGTTCTCGACTAGAAAACGAATGCGATGAAATTGCAGCCAACCATCTTGCACGTTCTCTACCGAGAAAGTTAACTCAGGAATCGCAACCAACAAAGGAATCCAAAGAACATACCAAAGTGTCGTCCACATACCTGTGAACGATCACGGAGCCTTCAGTATACGTTTCAAGTGACTGAAATACCGTAATGTCGATAACACGAAGGTAGATCTCTGATAAAAGAGGAGCTATTCGAGAACCAAAGCAAATTCTGCTTTTTTTTTTTTAAATAACTTACCTTGAATTAGAGTCACTGTAGAACCTAAATAATACTCAACAAGTTTCAGAAAACTACCAACATCAATGCCTGAAGCGAATTGAAATTGCTCTCAGTTTTCCTCCATAAGTTATTTCAACCTCTGAAAGAGATTAAGCTCATCCAATGAATGAAACATCTCTTTGATATCTAGGGAAAGATCTTAACTGACTTACGATGGTAAGGCTGACCGCCGAATTCAGAAACCTCACTCAAACTACACTCACACTTAAGGGCCGCTCCACTTCCTCGAGGCAGGCGCGAGGGCCGGCGCTGGCCAATCGCGAGGACGGACCCGCCGTCGCGATTGGCCAGCGCCGGCCCTCGCGCCTTCCTCGAGGAAGTGGAGGGGCCCTTAAGTGTGAGTGTAGTTTGAGTGAGGTTTCTGAATTCGGCGGTGAATTTCAGCTATCATATTTGTGCGAATACTCGTTACGCAAATTTTCCAGTACACAGTCAATTGTATATATGATTTTAACATTTAAGTGTCGATAAACCTTCCAATTTGTTAATTGGGTTTTACATTTTAACAATTTAGGTTGAGACACGAGGATATAAAAATGATAACGTCCCCTTGTCTCGATATCTGTGCTCCAGTTCATGCCAGAAGATAAGCTGTGTAAACAGAGTGTAAGCTCCGAACAACTGGAATATGTAGGACCGCATATGAATGTTGCGGATTCGTAATTCAATACCGTTAGGTCAAAATTTTCAACCGCGTCGGAGATCACATCTCCCCGAACATCACATCGATCACTTCCCCAGAGAATATTGTGGGTGTTAAAGTCACCAGCAACTATGCATGTTGTCCCTAGCTTTCGGATCAAACGGGAAAACTTACGAGCGTGGCCGGTGTAAGGGGCTCAAAACACACTTGCAATGATTAGGCATATACCTTACCGATGTTCACTATGCACGCCACACATTCCGGGGTATCCTCTTTCGATGTAGATACGAGAGTTCATATCAGGTCCTTTCGCACACACAACATAGCCCGACTTGGGCCGGAAGGTTGTGTCGTCTGATAGGTCACATAGTTGGAGAGTCGTAAGTGGGCTGCTGCTCGTGCTTCGAAGATGGAGAGAATTGGGAACTGATGGTGGAAGACAAACTGCCGAAAGTCGCTTCTTTTTGATCGCAGACCATTTGCGTTTCATTGGAACAGAAAAGCCTGTTGGTACCGATTATTTATTTGTAGAATTGGAGTTAATCGGTGCGCTCCAATGTGCAAGGATATGCTCCATTAAAAGTAACATTGGCACTTCAGACAGGTCTCTAGGCTCCGGTCGTGTAAGTATCGAAAGCAGCAGATTCTCCAGATTTTCTTTGTGTTTTGTCGGAGAGGCACTGCAGGTGGATCGGTGTCTGCTGTTTGTGTCTCAACTTTTCTAGAACTGTCAGAGGCGTTGGTGTCTGCTTTGAGTCTCGTATTGTTGACTTCTGTGGAGGAATCCGCGGAGAACAAAGAAAGAATGAGCATTTATAGAAAAGAAAAAGCGAGGTCAGCCAGCGCTTTGTGCCGACTTGCTACGCTGTGAAATAGAGATGAACTAAGGATAAAAAAAGATAGCATAGACAAAGGTAGCAAAAACAGTATAAGAAAAGAAGATAGAGTGATAAACAATTTTAACAACGAAAAAGAAAAGGAAGACGTTTACAATACTCCGTAATGCCGAATTGGAGCACAGCTCTTGAGGAGGAGGAGGGGAGGGGAGGGCATGCCCGTGCGACGTCACGTGTGACTTCACTCGTGACCCTAGTGACGTCAAACGTGACGTCACTCGTCACCCTCGTGACGTCAGGTGTTCGTCACGCGGTTACGCCCACGGCGACGGCGACGCCGCTCAATTCGGAAACGGGTGCCTAAGAGCTGCGCTCTAAAAAAACGCAGATGCACACGCACATAATATAGACACACTCATTAGACTGTTACTTTGGCAAGTATCATCTCAATTTGCAGCACACTGCTGTGCCATACAGTGTTCCTTGAAGATGTGTTTTCTTTATGAAGTGTAAAATAGCATTTGTGTCCTTGTAACTATTTGTGGCGGAAGACCAGGTCAAAACAAAAGTTTCAAGTCCACCTGGGTCGGCTTGCTAGAAGCAGCGTCTCAGCTGAGACTGGGGGGGGGGGGGGGGGGGAGGGGGAGGGAGAAACCACTGCCGAAGTCAGCGCACGGGCATGAAGATAATATATTGAGTATATGCAATGTTAAGCCGCAAACGATGTAACACCGTCTCAAGTTTCCTTGGTGGTCTTCGTGGCATCCGAAATTGGAGTTTAGGATTAATACGTGGAAGGTAGTACTAGTGATATTGTGGATTTTTCCGTACGGATAGTGAGATTTTATTACCGATATATTAAAAACAATTATTGTCATCACATCTTTAAAACAGAATAATAAAGAAGTCGCACTAAAGTGAGACTCTTAGCATCTCTATCAGCGAAGACGTTTCCAATAATCCCGGAGTGGCCCGAATCCACTGCAAGATGAAGTGATGTCCCTAATTCGATGCACACTGAATGACCTGTAAAATATCATGCACTAGCTTTGAGCCAGTGCTGCCTTTTTTATAAAAAAAGAAAATAATAAAAACGCGACAAGGAAAAAAGTAAAAGACAAAGAAAAAAAAGGAAAAAAGTCGTGGTGATAGCAGCGATAGGGGCGGTGCCGGTGATGCCTCTGGCGGTGGTGGCCCTGTCCCGACAGGGGCACCACCACCAGTGTTTATACTGTTCTACTTTTTGTTTGATTGCTACTCCCTTGCATAGTGCCCCGCGGAAACTAAAGGAAAATAAACGATGATGATGATGACAGCTCTGATGGCTTCAGCGAACGTATACCTTGATCTTCATGTGGTTTGGAGGCCCAGTAGTGACAGGTCGCATTGCCTGTGAATGTGGCGGTGGTGGATGACGCTTAGTAGTCTTGCCATGAATCAGTTCGTGTTTACGTAACGCACATATAATTTTGTCTCGCACACAACCAGTGAATGACGCAGCATGTGATCCACCACGGTTTTCCCACAAAGGATGGTTTCTGGAGCTGCATTCCTTTTAATTTTGCGTACCTGCGCGCATTTTGCATTGCTGATGTCCGCGACACGCATTAGCCACGTGTCCATGCCTTTGACAGCGCAAAATGTGCACCGCTTGTCAAAAGTATTCTTCCAGTGGGAGACTAGTAAATCCTAAGAAAACTCGTGAGAGCATTGGGCCGTCTACTTTAAATTGTAAAATGACGTTGTCCCGGGGATGTTTGACGACATTTCCATCACCTTGAAGAACGTAGGCGATTTACCCCAGGAGATGTTCATCTGTTTACTCGTTTGACCCATTTTTTATCTTGCCGAGATTCTTTGAGTAAGACTGCGGTATATTTGCCGCGACAAAAATTCCAGCAACGTTTTTTATACTTAGAAGCCTATTTGCTGACGACAAAGAGGAGACGCTTACAACAAGGCTTTCGCCTTTGGTAATATCATGTGAACTTACTATCTCTTATGTTTTGATGCTGATTTTGTTTGGCGATGCGGTTTGGTTCACATGCCAGAAGGACAGTGCCTTCGTTGACTTGAAGTCGATGGGGATGTCTTCCGATCACTTTTTGGGGTATGTCACAGTTGTGAAAGGTGTCTTAATGTCAAGATCAACGTCAATTTGGTCTCATAGTGAGTAGTCGAACGTGCTTGCATCGTCCGACAGCAGACATAGCTTAGTCTCTTGTGTCTCTCCAGAGTCCTCAATAGCTTGGCGAGTAAGGGATGAACAACTAGCCAAATGAGCCAATCGATATGATCGTAGTAGTGGGAGTTACCAAACACCATGGAGGGGGAGACGAGCTTCCACCGCCTTGCTTTTGCCTCTGCTGTCTAGACTTCATTGCATCTGCGAAGAAGATCTCTTGCTCGTGCTCGCTGGGGGGCAAGAACGAGGCGGAAATCCGCCTCCTTCTCACCCCCCAGGGAAGACACATACTCGCTCAATTGGGCCATAGCGTCCCATCCTCACCTCCTCCGAAAGAAGCAGCTTTTTCCACCACCACCCGTTCACATCTTATCATAGCACCACTCCCTCGACACATGCACCCGATGCTGAATTTAGCACGACGCGCTCAACGTGTAATGCCTTTTTCACACGTTACACCACCCGCACTCCTCATCGCACATACCTCTACACAGATGCCAGTACGGCTGATACAGGCACGGCCATAGCGGTTACAGATCGCTATGGCCGTGCCTTATGATAAACTACATGATGATAAACTACGTGAGGATAAACTACATATTTTACAAAAGAAGGCTGTGCGTGCCATTGCCAATGTTTCATACTATGATCATACTGAACACTTGCTCTCATTGTTTAATATAAAACCAATTTCAAATATTTACAGGTCCCGACTTCTTGTGGCGTACAAGAAGTCTACGCAGTTTAAAAATAAAGTTTTTGAGGAATTATGTAACCTAGTCCTTTTCACTTCCTCATATGAACTCCGCCCTAAAAAAATGGTTTGTTTCCCCACCACATACATTATACTATAACCACACACTAAATTACCAATTAACTACTTTATTAAATGAATTATTTTTAAAAGGTGTTGATATTCATGCAATGACGCTGGCAGAGGTACCAATATTATTTTAGGGTTGTTTTCTTAGGTACGGCTAAGGCATACGGATTGCCGTACCATTGGATACTACCATGAATGTATTATTTCATTTTTTTCTCTTGCTTTTGTTTGATCTGTGGACTGTACATTTAAAATAGTGTCCTTTCTCTCAATGTAGCTATTTTGTTCGTTTTGAAATTGCTTGGGAATCGCCTGCTGTAAAGGGGGCCAGGACCTCTGTCAAGCTGCTGCAGCAGCTTTTTGTCTTGGTTCCCCGTTTCATTGATGAAACAAAATAAAGATTTATTATTATTATTATTATTATTATTATCATCATTTCAGTACAATACTCACCGCCGTTCTTCCTCCCATGGGCCCACTCTTGGCGGAACTACACGCCATTGCAGCTGCTATCACATATACCTCCGCAGGCTCTTTAACCTCCTCTATTCCCATCACCTTCACCGACTCTATGGCCACGTGCCGGCGACTCATACACAACTCATTTCCACTTGCCATCTCAGAACAAATAGAACGCGACCTAGTATCACCCGTTGAGGTCGTCTGGATCTCAGGTAACGGGGGCATGTCGGGCAACGAGAAAGCACACCCGCTCGCCCGTGAAACGCTCCACCGGGCACTCGTATCCCCAGATCTGCCCAGACGTATCCCATGGCCTTACCTTCCCTCGAGTCATTGAGACAAGTCCGTCGAATCTTACCCTCCCCCCCCCCCCTTTCACCCTCACCCCACACGCCACCAAGGCACCATCCTCCGCAACGCCTAAATTCACACCCTCCCCACCCCAGCCCGCATCCTCCTTCTATGAGGTCTACTCCCTGGGGATCCTCCCCTCTGCATTCACTGTGGCTACCGCCCAAATACTCATCACATCTTATGGATCTGCCATCCCCCTCCCCCACCCCACCCTAACACCACCTCTCTGTCCTTCCCTCCAACCCAGAGTAGCTAACTACGGACGCCACATTATCAGATCAAGTTTACCTGGCTCAGTGGCGGATCCAAAGGGGGGGGGGGGGGGGGGGGCGACGGGGGCGGCCACCCCCCCCCCAAACAAAGTCGACCCCCCCTCCCCCCTTCTGGGAGGGCAATTTAACATAGGTAACCCCCCCCCCCCCCCCCCCCCCCGGGCCGGTGCACACGAAAGAATGGGAGTATAGGGAGTATTCACTGGCGGCCATAGCTGTGTGCTCGGCTGCGGAGCGCGTGCTGAACGCGAGCTTCCACAGTTCTTTCGCCACGTGCATTCCGCACCACCAAGATTGCCGGTCTTGGCAGCCTATTAATGCGAGCTCGTTCTGAGCATGCGCTCTAAACAGTGACCTCAAATATGGCGGCCAGTGAATACCTCCTATAGTATCCTTACAAATTTTCCGCCCCCCTCAAAACGAAGCTCTGGATCCGCCCCTGACCTGGCTGCGTACACCCAGTCCTCTCTGGAGGCCACCAGAGGGGGCCTGGACTGAGGCCCCCTGCTCATATTCTTTGGGCCTAATAAAGTTTCATATCTCTCTCTCTCTTGCTCGTGGTCGCGGATTGGTGAGACAGCTATCAATGTACCTTTCCAGGCAAAATTTCTATGTGTTGTTGGTTAAACAGCAAATCGAAGAGAGCGGAGGAAAAACGGACGTTTCTTGTCCAGACACTTTTTTCACTGCCAGTTCCGGCTATGGTTAGCTGCTACTTGTACTTTGATTTCAACGACGCCATCAAAGAAAAGCCGAGTTCGTAATTTTTCAAGTTCTCTAAGCCGCTTCGCGGGCTGTATAACACGAGAGCGCACGACACTAGAGCGCCAACTGGAGAGCGCACGACAGAAGAGCACCACGACAGCATAGACGCACGACAGCAGAGCGCCGCGATACCAGACCGCCGCGATACTTGAGCGCACGACAGGAGAGCGCCGCGACATGAGAGCGCATATCATTAGAGCGTACGTCAGGAAACCGCATGTGCGCGCCTTGGGAATGATCAATATTGGGGTCTTCAAACACTTGTTTTCACGGAGCTGAAATTTTGACACCAAAGGGAGCCGCATTTCAAACGATTGGTGTCGTTTAATTGGCTGATTACGCAGACCTGTGGGGAAGTCATTACCACGCAGTTGTCATCGCAGCCGCTCATACAGTGCTCCTTTTGAAATTGGTCACTACTTTCGCTCTCGAGACTATTCTACTTGTCATTTCCCACCCAGAAACAAGAATTTGGTTCACATATCAATATGGGTGAAAAAAAAAAAAAAGTCAGTTTGGCGATGAGGCTTTTTCCGAGATGGAACATTTTAGTTCTTTACTGTGAGTAAGGCTGCAGGAGTCTACCGCGCGCTCAGGTGTTACATCAATATCATGTTTAATTGTGGAAAACGTCGGGAGAACGTCGAATTTAGAACGCGCTAAAATCAATCCGTTCGTTCCTAGGCTTAATGACGAAATATGAAGCTGCACTCACATATTGTGCAGTGCTGGCTGTCGCGTAACAGTTAACTAAATGTATAACTACCAAGTTACTACAGAAGGGGATTCGATAGTTGTACGTTCTGCCACGTTGTATGGCACCTTAGTGACTGCAGCTGTTGTTCAGCGCTCTCGTGACGCGCGTTCTAATGACACGCGCTCTCGTGTCGCGGCGCTCTACTGTCGTGCGCTCTGCCGTCGGCGCTCTCGTGTCGTGCGCTCTCATGGCGCCCTCCCCGCTTGGCTACCCTCCGCTGAATCTGTCGCGATCCCCTTTGGGTCGCGACTCCCAGTTTCTGAAACACTAACGTAGAAACTTCGGCTAAGGACGAGTGCGAAACATGGAATTTAATTTGTGACACCGAGCACATCCATTCACACGATATTTACTCGCAGGCTTAATATTTCGGCGAAAACGACTTTCTGGCTTCGTCGTCCTCCAGCCCTTTCAGTAGATAGCACCGTCTAGATTTCCGATAGTTCTGCGTGTAGAAGTAGAGAAAAAGGAAATTCTTGTTGGGCCTATACGAGATAAATCGCACGGTCCGGTTTTCTAGCAAAAAATGCGCGCACAGGCACCATAAGCCTCGTTCGTCTTGCCCAGACATCAATGAGCATCATTGAGGGGCAGGAGCAAAATAAATGAAGCAAAAAAAGCGCAGTTTGTCATAAAATAAGATCGACGACGGCCCGTAACACTACGGCAGTAGTGAAGAATTGGTGAGAACGCATTGTACTGCGAAGAGATGTGTAACTGTAATGTGAAGAGGGCCCGATATACGTGTGCCGCAAACGAAAAGAAATGGCGAGGAAACGCAACCTAAAACTACTACGCACTGAGTTTCACAACGTTATTTAACAAGCTATAAGGCGTCCCTCCGACGATCTGTACTTCGTTTCACCGTATAAATGGACCGCAGAGGACGTTACGAGCCATCGCAGCCAATCCAATGCTGTGAGAGTCTCACTCAGGGCCTGCGAATACCCTCGTCTTCATCTATGGAATCTCATCGGAGTCGTATGGTGCCAACTTAGTCATTGGACACGAGCTCGATGCCGAGCGTCCTTCGACGCGTTCACTGGACACGAGGCCCAACCGAGCGCTGACGCCACAATCACGTCCAATCTGCGTCTTTGCGAGGCCTTACTGTGACGACGTCGAAATTCGAGTATGCAGGCTTCGAGTATTCGAGGTGGTGTTGGTCGATGCGCCCCTAGGAAGGCCACATGACACTCAGTAGCATTGCCTCTTACATACTGGCAAAGCCTGGCAGATCGCCACGAGAAGCGGGCGCCGAAATGGAAAAGGTGGAGCGGCAGACAATGGAGGAGAGGAGAGCCACGTGACTGGCGCCCCGCTGCGGCGAGACGCCGAAACACACTTCTCCCGAGCGAACAAGTGTGTTTCGGGTCCTTGCCGCTGCAAAAGCTGTGCGCTGACGTCCACGTTCTCCGAGAAATGGCTCTTTGATGCTCTGTGCTACGAGATCCTCGCTCTCCAAATCAGCGACCGGGCACTCTATGGCTCCGTCGTCGAACTGCCAGGCTTTGTGAGTAAAAAGGAGGCTATGTCAGTAGGCATTGGACCGGCTCTGATGGCTCGCAGGGTGCGCCGCGAACGGAGTATGGCACGAAGCGCGTGCGCGCGTCCTTTCCCCCGTGGATTAAGTTGATTGTTGTTTTCGCATCGGGAGTTTGTCGTGGGCGCATGACCGACACAAGCAGGTGATCCGACGGAGTCCCCGTGCCGTGGCTGCATGCATCTTTATACTTGCACCGGCAGCTGCGCCGGGCGGCTCCTCGGCGGACCCGCTCTGTCTTCGGCGATGGCAACGTGGTTGACCCGACCCACTGCACCTGCAGCCGTTCGCCCCGTTACTCGTGGAGGGGCTCCCACGTTCGAAACGCCTCGTTACCGAATAATACACCCACCGTCGAGGAGACCGAGCAGAATCGAAGACGACGCCGCACGAGTCAAGGAGGGGTCAGTGTGCAAACACTAAATTACGCACAAAAAAGAAAAGAAAAGAAAAAAAAAAGAAACGATGTTTTGATGCATTTTGCAAATTAGGACTGTTAAAACCGCGGATCACGCTTCAGTGTGTGGTGTGCGAGGACACGCCTTCTAATCCGTAATACCACTCTCATCAAAGCTTTATTCTTTTTCGGTTATAATAAATATCGCCAATGCATATATAAGTGATGTTTTAACGCGACAGCGGTTAGGAGCTCGTGTCGCAGAAAAGTCCGGCGTCGGCGTCGGCGGGACCAAAAGTCTCATAGTGCAACGCGCGCAGCCAGGTGTGACGCCACGTGACATCACATGTGGCTGCGCGCGTTGCATTAGGAGATTTACCTGCTAAATTTCACAGAAAAAGTTTCTCGCCAAATTTAGCACAACATTTTCCCGCCAAATCTAGCAGAAATTTTCCCGCAAAATGTAGCGGAAAATTTTTCCGCCAAATTTAGCGGGTAAATCCCATAATGCAACGCGCGTAGCCACGTTTGACGTCACGTGACACGCGATGCTACCAACTGGACCACGCACACACGCTTGCACGGCTTGGCAACGAGCATGTGTTTGCTACATTAGAAGGCTTTGCGAACGGGACTGAATAACGCTATCGCGTTCCTCTTAAAGTCGAAGCTTAAGCGTCCCCCAAGATTTTGTCTTAAGGACTGAAAAAAAAAAGTCCTACTACGTTACTTCACTCTGAAGAACACATAGTCTATGACAACTTATACCAACTGAAAAATGTAGCAGCAAGGTTACACAGGTCTCGTGTGCTCTTGCATAAGCTCGATTTTGGGTAACAGCAAATATACCTATTCCAAAATCGAAGCGATCCTAGCAGCGTAGTGCCGTGCAAATCATCTTGGCAGCCCCTTTGTCACTGTTTTGGTCCCTCGATTTTCCAACCTCACTTCACGGCATCTTGTCACGACCAAATATGTAGTGCTTGCATTTTCGAATATGTGACTTCCCTTAAATTTATGATACCGTAGGTGCAGCCTACCCACAGACAAAATGTTAGGCCACGTGTCAGAGTTTGTGCGCATGTAAACAGGACTACGAAAGCACATGAACGAAGAAGTATACTGGGCCGGTCATCCGGTTTCTTAAATTATCTGTGAGCGGGGCAATCGAAATCGAGACAATGACACTCCTTTCCATGGCCAAATAGGTCCTATAATGCAACGCGCGATCTGTTGCATGCACACATTTTTGCAAGTAGTGTATACAATCGTTTTCTGGAATACGACATTCCTCACTCTAGGTACCCCGACGCCACAAAATGTCTCTTAGACTAACACGTGTCCATTCTAGGGGTCGTTTACTCGAGGGCAAAGGTTCAGGTGAACCTTAGTTTGTTGCTCGTATACCCTGCTTGACACGCTACTGTCCTCTTCCATCAGTCGGGTCACTTGCACTTCGCTGCCTCAAGTGTTTTACTACGGTAGCTGCACATTTACCCGTAATAAAGTCAAGCACACACAAAACCAATCTCAATTATATATTAAAAAAATATACCACCCATAGAACTTATTGGAGCATACAAAGGCATATAAGTAGAGATGAAAATTCCAGATAAGTTTTTTTTACGCGTGGTTTGCTTCGGAGAGAAACAATATGCTGACCAAAATCACTTCAAATATTTTTAGGTCACCATAAAACTAAAAAATAAAATATAAATTATTGCCGCTTCAAATAAAAATAAAAGTATAACAAGCTCTTGTGTCAGTTTTCCACGAATGGCACGGTGACAGCGGCTGGGGTGTGAGTTCACGCCGACGGTCACCGTACCAACAGGGCATGGCATCTATAGCGACCGTCTGGCCTGCGGGTTTGGCGGGTTCGAATCCTGGCCGAGGTGCCCGCAATCTGACGGAGGCTTATTGCGGAAGAGGCGCCGTGTAACCGAGCTTTCGGTTGCACGTCAAAAGATCCCCAGGTGGTTCAAATTAATCCTCAGTCCTCCGCTGGGGCGTGCCAGATGCCTGTCGTTGGTTTGGCACGTAAAACCCCCCAATTTGTTTTTGGCCTGAGGGTTGAGGTATCACATGGAAGTAAATGTCCTCGATCAAAGCCAGATTTATGACATGTAGATTTAAACAAAAGGACGAACGGTTAGACCAAAATAGCCCCCTGTGTCTCCTCTGCAGAGCTATAATCTGAACGTTGCGCTTCGACTGCTGCTCCGGAAGTCGTTGCGGGCATCACGCAATGCGGAGCGCAAGTTCGTCTGATTCTTGCACAGGGGTTGCAATGATGTCAGAAAGCCAAGCTCGTATTGACTGATTGAAAAAAAAAATAGTGGCTAGACCTAAAGGCATCTAGCTGGCATCTAGCATTGAGCTCTACCCACTATGTCCTTTCAATCAAAGTTAATCAGAGCTCGACGTCGTTCAGACGTCACAGCAACTCCTGCGCAGGAAGCAGACGACTTTCTCTCCGTATAGTGAGTATATACCGCTGAGGCTAAGGCCGCAGTGACACTGCCCATTCATCGTACAAAAGACACGGATTCGCTGCAGACGTGATGAGAGAGTTATCTGCTGACACGCCTCAAGGACGCCGGAAGCATGATTACTTCACACAGATACGTACATTTCGAGCATGTCTGCAGGAAGTTTTCGTGTGACCAATCTCACCGTCCTACAAGGAAGCAAAGCGCATCAGGAAGAATCTGCAGACTTTCTTTTGTTTGACGTATTCGAAGTGTGGCCGCGGCTTAAGGCTATTCTCGTAGATAGAGTTGGAGGAGTATTTCGGCTTGGGTAGGACCAAGGCCGCGGCGTCTTGAATTTTCGAAAGCACCGTTTATTTCTTAATATTTATGTTCGAACTAAAAGAACATGCGATTGTAGCAGCGTTCCTGCCTCACGAGACTGCGTTACAGACGTCCATCGGTGGCGAATCGCTTCCTGATGGGTACTGGGTCGCTGAAGCCGTCGGTGTCCGTCCACGCGGGATTATCTCGTGAGGTGAACCTTTCCTTCATAAGCCGGTGGCTTGGCTTTCTATGTAATCCCGCCACCACCCTCGGTCCGATTACGGAACACCTCTTCGCATTCTTTTGGAACTGCTCTAGCAGGACTAGGGTTCCTTCATGTGCGCTCATACGCTTTCCCTAGAACGAACTTCTAACTTCTTTTTTTAAAGCGCAGCTCTTAGGCGCTTGTTTCTGCGTATAACGGCGTCGGCGTAGGCGTCGGCGTTACCGCGGTGCGCTGCATTATCGGACGTCACAGTCCTATACGCCAACTCGATTTCGCGAAGAAACTGAATCGATGTGTAAGTCTGTGACATCCCATAATGCAACACTGCGCATTCAGTTTCTCCGCGACATTTAGTGGTAAAACTGAGGTCACGTGACGTAGGTTTTCCCGCTAAATCTAGTGGAGAAACTAAATTTGTTCATAGGTGATGTGACACGAATTCATGTGACATCATTTTTCCCCCTATATTTAGCGGGGAAACTGAATTGGTGTTGAAGTCACGTGGCGTCAATTTTCCAGCTAAATTTAGCGGGGAAAGTGTGGGAGGAGGAGGAGGAGGTGGAGGAGGAAAGGAGGAGGAGGAAGGACGAGGAGGAGGAAAGAAGGGGAGGAGTAGGAGAGGGTACGGAAGGAGGAGGAGGGGCATACCCCCCGTACCCTCCCCTCCTCCTCTTTCTCAAGAGCTGCGCTCTAATTTTGCGTTACAGAGATTTGTAAACGTCTCATTTTTTATCGTAGTTAGTATAGTTATGCTATTTACGATTTCAAGCAGGGCGTTCTATACCTTATTTCATCATAAGTCTGAGCGGGGTCAAAAGGTAGCTGCAACACGAACACGAACGCGCAGTCTAATACGTGATGTCACGATGCATTCGTCGTGCATGATTTGATCAGTTGGCGATAACATACGCGTAGAGACACAAAAATGCCGCGATCTAGCGCTTTCCGTGAAGTTGATTGACTTCGTTGGTGCGCAGCGTTGGTTCAGACTTAATATGAAACAGTATAGCCGCTATAATAATTGTGGCCGCGAAGGAAATGCGTGCAATGCGGGTAGAAACTGAGGGAGAGGGGCAGAAAAGAGAGTGCGCGGGGACTTCGGAGCGCCGAGTTCTGATTGGAATAAATAGTGGGTAGACGCGAGGCTAGCCGTCTTTGTCTCTACTCAATGTTCGAACGCGTTTAAACGCGAACTCCGAACTCCGGACTCCAGCGTTCGGTGTACGAATGCATTCGAAGAGGGAAAGGCAGCCAGCTTTGTGTCTACCCACTAATCATTCCAGCTAGAGCACGGCGCTCTGGCGTCCCCCGCAGTCTCGTCTCCTCCTCTCCCTCCGTTTCTTCCTGTACTGCAACGTACTGCCGCGGTACACCAAACTTGTGTAGTACACATCGCATGCTCCATGAACAACTCAGCAAAACCGCCCGTCGGTCTCTATCTGGACCTGGATGTTACAATCACTCACGGGAGTGCGTGCATGTGATGAGCTTCAAAAGCCACTCAAAGATGCCTGTGTTTGCGTTTGTCATGTAGGAAATAGCGAAAAATTAAACTCAATCACACTGAAAATACACGCACAGCGGAAAAAAGATCAGTCACGTCGCACTTGATTTGATCAGTTGGCGAAAACACACGCGTAGAAACACAAAAATGCCACGATCTAGCGCTTTCCGGGACGTGAGTGATCTCTTTTCTGGTGTGTGTATTTTAGTGTGAGCGAGTTTAATTTTGCGCTATTTCCGACGTGAGGAATAACATACTCGTCCAAGCATCCATCCCCCCCAAAAAATTTCGTCTGTCTTGTAAGTAGCGCCAAATGCGCCAGTGCGCAAGGCCCCTGTCTAGAGCGGCCCTTGGAAGCCAATGACGGCGCAGCTACACTGTAGCGCAGCACTGAAATGAGCGGCCCTTGGAAGCGAATGGCAGCGGAGCATAGGCTCGTGGCACGTTTCTTGTGGGCTTCCACAACAATGGTTGGCGGTACTTGTAAAAAGCGCCTTATCAAGGGGCTTTAAGCGAGTCGCCCTTAAGCTGAGACTGCAGCCAAAGCTACAAGCGCGAGCTAGCTTGCACTCCTGGCTTTGAGACAAGCATTTCAAGCGCGAGCGCTCGCTGTGCGGAAGAACGCGTTAAAGTGGCTACCTCGAGCTCTCGCGCTTGCGGCATGGGACGCAGTCTAAAGCCTGGTTCAGACAGTTGCGTTTGACTGCGTTTGACTGCGTTGAGGCTTCTAGAAACTGATTCCTTGAATTGGATTCCAGGCTTCATACGAAGCACAGATGTGCCGGTGACTCGCTTTCGGTTCTCGACGCAACGCAGTCAAACGCACTCAACCGCAAGTGTCTGAACCGGCCTTAAGCTTAAAGGGAAACTGAATGAAAAATACGAGTTAGAGGTGAGTTCTTGAGTATATATATTTTTATCCCGTGAATCTGAATATCACGTTCGGTTTCCGCGAAGATGTAACTAGACGCGAGAAAACACTAAAAACCTCCGACCAGTTGTTACGTCATAAAAGTATCTTTCGATCGCCAAGCGCGTGTCACTTGTGTGGTCACCGCGTGCAATTGCAAGTTTGCCAGGTTTATTCCCCCGCACTGACACCAGTCGTGACGTCTTTTTTTGACCTTATTGAAAATAGCAAGAGTGCGCGTGCATAGCTTTGATAGGCGTTGAAGATGCGCGAGAGCGGAGATTCAGGAAACTCCTTTTATGACGTAAAGTTCCAGGAAGGAGGGGCTTCAGCGGTACCTTGAACATGATTTTCTGCAGCCTCCGTGCAACAAATTGAAGAACAATCTCGATATTCGTGATCCTGGAGGCCAGATGAAGGCGATTTAAGCGTTCTTACTGAAATACAAAATCGCTTCGCTTCCTTTAAGGGTGCACGGAGTACAGGGTGCCTCAAGGCACCCTATTTACTCCGTTCACCCTTAAGCTGAGACTACAAGCTCCGCCTTCAGCGCGAGCTTTCTGCCCTTGCTAACCCAAATGTGAACGCGCAGGCACGCGCAACCGAAGCCCTGCTGAAGCCAGCGAGCTCGCGCTGAACGCGGAGCTTCTAGTCTAGGTCGAATCGAAAGTGCCTTCTATGAGCAAATGCTCGTGCAAGCAAAACCGTACCTTTGCTTGCACTAAAGTGGAGAGTTGAGCTAGTTGGTATGATGACATCACTAAAAACATCTCACAAGCAGTGAGGTAGAGAAAGAGAGATGACTTTATTTTGGGTCAAATAAAGACCGTTCTCCTCCGCTAAGCGGACAAGAACCAGCTAATCGGCGTGAGCCGCCGAGGCCAGTCGCACCCCCAGTGTGGAGGAGGGGGATTGGGGTAGTGCGGAGTTCGGATGACTGTGGGGCAAGCGGACAGGAGATGCTCAACTTCCGCGTAGGGGCAGGGGCAATTGGTGCAGGAGGGATCTGATCTGAAACGATTGCGGAAAAGTCGGACGGAGGTGATGAGTGTGTTAAACTGGATAGCTCTCAGTGTGTGTGTTTGTGAGGTAGTAAGTTGGGGCTGTGGAGTAGGCAGTGTTTGCATTGAGTGTCGGAGTTGTGCATAGTGTCGTCTCAGGGTCTTGTAAAATGTGCCTCGTCCGCCATAGGTGGAAGAGGCCATGGAATTACCGGCGTTGGGATAACAGTCTCGCAGGCAAGTTGACGAGTCAACTCATTACCAGCAATCCCTGTGTGGCTTGGCATCCACACCACCACGACAGAGGCAGGGGGAAGTTGTGAAAAGTGCGGAGGAGAGGTCGTCGCGCAAATCCTCAGGAAGTCGGCACACGTGAATTGCCCAAATCGCTTCCATGGAATCAGTGCAAATGCGGTACTGGGGAGCAGGCGGAAGGGAAGTAAGTACTTGAGTCTCATGTACTATGCAACCTCAAGAGCGAGCGGAGTAGTTGGGCTGGAGAGAGGGCCAGCGGTGGATGTAATGGGAGGGGTGGCAGGTCGCGTCACGATGACACAGGCTGTGGCGCCTAGAGGAGGGTAATGGGAACCGTTCACGTATAATATGATAGTATCAAGTGGGAAAGGGTCTTGGTGCAAGGCTCGGGTTTGACGGCGTCCAGCATGCAGGCACGGGGTCATGTGGGCAGGGAGCGGGGCGCATCGAGGGTTGTCGGGAAAAGGCTTTTGGGGTGTCTGTAAGGGGGAATCAATAGGTCGTTTGCCAGCTTGGTGCAGGAACCAGTGGCCCTGCGTAGAGCCAGACAGGCGACCCAATTGACGGTTTCTATGAACTCTGAGGAGAGTAGGAAGAGGGAGAAAGATCCCTGTAGCGTACAGTTTCTCTGTAGATGCGTGTATAGGGAGGCGCAGGGATGCTTTATAGATTGTATTAAAGAACCCCTGAAAAGAAAAAAAAAATTTTAAACAATCTAATTGGGACATGCGTGTCAAGAAAATTACGCGAAAAAAACTTTTTAGAGCAATACTGACGGCGAGAAATTTATTTGAAATTCCGTGCGCAAAGTCCATCACGTCACGGAATTGTCATTCGCTCAACGAGATGGTAATTCGATCTTCCTACTTCAACGTGAAGGCGAAGCCGATCCACCTCTCCTCCACGCACCCGAAATGCCGAGAGAGAAAACAAGTGGAAAGGAGGTGACTGCCGACTAAAGTGCATCACGCGCCATCAATATTCCTCTAAAACATTTTTTCTGCGCGTAAAATTATTTTCTTTTTTTGACACGCGTGTCCAACCCAACTGTTTAAAAAAATCATTTTTTTTCATGGGCCCTTTAAAGGGATACTGAACCATGGAATTTACTGTCCATAATAAGTGGCGCACGTTCTTTCCACGAGCCAGCAGCCGCCGGTGTGCGCGAGCACACGCAACAAAAATGACGTCAGAAACCTCTATTCGCGGTTAAAATGACAGCGAAACCTATGGGCCTCGGGCCAAAGGAGAATAAAGACAAGTTTTTCATCTACACAGTGGTGTCTGGTGGAAAAGGTAAGCAATTATTTGGTCTAACAAGCACGTAGCTTTCACTTGTAGAGATGAAAAGCCTGTCTTTATTCCCCTTTGGCCTGAAGCCCATGCATTTCACTGTTCTCTTAAGCTCGAATGGAGATCTTTGACGTCATTTTTGTTGCGTGTGCTCGCGCACACCGGCGGCTGCTGGCTCGTGGAAAGAACGTGCGCCACTTAATATGGACACTAAATTCTTTGGTTCAGTATCCCTTTAAAGGCGGACTGCGTACGTTTTTGCGTAAGCAGACAGTAAGGGCGAGTGTAGATGATTTTGCTTAAGGCGAAAGCTGTAACTAATTGGCCGACTCTGCGTTCGTCTACCCCACAATGTCTCCGAAACACTAGATGGACCAGGTGTGTTACCTCATGGCAGGTGTTTATAGTTGTCTGTATCGCCTTGGTATGTGTACGGTCTTAGAGAGGAAAACCCAGGCCCCGACAAGTGTAGGGGATAGGGCGGTTATCTAGATGTAGGGAAATAAGCGAGTTAACTGACCGCTTGTTCTGGGAGAGGGAGGGGAGAAGCTGCTCCGATTTCTATAGCTTGAAGGCCTGTGAGGGAGAAGAAATGTGCGACAAGATAAAGACCGGTTTGTAGAGTGGATTCCATTTCTACCGGCGGCCCGTGAGTGCACCAGAGGGTGATGTCGTCCGCGTAGAAGAGGGAGTGAAGGTATGGGATCGTGGACAGGGTTCGCGCGAGTGGAGCCATACCAAGGTTAAAAAGGGTTGGGGAGAGTACGGCACATTGAGGGGTGCCGCGGGTGAAGGTGATAGTAGGGGAAAAGACGGAGAATTGCAGAGATATAAGAGTACAGATGGGAACCACAGCCCGTGTCGTGGAGGGGGGGGGGGGGGCGAGATTTGCATCGTATAGCAGGGTATCGACGGCTTTGCGGACGTCAACTGTCACGAGCGCATGCATCTGACTACCTGTAGGAGGTAGGAAGGTTTCTTGCAGTAGAAGAAATAGTTCCTGGGTGGACATATGAGGGTGGAAACCAATTTGGTTGGGAGGAAGGAAATTCATTTCACCGAGAAGATACTTCAGACGCGTAAGCGCCCCACGTCCCATGGTCTTTCTAACACAAGAGGTAAAAGAGATGGGTTTGAGATTTGCAAGTTTAGCTGATCTGCCAGGTTTTGGTATACGGGAGATAATGGAGGAAGTCCATTCAGTTGGGAGGGTACCAGTTACCCAGTGAGAATTAATTTGGGAAAGAAGAACATCTTTGTCAGTGTTGGGGGGATTTTTGAGCATAGAGTGGGTGATCTGATCCGCGCCTGGGCTTGTCCCGGCTTTTTTCTGGGCCAGAGCGAGGTCCAGTTCGGGAAGTGCAAAGGGTTGACCTAGATCTAAACTGGGAGGGAAGGTGGGGCCTGAGTACTCGGGGTAAAGGGAAGTGAGCGGAGAAGGTATGTACAGTTCGGTGGCGAGGAAGTCGGAACCATACAGAGAGGTAAGTTTTTGAAGGGTGGGAGGTGGGACAGGTTGTGGGCCAAGAAGTGGACGGAGTAGATACTAAATGGCGACTTGGTGTGCAAGGTGCTATTAACTGAGTCGCAGATGTGATTCCAGTTCGTAGGGGAGAGTGTAGTGCAATGGGTGAGAATATCAGTGTCTAGAGTATCTAGTGCCTGTCAGAGTCGTGAATTCCGTGGTTGGGTGAGAATGCCGGTGAGTAAGCGTTTGCGGCACTTGGATAGCTTCATAAGGTGGGGGTCGGGTTGATCCGCCGGAAGATCCGGATGCATGTTAGTGGTAGCTTTGGATCGCGCTTGTCGGAGCAAGCTTGTCCAGGAGGTGTAATCAACGCACGACTCTGCGTTCCGAACCCGGCGAAGACGGTCCCGGTTTGTTTGTGTGGTGATACGCTTTCGGGGCTTATGTGTAAGTGAAAGTGTGATCTGGATAAGGCGAGTTGGAAAGTATAGGGTGTCAGGCAAGACTTGCCAAGTGTCGGAAGGGTGAGGACCAGTGTGGAACTTGAGGTCTGTTGTGGTGTGTTGTTGCGTGGCGTGTCCATCTCGTGTAGGCGAGTCCGGCGTATTGATAAGGGAGTATGCGTGTTGCATGCTGAGTGTGTGCAGAAGCCGTCCTGGACAGAGTGTGGCGGGGTATCCCCACAGAGTATGCGGCGCATTGAAGTCCCCGCGAACAATGATATTACGTTGGGATGGGAGTGTGCGGAGCTGCGTAGAGAGGGGAGAAAAAATATGATGCTTTAGGCGCGTTATAGATATTCACAAACGTGAGAGGTAAAAAGGGGGGGGGGGTCTAGAAAGTAGAATAAAACAGTTACGTAAGGGAGGAGAGTGTCTGGAACGTCTTCAGTGACATATTCAATGTGTCTGTGAACGTATAGATGGAGGAGAGCGGCGTACAGCGTCGGCATGTAGACCGTGGTATCCCGGTATGTTTTTGGCATGCCATGTTTCTTGGAGAAGAAGAAAGTGTGGGAGCGTGTGCTGTGTTAGGAGCCATTGATGTAACGGGGTATGATTTGTGGAGAGGCTACGACAGTTCCATTGTATCAATGTGATTACCATGGTAATAATTAGGAATGAGGGTTAGGAGAGATGAGGAGGGCAGCCGGCCGAAGTTTTGGAGATTTGCCGTCTAAGGCTGCGTTTCGTGGCTGCGCTTGATGGATTGGGTTCGCTCGTCCATGGGGGTAGGGATGTCGGTGAGATTCTTGGTGAATGTATCTGTAAGGGTGTTAAGTGATCCTGTGAGCATGGTTATTAGTCCCTCGAGATGGGCCACGTGTTCGTTTTGGGAGTCGAAGCGCTTTTGTAGTGCTCGTTGGGCTTCAACAACTGTGGTGAGTGTGTCGACGCGCTTGACCAGCTCTGCCACAGCCCTGTCAAGTCGATCAAGACTTTGATAGAGGGCGGGAGGGGATAGGGCGGGCGTGGCGGGCCGCGGCTGTCTCACATGTGTCATGCCGATAGCTAGCTGCAGAAAAGCTGGGACAGTGGAGGCTGATGATGTTGTGGTCGATGTTTTGGTGGCAGCCTGCGGTCCCGGAGGTTGTTGGTGAGCCGGGGTTCGCTGATCGCCCCAAGTGGTTTTGGCGGGCAGTGTGGAGGAGGTCGGGACTTGGTGGGGTGCCGACCCGGTCGGGGGTATCAGACGGGTTAGCAGCGTTTGCCCACACCAGGTGTGGGCACATCGCGTGCGCAGAAACCAGGTTCTCGTGAGCCAACGCAGAAGCGTCTGCGCTGTGCCGACAGCAGCACCACCGCAGCGGTGTGACGTCAAAGCCACTCGATGGTGTATATAGGTCTTCGTGATGAAATACGTGTATAACAAAACAGAACAGAAAATGAGACGCATGACGCATGGTTTGTCACCCGTGAGGACACTGCTTGAGTAATGGATTGCTAGACGCCCATTCGCTAGACGCTTTCTTTCTGTCTAGAGACCGTCAGTGCTTAAAGTCTCCCGTATGTTGAGGGGGGTCCCTACAAGAAGGGGGGGGGGGAGGGGGGGGGGAGTTCTGACGAGATGTACTAGATGCACATAAAATAAACCCCACTGCTGACGCTGCCCACGCTGTACCTGAGGCTGGAGTCCCAAAGGGCTCTAGTCCAACGGGCGCGGGTAGCGGCTTTGTCCAGTGGGGTCCCGGACTAAGGACTCCACCCATGTAAAGGGCCATTTTGGCCTGCCAACTCTACCTTTATTAAATAAAAGTTTTGCACCACCACCACGCTGTACCTGCAACCCTGAAATTGCTAATTCCCAAATATCACATCCCTGAAAACAAGCTATTTTATTGCAAGATATGATTTTGCTTTCACTAATGCTGGGGCTGTGGAGGAGGGTCTCAGACCATCCTTTAAAATCAGTGGGGGGTCCGAGACCCCCTGAGACCCCCCAGACTTTAAGCCCTGGAGACCGTTAGTCTTTAAAAGTTCCACGAAGAAGGTAATTCAGTTCGCGGGGAAACGAAGAAACTGTGAAAATTAAGTTCGAGCTCTGCTAAATCATCCGGTGAATCTGATCACAAAGGGCGCCAACACTGTTCCGCGCCATAATCGGGCTAAGAAGTTTTAAAGACATCAAAGATCGTTAACCTT